>CM057103.1:21293750-21894375 GCA_029959045.1 Taenioides sp. WSHXM2023 | reverse complement strand
CTCATGTTTTTTTTTTTTGTGTGTGTGAGTGTTTATGTATATACAAAGCAAGATACTTTATAAATATGATGCAATAAATTTAATAAAAATAAAATAAAATAAATAAATAATAATAATAAATTAAATATTTCCTAAATCTAAAAGTCTAACTAAATAAAATAAAGGCCTTTAAAATATACATGCATAGCTCATATATGGTTATATTTAGAACTAGAAAGAGGAAGGATAAATTGGGAACAAAGTGTGTTTATAGGGGAGGCTTTAAAATTTTTATAATATAGGTATTTTCGGTTTATAATAAAGTAAAAACGGCCTGTCCTAATCTAGTTCCAGCTTCCAGAGATGCTCATTTGGCTCTCCCATTTCCCAGGCTCTCCTCCGGCCCCCGCCTCCTCCCGTTGCAGTGCCAAAGCGGTGCTCCCGGGCGAGGCCGAGTACTAAACCGTGCGCACCTCTGGCTCATGCTCTGGCTCCGGGCGGGACTTCCTCTTCTTGCGGATGCGTCCTTCGGTGCAGAGCTGTAGTGGGGCTTTGGGTGTCACCGGGCTGTGTGTGTGAGTGTGTGTGTGAGTGCGCCTCCGGACCGCGGAGATCCTGGCCACCGCTGCGGCCGTCGCTGCCTCTGGAGTCCGCTGTGACTGACCACAAACGTGGCGATGCCCTGAGAGCGCCCGGAGCCCCGCGTGCCACCCGCCGCCCGCCAAAATGTCTGATGTCAACAAGACTGTCCAGAAATGGCACGCCAGTTTCCGAAAAGCCACGGACTTTGACTCGTGGGGACAGTTAGTGGAGGCTATAGATGAGTATCAAATGTAAGTGATGTTCAACATGTGTGCCGTCCTTTACGCACGGCTGCTACGCCCTGAGCAGCGCTTCTCTCCTGCTCTGTCCCTCATATGAGAGTGTTTTAGAGATGAGCTGCATGTTTCCACAGAACAACTTGGCTTCTCAAGTGTGTGTCAGTAAATAAAGCCTGCGCATCCATGACGTGATGTGGCAATGACCGCATAGAGGCGCGTGTGTACCAAGCGCTGCAGCCCATCCCTGTGCACACTCTTTGGGCTCTTGTTTGAGCGGCTCCGGGGCCTGACACGGGAAACCTCCTCCGTGGACGTGGACACTGGAGTTATGTAGTGTGTTCAGTGTGTCATGCAGAGCTGAATAAGGCCAATATTCCTGTGAGGATTGAGAAATAGTCCGCCACACCCTCCTGATGTTCTGGGTGGGTTTTTCAGCTGGCCCAAGAATGCTGCGCTCATACTAGACCACTGTCCTCACCACTGTATCAAACTGGAGCCTAGTCTAGTCTAATGTTTAGTTTCTTTGAACGGTTATGACCTTAAATGTGCACATATTGTCATTTTAAGTTTGGACGCAAGGGGGAGTACACACCATCGTTGTAGTTTTTGACTTGTTTTTAAAATGTCAATATTTTTTTTATTTTTTTAGCTTGGCAAGACAACTGCAGAAAGAGGTCCAGGCCACTAATTCAACAGATTTCAATGAAGAACAGAAGGTAACAGTTATTAATAGTTTAATTAATAACTTTATAAACAGTGTAGTGCGCCCTACTATTTGTCATTTTTAAAATGATCAAATTATTAAAGTGTTTTTGTTTTGGTTTTTTAGAAAAATCTGGGGAAAATTGCAACATGTCTGGAAATGAGAAGTGCCAGTTTACAGGTTGGTGTATGCTAGAAAATACATACGTTTACTGTTCATTTTGTTGTAGTTTTTTTTACTATTTTAAAGCCACAGTATGTAACTTTATAACGCAGAAATGGACAAAAATAAAATCATGTTGTTGTTTTTTTCAATTTGGTAGTTTTCATTGCACTGAAAAACGTTCGTCCTTACTGTGAGCAGACTTGCATGTCCACAAACCTGACTCTTACTTGGCCTGGAGGAGGGCCTCTTCCTGTTTGTTTCCATGGAAATGTAGTTCCCTTGGCTACAATGTTCCACAATATGGCATAAAACTTCTCATGCCACCTTCAGAAAGTTACATACTGTACTTTTAAATTTGCTTGTTAAGATTTTAAATTCTGTTGTTGCTTAAATGACCAAAATTGCATTACACTGCTGGTCTTACTAAAGCTGTTGACAATTCAGATAAAAATACTTAACACAAGTTTGTTGTCAGATAAGATTTGTTTCAGCTTTTGCTAAATATTAACTGTTGAGGAACTTCCTGGATAAAGGGAAATTGACTTACGTCTGTTAATAAAGGGAAGAATAAAATAAAAATCCCCTTCCTGGTGAAACAAATAGCTTAACTTAGTGTCATTTTTTTCAGAAACGTGCATAAATATTATAAACTGTAACTAAAATCTGCGTTTTCTATTGTAGTGCAGTACACAGACAAAGGAGGAGTTCAAGCTGGAGGATTTGAAGAAATTGGAAAATAGTAAGTTTGCAAAATTAAACCGTAAATAAACACAAATAATGCTTTTCTTATTAATGTGGATTCTTTTACAGTTATTACAAACATCTTAACCTACAACAAAGAGTTTCCCTTCGACGTGCAGCCTGTGCCATCTCGGTAAGTATGCCTTTACTTAACTTTAGTGATGTAATATCCAGAAATATTACATTTTAAAAGAAAGAGTTAACAGCAATATTGTAAATGTTGATTCTGATTAGGTGTGGGTGGGTTCTTTTTAGCTTTCATTTGTTCATTTGTTGAAAATTCTGATGATTACACAGATTTTTTTGGACATGCAGATGTCGGGAATTCACGTTTCAGCAGCACAAAACACAAAAAATGACATCAATAATATTTTAAGCTGCAAAAGTACATATTTTTTGAGTATTTATGAGTACGGCTGGGAATGGTCCGTGACGATTCGATACGATACTTAACACATGGCTCACGATGATATAGGTTACTGCTGTTTTTTAAGAAGCAAATACATTTTAGCAACAATATTTCTTTGTTAAACCACTACTTGTGTAAAGTTAAAACTGTGAGTATGTCAACTTCTACTAAATAAGCAACAAAATTGTCACAAAACACCAAAAAATACTATATCGATACAGCAGCCCATGATAATTACTGTTTCACCATATTTAGTATCACGATATATAAATATTTCAGTATTTTTGCACACCCCTAGTCATGAGAAACCTTAGTGTTATTGCTTTATTCACATTGTAGTCGGGTGTAAAGTGTGAAGCTGAACTCACTGTGTGTTGTCAGTAAAATCCTGGCTCCTGGAGAAGAGGAGAACCTGGAGCTGGAGGAGGACGACGCAGCAGCGGGACATGGCTCCACCGACACCTTTTCTCCACGCGCCCCTGGTAACCCACTTTACACCTACGCCTTTATTATTAAAGTACATATGACAGGGTTTCATGTTTTCTAATTATGACTTGGTATCTGTGCTAAATGTTTATCAGAGTCATCAGCACAGAAAACTGGGCAATGTGCGTGTCTGGAAGGCATTTTTCTAATAATGTATTTTCATTAGTCCAATCATAACTTTTGTGCAATTTTAGCACCTGCCCGTGTCCAACAGGAAGTAAAATAACAAACTTCGCCAGAATTTTAAAAACTAGACAAAACTTTATTTATTTATTTATTTTTGTTTATTTTTCATTGGCGACATAATGTATGTTTTTTTCTTTATTTGGCCACTATTTTTGGTTCTTGTTTATCTGATCAGCTGATCGCCCCGTCATCTGGGGCGCGCCTTCCTAATGGTATAGGGATGCAGGTGTGAGCGCGCACGCTGCCCGACTCCCCGCTGTGCCGCTGGCGCGTGTTCGGGACCTGGGGACGCTCCCACGGACTAATCCCCGAGTTGAACCGAAGCGGATTTAGACCACTTAAAGGTGGTGAGGAATAAACCGACCGGCCCCAGCTTCAGGCTTCAGGCCGGAGAGATTCATCCATGAACTTTCCCTCAGCGCAGGTGTGGAGGTGCGCGGGGGTGTGGAGGTGCACGGGTGTGGAGGTGTGCGCCGGCACAGGAGTGTGCTCCACTGCTGTGGCCCTGTGGATATCATTTTGATCATTTTGATCATTTTGATCATTTTGATCATTTTGATCATTTTGATCATTTTGATCATTTTTCAGATTAAAAGACAGTTCTGATCATTGTGCAGAGGATAATGGACTAAATAAATCCCACGGAGAAAAGACGGTTGGGCGTGTGCGTGGACAATAGACATTAAAGCGGCGCTGTTATGAACTTTGTAATTTATGTTGCATTGAGTGGCCTAATATAATTTAAAGCCAAAGCTTTGCCTTTGTTTTGTTTTATTTGTTACAAGCAGATTAATTATAAGGGCGATAGTATCATAGGACAATTACCCAGATAATACTTCATTTTGATTGGTAATCACCTGCCTCTGTGAGGGTGTCACACTGTCATGTTTAATTTATCTGTTTTCAAGGACAGGATGTCCAGGTCAGAGCAGCACAGATGATGCAGTGTAGTACAGACTGTATTATAAGTATACATGTGTAAAGTACTTTCTGAAAATATCCTTATAGCTGTTATTAGAACTTGCTAAGCAAAGTAAACCTCCTTTATCCTTTGGCGTTTGCAGGTACTCTGTTGCCACGGTTACCGTCGGAGCCTGGGATGACCCTCCTCACCATAAAGATCGAAAAGATCGGCTTGAAGGACGCGGGCCAGTGCATCGATCCGTACATAACCATCAGCGTCAAAGGTACAGCTGAGCGACGTCATCCCCGTCACAATCTGTTATTCACACTTTGCAGTTGGCGTCATCAACATTCCCTGGGGATGTGACGCTAACTAGAGGCTCTGCCCTGTCTGAGGCTTTATTAGATGGATTAGAGTATTACATCTGAGCTTTATTTTAATGTAATCTGACCATAAAGAACTACAACAGGTGATCTGATTTATGCTCTTAAACAAGTCTCTCATATGTAAAATTACAGGCACAAGATAACTAGCCTTAGCCAACAGTTTTTCGGTTATTCTCATTCACCATTTTTGTTGAAAATCAAACACCTAAACAGGACCATGAACGCTCGTATTGATCACAGGCTCCTGACAATTAGTCATTTAAATACATTTTGCATTTTTTTCTTGAGTTTTCAGATGATTTTTGACTGTTTGACCATGTTTCCATCTCTGTGTTGTGTCACCATTATTAACTTCTGAACATTTCACCACAGAGATACCTGTAGTCAGACTTTTATATTCCCACATGATCTTATAGTATCTGTGTAATCCCTGTGGTCCAGGTAGGTTTATACTACATATACTAGTCTGTGCTTTTCTCTTGTTCTGATGCAGCTCAAGATCATTCTAAAACTATTCAGGAAAGTTTAATTTCTGTCCTGTGAATGTGACTTTTTTAATATCGATACCTCCTCAAATGAGTGTCCAGTTTCGATACTAGTTTCAGTATCGATTAGTATAAGATTTTCGATACTTTTGACAACCCTACTTGCCAGAAAAAAAAGATCAGGTTCAACAGTTGTGTAATTTCCTTTTGAATATTCCTGCATACATACTTGTGTTACCGTGCGCTTGTAGATGTGAACGGTGTGGATGTGAACCCTGCGCAGGACACGCCGGTCGCCTCCAGAAAAGAGGACACTTATATCCACTTTAATATTGACGTGGAGGTGCAGAGACACGTGGAGAAACTTCCCAAAGGTAAACAGCTCCTACAGCATCAGTCTATGGCGTTAATGTGTATGTACTGAACGAGTATTACAGTCTATAAATGCAGTCTAAGGATAAAATATGGTAACAAAAGTGGATTCTAAATAATATTGTGGCCCTTTACAATATAGACTATTTAAACCAAAACTCACTGCTTCATTTTGAATGCATTGCTACGTTTGGTAATATTTCTCCTTGAATTGTTTTGCAGGTGCAGCTATCTTCTTTGAATTCAAGCACTACAAACCTAAAAAGAGGTTCACCAGCACAAAATGTTTTGCCTTCATGGAAATGGACGAGATCAAGCCAGGTCCAATCGTCATTGAACTGTAAGTACATGTATTTTGTAAAGTTTTGTAAAGTTTTGTAAAGGTTAAAGCATAAAGAAGGGAGAGTCCAAACATTTTTCACCAAGGACATAACATTTTCCAAGCGAACGGCCACAGACTGGAGGTTAACCCTGTGAGTCATTCAGATGCACAACAGAGCCGCTGTATCTTTAAAGTGCGTATGACGGTTTGGATTATTCTCTAATTTGACTTTATTTGTTGGGGAAGAAATTTGTAAAGAAAAGCTGAAAAGTGAGTTAAAATTACAGGAAGTAGAGCGTTCCATATTGATGACATTTTACCTGGGAGAATTCTATCCAAATGTCAAACGGCACAGTTTACACTTTTTTAAAGATACTTTAAACATTATTTCAACAAAATAAAAGCATTTTCTTACATTCTTATTTGTCAAATAATAATTTCTGTGTACATTAGCGGAGTTTTGGACCAGTGTACTACGTGGTTGCTAGGTAACAGTTACGTGATGTCATGTACCCAACAGGAAGTAAAATCTGAAACCTAAAAAAAAGGCTTAACTGGAATTATTATTTTTTATTATAATTTTTTTTTTTTTTTTTTTTTCGTAAAATCTTAAATCTAATGAGCTTAACTATGTTTTAGTCAAATGAGTAAACTAACCTGTCATAGGTACTTTAACAGACATGACCCCAGAATTTTAGTATAACAATATAGTGGTTTACTTCAATTTGTAGTAAAAAGTACTGCCTATAATCATTTAGATCAACACAGCAGGGCCACATTAGACCTTCCATGAATAAACCTACACTTTAGTTTGATAAGTTAATAAGTTTAATAAGTTTGATGGAGTGTAATTAGATGATTCATGAACATTTCTTTCTATAGTTTTTATTAATTTTTTTCTATTATTATTATTATTATTATTATTATTATTATTATTATTATTATTATTATTAATAATAATAATAATAATAATAATAATAATAATAATAATTTATTTTTTTAGATATATATATATATTTTTTTATTTGTGAAGCATTATAATTGCCACATTTTCCAGTTTTTGTTGTCGACCTGTTACTGTGGTGGAAAGTAACAAAGTAAAAGTAGTAAAGTACTGTACTGAAGTTAAATGTTTAAATATCTGTACTTTACTTTTACTTCACTACATTTGAGAGCAGGTATCTGTACTTTCTACTCTACTACATTTCTGAACAGGACTGAAAAGTAAAAGTATTTTTATCATAGTTAAAGACCTGCTGAAAGGGCTGAGGGTTCATTTTTGACAAATTTAAAAATATACAGATAAAAACAGGTGGAAAAAACGATTGATTCAGTTGTTTCTGTTGAAGAACATTCAGCACAAATCTGTATTAAAAATCACTACATTTGAAACTTTATTAGACCTCAAAATCTTCACAAAATACTTTTACTTTTTACTCTTTAAGTTCATTTTTAAGCGGGAACTTTCATATTTCTATTTAAGTCAATTTTTCCACGACACTGTTTCTGCTCTGGTATCTGTACGGTATCTTAAGTAACAAAATGAAGTACTTCTTCCATCACTGGTTGTAGGTACAAGAAGCCCACAGACTTCAAGAGGAAGAAACTGCAGCTGTTAACCAAGAAGCCCCTGTATCTGCACCTGCACCAGACCCTGCACAAGGACAGCTAGGTTCTACTCCCACCACCTCCACACCTCAGCAATACCAAAAGGACACTTCCAACAAAGGAATCATATCTCCAACACAAAGTTCTCTGCCAAACACTTTTGTATTTAGTTCATATCGCGTCGTAGTACATCCCTTCTGTTACAAGAAGGATTTGAAGTATTGGCTTCTTCACCAGTCTTCCTCAGCTCTACCTGATAAAACATTAGAGGTGCTTTTGAGTCACGTTTTTTGCCTAATCTGTGTTTTGGTGGACTTTAGCTGGATTAATCATTAACGTCCGAACACTTGGAGTAGCCGGGTCATGTAGGGACAGAATTTAAGCATTAACTATACAATATATTCTAAAGAAATAATAACTAACAAAAATGACAAGTTAAGCCCTTTTATGACAGTGGTTTAAATCTGGCATTTAAATCATAAGTGGCATGTAAGTTCAAAGTGGCAGATTTTTAAACCGGATGCCCTAACCAGAGTGTTTAAGGAACTGTATGTGATATTTTGTTTTTAAAAATCCAATAACGTGACCCATCTGTGTTCCCAGATGCGAGGTAGACATGTTCAAATCAAATATAGCTTTTATTGATAACTACTGTAATGATTTATTCTTAAGTTACAAAAACATTAGACACGATGGACAATTTGGTGACGATTATCCAATCAGAAAGCAGAATGAGCCTCACATGAGTCTCTCAGTGCTGAAATCCAGTTGGTTTAAACCTAAAATGCCTCTCTCTGATCTGAACGGTCACTACCTAAACCCCAGAACTTGCAGCTACTCTTAAGCCAGCGCTAGTGCAGCCTCTGTAGCTCAGTGAGGGAATTGTGGAGGTTTTGAGCTTCACACGAGGCCTGTCCATAGACTGAGAGTGAGACAAACTTGGATGTGTCTCTGTCTGCAGGTTAAGGTTCTGGCGACGCAGGTTCAGTTGTGATTGTAGAAGGTTTTTTTTTTTACTGTAAGAGCACAGACTGCCTACAGTTCCTTTAATATCCATCCAGAGTTTTGTTCACGCTTCACTTCTCACTGTCGCCAACAGAAGGTGACAAAATCATAATCTAAACATTCTGTGCACGTGTGAAATAAGGACACTCTATAGACCTGGTTTACATTTTATAACAGAAAATGGTGTATACGATTGGAATGTACCACTGCAAAAGGGATAAAGAGACCAAAATCAAACTACTACGGTACTTATGGTGCTTCTGTTGTCAGCTTTCCCACGCCGCCATCGTTCCAACGCTAAAATACCGTACTGAGCAGATTTTAAATAAAAGTAAAGATGCCAAAATGAAAACTGACAAACGTAGGGATCATACATTTGGCATTATTTTGAATTTAAATTATAATTACACATCTTTTACTGTTTAAATGTTCAAAAGAAAATGCTACAACAGGCTAACCATTCATGACCAAGTAATTTCAGTTCCCCAAAACACTATGTATAAATAAACTTGCTTTGATAATGTATACTAAAGAATGTGTGATTATTTTAACTCAAAAGTCCATTTAGGATTTATTACCTCCATTCCAGCATAATTTGACAGTTTATTGTTGTCAATTCTGTCTTCAAGCAACGTGTGCAGTTACTTAAAATAGCGTAATATGGGCCCTTTATGGTCTGTTATTATGCCATTTCCTCATCAAAAACAGACCTGGAGTTGTGTTTTGTTTCATTCAACACACAAATGTTTAAGCTGGGTTCTTCTCTCAAACGGAAAACACACTGTTCCACCTTGTGATGTCATATGGTAATACCTGAAGTGCTCCACTGTGTTTTTAAACTCCGTACACCTTCACTAGAATCATTTGGATGATTTCAGCCCTGGAATTGCCAACCTCTACTAAACTAAAGGTTAAAAGGCATCTGTTAACTTGGAAACTACCGCTTCATGACATCACAAGGTGGAACAGAGCATTTTAAGATTTGGAGATATAGGCAGATCAATAATAATGGATTATTCAAATATAAGTAAATGAAACAAAACACAACTCCAGGTTTGTTTTTGATGAGGTAACAACATAACAGCTCACAAGTCAATTTTGCGTAATATAGGACCTTCAAAAATCTTGTACCTTTATTTTGAAATCCAAATGTGACCCTACACAAAGGGCTTTTATTTGTGACTGCATGTTGACTTTGTTCATGCTCCTGATTTAAATATTATTTACATCGTATTTTTGTCCCAACTTTGACTGTAAATGAACTGTAAGATACATAAACAGATGATTAAACGTTATTGTAATCTGTGAAGCACTACGGAGGGAGACCACGTTCTGTTGAATGGCTGAAGTAATTGTATTTCATAACATTTGCAATGCTATTAATTTCTAATAAAATTCAAATGTCAGTTTCCAAGTCTTTTTGCAGTTAAGCTACGGTCTGGTTAAGCACTACTAACCCTGCTCAAGTTGGCAAAATATTTAAAGTTTTTTGGTAAAAACTGCACTTAGACCCAGTTTTGCATGCAATTAAAAATGTTATTGTCGCATCATCAGGAAGTGCACATTAGGATCAGAGTTGTTAGCTTTACTATAAGGGCCGAGAGTTGTGAAAAGTGCTTCTACACTCATCACTGAATAATTAGGATGCTCAGAATGTATAAGGTGAGTGAGGAATAGCTTTAGACCACTGCAGTTGTTCATGTGAAAACCAAAACTAGTTCATTTTTAGACTGGAAAAATCAGAGCACCTTTGAAAAGCCAAATAAATCATGGGTCCTAATGACAAAAATGTGTTGGGACAGAGATCTTTTACATTCTTTATTATTAAAACTTCTACCAACATAGTAAAATAAGTTATACATCTGGCCATTGATTTGCACATTTGTTTTACAGTCCATTCTCAAGCAACAATATTTGGAAAGTATGGTTTTCCTGAAATGCTCCAAGCTAAATCCCCTTTAAAAATAATTTCCACAGGAAATGACATTAAAACTGCCCCTTTAAAATTAACGTTCTACACAATTTAAAAGATAAAATGAGAATAATGTACGAGTGGTTACGGCACATGAAGCTGTGGTTTCCCTCTTATATTTCAGACTTAATCCTGCCAAGGTCCATATGCGATCAGTGAAATTATTATACAGTCAATTCATGTGCACGCTTTTAAAGACAGGTGCAAATAAAGAGGGAGTCGCCCAGTGAATGTCAAACAATGATTTTACCAGAGACACAGCAGAGGTTTATTAGAGCACATGGGTACAACACTGCCCCTCAGTGGCTCTGCTGAGGCTCTGACCAGGCTGAGTGTGAAGAGGAGGAGCTCAGTGTGATGAGGAGGAGGAGCTCAGGGTGATGAAGAGGAGGAGCTCAATGTGATGAGGCAGAGCTCAGTGTGATGAGGAGAAGGAGGAGCTCAGGGTGATGAAGAGGAGCTCTGGGGTCTGACCCTGTGGCTGTGACACTGTGATGTGCTGTTTGGTTTGGGCTCAGGGGAGTTCAGTCCTGGGCCAGACCGGCTGTGAGGTCAAGGCTCTATCCCACCTTCTCCCACAGCATCCACAGGACTATCTGGTCCTGGTTTACTGTGAGCACCAGGGTTTTGGAGGGACTCAGGAGGGGGCTGCCCGTAGGGGCCACTGTGCGGCGGGTGTGAGCCTGGAGAAGGGCCTCCGGGGGGAAGGGCACCTGGAGGAGGGACTCTGGGGGGAAGGGCACCTGGAGGGAGCACTCCTGGGGGCAGGTCCATGGGAGGGCTGGCCCGGGGCCCTGGGTAGCGCATGTCAGGGTGGAAGGGTGGATGAGGTCCCATGGGCCCTCGTAGAACTGCACAAGAGAAACCAAACAAAAAGGTTTATGTCATTTAGGGAATCAAATAAATCTGAAAACTTAACAAGAATCCAGTGTGACACGTACCATGTGGAGGAGGCAGAGGGCCATAGTGTGGAGGAGGACGGAGGTGTGGTGGAGGCGGGCCCCGCATGTCCATGGGGACAGGACCAGGTCTGGGCTGAAAAGCATGTCCATTAGAGGGGCGGGGTCCAAAGTCTCCACCCATTGGCATCCCTGGGTGTCCATTGGCTGGAAGTGGAGGCCCGTGGGGAGGAGGTGGCATGCCCGGCCCGTGGGGAGGGTACATGCCTGGCCCAGGTGGGGGGTATGGCCCAGGACGCATAGGTCTATATGCTCCAGGAGGAGGCAGCCGTCCTGGAGGGCCTGGAGGGCCTGGAGGGCCTGGGGGGAGCAGGGGGTCATGGGGCCCAGGTCCAGGAGGAGGGCCTGGGACGAGGCCTGGAGAGTCTCTGATGGGAGAAGCGACGAACGAGCCGAGGCCCTGAACACAAACATGTGTCAGATTCACATAAAACAAAACTGAAGAGCACAGTCTGTTAAAGGACGCACATGCACAAAATCACCAATACCAAACAATTTAGGCCAAACCACATCTGCACATCTGTATCTGACAGACACAAGGTGATTCTGAACCAACACAATCACACTATTGAGACCAACATACAAAACATTCTGATTCGGTTAAATGATTGTACTTTCTCAAACAGGATGTGCTTGGAGGGTTTGAACCACCAACCCTGTGATTGGTGAATGAACCACTCCACCACGGCTGAACCACAATAAAACACAGATTTTAGGGGAAATCGTTTATAACTCTGATTAAACGTGATGTGAATAAGATAAGATAAGATAAGATATACCTTTATTAGTCCCACAGTGGGGAAATTCCAGTGTTGCAACGCACAGTTCAAGAACAGCAGGAAAATGGAACATGCAATAAACAAGATAATAGATAATAGCTAAAAAAAGAATAATTTAGAAATAGACTTAAAGATAGACTCTAATTTTGTTTTGGTGGAGCAAAAATATAAAATACAAAATATAAAATACCAAAAAATACTATTATGTACAATAAAAGTACAATAAATATGAAAAATAACAGCAGTTCTGTCTTTTGAGGAAGTACAGTGCAGATATGAAGAACAAATCTGAACCCTGTTGTGCCATAAGTGAGACCTGTCCACACTCCAAACCAACATCAAGTCAAAATCAAGTGAAGTGAGACGTCCCAAAGTCCAAATTAAGTTATTGTGCAGTGACAACTCTGTCCACCAGGGGTCACCAGTCCCAGGCCCTGATGTACAGCTCACAGGCCGTGCAGTACTCACAGGCTCTGGGCTCTCAGAGGAAACCGGCCCTTCAGCCTTTATCTGAGCAGGGACACGCACGTGAATGAAGAGGAAAAAAAGAGCTAAAGAACTAGAGGAGCACTGAACTTACAGGGGCGTCTACGTTGGCAGGAGAAGAGTTACGAGGACCCATCATATCTAGAAGCAAAACAGACACAACAAAAAAAAAAAATGTTCTTTTACAGTTTTGCCTTAATGACTTTGGTAAGTATTAGTAAAGCTGAATATGTATTTATTATTAAAAGAGGGGGTATTACTTAACACATAACATATTTAGAACACCATGAAACTACAGCACATCACATCAGGTTTGTGAAGTGACATAAGCTTGTGGGCTGAGCCTTGTACATAAAACCTCTTAAGCCATGTTTCTAATGAGGGACCGTTATAACATAGTAAAAAGCTCCAAGAAGTCGATTTTGCATAATACTCTCTCTTTAAAAACGTGCTCTATAAATAAAACTGACTCAAAGTAAAAAATATGAAGTGACATACCCATTCCAGACATGTGCTTGTTGTCAGCGTAACGTCCGTGAGGGTCTGATGGGGGTCTGGGGCCTGTACACCACACAAAACAACGTATTATGATATAGTAAATGTAAAAATAGTCTTTTTTTTTTTAATGGAACGGCAGATTATGGTGTCAACCCGTGAAGAAAAGAGGAACAACAAGGAAGAAGAGAACATACAGTGAAGGCAGGCTGCAATGCTACAACAAAACATGACGGAACTTAAAAAAATCTGAAAAGAAGAAGTGAAATGAGGGATGCAAGAGGAAATCAAGAGTTTAAGAAGAAGAAGAGGAATTGACTTGGATCAGGGAGGATCAGGGAGGAGTCCAGCAGCCAGTGAAGTCCTGGAACTCACCGTACTGGTCTATTTTGCGACCCACCGGGGCGGAGGGAGGGCGCCTGGGTCCCTCGATCATGATAGGAGGAGACGGTGCTCCCCCACTCACAGGAGACGGTCCATAAGAATCACCTGTCGTAATCAGAACCAGCCAGTTTACACAAAGCACAAACAGTTCACACTTAACATGCCAAAGGAGGTCCTCAGTGTAAGCTTTACCAGGAGCAAACCATTTGAAAAGAAACATAATGCTGGAATCATTTCTGGAATATATTTTGTTTAAGGTCCTATTTTACACAATGTTTAAGCTTTCAGCCATGTTATAATGCGGTTACCTCATCAAAAACATGGAGTTGTGTTTAGTTTTATTCACACGTTTGAGTAATCCTTTATTATTACTTCTGTCTAGCTCAAAATGCTCTGTTGTACCTTGTGATGTCATGTAGTGGTAGTTTTATCTTTAGTTCAGTAGAGACGGGCAATTCCATGGCTAAAATGATCCATTCATGATTCTAGTGAAGGTGTATGGGGTTTAAAAACACAGTGGAGCACTTCCTGTATTACCTCATGACATCACAAGGTGGAACAGAGCCTAAAATATGCCAGATTTGTGTGTCAAACATGTGTGAATGAAACAAAACACAACTCCAGGTCTGTCTGTGATGAGGAAACGACATTATAACAAAAAAATAAAAATAAAAGTTCTTACCCTGACGAGGTCCAGCGAACTGCCCCGAGTTTGGTCTGAAGAGAGGGGCGCGCTTTTCGTTCAGCTGGGTTGTGAGAAGTGTCAATCTAAAAGTAAAAAAAAAAAAAAAAGTTACAGATCAGCTCTGTGAAGAGGCGACCCCGTTTACAGCAACAACGCATGTCCTACAGCGATTTCTGAGCAATAAAAACATCTGTATTTGAGGTAAACACTTGTCAGTATAATAATTAATCACAATGAATCAAAATCTGAATTTCAAAGGATGCAATTAGTCATTTCCTCCACAAACAACAAAATCTCCTGTCTTTTGTTGCATAAAAGCTGCTAAGCCTGTAGTTTAGATCTGAACAAACATGTTCTAAAATGTGATTCTTGTATTCATTTGTCAATTTGTATTTCAGTCTTTTTACCTATTCCTCTGGAGAAGTTGAAAATGTAAACTTTGAACAGAACCTTATTAGCAAATCATTCATTCCTACTTTTCAGGCAAAGTAATCACATTTAATATAAAAACAGGCGTCGGACCCCCAATAGAAAAAGTTACACAGTGCACCTTTAAGGCACTTATATCCACTACTCTTTATTTGAACATGCCTAAACTCCTAACAAAACTTTTGTTAACAAAGGGAACTGTAAACTACAATATTTCAACATTTTTCCTATTATTCTGCCAAACATTAGTTAAAACTGGTAACTACTTTTGAACTCATTTGTTGGTAATCCAATTCAATCCACTTTATTTATAAGCACATTTCATAAACAGTTTCCAAAGTGCTGCACAAATACATAGTAATAACAACAATATCAATATAATGATAAAATAAATTAGAATAATGTCTCACTCACTTTTCTCGTAGTTTTGACGCTTCTACCTTCTCCTGGTTGAGCGCCCGTTCGGCATTTCTTGCAGTTATCTACCAAAAAACAAAAAGTAATTTGAATTGTATTTATTTAAATTTGATAGAAAAAAAAAGAAAAAAGCACAATGTGACACTTACCCAGTTTGAGTGAGTCTTGTTTTCCTGTTCTTTTATCTAGAAAAAAAGAAACAAATGTGTCAGATCTATTATTTATTTTGGTCTTAAAGGGGCTGTACAATTTTTCATGCAATAAAGAAAAAATTGTTTTGCTCCAGTAGATACACCGGAATTTTGCGCTGTCTATATCTAATTATAAGGCATTTTTATTGTCTGAACCAGGAAGTGTGCAGTTAGCATGCTAGTTTAGGCCAGTGCGGAATAACTTTGGACCGCTGCAAACTGTTTTAAATGAACTAGTTCAGTTTTTCGCGTTTTTAAGATCCTTTAAGAAGCCTTGTTTATTACCTGCTCCTTGTACATCTCTTCTGTTTTCTTCATCTGCTCCTCCATCTCGTTGATTCGCTGTCGGAGCACTCGGACCTGCTCTTCGGCCTCGGTGGCCTTCCCTCCCACCTCCGTCAGCATGCTCTCCTTACTGCGCCGATCCATCTCCTCTTTAGTCAGTCTCCTGGGAACGCAAACACACACACGTCCCACGATCAGCTGACCGCACGCTCCCAATACGTCCAAGTTAAGCCTCATTTTAAAGCCTCAGTTCATATTCGTGGTATCCTGTCATTGTAAACAGAACTTCATGATCTACAGTAGTACAGAGTCTTTTTTCTTGTTGTATCCGCTTACAAAAAGAAAGTAGAATACGTTTAGAATATAACAGACATCCGTGCCACTTGAGTAAACATTTTTGGAGGGCAGTATTTATCGTTTGGCTATATTTTAAGAGTTGAACAATAAATAACTTCTATGACTCATTAAAAGATGCAAACTATGTACAAAACTGTCTCATTTTGCTGTTCATTTATTGCAACTTATGCTTTTTAACAATATTTTAGATTTAGAATAGTTTTTGTAGTTTAAATCTTCTCTTGGGTGATTATGTCAGTGGCATAAATTAAGTGTCAATATTATTATTTATAATCTAGAATTTCATCGGCTACATATCGCACTTCAAAATTTGTTATCGTGACAGGCGTGACAGGTGTTCACGTTGAGAAGACTCAAATGAACAGAAAGTAAGTCATGTAATGTATGTAATGGATACATATGTATAAAAAGTAGGTATTTTTAGTAGAATGTGTTTTCATTTACTATTGTCTTGGCATTAAAGAAAGTTTGAGAGTTTTCAGTGCATGAAATGGCATGATAAAATGTGATTATCAATTTCCTGACAGACCAGACACTCCTACATTCTGTCTGAACACAGGAGGGTCTGGAAACATCGTTCAGATTTGGGACAATCCAATTACACCATCTCAACTATAACATGTTTCCTCCAAATGACATTTTTAAATTCTCGTACTATTTAGAACTACATATCACTTCTACCTCAGATTTACAGAGTTTAGGTTCCACACATGTCTTTGTAAAGTATTG
The DNA here is from genome assembly GCA_029959045.1 of Taenioides sp. WSHXM2023. Classification (NCBI taxonomy): domain Eukaryota; kingdom Metazoa; phylum Chordata; class Actinopteri; order Gobiiformes; family Gobiidae; genus Taenioides; species Taenioides sp. WSHXM2023. The sequence goes on along the minus strand of CM057103.1, from coordinate 21,877,635 downwards.
TAGAAGTGCATATTTTACGACCAATGATGTGTGTGAATAACAGAAATGCGTGTGTTTCTTACTGTTGCAGAGCGCTCTCCTTCTGCTGGTACATCTCCACTATGATTTCATTCTTCTGTTGGAGAACCTTGTACTGATTTTCTACGAGGCTCTTCTCACTTTTGAGGGTGGCTATGGCGTGCTCCAGCTCCTGGTGTTGTTCTGTAGAAGACATTTTGCAAATATTGAGATATAAAAAAATAAAATCCTACTTAAACCCCGTTATGAAATCAAACAGTTAACCAACCTTCTAATGATTTTCTGGCCTTTTCTTCTGCCAGTAGTTTGGACATGAATCTGTCTCGTTCTTCTTCTACAACTGTGAGAGTGGTCTGGACCTGAATAAACACAGGATTACTAGTTAAACAAATTTCTATATAAGTATTTTAACCATCAGATTCAAGATTAAATGAGCATGTTTATATCATTTTTATAATGTTGGTAACTTACCCTCGAAACATCCATCATCTGCTTTATTCTGTTCTTTATGGCTGTTGTTTTATCTGTGACAATGCAACAATTAACACATGCATTTTTATTCTTGAATACTTAAAAAATAACTAGTGCTGTAGTCGAAATTCTTTGTTGACTAAAGACATGTCCTGCTGATAAATTAGTTGCCTGAAAAGGGAGCGTGGCAAAAGCTTTCGTATTATATTTATTATATACATTATATTTCGTATCTCTGTGCATCTCACCCAAACTTCCAAGACTACACCTGCGCGGGAGTTCATGCTGAATATTTTATTTATGCATTTATAAAACAGATTAAAGGTGCACTGCGCAACTGTGCTCGTCCCCATGGAGATGTCAGTTTTGCCTACAATGTCCCAGTATGACATTAAACGTATCCATCTTGGATTTACTCAACATGGGGTTTACTTGCATTCTTACTGTGAGTGGGCTCGCCTCCGCACAGATCTGACATGTAATCAGTCCCTGTGGCGCCACCTGCTGTCTCCGTAGAGATAAATAAGTGTGATGTCATATGGTGGATCATTTGAGGCAACATCTCCATGGAGAGAAGCAGGTGACGGACCCACCAGAAAGGTTACGCAGTGCATCTTTAAACTTGTGAACCATGAGCTTAATACTTTTACTTTTTACTACCCAAAAACACCAAATCTTCAGCTAACTCACTCAGTAACTTCTCCTTTCTGCTCTTGTCCCATATAAATCCTTAAAATCTAAATAAAATAACTACACCTTTGCACATTAGACAGGCCTCCTCTGTACCCGTTTTTAAATCTCTTCTTAAAACGCACTTATTCACTTTGGAGTTTGACACAGTTTGAGCTGTTGACATTTTATTAGATTCTGTTGTTATTCCTATGTGGTTTTATTGTTTTTATTTAATGATGTTCTGTAGCACTTTGGTCAGCCTGTGTTGTTTTTAAAGAGCGCTATAAATAGTCGACTAATACAAATTTTGAAACTGAATCGATTTAACAACTAAAGAACTACAGCCCTAATAAAAACATGAAAACATATTAATTTCTAATATTGTACTTACCAATAGATAATTCTCCATTTGCGCAAACTTTATCTTTCTGTAGATCACATGCTTCCAAGTCTGACAGGAGGTCCGACAAAACCTACAACAGCAACATTATTTAAAAATATATAAATACCATTTCAAGAAAAGTACAGGGAAATTGCAGTTATTTAATCGAAGTAGTTACCGACCTCTATGTTGTGATCTTTAAGCACCAACGAGTCTTCAAGCTCCTTTTGGGATTTCTGGTAAACTTTAATCTGCTCACTCATTTCCGTGTGCTTGTCCTCCCAGCTTTTAATATTCGCCTTAAGCTGCAAGTGAACAATACCACATTCATGAAGCAAAAGGAATATACGGACGACATGACAAAAATATATTTAAAGGGTCCATATTACTCTATTATATTCTGTTATAATGTGGTTTCCTCATCAAAAACATACCTGGAGCTGTGTTTTTAAACCCCACACACCTTTACTACAATCATTTGGATTATTTCAGCCCTGGAATTTCCAATCTCTACTAAATAAAAGGTGGAACAGAGCATTTTGAGCTTTGGAGATGTAGACGGACTAATATTAAAGGATTACTCAAACTCCTGGTATGTTTTTGAAGAGGTAACGATATTCTAACATGACTTTAAGCTCACAAGAGTCAATTTTGCGTAGTATAGGACCTCTAAAAATCAAAGTTAGCGTCTTACAGATTTATTCTCTTCTTTTAGGGCTGCGTAATTTTTCTCCAAACTTTTCTGTTGGGCATTTCTGGCATCTTCGCGGATCTTTGCCTCGTCCAGGAGAATAGTAGTCTGCAACAATAAGATGCCATTATATTAAACATTATATTACGAAACACAATTACATTAACGTCCAAAAATGGCTTACCTTTGCCAGTGCCTCTTGGGTTTTTTTTCTGCTTTGCTGCAACTTCTCATTTGATTTCTCTAGTTTTTCCAGCTATGTAAGGTTGCAGTTTGTCAATATCTAATAACAGTTTGTAGCAGTAATAAAACAATATATTGCAAATCAACTTACTCGTGTTTCGTTTTTCAGAGAGCTCGTCCTTTCCTCTTCCAGTTGTTTTAAATATTTCTGCTTTTCCTGGGCCATTTCTTCATTTTGCTGTTCTGCTTCTGTTATTCTTTTCTGTCAATAGAACATAAATGTTACTAAGAAAAGCTTACGATGGAAAGGCAACAAGTCATTTTAAATTTGGGCAGAAATTGTAGCTAGACAAAAGCAATCAAGGGCTTACTGGACTAAATAAGGTAAATGAGGACCTTTTTCTAGCAAACTCCTAAATAGAGATTACTGTTAAATGATCGTTAATTGTAATTACTCAGGTCACAATATAATAAGTAAGAACAGCGCGTGATAATTTTAGAAGCAAAAACATAAGACTGTATATAAATGAACACAGCTAACATGTCAGCCGAACGCTATGGGTGACGTTACACTCCTTTAGTCCACTTCCTTATACAGCAAAAGTCATTTTAATATGACGTATTCTCCAAAAAAGTAAAACTACGTCATAAAAACTACTTCACTGACTTTCGCTTTCCCATTAGGACAGTCAAGGATTTCACTGTTGTTTAGTCATAGTGTCAATAATAATGAAAAATCCTTAAAATATGTCGTTTCTTCTCTCAGTAATTGTAACACTAGAGTTAAGTATAGTGACATCTCTACTTGAAAACACACAGAAGCCCCTTCCAAGTAGCTCGCCAAAGGATTTCTGAATTATATGTATTGCATTTAATAACTAAAATCTGATTAATTACCTTTGCAAGTGTGTGACTTTGATTCCTAACTTGTGCACTAATAAATTGATAATGGCTTATGTTTAATAGGTATCTAACTGTAGCCCATCAAAGCTTGCCATAGCTCTTTTACTTTCTCAATTTCTTGCGGCCGCTGTCTGACATTTTCGTTTTATAAAGGTAGCTCACCAGAGAAAAAAAGGTTGGAGACCCCTAAATCTTACCTCTAGAGCCCGCATCTTCTTGAGTGCTGTAGTGGCCGATTCTGCAGACTCTTTCTGGTTTTCTTTTAGTAGTTCAGACTTCACAAAAAAGATAACACAGATTTGAGTAAACCAGATTAAAAACTTTTACTTATTAGATTCCAGTGGTCTTACCTGTTTCTGTAGTTCTGTTATTTTAGCCAAGGCCTCATTCTTCTCCTTTTTCAACAACTCCATTTGCTCCTCAAGTTTTTTATGATCCACTTTTTTCACGCAAGAAAACCAAAACCACAATTAGCATTTATTATTACAATGAAAAGGCTTGGGATAAAGAGGAAATACATACCAAGATACTCCCTTTTCTTGACCTAGAAAGACAAAATCAGCCAACAAATTACACATTTATAATCAAGTCATCATTCATTTGTAGTATTATGCCAGTTTCTTTCATCATCACTTTTTGAGAACTTGGCAAAAAAGTAGTTATTGTAATCAGATTTCTGGGGTCATTTCTTTTTTTTTTTTGGCAAACAAATTTTGAAGTGTGATATATTGCTACAAAAATGTATTGTGATAAACAATAACGCTGAAATTACTTTATACCACTATCGCAATAACCCTAAAGCACGAGTATGTGGCCAGCAATAAATAAATAGCAGAATTAGACACTGGAGTTAGTACTAGTATCTATAATGTGTCATAAATGTTAATTATTCGACCAACTACAGCTCAAATTTTATCATATAGGTTTAAAACTACAACAAAATAACGAAAATAAGTGCAAAAAAAGGTATACACGATAATTAATGGGCCTGAAAAAATATTGTTCTTTCAATCATATTTTGAACAGGCCTACCAGCAACGACAAACAAACCAGTTCATTTGTAGATTTGTATAATGTATTCAAATGTCTCTCCATCTCAAAAGTTACTCATACCCAATAAAAGTTGATGGACAATTGAAACTATTCAAATGACATGTAAAAAAACATCTGATTTTAACAATAGTAAATGCCCAGAAATGTGATTCTAATCAGATTTTGCTGTGCATGTGAACAAAACCACTGTATTCAGTCAGTGGCGGTGCACTTACAGCCAACACGGTCCTCCAGAAGAACATGGTGAAGGTCAGGATCCCGACCACAGCGGTGACCCCCACAGCCTCCCATGGACAGCCCAGCAACGTCTCCCCTGGTCTCCACTCATCGGGCAGCAGCGCTATCATCTGCACACAAGGACACACACCATTGGTATGCTGTAGAAATCTGTAGAACTTGTAGAATTGCAGAAAAAAGCATATTTATTTTGAAAAGAGAAGCAGAGTTTTTGGGGAAAAAAAACAAAACAGGTTAAACACACAACTCAACACGCAAATCTTACCCACCATTTCTTTTCTGCTTTTATTTCAAATTAATTCTTATAATAGAAATAAAATGATTATTCGACTAATACAACTAAAGACACAATTGACCGGTATCCAGGAAGTGCTCCAGTGTTTACATGGTCCGTAAAAATCACTAAAATAATCAGATAACCCAATAATTAGATCTGTTTTTTCGTGTGTGTTCATGTGCACAAGAGAAATTCGCTCATCAAAAACACCTGATGACATGTGTCAGTGAATCAACGGATTTTCAGAGTAACTGTTATACTTGGAAGACAAAGTACAATGAATTTTAAAATACCTCTCTCAATCATTAACATTTTCTCTTTCGTTTTTGTCTATGTCAGATTAGTTTGTCCAAATTTGGCATACATTTCCTTGTCAAAACCTGCACAAATGTGAGCAAGATGATGACCAGAATTTTGGTGTGGATGTGAACAGTTTCTGATACTAATGTACTCTTTTATGATATGCAATTAGTGAATCAGTGACAAACAATTAAAAGTAGTTAGTACAATGAGAAACTGCATCCAGGATACTGATGTAAAAGATTTTATGACTGAAAGGCAAAATATAAAAATATTAATAAATACAGTACTGTTGATTTCAAAATTACGTGCCAGGAAATAATGCTGCATCATGCAGTTTATGTAATTTAGGAAGTGAGTGAGTAAAACTGACGTCATAATCAATCAATAAAACAGAAAAACATTAATGCAGTTATATAAGAGAATCAGGCCTACCAAAATGTGTCTGTTAAAGAAATACTTTGTTTAGCCTGTGCCAGCAAAACCATTTAAAAACATTAGGCTCCATTCGACTAAAAAAATTATTGTTGGACTAAAGACATGTCCTGCCTGATTAGTCAACTAAAAAGAAAAGCACAAAACTATTACGTATCCCTATGTATCTGATTCAAACTGCACTCACAATTCTACACCTGCACAGGAACTCTTGCAAAACCAACTATTTATGCAGAAAAAAGTACTAGGAATTTATAAAGACTTGTAAATTATGAGCTGAATCTGCCTTTTTTCTTAATAATAATTACCATAATAATATTAAAACAAAACAATACCAAATCTTCAGCTAACTCGTTTACTCACCAACTTCTCCTTCCTGCTGTTATCCCGTGTAAATCCTAAATTGACTAATACAAATTTTGGTTGCCTAATAGTCCATTGCCCCATGAAACACACACTGTAGTGTTTGTCAATAGGCGTCTCATTACTACCAAACCCCCAGGTTTAGCAACACAACACAAAAAAAACAGCAAATCCTTAGCCACTATTCACAATAATAGTGAATACTGAGTCACGTCAGAGCCACTACTGTACCATTTGAGTAAAAAATACAACCTAAATTCACTGTAAACGTAGATAACCTTGAAAATAAACCAATAATCTCATCATTTCCAGAGGGGATTAACTACATACCACTTTCAGACAATAGAAATACTGCTACCATCACCTCTCTGCATATCATAAGAGAAAAATATAGCCTAAATTCAGTGTAAACGTAGACCACCTTGAAAATAAACCAATAATCTCATCATTTCCTGAGGGGATTAACAACAGACCTCCTTCAGACAATAGAAATACTGCTACTACCAACACTCTGCATATCATAAACTGATTATAGTCCATTCATTCCACCTTTAAACTAAATAATACTCCGGACACGAGCCTGTTGAGTAATGCACAGCAGGTTTGTATGCCTAATATTATTGAGCACTGGTCGTATGTTTTTTAACACGTCATCCTCCCAGTGGCAGTCAATATGCCGCCGTGTTATGATCGTAACACATTTTGCACAAATAACTGTACTATTTGCATGCACTCTTTCTTTCATTTACTTACTCGCTGCAGCCACTTGATGAAAAACACGTACACATGATCCTGCTCGAGGACGGGACGGGATACGGTGTCTCGGTCCATGTCAAAGTCTCCTCAAAACCCAAACTAGATTAGCGTTAGCTCAGGTGTTAGCTCCTCTGACAGATGGATGCTAACGAAAGGGACCGCTATGCTACTACGGAAGTTTACGCAGAAATGAACACTGGTGCCCGGGATTATTAAATAAGAGCTGGTTTTGGAAAGACAAAATTTGCAAGTGGCAATTTATAAGATTGCTGAACGATCGCGGTAGCTGTCAAAAGAGTAAAAGAGTAAAAGAGTGACCGCTAAACCAAGAGCTACAACGGAAAATGGCTCAAAACGGAATAAATGTGCTCTTGTGGTCTCGACAGCGCCGGTTTTCGCTCTGGTGAGTCTGGGATAAATAAGAAGCATGCCCCGGTGTTGTAAGGCCCTCCGGTTCGCAGGGGTTTGCCGTAAGAACCAGCTCAGCTCCGGGTCTGTCTCCTGTCAGTGTGAACTTCAGCCTACACCGCGACAATCAACAAGGAAGGTGCGTTCACGGAACACGCGGGCAGCGCAGAGGCGTTTGGGGACGTGGGAAAATAAAGAAAAACTGAATCTACGCGGTTTAAGTTAGGACAATCTCATCATAATACGTATTTTTACACATTTTGAGCAATTCAGACTCATTAAAAGGTCCTATATTACGCAAAATGTACTCTTTAAGCTTTAAGACATGTTATAATGTTGTTATGTTTTGGTTTGTTTCATTTATACATGTTTGAGTAATCCTGCATTATTAGGCTGTCTACATCTCCAAAACTCAAAATGCTCTGTTTCACCTTGTGATGTCATGAAGTGGTAGTTTTCAATTCAACAGCTAATATGTAATATGTAAAAATGTGTAATTCAGCAGTGCTGTATCATCACATGACATCACAAGGTGGAACACAGTGTTTTCTGTATGAGAGACAAATTCACACTAAATATGTAGGGTTTGTGTATTAAACGTGTGAATGAAACAAAACACAGCTCTGGGTATGTTTCTGATGAGGAAACGGCATTATAACATGAATCAGGAAATAGAGTAATATGAAATAAATATTCATATTACCCCAATATATTTATAAATATATTATACATATTCACATGCCAAAAACGCTCAATCGTTATAAACAACTGAGTCAAACTAAGAAAGTACTATTAGGTGCCACACACTCATGAAGCATGGCAAAGCGGTTAGTGCTCTCGCCTCACAGCAAGAAGGTCCTGGGTTTGATTCTGCGGCGGTGTGTGGCCTTTCTATGTGGAGTTTGCATATTCTCCCTGTGCCTGTGTAGAGTTCCTCCGGGTGCTCCGGTTTCCCCTACCACTAAAAACATGTACAATAGGTCCTGTGGGGCCAGGACTCCCCTAAAAAAGAGACTCTTAATCTCAGAGGGACTATCCACTGGTCAATAAAAGGTCAATAAAATAAAAATAAACAATTACCTACAATGTGAAGGCAGCTTCTGTGCAATATTAAAGTGTATTCTATTAGAGTGTTCTTGTATGTTTTTGACTGCTGCAAACTAATTTCCTTCAGAATAATAATTACAGGCATGGACATTCAACTCACCACAGTAGCCCACTCTGTAGTTTTATTCTTGACCATTGCAGTGACACACTCCAGGTAAACAAGAGTTGTAGAAAACACTCCCACTTCGTCCTCATGAAACTCAGAGGGGGGCTCCAGGGACTCCAAGGGTCCTGCAAAATGGAGTAAGGGAAATAGAGAGGTTTAGTCTTAACAGCTTTTATATAATATAATAATACTTTAATATCTTATACGCATTACTCAAGATTTGTCACAAGGTCAAGGGCCAAGATTGCTATTACTTTTCATTTAAGAGTTAGAGACAGTGAAAGAAAGTGATACGAGTAATCATATTAGTACTGCAGTTTTGCACATCAATATACAAATACAGGGAATTAGGGCTGCACAAAATGAGAAAAGGATGCAAATCTGTCTTTTCTACATTTTACTTTTTAAAAACAGTACATCTTTGTCAGATTGAAAACTTGTTATCATATATTTAGTATCTTTAGTACATTGATTATTGCTTATCTATTTGCTGTATATTGTGTAAACATTCTGAACGTTCCAACAAAATAACTATTAAAGGCCCTGTACCCCATTTTATTTATATGTATTTACGGCAAATTTATCAAAATAAGTCCGCTGCATACCATCTGCATCTAATTAGAAAGCAGTTAATTGTCCAATAATCAGGAAGTGTGAGTTAGAATACTAGTTGTTGTTAGCATAACGGTGACAGCAAAAAGTCTCTCTAAAAGCTGTGAAAAGTGCATATAATTAGGATGTTCAGAATGCAAGTGAGGAATAATTTTGGACCACTGTAAACTATTTAAAAAGCAGTTTTGTTTTTCACATTTTTTAAAGACAATCAAAAGCCGTTAAAGTGCCAGTAAGTCGGTAGTAAGTAGAAGAATTGTATACCCTCCAGAACTAACCTGAAGGTGAGTTGTCCACCTCCACCCCCAGCCCCATATCCAGAGGGTTCTCCAGTGTGGCCTGTGGGACTTTGGCCATTTCCTCTGCTGTGCCAAAACTCTGCTGATTGTCTTCTTGGTTCTTGTTAAAGTGTCCTCCGTCCTCCTCCACGCTCACATCTGGCACTGTGCCGTGAACTTGATCCAAAACAATCTCCTCTGTTTTTTCAGTCTCTGCTTCTGGGACCTGCTTCTCCGGATGGGTGAATGTGAGGTTCTGGTCCTCCTCGGATTCAGTGGAGTTTGAACTGTCCGTAGCTTTGTTGATAATAGGCACATCTACTTTGACATTCAATTCTTGATCAACTGGAAATAAGAAAAAACATGAAATTATTGCAATCAGAATTATTATTTGGACTGTTTATACCACAAAACTAAACTATTTTCATACTAAGGAGCCACAATATTATAAGAAATGCCCTTTTTAGACCAGTGTTTCTCAAACTGTGGTACGTGTATCACTGCTGGTACGCAAACTCCTTCTTGTACTTCAGCTCTTCAGTTTGTGAGTTTGCCTAATTTATAGAGTTCATTTTATCCACTTTTTGTCCTCCTTTGGATCATTTCTTGTTTAGAACTACAGTGGAAATAATCTAGTCCACTTTTAGACCTGGTTTAGTCCTACATTTGACCTGGAATAATCCTGTTATAGTAGTCCTGGTTTAGATCTGGTGGTACTTGGAAAGCCCTATCTTTTCTTTGGTGATACTTGGTGTTAAAAGTTTGAGAGCCGCTGTTTTAGACAATACAACAATGTAATTTTCAATGCTAAATGATAGTAGTATCTTTATTTTACAATGTTGTCTTATACAAGTACTGATTAAGATCATCCTAAAAAAAATATATTTTGTTCTTGTTATGTAATCTTAAACTTGAATTCTTCAAGTTTAAGTTGAAGTTTAACATTGGTATTACTAGTTTTAATAGCGAGACTAGTTTTAGTAACAATTTGTAACTGATTTTTGAGACTTTTGATAACCTAAACTCCACTATTCTCTTAAAAGATTCAAGTGGTAGTTAAAGATGCGACTTGCATTCTAAATTTTTTACACTGAAAGAAAATGCTTGACGTCATTTCCAAGAGAACCATTAAAATAACAAATAGTCATGCATTATTAAACTAAGTACACACTAACACTGTATAAATAGAAGATGGCTACTTCATTATATAATTTGCAGTGTAGTTATGACACATGCTTCGTCTTTGTACACAGTGACAGCTGTAGCGCAGACAACGCCAAAGGACGATAATTATTACCATTACATCCTGTTATAAAGCATTAGGCCACTGCATTTAACACAAGTCAAAAACTCTCCACTAAAATATATGGTAAGAGCAAGAAGACTCTGTAGTTGCAGCTTCAACAAATGTAAATAATTTCTTTAATAAACTACATACTAGGGTTGTCAAAAGAAAGAACTATTACAGGGCTATTTTAGGTCTAATCGAAACTAAAACTAGTATTAAAACTAGATACTAATTTGAGCAAATATCGAAACTAAAAGCTTTAGCCTGATCTTGAACAAATATAAGAGCACATAAACTAGTCTACGCTCATGGACAACTATGAAATCTAGCTGGACGACGATGGTAATATAAAAGAAAGTGCTATTATTTAATGATTTCAACATTGTCAGTTAAATAACAATTAGTCCAATTAGTCCTGGCCTTGAAAAAAACACGATACTGTAATCAAATGCAGCAATAAAACTAAACAGCTTGCAGCGTTAGAGGTACACAAAGTATATGAGCTTGTAGCCCTTTAAAAGCCTCGTTGTAAACATGTCCTTGTGTTGAGCAAACGTGGCCTGTCCCATGTCCCTGGCTCCAATCACTGGTGCTGGGTTTCAAGTGCTGCAGTTATCTGATCTTTTCACATTTAGGCCATCGCTGATACATCACACCTGTACTTTTGATTCAGTTACACATGCCGTTTACAGTCGTTCTCAAAAGGACTGCCAAAACACTGTACTACGAGCCTCTCAAGATTTATTATTGGCTATTTTGTGATACGGCCTTTCAATATTTCTACATTATTCACTGGGATTTTGAGGCGCTTTATACCCTGGGACAGTTATCCATTTGCTTGTTTCCTTTGAGTATTGGGGAATCCGCTTATCTTTTATTGCTCAATAATTGTTTCATGATTAGATTTTCAAACTTTCTGTTGGTTCAGATCAACAATTTTGGGCTGTACTAAAATAAATGGAAAATCTCACAATATTATTTTTACTGATCAAATTTTAAAACTGCTGAGTCTGTTTTGTTAGCTGAAAAACCTCCTTTGCTCCATTTCAGTGCAAGGGATTACTATTACTGGGGAAAAATATCTTAATTGCGATTTTTCTGACAAGCATTAGATTTGTGATTAATGTTTACATTTTAAACACTGGAGACTTGACAAAAAGGCTGTCAAACTATGCATTTCAGAACCTGTTTGTACAACTCAAAAACCTGTCAGGGCAGTTTAAGAAAAGAGGCAATTCTATAATAATGGAACTATAATAATTTTGTTTTCCCAATATATTTCAACTCACCTGGTCCACCATCTTGCATCCCTTCCGCTAGAGGTGTACTGTCACTAGCCGTGGAGTACTTGTGCCTCAAACTGAAGGCGATCTCCTGGAAGTCATCTAGAATTTCCGTCTCCTCGTCTATGTTCGACCCGATGTGCTCACCGTCACTATATTTCGACTCCCGACTGTCCAAAATCTTCTCCACTTCATCCAGGATTGAGTTTTCGCTGGCTTCCAATATCCTTTCCAACGCGTTTTCGATCTCCTGGACGCTGCCTATTTGCGACTGACGCGTTGCTTGCAGCTCTATTTCCAAGTCTTCGAGCATGGCTTCTAGTCTGAACAGATTCTTGAGTCCCAAATACTTCTGACAACGCCCCATTTTCTCTTCAGACAAGTGGTCTCTCAGAATGGTCAATCGCATCACATCTTCACTATAGACTGGTTCGGGTTCAGGCGTGGACTCCAGAGGCACTATTTCGGGCGTAAGGGTGTCTAGAGCTTCGTCTGCTGGCGTTAATGGAACATCTTTTCCATCTTCTGGCTCTGGTGCGGAGATTTCAGGCACGTTTGGTGATTCGATAGGTTGTGCATCGTTAACTATGTCCATTTGTGATAAAGAAAGTGCATTTTCATCTTCAAGTAATTCAGTTTGCTCCACTATAAGATCTGGCTCAATCTCTTCAATGGTGTCCTCTTCCGTGGGTTTTTCTTCTGTGGGCTCCTCTCTCGTGGGCTCCTCTCTCGTGGGCTCCCCTCTCGTGGGCTCCTCTCTCGTGGGCTCCTCTCTCGTGGGCTCCTCTCTCGTGGGCTCCTCTCTCGTGGGCTCCTCTCTCGTGGGCTCCTCTCTCGTGGGCTCCTCTCTCGTGGGCTCCTCTCTCATGGGCTCCTCTCTCGTGGGCTCCTCTCTCGTGGGCTCTTCTTTCGTGGGCTCTTCTTTCGTGGGCTCTTCTTTCGTGGGCTCTTCTTTCGTGGGCTCTTCTCTCGTGGGCTCCTCCATTTTTGAAACAGATTGACTAATATGGTCTATATTTTCTTGCCTTTCCTCAAGTAATTTCTCTTCAGTTTTTCCTTCATTATCTTTTGTAACAATATTTAAATGATGCAAATCTGTCCTTTCAACTGCAGGCTGTTCACGTGAACTTGTCTCAACTGCTAATTTTATTGCATTTTCGTCTGAATGCTCTTCTGGTGTTACTATATTATGACTTTGAGGTTTTTCAATGTCACTAATTACATTCAATTCAGCTGCGCTTTCATCGAAGCCCACATTTGCGTTATGATCTTGTGTTTCAAGATTTTGATCCAGAAGGTTGTAGTTTTCTTGAGTTGGTAAGGGTTCATCTTGTTTGGGCTGCTCCTTTTGAACTGTATTACTTGGAGGTGCAGCTTCTACCATTTTCCAAGAGGTTCCATCAGGGCCAACCATCTCACCTTCGCTTTCAAATACAAGTTTTTCAGCCTTGGTATTTTCTATCTTTGTATCATCTACTTCTTGCAAATGTTCGCTTGCAATTTTTTGTTTATCTTCTGGTTTCAATGTCAAATTTGGAGTCTCCATTGGCAATTTAACATCAAGTGGTTGTTTGTCAGCTTTTATTTCCTCAAATGTTTTAGGAGGTGGTACAATGTCTTCTTCATCGTCCTCTTCTTCATCTGAGCTCACATCAGCTCCGTGCATAGTTTCTACTCCTGTTACCACCGAAAAAACTGCATCTCCGAGTGAGGACCACATGCTTTCATCCGTTGCTTGCTCATCTTGTTTTTCAACCAAAGAATATTCAGACTTAACATTATCTTCTAGCAACAGTGGCGGTTTAATTTCTGGTTCTTCTTCAAAAATTTCTTCTGGAGACGTTTTTGCAGTGGTTGTTTCCTCTGTAACAACAGCGTCAAAAGTAGTCCCGTAGCTAGTTGCTAGTTCAGGAATTTGTACATATTCAGATGGAGTAACATGTGGTTCAGGTTCATGAATGTCTTCCTTGTTAGAATTCTCTTTTAGTTGTTGTTGGAATGACTCCTCTTTGGTTTCATAGACTTCCGCTAGAACTTCTTCAACAACTGGGTCTTGCAATGTTAGCTGCACAGGCTCACTTCCCTGAACTGTAGTGTCAGGTGTTACTTGCGTTTCAGAAGGGGATAATTCAGCCTCTATTTCAGTCTCATTTGGGGACACGTTCTGTTCATGTGGGACATTATTTTTGTCCTGCTCCGGTGGCTTTGTATCCGTTTGTATAGACTGCGAGACAGGGGAGGATGTAATATTACTTGGATCTTTACTGCCCTCCTTTAGAAAGCTTAACAGATGGTCCACATCATAGCTTTGAAATTTATCAAATCCAGTATCAAAACAGACAAAATCTGTTTCCTGAAAAAAAAGACACAAGTTGTGGATAGATGTTTCTCCACATAAAGCTATTTTTAACTGTGTTTATCAATTTAACATATGAGCTAGTGGGTTTTAACATGCTACCCATTACTGAAAGGCTAAAAGGTTTTGAAATGTAACATGAAGGTGCATCATATTATCGTTAGCATTACTGTTGTTATCATACTATGGAACAATCTGTTCTTTACAACATAACTTTAATTCTCTCAAGAAAAAAGTGTTTAAGCAAATGTGTGTGTGATATATTATATATTATTATGACAAGAGCCCATACCTCAGCTGGAACTTCAAATTCTTTTTCTGTATAAATGTGGCTTATTGCTAGTAGATCTTTAGGGAAATAGCCAAAGTTACTTCCAACCTAAAAAAGAAAACATTAAGAACAAATCAGTATTACATAGCCTATAACTTGCATATTAAAACTGTTGAATTCACCCAGCAGATACTCACACTTCCAGCCCACATGTCTGCCCTTCTGCCAGCCAGTTTGTAGTAAACATAAATTGTTTCCGATTTCTTAAAAGAAAGAAATCTACAATCTGGTCCACGGAAATCATCCAAGGCTTTCCCACGGACCAACAGCACTGTGGGAAACACAAAACATGACCTTTAAATGACGACTAATGTAATCCTGTCAATATTGTTTTTTTTAAAATTATTATTCTGTGTAAAGCCTTTGTAATAAAGCACCAATTAATTACAAAATAGCCTAACATAATCTCAGCTCATTTGTTTGTTATCAGTAGATGCATAGGGAATTATCTGAACCAAATTTTCACTACAGGCTGTTTGCTCAGATCAAGGTAAATCTGAACATGTGTACATTCACTTGTTTTGTCATATACTGAAGTTTTGGCAGAATCTAGCCTAATTAATTAAATATGTAATTTAAAGTATGTATTGCTAAGTTAGAATAGTTTGGTAGCATTAAGAGAACAGTATTCCAATGCAGACTATTAGCAGAAGAGGAAAATTATGTAAAACAATGTGGAGGACTAGGATGACCTCAGCAAAGGTGAACAATTGTTTGATGGGGTCAAACTGGGAGGTTAAACTGGGGGGTTGTATAGCTAATTGTGGCTAACGTTAGCTTGGGGCAGCATAGAGACAGGCCGAAAATACCAGGCAAACAGCCAACACAAACTGCGCCTAAAATGCCCTCAAGACAAGTGAATATTGCCAATAAAACACTGGCAGCATCCATCTAAGCATCACAGTCGTAAACACCGTCATTGTCACTACAAAGGTTGATTCAGTGCAAGATTATCGACCGGTAAAGGGTGAAAAGATAAGGGAGTTTATGGCTAGCTGTGGAGAGATGAGGAGATGCATCCTGGTGGAAGTCAGGGAAGAGCCAAACTTACTGCTGCATTCCTCGTCTGCGCATCGCTTCAAGTCAGAGAATCGCTTTTCCAAGGCCGCTGTTGATATAAAATTAAATAAAAGTAATAAAAATCCGTTTTGGTAGATGTATTTTGCTGCCATGTTGGCACTTGTGTGTGTGAATCTTGATTGGGCTGCTGTGGTGTAGTGTAGAAGTGGAGAACAGGGGAGGGAGACACGTCAGCACGCGACCTATTCACAAAGCTTTGGGCGTAGAGACACTGTTTACGCAAAAACATCAACTGTCATAATGAAGACCTAATTTACGACGAAAAATATCGACGTGTATATCAAATATTCCGTGTTAGCTTGTCAAATAAATGGTTATTTGTTATGTTATTTAGTAACTTTGTAAAACTATGAAGACCTGTCATAATGAAGACCTAATTTACGCCGAAAAATATCGACATGTATATCAAATATTGCGTGTTAGCTTGTCAAACAAATGGTTATTTGTTATTTTTATTTAGTAACATTGTAAAACTGTGAAAAATGTAAATTAAAGTTATTTCTGTGCCTCATTTTTACTTTAATTATTTTTTATCTTATTTTAACACATCGAAAGGAATTGTATACTATCCATTCGCTTAGAAAATAGAAAAATAAACAAAGAAAGTTAGATTTTTTTTTTTTTTTGCAAAGGCCTGTGTGTCTTATTTTGACAGTTTACAAATGTCCCGCCTTTTCCGTTTCTTTTAACCAATGAAAATGCACCACAACTTTCACTTCCGTGTTGCGTTCGAGAGAAACACACGAGTACCGCTCAGAAATCTATGTATAAATTAATGTTCAAGTCAGATATTGTTTTAGGATGTATGAAAATACTGGTTTTGTTTGTTTTATGATATTTCTTATTGAAAAGGTAGCTTAGCCAAGTTGAAATTGTAAATACAGGGAGCATCTTCTACCAAGGAGTCAAATCTATGCAAAAAGGCAAGTTTCATCTACATTTCTTTATTTTCATCAATGAGTGAGAGAGAGAGAGAGAGAGATGTTATTATTACTTAGTCTTCACAGTCTTATTTTGTGCTCACTCGTGGACATACTTGGTCTCTTATTTATTTATGTTGTATGGTGGATGTTTGTATGTTGCTGTGTTGTCTTGTTTTTGTGTTAAAGCATGTGTTCCTCTGTCCCAAGACAAATTTCTCCCATGGGAAACAATAAAGGATTATCTTATCTTATCTTAGCCTGCAAGATTCATTCAATTGCTATTGCTAAAACAAATAACAGAGCTCCATGTAGACAAGCAGGCGGCAGTCCCTCCAACAGAAAAGTAGTGCACCTTTAACAATCTCGCCTTATATCTGATTGTTCATGACTGTTTTTCTAGGTTAGAAATCCACCAGTTCTGCTGTGAAATCACCATGGATGACATTGATAATGAACTCCAAAGGCCGGAACCAGAAAGTGACCGTTGTTCTGTAGACTCCACTGCATCTGGAAAAAAGGCAAAACTACCGCTACCAAATACTCCTCTCCAAAAGAGTGAGTAGCAAATCCATCAAACAACCATTTATCCTTCATACGTATTTCCATTATTTTTATTATGTTTCGTATTGTAGAGGCACGTGAAACTGGATTCCATGAGAGTACAAGGTTGTGTCTGGAGCAGATCAGAGAAGCCATGTTGCACCACAGATGGCAGGAGGCTGCAGAGTACATGGCATACTTTCAACAAATATTAGAAGACAGTAGTCATAA
This sequence comes from Taenioides sp. WSHXM2023, assembly GCA_029959045.1. Lineage (NCBI taxonomy): Eukaryota > Metazoa > Chordata > Actinopteri > Gobiiformes > Gobiidae > Taenioides > Taenioides sp. WSHXM2023. The sequence goes on along the minus strand of CM057103.1, from coordinate 21,860,351 downwards.
TCAAGAAGTGCTGCATAAAGAGGTAGGATTAGCCTCTCCTGTTGATACTTTGCAGTGACATCGTGCAGTGCATTGTGTCACCGAAGTTCAGCAGTTACCTCTGTGACACACACATTAGTAAACGCAGGCAGATTTTAGTTTTTAGATGGTCTGAAAACTCAAGAAAAAATACAAAATGGATTTAAACAACACATTTTCAGGAGCCTGTGATCAATATGAGCGTTTAGGTGATTTTGAACAAAAATGTGAGGGTGGTTAATTGAAAAACAGGCTATGTCTCTCGGCTGGCCTGGGAACGCCTTGGGGTCCCCCCGGTGGAGCTGGAGGAAGTGTCCGGGGTGAGGGAAGTCTGGGAGTCCCTGCTTAGACTGTTGCCCCTGCGATCCAGCCCCGGATAAGCGGAAGAAAATGGATGGATGGATGGTTCCAAGTTCCAGCTAAGTCAGTTCTGTCTGGTCAGATTGTGTTAAAACAAAGCTCAAATTAAAGTTTAACTTGATTTAACAGACCTTCAGACAGACCAATGCCTCTAGTTAGCTTCACCATCCAGGAACTTTGATGACATCATCTTCTGTACCGTTTCCATTCTCTTATCCTACACCTACTGACTTTAAATGTGCGCTATGTAACCGTTCTGACAGAGGGTCCGCTACTTAGAGTTGCTATTGCCTTGCCTGGAATGTGACTTAGACTTAGACAAACTTTATTGATCCACAAGGGAAATTATTTGGACACAGCAGCTCAAACATCACAATATAATATAATAACAGTAACAAAAACAGATGGTATAGCAAAAAAGAGCAAGAGACACGTGTCAAATGAGACATAATTATAAAAATAAATGTATATGTACAAGTCAAAATAAAATAGAAAAATAAGTAATAAACTATAAAACAAACTATAAAATCACAGCTATAAACAAGAGACAAGAACGAGAGTGCAAATACTGAAGCTGATTGACAGGGAATAAGGTTATCTGTTACTTAAGATTGAGTTGTTGTACAGTTGTAGGGAGTATTATCTGTATGAATGTGTGTGTGTGTTTTTTATGCTTAAAAATACCTGGGAAAAGATGCATTCTTACTGTGAACGGGGTCGCCTCCTCACAGATTTGACTCTAACTTGGCCTCTCCTTGGAGATAAATGAGCTAATTGCAGAACTGTGTGATATTCTAGGCAAAGCGATGTGGTCACATTGGTCACGTTTTTAAATTTTCCACGTTGAAGGCACTCAAAGCGCTTTGCATCAAGGAACCACTCACCTGTTCACACACACATTCATACACCAGTGTACACAGACACTGGGCTGAGGTGGGTTAAGTGGCGGGATTCGAACCACCAACCTTCGGATCAGAGGACAGACGCATCTCTTATGTCTGATCAGAAAAGTTTTTGCCTCAACTCTCTGTATATATGTGTGTGTTTTGTAACTGTCTTGCAGGTAATTTGGAGAATGGGCATTGAGATTCTTCACCATCACCCAAACTCAAAACTGGAGGATTACAACAACATTTATGAACGTATTAAACAATCCGGAATAAAGCAGTATTTGAAGGTACATTGTCTTTAGTTATTAAGTTATTATTTAGATTTTAGACACAAATGGTAAACTATAAAGTCTCTGTATTTATTTCAGTTGTGTTTGGAGCAGTCGTTTCACCTGCTTCTGACGGGCCATCTCCAAGAGGCCAAGAACGTGTTGTCTGTTGCGGAGAGTTGGAGACATGGAAAGGAGTCCACAGCTCAAATTAAAAAAACTACACTGATCCAGGCCTACAGGAGTCTACTGGACTATATCATCTGCTGTGACAAGAAGGAAGGAAGAGGCACCAAAGGTAGTTTATGTATTCATTCAGTTTTACTAGTACTTCTAATTTTGTGTGAAGTACTATTACTCATTCTTGTAGTGAGGGATGGAAATGACTAATTTCATATACTCACGTTAATGTAATTAAGTAGATGTATTGTGTAATTGTACTTTTTTTTTTTAGATTCTAGCGTGAAATTTGAATTGGTTTAGTTACTGAATACGGCAAGTCCATGGCTGTTTCACTTCCGTCTATATGCCACAGACTATATAAAGAAGTTTATGCTTTGCTCATTACGATACCTACAAATTATTTATAATTTGACTTCCTGGTTAGACGCAGGCAGCAAATCTGACAGGGGTAATTCCAGTTCTGTTGTAAACAAAAGCCAAAACTTTTTTAAATGACACAATAGTTAGGAATAGACAAATAAAGATGAATGACAACACCTGCAACTGTTCCTACATTTTGGATGTAACTTTCTGTGTTGATAACAGTTTTTAGAACAGTATTTTTGTACTCTAAACTTTCTTTTTTCCCCACAAACTGCCACTTAACTGATGTAAAACTATGATAAATATGTACTATACTTTACTATACTTATTGTACTATCCCACCAAACCAAGTCAAACACGAAAACCTCATATACACTTAGTTTTGTATAAGGGAGTGATCTGTAATTGTATTGAAAAAGTACTTTGAGTAGTATTTTTCATGCGTACTTTTTGCTTTTACTTAAATTCAATTTTGGCAGCAGTACTTGCGCTTGTAATTGAGTCATTTTTTAGCCATGTAACTGTACTTTTAATCGAGTACAACTGTCAGTACTCTTTGCACCACTGCTCCTCGTAAGACAGTGGGATAGGATGATATCACAGCGCCCCCTGCTGACATCTGTAAGAATCTGCACGTCGCTTGACTTGGAACGATGGAGCATTTGGATTTAAATTAATGAGTGTATGTATACATTATATTTGATTTATTTACATTCATTTTTTTCCAGATTCTGCTCAACCTGTTACAACTCAACCCGCGCACAACTATTTCCATCAGGCTTCAGTGAATTTGAAGGACATTTTTAATAACCCTGGCGTGTGGGATCCCTTTATATTGAGCTATGTCGAGGTAAGAGACTGGTACTTTTTAACATACATATTGCTTAAGTGTATGTTATGAATCTGAAAACAACAATAATGTATAGCAACTGAACCGAAGAAGCTACAACAGAATTTACGCAATACAAGAATAGTGTAATTTCTTTGGATTAAACGTACTGTACAAAGGTCATTATTTTACATTTTGTTTGCTTCAGTGTTGCTCTAAAGCGTCTTATTAAAATAAGTCCTGTTCAAAACTGCAGAACTGAAAAGCAGCAACTGATTTTCATCTACGTTGATCGTTGAAAACTGTCTACAAGTGGTTCTATGTTTTAGAACCGTATTTATTTATTTTAATAATCACAAGTAAATACAAAGAAGTGGGCGGGGTTAGGGGGTGAAAACAGAGATTTTATGAATATTTAAGCTTCAAACGCAGGACAATGTAGGATTACTCAAGCACGCATGACTCAATCAAAAAAAGTCTACAAAAGTAATCATTTTCTCTCCCGGTATGTTGTCTAATTCCAGTGTGTACAATAATTTCCCAGATCTTGGAGTTTTACGATGACCAGACGGAGGCTCTGAGGGTCCTGAAAGAGTACGCCTATGACAACTCCTTCCCTCCGAATCCAAACGCACATGTCTATCTGTACCAGTACATGAAGAGACACGACGCATCAACCAAGACGCTCCTCAAAGTGCTCAAAGTACCACACTGTTATTCACTATTAGTACAAGGCTCATTATTTTAGTAGTGGGTTAGTCAGACGAGTATTTCTGTTGTACGTTGACATTTTCTAATACATTTACCAAACAAAAGCTGAAATACGCTGACTGAACATTTATGAATTCAGTGTGTTATTGCTAAAAAAAAAAAAAATCTGATCTTCTTTGCGGCTGATGTCATCAACATTCCCCGGGGGTGTTATGCTAACTGTAGGCACTGCTCTGTTCGCAGGTCTCTTACTCGAGTTACACTTTAATCTGATTTTTGTATTAACACAATCTGGGCATAAAGATCTGATTTGTGCTGCTAAACATGTCTCTCTCAAATAAAATGACAGTCACAAGTGTAGCTCGCATTAGCCAACAGTTTTTCACTTAGTCACTCTCACCTTTTTGTTGAAAACCAAACACCGAAACAGAACCATGAACCCTGTTAATGATCTCCTGAAAATGTGCTGTTTAAATCCACTGTAGTCCATTTGATTTTTTTCCCCTAGTTTTCAAACAAATCAAATTAATTATTTGCCACCGTATGCTAATGTGTGCATTGTGTCACCATGGTAACTGCTGAACATTTCACCATGGACATGCATGAAGAGCCCCACAAGGTTGATGTCGCTGCAAAGTATCCATTTTTGACCATTTGATTTACTAATGCCACTGTGTTTGTTGAAAAAAGTCTTTTTGTCTTTCTGTTTTAGAGGGTGTATCGCCCAGTTAACAACTACAATTTATTAAAATACAATGTTGATTATTAGTCAAATAGTAACAGTTATTCAGATTAATCGTTACATTATTATTCCTGGTGATTAAAAAGATGTATTTATAATGTTAATCCTGTTTATTTTTTTGTTTAGATTCTCCATTCCTTGGTCCCAAGCCATGCCCTGATGACGGACTACTGCTCTCTCCTGCTTGAGTCGGGTAAAACTCAAATCCTGGTTACGCAAGTGAATCGCTGTAACATTGTGCTCTTGGCGAGACACGCAATTTCCAGTGTCTCAGAGCGGATATTCATTCCTCTAAGCGGAGATATTATGCAAAATCGAGTTTTTGGAGCTTTCTTCCATGTTATAATGTTCCCTCATCGAAAACCTGCCTGAAGTGGTTTTATGTCATCCATGCATGTTTGAGTAATCTAGCGATCTCTCCTGGGCCCTATTCAAACCTTCCTTGGGGTTAGCTGTAAGATTCTGTCCATGACTAAGCCCACAAGCCTGCGTCATCCACGCTCCCTCAAGGCCATTTACGTGATACAAGCACCGTCACAAATCTGATGGATGTGCAGTAGTTTCATTAGTCGGACGCACACTGATTGTGTTGTGATAGCGCTCTGAAGGGGGGGTGACTTAGCACTAAGGGCAAAGGTGGGGGGGGGGGCCTCAGAGCATCAAAAACAAAACTTATAAAACTTCTTAATACAGTTTTTTCAACATAGCATTTTCAAAATAATAAAAGATAACAAGGTGATATCCCATAGATGTATAATACGCCCTCTTTAATAAATAAAAATAATTAAAAATCAACGTTGTTCATTGTTTTGTGTTTGTAGGCAAAACAAGGAAGGCTTTGGAAGTCACCGTGGATATGCTGGACTACGCTTGCTGGAGGAACAACATGGAGATCTGGAAGACTCTAAAATCAATCATTGAAAAACTACAATCAGAGTAATCCCAATAATACTTAAAATATACCTCCTGAGTAGTGTTGTCATGATACTGAAATGTCAGACTTTACTTCAATACTAAGCAGTAGACTCCTATACCTGAGATAATAATAAAAAACATTCTTTATTTAGACAGTAGAATGTCATTTTTAACATTAAATAATAGTACTTTCTTCTATATTACCACGTTGTTAGATCTGTGTAATCCCTCAGTGGTCCAGGTACGTTCCATGGGCTCAAGATCATTCTAAAACTATTCAGGAAAGGTTCATTTCTGTCCTGTGAATGTGACTTTTTTAGAATTGATACCTGCTCAAATTAATATCTAGTTTCAGCACTAGTAGTATCTGATTTTTTATTCTTTTGACAACCCTACTGCTGTGTCCTTGTGCATATTGATGTGGCTTATATGTCCCCCGTGTTGTGTGCTCAAACAGAAAAGACTTTAAGGACACTGTATCTGAGGTGATGTGTGGGAGGATGGACTGGTGGCCCGCTCTGCACTTCACCATTTTCCACGTTGCCCAGGACCAGAGAGAAAACCCCGAGCTGCGCAGCCTCAAGGCCTCCCTGGCCAAAGTGCTGTGCCCGGGTCAGTGTGGGCTCATGAGGGGGCGGTTATGCACATGACGTATCGTATGTAATGTTGTGCTGCTGTGTCACAGGTCTGACACTGAGGTACTGTGACACTGAGGAAGTCACAAGAGAGAGCTCAACACAAACTACACAGAGGACGATTGTGTCTGGAAGAAAATCTGACCAGTACCCAAGATGAAGTGTCTGAAAGAGTGAAGTTAAGTGAGAAGAGTCCTTAAAGCTGCTCAGACACGGGGTGGGAGAACATGCAGACTTCACCCAAAGGCCCCACATAGCCTGGGGTGTGTGCTAACCTCTGCACAGACTCCTTTTCTATGTTGTTTATGTTTTAGAGTACATATTAATTTTCTCTGATTATCAAATCCTCACTTGTTTTGGAATGTCCATCCTCTTTGGCCTCTGGAGTTTTAGGATTGACCACCATGCGGTGCTGTTGTTAAGTGATTGTGATATTTGTAAATGAACATAAAACAAGAATGGAGACTCATAGAAACAATATATTGTTTCAAAAACTGCATGTATATATTTTTTAGTCATAAAATACTTTCAGTGATCTGTATAGTAGTTTTCTTTCTCACTTTTTTTTACAACAACAATAAGGTTGTCTACAGTTTACACATATTCAACTTCCTGAGTCGAGTGAATAATTCTAGCTGACAAAATTAATCTTCATACAATTGGTCAGAGAGGAGGTCCAGAAAAAGGCAAAAACAGTAATAAAAATAGACACAAACTCTGCACAGAGGGTCTCTCCTGGCCTGAGGCAGGGCTCAGGCATTTGAACACACAATTAAAATACCTCTATGTTTTGGATGAAGACAGAAAGTTGTTTTAGTCCACATAGTTTCAGGGGGCTAATTATTTTTAAATGTAAGTTTAAGTAGAGAACCACATGCATATTTGAAATCCACTTCTCGTTTCAGATCACTGTGGACTGGACCTCAATGACCCGGTAACATCTGCGCAGGTGATTAGACCCATGAAAAAGTCCCAAGTCCTGATTTTGAAAAGGTCAGAGCCAGGACTCCTTTAGAACGCAGTGACCCCTCCCTGTTGAGTTTAGCTGGCCGTGCGCTTGGAGAATTACAATTTTCAAACGTGCACTGAATTCCCAGATTGCTCCAGCAGCTGTGGTGGAACTATGACAGGGAATTGGCTTTTATAATGAACGTATGAAAAATGAACTTGATGTATGTTGCTTTATTTCCAAATGTGGATGGAAATGACTTCCCAAATGTGGTATAAAAACAAGTCCTGCCATGAACAATATTATAACGTGCTTTGAATCTTGGACTTGGTTCATGAAATATAATAATAATACATTTATTTATATTGCACTTAACATTTCAAGGAAATCTCAAAGAGCTACTGCACTTTTACATACTAATTAGTAGTACAAGATGATTTGAAATACAGAATTAAAATAGTAATTAAAAAAAAAAGTACTAGTAGGCCTGAATAAAACATAGTTAACATCATTATATTTAAGATTTTACTAATAATCTTGACTCATTTTTTCTCATGTTTTTGTTTGGTTAAGTTTATATTTTACAATTTGATATAACTTACTTCCTGGTTGGACATGGGTAGCAGATATGGCAACCACAAAGTTAACAAGCCAAAACTTAAAGAAACAATAGTTTATAGTAAATAACACCTTTATTTTGTTAAATTAATGTTTAAACTGCCACTCACCCTGCGACACCCACTGCTCTTGGATGGGTCAAATGCAGAGGACAAATCCCACCAAACCAAGTAATAATTAGAAAAACATGAAAACCTGTCACATTTAATGGTGCCATTGTTATTGCTTTGCCTGGAATGTTCCATGGTATGACTTTAGGCATATCCGTCCAGCACTTATTCATTACACGTGTTTCTATGGCTCAAAAATACAATCATTTCTTCTGTGAACAGGGGCGACTCTTCACAGATCTGAATAGTAACGTAGCTTAGTGCTGTAACCTGCTTGTCTCCCTTGTGATGGATAGGTTTAATCTATACTGTGAAACATTCTAGACAAAGCAATAACGTTTCCATGGAGACATCAGGTGGCGGACCTTCCTCTAGAAATGTTACGCAGTACACCTTTAAGTTTATTATTTACACTTTAATTTAATTTACTTCCTTTTTTCCACACTTTTTGCCACTGAACTGGTACAAAATTATGATAAATATTGACAGGTACTATCTTATGTACATTTAAAGCTGCATTGTGTAACTTTTCTGGTGGAGGGTCCGTCAAATGCTTTTCTCCATGGAGCTGTTATTGCTTTGTCTGGAATGTCTCACAGTATGGCATTAAACCTTTCTATCTTCATGGAGACCAAACCAGACCAAGTTACAGGTCAGATCTGTGGAGAGGCGACCACGCTCACAGTTAGAATGTCTTTTTTTTTTTTTTAGGTATTTTTGAGCTATAAAACCACCTGTAATTGAATAAATGTAAGGTAGAGCTGTTTAATGTCACACTGTGGAACATTCCAGGCAGAGCAGCGGACCCTCCACCAGAAAAGTTCCACAGTGCACCTTTAACTACTACTGTAAGTCTATAATTGATATACTTTAGTGAACAGTCTGACAGGAGTCTGGTTGAGGCTGCAGGCAAAAAGACTTGAGGGAGAAACCGATGCCAAAAATATCTTGGGCTTTCGTTAACACTGCTCAGTTCAAAGTGACACTAGCGGATCTTTGTTCTCTGCTGCAGCTGCAAAAATACTGCCTCTGATCATGTCTGTAGACTCTGGGCACAAGATAAAATTTGTCACTTAGCAGGAAACGAAATGCAATGAGTCCTGGGCTAAATTATAATGCGTATACTACTCGTCAGACATTAAAGATGCATTACGTAACTTTCCTGGTCCGTCACCTGATTGTCTCCATGGTGATGTTATTCCTTAGCGTGTAGTGTGTCCTTAGTATAGCATTAAAGGGCCCATATTACTCTATTTTCAGATCTATGTTATAATATCGTTTCCTCATCACAAACACACCTGGAGTTGAGTTTTGTTTCATTCTCACATGTTTAACACACAAATCCTGCATATTTAGTTGAGTTCTTCTCTCAAATTGAAAAAAACTGTTCCACCTTGTGATGTCATGTGTTACAGGAAGTGCTCCACTGTATTTTTAAACTCCGTACACCTTCACTAGAATAATTTTGATCATTTCAGCCCCGGAATTGCCAATCTCTACTGAACTAAAGGCAAAAGGCTGTTGTTAACTTGAAAACTACCACTACATGACATCACAAGGTGGAACAGAGCATTTTGAGCTTTGGAGATGTAGACAGACTAATAATAAAGGATTACTCAAACGTGTGAATGAAACAAACACAACTCCAGGTCTGTTTTTGATGAGGTAACAACTTATATCATGACATAAAGCTCACAAGAGTCTAGGACCTCTAAACCAAAGTGTTACATCAAAAACAATTGTACCCTTTGGTTATTTTAAAAAGAACTATATAAAAACCAAATCTTGGCTTGGACAGAATCAGTTTATTTCGGACCAGTTGGAGGTTGGTTGCTGGCGCGTGCAGAGATAGCAGAGCAGGGAGGACTGTTATGTAATGTAGTGCGGAGGGCTCCAGGCTGCTGTGCTCACCTGAGGCCAGCTAACTCAATGTGTCTGCTGAGTGTTTGGTGAGATAAGTGACAAATCAAACCGGAGTGACTTTGCTACCAGCTGCTTTCCAACAAGGTGAAGTGAAACAGTGAACCAACCATTCAAAGGGATGTGGTGATATTCAAACTTTGAGGTCCTGTATTACGCAAAATTGACGATTGTGAGCTTTAGGCCATGTTGTAATGCCGTTTCCTCATCAAAAACATATCTGGTGTTGTGTTTCGTTTCATTCACACAAAAATACTCAGTGCCACCTTATGTTATTAGGTGCTTTTTTCAGACCAAGGGTAAAAAGATAAAAAGAACCTAACAACATGAATTATCAGAAGCCCAGATAAACCTCATTGGACTATCAGTTCCACCTTATTATAAAAAAAATGGGGTAATGTGTTTGTTGACTGTAAATGGACATAGTTAACCCACTAGCGGCGCATTCTAAGTAGGAAGTGAGCATGGGTGCACTTCCGGCTCCATCACTCCTGACTCTAATTCACTTTGTATTGAAAAAACGTCGCTCCTCTCTCTGTAACTGCTGCAGTGAGCCTCATTTTGATCTTAGAATGTTCGTATTATCCCGCTCTAGATGATCCTGGTGTTTTTATTTCGCTATTTGGTCTGTAAATCAAGTATAAACATAATAACAGACAAATCAGAAGCCTTCTTTCCCCGAGGTCGCTCTTTGGTTGCTGATACTCGTAGTCGGAATTCCACATATGGAACTCTTCTCCAAATTCACCCATATAACTGCTAGCCTCTATGATCTTCATTTGACTGAAGCTGAACCATAGACTGTATATATAAATTGACATAGCAAACCCGTTAGCTATGTGTAAACCAAGGACGCAAGCGTGGTTTCACTTCCGGCTCCATCAACTCTCCAATTCACTTTGTATTGAAAAACCAGCTCTCTCTCTGTAACTGCTGCTGTGAACCTCGTCATTTTGGTCTTAAAATGTTCATATTAACCCGCTCTACATGATCCTGGTGTTTTTATTTCACTATTTTGTCTCTAAATTAATTCCTATTCCTAATTTAGAACTTGGGTCCAAATTCACCGCCTACTAGCTAGCCTCGGTGAGCTTCATTTGACTGGAGCCGAACGCTATGGGTGACGTCACGCTCCCTTAGTCCACTTCTTTATTCAGTCTATGTTGTAGAAGCTGCTGGAAAAAAAGCCCTGGAAATTGATTTCAAGCAAAGTGAGAGAACAAGGAGAGTTTACCATCTGCTTGTTTAATTTTTATTCATTCATTTAATGTTAACCATAATTTTAAATCACCAATAAAAAAATGTTCAAACCCCGGGATAAGATTTCACTACTGCTACTGCTATGACTCGTCCAGATTTATCCTGTAGAGGGCGCCAGTTAGTTACCATCATGAACTACCCCTTCCTGTCCTGTCCTTCTTACACTGATCCCTATTCTTTTTTTTATTTTTTATGAATAAACAATGTATAAGTACAGACGTTTTCATTACATGATCTCATAATTCATGTTGTGGGTGTGTATAATGACTATATGATGTAAACATATAATTGTACCTCTGTATTGTTTCTTCCTGATAGTTTACTAAAGGCTGAGGATAATACATGTTTACATGGCTCAGCACAGGGAGACGTTAAAGATGACATCATGGTCCCACTCCACACATCCAAATCCATAGAGACATGTGCTCGGTTGGTAGTTTTATTCCCTTCCCTACTTCTATTACAAGTGTGGTTCAACTTCCTGTCATATGAAACATTTTGACTTATTTTTTTTTTTAATTTTAGATATTTTTATTTGTTTTAAATTTGACAGACGCTTTTGCAGCAGTCCTGTTTTTCATCCTGAAACTCATGAATATTGTTGTTGTTAGTGGGCAAGACACTACACCCACTTTTCCTGATAAAATGTACCAGCGTGATTTTGTAAAACATTAAAGGGCCCATATTACACTTTTTTCTGATCTGTTATAATGTTGTTTCCTCATCACAAACAGACCTGGAGTTGTGTTTTGTTTCATTCACACATGTTTAACACACAAACCCTGCATATTTAGTTCTTCTGTCAAACGGAAAACACTCCTCAAACGGAAAACACTCATACAAGAAGTGCTCCACTGTGTTTTTAAACTCCATAAACCTTCACTAGAATCATCTGGATGATTTCAGAACTGCAAAAATACTAAAAAGAGGTAAAAGGTAGCTTTTAATTTGAAAACAACATGACATCACAAGAACAGAGTATTTTTTGCTTTGGAGAAGTAGACAAAACACAACTCCAGGTAGGTTTTTGAAGCGTTACCAACATTCTAACATCGCTTCCAGCTCACAAGAGTCCATTTTGGCACTTTGAATTGAATGAATGAAAGGTCTGGGAACCATTGCAATAGAGTGATTCAGAGTTAGACCTGCAATTGTATGGATTTTTATGCAAATGCAAATACTTGTTATTTTACAAAACTTGTAAATTGTGCGTTTTAAGCCATGTTATAATGTTGTTACCTTATCAGAAACATGCCTGGAGTTGTGTTTTGTTTCATTCACACGTTTGAGTAACCCTGCATCATTAGTCCATCTACATCTCCAAAGCTCAAAATGCTCTGTTCCACCTTGTGATGTCATGCAGTGGTAGTTTTCAAGTTAACAGCTCCTTTTACCTTTAGTTTAGTAAAGATGGTCAGTGCCAGTGCTGAAATCAAAATCATCCAAGTGACTCTAGTGAAGGTGTGTTTAAAAACACAATGGAGCACTTCCTGTATTACCACATGACATCACAAGGTGGAACAGAGTGTTTTCAGTTTGAGAGAAGAGTTCAGCCTAAATATGCAGGTTTGTGTGTTAAACGTGTGAATGAAACAAAACACAACTCCAGTTATGATTTTGATGAGGAAACAGCATTATGACATACATCAGAAAATGGCCTTAAATGACATTATCCTGACTCGACAGGGCCTCCTTAGTTGATAGTGGCTTTTATCAGTACATTTTGTCATCGCTATTTCGAAATGTTTGCACGCCATACTCTGATAACTGTATATGACTAGACCACACATCCAGTCATCGTTGAAAATAACCATTTCTTCAGCGGGATGACGAAGCAGCAACTGTACAGAACTGCTCAGGATACATGATCACATACAAAGCAAAAGTCCAAAATTAGCCTTTATGATTTCAAATTATATTTCAAATGTATATTTTGCTGTGACTACACGTTGTACCAAGGAGGGCTCCAGTAGCAAAGGAGTTTATAAACAGATAGTCAGATGCCGAGGCTGTTCAAATATAAAACATCATATGATATTAGCTGAACTAAACCTGTCCAATTCTGCTCAGAGATAAGGTCAAAGAAAGAAGATTATAAAAAGATGAGTAATCACAACATTAGAATCCCTATAGTTTAAAACTGAGCTGGAGGCAGGTCAGAATTATACGGTGGAATTTGCTGTTTGACTTTATGGTTAATATCTCTGGAATTACCGGGCTTATCCACGAAAAACTGGAACAAAGATTAATTTTTTCCAGTTTTTTCCAGATTGTTTTGATTTATGTTATAGCAATGTTGTTTCCTCATCACAAACATACCTGGAGTTGTGTTTTGTTTCATTAGACCAATCACACTGCTCTTTATACCTCTAGACCCCGCCTCTCCTCCGCACTCACAACTGCCCTTTAGTCCTCCAGGTATTGCCCAGTCTGTCAGCTCTATGTGAAATGACTCACTTTAAACCATCCGATTAAAATGACACGTTTGTGGAGGCAATTCCTAACAATTAACAATAAGGTTCAACATTTGTGGATCATAAGTTTGAATATTTCTTTCAAAAATATTACACCTCCCATAGTATTAGGCCCCTACCCCGAAATTATGACATCACCAAATTCTACTCCGTTCACTTTTTGTGCAAAACACAGACACATTTTTGATGGATTTCACTAATCTCATATCAATTTGAAGTCCAAGCTCGCTGTGTCTCCTCCTTCTCCAGACGGGACAGTGTATGGGCCCACAGCTTATGTTTACATTTTTGGACCATTAGCTCAACAATATTTTCTTGTTGCTACGGTGACGGTGCGGATGAGTCAGTCCCAGACAAGGCCCAGAGGCTCAGAGCAGGCCTGCTTAGATCCTCACATCCAGCTGTTATGGTCAGGAGTAAACCAGACTGCAGCAGGAATCTGTCGGGGACTGGTTTTACAACTGTATAAAGAAGAATAAATCTGAGTTTCCCAGGGTACACAAACTAAATGATTTCATTATATTAGTCAAAAATAATATTGATGTGTTCACATGATATCACAACACTGTAGAATCCTACAGTTGAACATTGAGCTGAAGGACAGGTCACAATTCTCTGGTGGAATTTGCATGTTTATCATTATTCATCTCCAGTGATGTGATTGTTTTCACTTTAAAGGACTTTAAGCCATACATTTAAAAAAGCAACTTCTGGAAGCAAATCCCTGACAAATAATGATAAAGGTTAAACACTCATGGATTTGTGGAATATACATAACACTCTGGGTTACTCTCATCTCACAGCGCGTCTCACAGAGCAGAGTCCTGCCTCTAGACCCAGAGCCGTGCTCAGAGCATGGAAACAGAACTGAGCTGGAGAGAGTCGCACCAAACAGACCCGCTCCCAGGCCCCAAGAGAACCGTGCCAGTGGAACAGAGGCTTATGTTTCGTCTCGGGTGACCTGGGAACACCTCAGGATCTCTGGAGGATGTGTGTGTGGAGAGGAAAGTCTGGGCCTCCTTGCTTAGGCTGTTGCTCCACAACCTGGCCCTGGATGAGATGGATGGATGAAATACACAAGACACTTGAACAACACTTCTTTTTCCATTTGTCTAAATCCCAAACACATCTTCAGCATCTTGACCATCGCAGCACTCCTCTAACAGTTTGGGATGGGACAGATTGTTTGCTGCAGACAGGAGGCAGCTCTGGCTCTACAGTGGCATTGTTTCTGTGGATCTGGCGTTGTCTTGGCTCTCTGTTGTCTTTGGTCATGTGCTCCAAGCTCCTCCGTCTGCAGAGCTCCATCTGTGCTCCTCTCGTCTGAGGAACGCTCGCACATTCTAATCCCTCTGTTTAGAAAAACACTGAAGCAGATGGAAAGAGAGACTTGTGCACTGTAAGCAAAGAGCAAATCATAAATAGGCTTTTGATTAGAGAGGCACAATAACAAAGTGATAGAGTCAGGAGATTAGAGTGGCCATGGTGGTAGTAACTAGCTGGCCTACATGTGCTGAAAATATATTCAGAATACTCATTTGGGGGTATTCAGAATGAATTAAATTAAAGGAATACATTGCATTAAGGGCTTACAACAATAGTATTAGTGAGAAAAAATACAACTTTGGTCTGTGTGGGCATATGACAGCAGGGGGCTGAGTGACTAGCACTCATGCCTCACAGCAACACGGTTCTGGGTTCCTTTGCATGTTCTCCCTGTGTCTGGGTGGGTTTCCTCCGGGGACTCCGGTTTCCCCCATCAACCCAGAACATGCACAATAGGTCAAATCATCGAGCTAAGGTAATCCTGACTCCTGACCAAGACTAGCTCAACATTTGGAGATGGGTCCCCAGACACGGCACTACCCCTGACAGGCTGACCCAGCAGCAGTGAGGAATGAGTCAAATGTAGAAGACACATTTCCCTACGAGGACAGTGTACCTTAACCAACTTTAACCATGTGCAGTTATTTTCTTTTATAATCACTGATTTAAAAAAAAAAAATATATATATATATATATAACAGATTGTGCAACAAACATAAAGCTGTTATAATCCTATGTTGCGTTTTACACCTTAATATAATCCTTGTCAATGTGAAAGTATTGTAAATATTCAGGATGCAGTACTCTAATTGAATAATGTAATTCAAAATAATTAAATTTCTCCTTTGCTTTGAATCCAACCTGGACGACTGGATTTCACAAACATCTTGTTACAAAATACATTTTAATGTAGGTATTCAGTATTTGTTCTGTCCCATACTGGTCCTAGTAGTACCACCAGTATGGGTACTAAGTAAAGAAAAAAATATTTAAAGAAGTATGAAGTAAGTAATCAGGTATTTGTTAATCAGGCTAACTAGTTTAAGTAATTACAAGAATAACCTAATAGTAGAAACCAAAGGCAGTGCCAAACTAGGAGTGGTAGTTTGGCACTGTCCTCATTTGTAAGAAGTTGTATAACATTTTACTAATTATAAAAGATAATTTGAGAATAACAATAATTTACCAAGCCAAATAAGTATTAGAAAGCAAGCAATACTTATTTGGTAGTTCGCAGCCATTAGTTGTAACCTAAGAAGTAGAAGTTGAAAATACCATCTATTCAAAGAGCATAATGAAGGTAGTAACAGAAACGGTAAGCAGCAGGAGTAGCATAGCATTGTTCGCTGGTAGGAGTCATATCAGTGGTGGTTGACCTTTTGACTGGTGTTTGCATTGAACAAACACCTTCGTACTTCCTTATACAGTGTGTGTGTGTTTGTGTGTGTGTGTGTGGTTTGGGGTTACTGCTGTACCTACACTGTTGTACCATAGAGCATGTAGCAGAGGAAGTGGTCTGTGCATAGCGTCATACTTTCCAACAGTCAGGGCCTATCTCTTATGTGTGTGAATCTATAAAACATCAGATTTTCCATAAGATGACTTTTATTTATCAAGATGTCATTGGGTTTCTTGTTATTAAAGTTAGTAGAAATAAGATGTAAGTGGATTTATTTCGTAATTTTCAAATACAACTTAAAGTACTAATGCATTTGATAGTTTTTTAAAGGTGCTATATTACGCAAAATTGATTCTTGTTTGATTTTAGCCATGTTATAATGCTGTTCTAAAACATGGAGTTGTGTTTTGTTTCATTCACACGTGTTTGAGTAATCCTGGTTTATTAGTCTATCTATCGCCACAGATCAAAATGCTCTGTTCCAGAAAGTTAAAAGGGAGATATATACATTTTCAAGGAACTACATTTCTGTGGAGACAAGTAATAAATTAAAGGGTCCCTCTGTAATCTTTGTGGTACTTTGTGGTGTGGCTGCCTCCTTTAAGATCTAATTGCTTTTCTTGGAATGTTCCATCATGTGGCATTAAACTGATCTCCATGATTTCCATGTAAACAAGCAGTCAAGGCCAAATGTGTGGAAAAGCACGCCGCTCAGAGTAAGAATGCATGTCTTCTGATGTTTTTTTGAGCAGTAAAACACCTGTAATTGAACACATAAGACAGAAAAATTCAATGTTGTACTGTGAAGCAATCCAGGCAAACCAATAACATCTCCATGGAGACGCGCAGGTTACCGACCCTCCACCAGAAAAGTTACACAGTGCACTTTTAACAAGAACTGATAATTTAGTTTTAGTGCTGATATACAGATCTAAATAACCATGGGAAATATGAATGTGTAGAGAGTCCTTTTGTGTGTGTGTGTGTGTGTGTGTGTGTGTGTGTTAAGCACAGAGCCGCCCTGCTGTTCTTAGAAGCTGGTTGTATAATTGACTTTTGTGTTGTCCTCATTATTTGAATGGTCACACTGGTTAGACTGGTTACATTTGTGTTACTGCTCCAGTAAGTATTTATTTTAATGGAAAGGTCTGCAGCCAATTCTCTGATAGTAAAAGCATGAGATCAGACTTGAGTGGAGGAGGAAATTGGGCTATTTTTAATGGAACTGTTTCAAAAGTCTGTCTTGTTTATGTTCATTAAATCAATATTGAAAGTCATTTTTATATTTGAACAGAAATCTGAGATACACAATGCCGAGCTGCACAATATATAACTGAATTGAAATTGCAATTTAAGTTGCATTTAAGGTGCAATTATCAGATCGCAAAAGCTGTAATTATTTAGATACTAGAATATTCTCTGCAAATAACAAAATAAGATAAGATAAGATAAGATAAGATAAGATAAGATAAGACTTTATTGATCTCACAGAGGAGAAATTCACTTGTGACAGAAGCTCACAGTCAGGGGACAGTATAGTGCAAAAAGTTGTGAAAAATTGTGCAAACACTCAGAACAATAAGTAAATAAAAAATAAAATCACAATAAATATCCTGTCCTATAGAAAAATCTTGTCGCACCTGTAGTTTAGACTTCTACAAACATGTTCTGAAATGCATGGGATTTTTGTATTAGTTTGTCAGTTCATATTTCAGTCTTCTCTCAAATATTAACACTCCTAGAGTTGTTTACAGAGTGCACTCTGACCATCTAAAAACTGTCTGTGCTTGCTATAATGCGTGCTTTGCGTCACCATGGTAACTGCTGAACATTCTGTCACAGACAAACATGCAGAACACCCACAGCGTGACGTCACTGCAAAATTTTAACTTTCCTCCCACACGTTTCTTCTTATATCTTACAGTGAGTTCCTTGTATCACGCTGAAACCGGAGTGACTGGAAACCCAATGGACCGTGGCTTTGATCAGCTGTGTCCATTATAAATAACAGCACACAGCACTAAGAATAGAGCCAAGATACGTGCCCTACATTGTTTCTGGCTCGCCCATGGGAATACACGCAGATTAGGTTGTATTTGCTGCCCCACGCAAAATGGACCCAGTCACCTCCGCTTGCTTTAGGACAACTCAAAACTCCAAAGTAGAGCAAATATTACGCTATTTTCTGATGTTGTGTTATTATGCTGTTTTCTCATCGAAAATATACCTGGGGTTTTGTTTTGCTTCATTCACACGTCTAACACACAAACCCTGGCTGAGTTCAAACTAAAAACACTCTGTTCCACTTTCATGTAATACAGGGAATGCTCCACTGTGTTTTTAAACATACGCCTTCACTAGAATTATTTGGATAATTTCAGCTAAGGAATTGCCATTTTCTACTGAAACTTGAAACTAATGCTTCATGACATTTTGGAACACAAAATTTTAAACTTAAGAGATGAAGACAGACTAATAATAAACTCACAACTCCAGGTACGTATTTGACAAAGTAATGACATTCTAAAGTTAATTCAAAGTTAAAGTCAATTTTGTGTAATATAGGCCCGTTAAATCTAAATGAGGAATAAGATATATTGTAATATATATATAAATGTGTTCCTCACCTTCCACAGTGGTTGGTCTCCCTCACCCTCATCCAGCTCGGGCCCTCTACCAGAGCAACCTTCGGAGGTGTTTCCCACCTTGACCTTGGGGTTTCCAGCCTGTCCTCTGCACAGATGTTTCTGTACACTATGACATATGCCACTTGGTTGTGTCGCTCCATGTTTGCTTTCCCTGCAGCATCTTACACCCTGCAGTAATGTGCTGGACTGTCTCAGGAGCCTCTGGTGTGGTACATCTGGGCCTCTATTGCTCTGGTGCTCAAGGCCTGGTCCTGTGCAGCCAAGATGAGGGCCTCTGTGCTGTCCTTCAGACCAGCCCTCTTACTTCATATAAACAATGGTGTCATCAGACGTGCTCTATGTAACTTTTCTGGTAGAGCGTCCACCACCTATTTGGGATGTTATTATTGGCTGATCATTCTGCTGCTGTGATGGAGATAGATAGTTGGAATAGGGTATTATAATGTATTGGAGACTTGTGCATTTAAACAGTATGGATAGCTAGATAGGTGACTAGCTGAGAGGCAAAGGTGTCAGGTTGTGATTTGTTGACAGAGACAAACAGGTGATATAGAAAAAATATAAAAATGAAGAGGTTACTAAAAAAAAGCAGTAAAGCAGTAAAAGCTATTGCAAACCTGACTACTAGCATCATTTTTCAACAGACTGCTTGCCATATATTGTCAAGAAATTCTTCCTTTCTCTGCTTACACAAAAGGTCAAATGAATAGTGTATTCAATGAGCAGAACAGGCGTGGAGATGGAGCAACTAACTTCTCAAAAATGTGCTATGACTCAGAGAGAGAAGTTACATAAAGACCTGGATGTAGGTTAACCAAACAAAAGGAGACACTTCCAGATTCACTGATTACATGTATCCTACTCTGTTATGACAACTGCTATGCACTCAGAATATATCAATACTGAGACAATGGAAAAGGGCCTAGAAATCAAATAAGTTGTATGATTTAAATAAAGCTTGGAAATCTATAGCCAGATTTGCAGAATTAACACATACATACATAGAAAATATTATTATTCCCTTTAATTCTGATTTAACTGGAATAACAGCTAGAAGGTCCCAGGTTTGATTCATAGACTGTATAAAGAAGTGGACTAGGGGAGTGTGATGTCACCCATAGCGTTCAGCTCCAGTAAAATAAAGCTCACTGTGCCCATATTAGGAACAGGAACTTATTTACGGACAAAACAGTGAAATGAAAACACCAGGAACATGTAGCGTGGGTTAATATGAACATTTTAAGACAAAAATGACAAGCCTGACAGGAGCAATTACAAAGAGAGGGGTGACAATTAATCAATGTAAAGAAACAGAGGTGAAGGAGTCGGAAGTGCCCCCATGCTCACTTCCTATTTGGAATGCGGCGGTCATTTCATGTCCATTTATATATACAGTCTATGTTTTCCCGGAAATTCCCGGAATGACTGTGAGGGGCCTCTTGAAGTAGGGTTACATATATATATATTTGATATGATTTGTGATATGTTCCAAAGTAGGATGTGCACAAGACAATTTTGTTTTCCTTTGCAGAGGACATTCTATTATCTAATCTATCTTGACGAATTGCACACACAGTTTTCTAATTGCAACAACACAAATTGCAATTTTAATTTGACTGCAATATATTGTGCAGCTCTACTTCAGAGTTTGCATGTTCTGCCTGTGTCTGTGTTGGTTCCTTTTGTCTACTCTGAGTTCCCCAATCAAACTAGCCAGATAATAATTCAGCTAGGTACTCTTGACTAATATCCAGACCATAGAATGTATATTTAAATGGACATAGCAAACCTGCTGCCGCGTTCCAAATACGAAGTCTCTCTGTAACTGCTGCAGTGATCTTTGTCATTTTGGTCTTAAAATGTTCATATTAACCCGCTCTACATGATCCTGGTGTTTTTATGTCAGTACTCTGTCTGTAAATGTCAGTACTCTGTCTAATATGGAACTTGGCTCCAAAATTCGCTCCTAAAAACTGCTGGCCTCTGTGCGCTTCATTTGACTGGAGCTAAACGCTATGGATGACGTCACACGCCCTTATAGTCCACTTCTTTATACAGTGGCTTTGACGCATTATTCAAAAATTTTATGCAAAAATTCCACACATGCAAAACAAAAACAAAACAAGTATAGCCTTCCTTAACATTTATCCAGGCTTGGGACTTGGATATTGGATAAATCTAAATAATCAAATCATAATCAGTCTAATAGTTTGATATTCCACATAAACTTCTGAAAAGCATTACTTATTTGATTCACGTTTAGTCTACTATTCGTTTAGCATAATAATCAGCACTTCCTTGAATCTTATTTCCGGCCTCCCCATTGGCTTTCAGTGACATCATCCGCGCATTTTAAGGCGGGGCTTGTCTGCATCCACCCCGCCCCCTGCAGCCTCTCCGCCGCTCCGTCCTGGCCCTCCCCGTTTGGAGCGAGTCCCCATCCTACTGTACTCCCCTCCCTCACATCCATGTAGCGCTGCATTGGCTCGCCACACCGCCAATCCGTCTACCCAGCGCCGCGGAGGCTGACACGCTTCCCCCGGATCACTCTAGGACACCAAAAACTACTAAATAATGCTACCTTTTACGCACTGACTGAATGGGGACTTCACTGTTAACGCGCGGACACCGTAAAACCGTCTTTACCAGTCCACGGCAGGAGCAGGCTACACTCCGGTAAGATTGCACACGCCAAATGCCAACTTTGGAACCGTGCAGCGCGCTCAAGTTATGCCAGGTCCGCCGAGCTTTTACGCAACCGTGGAGAATTCAATCATGTATAATTTATGGTGGATTATTCAAGCCGTTTCGCGCTATTATGCGTCGTTACAACTTGGGCACGTAGTTTGTAGTGTCTCGTAACATGTGTCATGACGAGTCCATCCTTGCGCCAGTTTAAAGTTTGAATACGCACGGCTGTTCAATGCAACGTCTTTATTTTAGTAGAAATTGACGATGTTGGCAGCATTGGCCAGTGTCTATCGTCTCCAAGAAAGCTCAAATCTCCAGCATTGCATTCGGCTCACGTCCTCATGCCGGGTTTCTTGAATGAATTTGCCATCAATGATTTGTACCTCTCTGGCTCCCCAAAACGCGGCGCTTTTTACATAACACGCCAGATGACATGCCTTTTGAGCTGGAACAAGCTCCCAGCCATTCATAAATAAGAGAAAGAAATTGCCAATGGGCTTTCTTTGCTGATTTTTTTTTTCCCAAACGAAAAGAACTGCGGCGTATTATAGGGTTGATGCAGTGGGTTCGAAATAGTTTTGGTTCAGCCGCACACTACATTACGTTACTGCATATTATTGTGTGTATGATTCACGTTACACGCACTGTCACGCCGTATCCTACATGGGCTTTGATGAGTCGCTCCTTTCTTAATAAGGGGGTACTATGTCACTGAATTGGTCAAACGTTTGGGGTGTTGCCCTGCAGGTGTTGACCCTATTTAGCCTCGTGACTGTTGACCACTTTGCATGTTCAACAGACGTGCTCTTTTGCATAGCCCAGTACTTGCTGCTGCTCAAACTTGATTCATTAGATGGCTCGATTTAATGATTTTGCATGGAGCTTTGAATCTATTTTCAGCATGGATCTGGTTCATTTCCTTATATATATTATAAGCCTTTGTAGTATGTGATCATTAGCCTGTAGTAGATGTATTAGTGCGCTCAAGAGGAGATGGCATGACAAAGCTTAAAGCTCACATGAGTGAAGAAGCCCTGCTCTGAGTCCATCTGGACCAATTGTTCCGTGTAATTCCTACTCTTTGTGTCTGAGCTCAAAAACAGACTGTTCCATGTAATCAGGTTAAAACTGTGACAGGAGATATACTGGAGCTGGACAAGCATTTGTTTACTGACCCCCCTGCCTGAGAGAGCACAGTGTTGAAGACTGCCCCGTTAACCTGTGCCCCTCTCTCTCTTTCTCCCTCCCTCTTTCCTCTCTTTCTCTCTGTCCTCTCCCAGAGTGGAGTGTTGAGTTCTCCCGGTGTCCCCGCGCAGCCTCCCCATGCCTCCCTCTCCTCTGGACGACAGGATTGTGGTGGCGCTGCCCAGGCCGAGCCGACCTCAGGAGCTTACTTTGTCCCTGGACTCCAGTTACCTGGACACCTTCAGCAGCGCTGAGCACACTGTCATCAGCACCACAGTGGTGACCATCCGGGCCACGTATATGCCCTCTTCCAAGGGCTCCACGCGCTCTCTGTCGTGTGGATGTAGCAGTGCTAGCTGCTGCTCTGTCACCACCTATGAGCGGGACAGTCCCAGTCTGAGCCACAGCAGCCCCAACCTCTCGTACGCCGGGACCCCCAGCCCACAGCTGCCTCCGCTCCGGAGCCATGAGGCCCACAGTGTGCCCAGCCTGGCCTCAGGGCTGGCCCCCAGCACCCCTAAGGCCCTGCCCAGGGCCCTGCCTACAGCCCTGCCCAAGCTGCTGCCCTCCACACGCCTCATGCACCCCAATGAACTGGCCAAGAGGCTGAGCTGCTGCCCCCTGGGGCACCCCGTGGGGCCCGTTCCGGTCATCATCGACTGCAGGCCCTTCACGGAGTACAACAAGAGCCACATCCGCGGGGCTGTGCACATCAACTGCTCGGATAAGATGAGCCGGCGCAGGCTGCAACAGGGAAAGATCACTGTGCTGGACCTGCTGTCCTGCAGGGAGGCCCAGGACTCCTTCAAAGGCCTGTTCTCCAAAGACATCGTGGTGTATGACGACAGCACCATGGACCCTCACCGCCTCAGCCCTGCCCAGCCCCTGCATGTGGTGCTCGAGTCCCTGCGCAGAGAGGGCAAGGACCCCATGGTTCTCAAAGGTACAATACCAATAAATTTCATAAGGTCTCGTAAAGGCCTTCATTATGTCATGAATGATTAACACTTAAAAAGTAATTACATTTGCTCAGCGGCCTCTCTATAAACCACTCCTTCTTCCTCATATTCATTTTGGCTGTTAAATAACTGCACATCAAATGTTTACACAGGGACACACTAGTGCCTATTAGCGTTTGACATGTATTTCTTACAAGATGCATTGCTATGGCGATGGCGAGCTCCAGACATAAATAGGCTTTCCACTCTGAAAAGAGAATAAACTGCACCATTTTATATGCATTGAGTTGACATCTGGGCACATAAATCATTCAGACACCTGAAAGCATTTAGCTGCAGAAGAAGCGTACCGCTCAAATCAAGTGATATGATTGAGACTGGATTGTCTTTGACTTTGATTGTTTGCTATACCGTGACATTATCGATCGAGTCGTTGATTAATTAAAAACTGCATTGCTGCCTGTAGGCAATCATGAAAATGATCATAAACGGCAGCCCTGGTATTAAACTTAGACTTAGGTGTGTTTTAAATGCTAGAGGATTCACAAATGAACAGGATTTGTAGCTTTGTGTTCTATCGGGAAAGTGAAAGTAAATGTTATTAAATACCGTCAAATCGATAGTGTCTTGTATCACAGTAGCTTTACCCTCCTGTCCCATTCTTATAGAGGATTCCTCTGCAGCAGGTAGACTTCATAAAACAGGCTGCTTGTTCTAGTTCAGGGTTGGTCCACAGGGGAGCAAGCAACAGTTTGTGTGTAGAACTTACAAAATGCCATTCTTACTCCAGAAATCAGATTCTACAAACTGCTGCATGTCTTCTACTATCACCGTTACTGCTCATTCTACTGTATACTGTACTACTACTGGTACTACTGGGGCTAATACTGGCACTACCACTACTTTACCACTATTAACTAGGACAAATGAGTAGATCACTATGAACCTTGCTCGGATCAGAATTCCTTGCCTATTAAAGGAATGTGGTGTGGTTGGAGAGGCCAGTGTCTACCCCTGCTCAGCTGTGACTAGTCGTATGTAGCAGAAGTACGGAGAGAATGAATGATACAATGCCCCTGTTTTCAACGGTACCCGCCCACTGCTCTGTACTTACTTTGTTTTTCAGTTTTATTTTCTTAATCGGTGATAAGTCGGTGATACGTAGGATTTGGCAGTTTTATTTTGGTACTAATGGAAAAAAAATCCTCTGCTTGCTAGTGTGATGTGCAGCTATCTATAGGAGCGGCCGATAACTTCACGGGTCTTTGCTGTTTTTTTGTAGCTTTCTAATGCTGAACTTGCAGACTTTCTTAGATGAATATTGAGATTTAAAATGTCCTAATTATAACATAAATAGGGATACACCAATCCGATATTGGTATCTGAAAAATTTGCTGTATCTGATATCGGCTTCCAGATATCGGTTAAATCGATATCCTGGTTGAACATATAAATCAGTGTAATCTGACTGGTCATAGTCAGTCCAGAAAGTCTCATGTTTGAACTTTTATTTACACAAACTAATACAAACTAATGTAAATACAGAGATACATTGAGAGAAACATAACAGCTCCTTAACACGTTTGGATCAGATTTGTCTTATTTTTGTTTAAAAGGAAATTTAATACAATTTTCAGCCTTTGCACTAGTATCAGTTGATATCGGATATCGGCAAACGCTAGTATTGAATTCACTATTGGAAGTGAAAAAGCTGGATGGGTGCCTCTTTAAACATAATGATCCACAGAGTCATAGATTATAACTTTACAGCCGCCTCAAGCACAACATGTCTTCTTTAAAGTACTAACTGCACATGATTTCAACACTACTGGTGAGTTACAGTGAGATCAAAAAGTACTGCGATCAGTGCTCCATCGGTTTTGTCAGTGAGATTTAAAAAGAAATAATGGCTACACTTCTTGCCTGCGTTATCTTGCTTGTTTCTCCTTGTGGTTTGTCCCCTGGGAAGCCATCAACTCCAGAAATCAGATGGCTACCTTAATTGTATTTATTTTATACAAAGGTCTATCTAAGCAGAGATGACCCGGGGGTTTTGAGGACAAGCTAATTAGCATTTTGAAAGCTTTTCGTGGTTATAATAGACTATGCACCGCTGGACCGATGATTGAATGGCTAGCTTTAATAGCATGCCAAAAATGACAGTGTGACAACAGCTACGTCGTGCTTCCAAGGGTTGTTTTTGACTGATCCAAAGAAAACTCTGTAAAGAAGTGGAAGAGATGGGCAGTGGCAGAGTGGTTTGCTGTACTTTACTTTGCTGGTAGAAGGTTGTGGGTTTGATTTTCGATTTGAGAACTCTCAACCAGAAAGTTAGCGCCAGAGAATACACAGAAACTGTCTCCACGGCAGGGTTGTCAAAAGTATAAAAAATCTGAAACTAATCTAAACTAAAACCAATATTGAAAATAGATTTGAGCAAGTTTTGATACTAAAAGAGTCACATTTACAGGACAGAAATTAGTCTTTAGAATGATCTTGAACTGTATCAGAAGAAATATAAAAGCACAAAGACTAATATACTTCCAGCAATGTTCGTAACGCTCTCTACACGATTCTGGTGTTTTTCTTTCGCTATTTTGTCTGTAAATCAAGTCCTATTCCTAACATGTAACTCGGCTCCAAATTCGGTCCCACAACTGCTAGCCTGAGTGAGCTTAATTTGACTGGAGGCAAACGCAGTGGGTGACGTCACACTCCCGTAGTCCACTTCTTTTTACAGTCTATAGTAGGTCCACGAGAAAAGTTACTTACTGAATCTTTACATACATTCCCTGGATTCATTCTTAGGTTGAGAGCTCATAGAATTCCTCTCTTAAACAGCACTTCTTGAGCTTCTGAGTAGAGATGTGTTGATTCCAGAGTGTGACTAAGCGAGTTGGACACACTTCACGGCTCACTGCGCACTGAAATATGTTGTTTCAGGACACTGAATTATGGTCAATCTGTCATTGCTAACAACAGATTGAAGCGACTTTTTAATACATGATACTAACAGTTCCATCGTGATTTCAGTACCAAGGAACATTTGACCTATTTATGTGATTTTTTAAAGTATCAATTCAGTTCAATTTAAGTTTATTTATATAGCAAATATAAAAGTCAACACTGGACCAAAGGAGTATTTGTTTTGAGTTTTGATTCTGTTTCAAGCATCAATTAAAAGTAGCTCAGTTGGTGTTCGTCCACAGATCAGAAGGTTGGCGGTTCAAATCCCGCTCATATAACATCACTGGTTGAGCAATTCCAGCTCCCACTGATAACTGCTTTTGTTGTGTCCTTGGGCAAGACACTTAACCCACCTCGCCCTAGTGTCTGTGTACAACTATTTGAGCAAAAGTTGCCTCACCCCAGTACAGATATATTGTATAAGCAGCTCTTGAGGTCAAAATAAGCCGTTTGTTTTCCGCATCTAGAAGGCATTTTATTGTCTGATAATCAGGAAGAGTGTATTAGCATGCTAGCTGTTGTTAGCTTTACTGTCGCGACAAAACTCTGCACTAGTCTCTGGGAGCTGTGAAAAACGCTTATAAAAAATTAGGATGCTCGAAATTCCCAAGGTAAGTGAGGAATAACTGTGGACCACTACAAACCATTTAAAATGAACTAATTGTGTTTTTCATGTTTTTTAAGACGGTAAAAATCAGGCACCTTCCCTTTATCTGATTTTTTATTATTATTATCTACCATTTTTTTATCTACCCTACTTCCTAATATGTGTGGGCTGTCTTTACAAAACTAACTTTTAATTATAATATTTTTTTTATAGTGGGAAGTTGAACTAGTGCAGTTTTCGAGTGCTTAGTGAAAAAAATATTACCTTTACCGATTACTTTCCAACCTCTACCTATAACCACCACATACACTGAATACATCATCAGTGTTACGTTTGGTTGACAGGTTGAATCTTTCACGGACAGCTCACTGCCATTGTGTCGCTTAGCAAGACACTTCACACACAGACAAGAAGAGCATTTAGCAGTTCTATGGTGACTCATACGAGAGCAGCTGAGAAGAAGCAAAAATACTAAGTTTATTGACGTATTGCTGTAAAAAAACCCTTACATGTGGCCTTGAATGTTTAATAAGAGTATTTTTAGACCAAACCAAATGTTACCAAGCAACTGCACTTTTACACATCGTAACTTTAATATTCATCAACAGTATTTCCATCAAAAAGTCTCCCCATTTCAAAGGAACAGTATTTGAAATTTCATAAACTTAATATAGCTTTTAGTGATAATAATAGATAATAACATTGATAATAATAATAAAACGCAACCTATTAAAATTAATAAAAATAAAGACTACACAATTATTTTATCTGTAGAATACATCAGTTTATGGTGTTTTAAAATGTAATATACCTTATAAAGTTAAAATTTGCATTAGCGTTAGCACTGAGACACAAACAAATCTCTTTCTAAACACAAAAGTGTCCTCCGCTTATGTATTCATTTTATTTGTGTACTTCTGAATGTGTTTCTCGGGACATGCACCCACAGCTCTCTGTTCTTTAAATATTTATTAATTTTAACACAACTCGGCAAAAACCACACAGGGGTAAAATTGGACAGGAAGTAGTGACGCTAACAGTGAGGTTGTAATTTATTTATTCTTAATTACAAAACATGATGTTCCTTTTATTTTGGTTATAATTTGGCATAAGATAATGATCCAATCACAAAGCAGAATGAGCCTCACATGAGTCTCTTATTTGGGTTTCCATTTTCAATCCTGAAATCCAGTTGGTTTAAACCTAAAAGGACTCTCTCAGATCTGAATAATCAATACATAAACCAAAACATAACTCAGTGCTAGTGCAGCCTCTGAGTGAATTCTTGAGGCTCTGAGGTTATATTCTGAGAAAAACTTGTATGTGTCCTCTACGTGCAAGTTAAGGCACCTCAGGTTCAGTTGTGGTCTTGTTATGAGTGCACTTTGGGTCAGATAGTGATACATAATAGTTTTTATTTGCTCAGAGTAAACCAAGTCTAAACTGACCCAAGAGGCACTAAAAGATTTAACTGCCGAGCACCATAAATACCACACTCGGAGAACCACCGCTGTCTCAAGTCAACTTTAATTTAAATTCTCTTGTTTTTTCCTGCTGTGCGACCACCAGGCTGAAGTAGTACGGCCAAGACTGCCATGACATCAGCCGCCTCTGGGAACAATACAGTCATATGTGCGTGTCACCGCAAATAGAACCTAGGGGCATGATGGGTAGTCGTGGCTAACAGGTGCGAGCGGTGGGTTATTTGCAGAAGTACACATGTCCACCGGGGGCATCATAAACGTTTTTTAGTGCCACTGTTTACCACTGGTTTATGAAGGGGATTTCTCATGGCCTCATCTTAGCCTCTATTGGTTCAAATAGGGTTGGTCTTATAGAAAAGTGATACTGAAATGGAAACTGATTAGACTGCTTACTTCTACTGGCAGCTACACACAAGAAGCACACTTTTCTTTTCTGCGTGGTAAGAAACATCGCCATTTAATGATTATTCACAATTTTTGACACCATGACAGATTTTATAGATAAAATTCAAATGACATAATTTTGGTTCTGAAATGGTCACAAATATTATAATTTTTGAGTTCTTTATTATACTGTGGCCTGAATAACCTGAAATATTAATTAACCTAATAATTATGATATCCCTAATTATTAAAGCTAGTAAAATAATTGTAACACTACTCCTAGCCTCCTAATAACGCGGAAGTGAGCAGACTTGTTTCTTCTATTAAGTTGTTTTAGATTAATATTGCGATTTAACATTTGCTTATTATTTAGATTACAACTATATAACAAGCACAAGCACAAGTGAGTGTCATGTCACCCATAACGTTCGGCTCCAGTCAAATGAAGCTCAATGAGGCTGCTGTCACAAGAGTAAATTTGGAGCCAGTTTCAAATATGAATTTATTCACGGACAAAATAGCAAAAAAAAAAACAAAAAAAAAAAACACCAGCATCATGTAGAGCGGGTTAATACGAACATTTTAAGACCAAAATGGCAATGCTCACTGCAGCAGTTACAGAGAGCGGGTCAACAGTTTTTCAATGTAAAGTCAACTGAAGCCAGATTTGATGGAGCCAGAAGTGCCCCCATGAGCACTTCCTATTTGGAACGCAGCGGCTAGCGGGTTAGCTATGTCCATACACATATCGTAGTAGCAGAAGCAGCAGTTTTGATTTGGTAGCAGTACAGTCTAGTAAAAGTAAATGTTAAATTGTTTCCTACATTAGTATCAGTAGTACAATATATTGCAGTAGCGGTAGTACAGTAGTAGTAGTAGTAGTAGTAGGTACCTTGCTATGTAATATTCTTTTGTGGTACCAACAGTGTTAACAGACGGATTACAGTTTGAGAGTGCCCCATCCACCTCTGCTATGGGTCATTTTGTAATGTCTTAAACATTTGGCAGCGATATTGATTCTGCACTGAAACCAAGATCTGCATGTTCAATACTCAACAGCACGAAATAGAGTTTTTCACTTTTTAACCTTTTACAGTTTGTTAAAGTTGCAGTCATAAAGTTTCTGGCTGGATATTAGCAGCACAAGGCAGACTGTACAGAGTATATTTTTAGCCGTGTGAGATTTAGTGAGAATTGACCCCTTCACCCCAGCAGCTCGGCATGGAATAAACACAAGAAATCAAGAGTACTGTATAGTAAATATCAGGGAACAGAATAGCCCATAAAAAGAAGAATTCAAAGTAACAGACAGAGATAGAAAACAAACCAATATTTGGACTTTCAGCATCGGCTATCTGATCTGTTATAATGGTGTTTCCTCCTTCAAAACGTACTTGAGTTGTGTTTTGTTTCATGTTTAACACACAAATCCTGCATATTTAAGCCGCGTTCTTCTCTCAAACAGAAAACATTCCACCTTGTGATGTCATGTGGTAATACAGGAAGTGCTCCACTGTGTTTTTAAACTGCATACACCCTCACTGGAGTCATTTGGATCATTTCAGCTCTGGATTTGACAATCTCTACCGAACAAAAGGTAAAAGTAGCTGTTAACTACCACTTCATGGCATCACAAGGTGGAACAGAGCATTTTGAGCTTTGGAGATGTAAACAATAATAATAAAGAGTTACTCAAACGTGCGAATGAAACAAAACAACTCTAAGTATGTTTTTGGTGAGGTAATAACCTTCTAACATGGCTTAAAGCTCACAACAGTCAATTTTGCCTAATATAGGACCTTTAAATCTCCAGCATTTTTTCCGTCTGGGTGAATATATACAGTATATCAGGGTGAAAAGGAATATATGGAAACATGTATAAAATAACTTATGTTTAAAAGTGAAAAAATGCATAGCACACTCAGATGGCCGATGTCTAAAAGCTTTTTTTATTTTTAAATAACGTCGACCATTTGAATGTGCTATGCATTTTTTCACTTTTAGATCGCTGTTTCTTGCATTTGCGCCTCGACAAGAACTTTGGTGTGCGTTTTCTGTTTCATTTGATTAAAATAGCTTCTGTACCATTCTTTGCACTTTACACATAGTCCAGGCCAATCACCTGTCCCTACTGAGCTTCCGTAGCAACAATTCCAAGCTCATTATAACCTTGTTTATGTGCAGAATTCTCTTTGAAAATATTACAAACGAACGAGGAAAAACAAATTAACTTTGCATTGTCAGGTTGTCAACAATTTCAAAAACACCTATGTATGGCAACTATTGTGACCAGAAACAAACAAAAACAAAAAAACAAAAAATAGAAATCACAGGTTATCTATTAAAACTGCTCAAATTACCCAGTTTATTTAAGCCTTTATGCACAATATTTATGACATTAACTGTCACAATGCATAGGCAAAGAGAGGATTTTCTGTAAACACATTATAGGCTATTTTTATATATTGTCATTATTCACCTTCTAGCTTACGTTTGCCTGTACCGGTTGCCACAGAGACCAATGAATTGAATATTGTAGCTGAACAATGTGGTTTTATGACACAAAACTGTTCCTTTGGTTTGGGGATGAGTCACTGCCGCTCTCAAGGTGAACATGTTGAACCGTAGTAGGTTTATACTCACAACTCTTACATGAAATCACACTCGGTTGTAAACAGTTTCTAAAAAGTGTTTCTGGAGGCTGAACATAGGTGTTTGGTAGATTTTTGTGGGTAAATATACATATGTACCAGATTAGTTTGGCCGCTCCAGCATCGCAAAGTAGGAAACATAGACTAATGAGAAATTTCACATTTACATTTTTTTTGTGTGTGTGTAAAAGTAACTAGAATTTTTAAGAGCGATCTTAGAGCAGGAGTGTCCAAACTTTTTTCACTAAACATATTTGTACTGGAGGGCCCCAGACTGGAGACTGGTGGGCCCATATTACGCCACTTTCTGATCTATGTTATAAAGTTGTTTCCTCATCAAAAAACATACCTGGAGTTGTGTTTTGTTTCATTCACGCATGTTTAACACTCACATTCTGTAAATTTAGGCTGTGTTCTTCTCTCAAACAGAAAACACTCTGTTCCACCTTGTGATGTCACATGGTAATACAGGAAGTGCTCCACTGTTTTTTTAAACTCCATACACCTTCATTACAATCATGATGATTTCAGACGTGGAATTTCCAATCTGTACCGAACTGAAGCTAAAAGGTAGTTGTTAACTTCAAAACTACCACTAAATGACATCACAAGGTGGAGCATTTTAAGCTTTGGAGATGTAAACAGATGAATAAAAAAGGGTTACTCAAACGTGTGAAAGAAACAAAATATATAACATGGTTTAAAGCACACAAGTCAATTTTGTGTAATATAGGATGCTTAAGAAAGACACCAACTTATATCAGAATGAGAGGCAACTTTACATGCTGAATATGCTCCAAATCCACCTCCATTCATTTATCCAACTCTCACTTTTTCCCGTCTTATCCCAGGGGGCCTGAGCTGTTTTCGGATGAGCCACGAGGACCTATGTGAGCACTCCCTGCACCTGCACGACGGCCTGGACCCGTGCGCCGCCTCCTCCTCCTCCGGCCTGACGGGGGCGCTACCTCACTCCCTGCCCCTGGCCCTGCCCTCCACGCCGGACTTTGAGAACGCAGAGCTCACCCCCATCCTGCCCTCCCTGTACCTGGGCAACGAGCAGGACGCCCAGGACCTGCGGCTGCTCCAGAGGCTAAACGTGGGCTACATCCTGAACGTGACCACCCACCTGCCCCTGTACCACTACGACACCGGGCTCTTTGTCTACAAGCGCCTGCCCGCCACCGACAGCAACAAGCAGAACCTGCGCCAGTACTTCGAGGAGGCCTTCGAGTTCATAGGTATGGAGAAGATACTCTACAGTATTTGGGAAGTAATTAAAGGGCCCATGTTACACTATTTTCTGATGATTGTTATAATGTTGTTTCCTCATCACAAAAATACCTGGAGTTGTGTTTTGTTTCATTCACACGTTTAACACATACACCCTGCGAATTTAGTTCTTCTCTCAAACAGAAAACACTCTGTTCCACCTTGTGATGTCATGTGGTAATACAGGAAGTGCTCCACTGTGTTTTTAAATTCCATACACCTTCATTACAATCATTTGGTTGATTTCAGCCCTGGAAAATTGCCAATTTCTACTGAACAAAAAGTAAAAGTTAGATGTTAACTTGAAAACTATCACTACATGACATCACATGGTGGAACACAGCATTTTGAGCTTTGGAGATGCAGGATATATTTTTATTATAGAATTATTTAATAATGAATAATTAGTGTGACAAAATATTTACACCACAGTCTCAATTTCATCACAATTACTCACCATAAACAAAACTATAGTTCAATGAGGCCACTCTGTACCGTCTACATATTTTGAAACTTACATGAGTTCGAAATGAGTCACTGTGGAAACCAAAAAAATGTATAAGAAACAAGACACCCATGACCTGAGATAACTCCACGTTTCTCACAACTTGGCTAATTCTGAGTAAATAAATGTGTCATCTACGTTTGATTAGAGCTGCTTCTCCAAGTATGATCTGGGTAAGGACCTTGAAAACAGCGGTGACTCATTCTCAAGCCAAAGTAATAGGCCATGTTCAAATACAATTTTCATTCATTCATCTCCAGGGAAACCAGTAAACTCAAATTCACCACTGAGACACTGAACAGTCGCTAAGGATATTACGAAAACTAGGTTGTCCTGGTTATAATGAATAGGAAAATTGGTCTTTAATGTAATAGATTTGAGCAAAATTGGAGTATTTATCCATGTCAATAATGAAATGAGATTTTAAAAGCTGTAACAGTGGTTTCATACAGTGGCATATTGTTCACGCCTCACAGTTACATAATCCAAGTTCAAGTTTAATGCCATAGTGTGGAAAAGCATTAAGATCTCCATGGAGACAAGAAGGTTCCCTCCAACAGAAAATGTACGTGTATATTAAAGGTGCACGTTGTAACTCTTCAGGAGCACGGTCAACCATCTTGTCTCCATGGAAACGTTATTGCTTTGCCTGAAATGTCCCATCGTATGGCATTAAACTTATCTGTCTCTATGAAGACAAGTAGGTGATGCCAGTAGGCCAAGATACAGGTCAGATCTGCAGAGAGGCGACCCAGCTGACTTTCCAAGGCATTTTGAGCAATAAAATAATAAGTAAGTAAAATAAGTAATCTAATACATGGAATATGAATAATTTTAATGCCAGCAAAACAATAACATCTACATGGAAACTAGACAAGTTACATAGTGCACCTTTAAAGTGTACCATTTTATCAAATAGTACAAAAAGTAAAATCTGTTTTGCCGCAGTACAGATATGCTGTATTCTAAAGGGTTGAAATGAGACCTCTGTGTACTGTCTGCATCTAATTATAAAGCGTAAACAAGTAGACCTGTCACGATAAATACTATATCGATCAATACATTATCGTTCATTATGTAACAGATGGAACAATCTTTTTTGGGAGTCAATATTTCAGTATTTATCGTGTGGATTTTTTCTTTGTACTATTACAATAAAATATGAGCTGTAGAGGGTTGAATGAATCACTTTAACTACTAAAGTACACACACTAACTACTAAAGTATTTCTTTCCGCTATTCTATTTATTGCAGTTTGTTTTTAGAATAGTTTTTGGGGATAATTCTATTTTAGTGTTTTTGTGTCAGTGAACTCGTGCAGATCCCGCTGGACTTAGACACTCATTATAATCAATGCACGCTGACCTCAGAGGAGTACCAGAGCCGGTCCGGGTGAGGTGTGGGCCATAAGAAGTCTTATTTTATTGTAAAAATCAGGTGTACCTCTACTTTATATAATGCTGTTACAAAAAAAACCATTTTAGACTCAGTGCTAACAATTCAAATGTGTAACGTTAATGATTCACATATACACTACCAGTCAACAGTTTGGACTCACCTCGTTCAATGTTTTTTTCTATATGTTTACTACTTTCTACATTTGATATGTATACAAAGAAAATCAAATACATGAAGTAGTGTATATGGAATTATGTAGCAAAGGAAAAAAAGTGAAATAACTCTAAGAAAAAATAACCAAAACATTGAATAGCACCAGTCAAAAGTATGGACACACTGTCTGATTCAATGTTTTGTTTCTCTGTTCTTACTACTTTCTACATTTTATATTTCATCAGATATATCAAGTAAGATATATGGAATTATTTAGTAAAGAAAAAAATATAAAACTTAAGAACTTTACTAAATATTAGGTGGGCAATTTGAGGATTTTTTTTTTTTTAATCGCATATATTTGATGTCTTCTGAATGTATATCAATGTAGAACGTAGTAAACATAGAAAAAAAGACTGAATGAGCGGGTGTGTCCAAACTTTTCAGTGTTAGTGTACATTGACCTATATATTTTCCATCCCTGTAGGCCACTAAAAGATTCAAATATTTCCCTTTTCCCTGTCATTACAGAAGAAGCCCAGCAGGCGGGCATGGGCCTACTGATCCACTGCCAGGCGGGCGTGTCGCGGTCGGCCACCATCGTCATCGCGTACCTGATGAAGCACACCTGGATGACCATGACGGACGCCTACAAATACGTCAAGACACGCCGCCCCATCATCTCGCCCAACCTCAACTTCATGGGACAGCTGCTGGAGTTCGAAGAGGACCTCAACAACGGCATCACACCGCGGATCCTAGCGCCAAAGCTAATGGGCGTAGAGACGATTGTTTAAAAATGAGGTTGCGTTCATGTGGTGGAGATTTGGAGGGGAAAAGTCAGAATTAGTGTTCGGGGTGTTTTTGAAATAAGTATCCAAAACAAAAATGTTTATATTTTTATATTTTTCTACAGCCTACAATCACATCTGTGTGCTTTTGGATGCTAGTGATAAAACAATACATTTAAAGGTGCATAATGTAACTTTTCAGATGGAGGATCCAAATATTATTGCCTGGCTTGGAATGTTCTACAGTTTGGTCTTAAATGTAGCTATCGCCATGGACACAAACAAATTACCAGGCCAAGTTACAGGTCAGAGCTATGGACAGGTGACGCTACAATGTAATATGCATATTTTTCAAGATGCTTTGAAAAAACGCAACATTTAATGCCATACTGTGAAACATAGCAGGCCAATCAATAATATATCCCCTTCCAGCTAAGTTACATAGTGCTTTAGGCTACAAAAATACATTTAATTTTATGTAAGTTTTTGTTTCAGGTACAGTAGACCTAGAAATTGGAGACTTTAACCTTAAACCATTTACATTTTGACAGCAAATTTTCAGAATTCTCCACAAAAATCGAAGAAAAGCTAAATCTTTAGAATGTTACGACATCACATGAACGCAACCTATAATGTAAAAAAAGGCCCCAAACAAAAAAATAGTCACATTCAAGACTTTGCAGATAACCCAAAGGAGGACGAAGTGGCTCAAGAAAATGGAGGAGAAAAACATTTGCCAAAAGATTTCAAAGGGCAATTACAGTGACACAAAAAAAAACTCTTTCTGGAGAGTCAGACTAGGGCGGCCATGGCAGTGCCTGTCTAAAAACAAAAATATATATGAGTACTTAATATCTGACGTGTGTATGTTGCTCTATTTTTATACAGGGGTCTATGGGGTCGACCAGCCCGAATTGTGGCTTTTACTGTGCAATAATTTTAAAAGAGTGGAATGCAACATATATCTGTATATATTGGTAACATTTACACAAGATGGCCGGCGCTTTGCTGGTGTTTGGTTGTTGGAGTCGTTTTGGAGGGAATGGGTGAGTTAAAAGCTGCTTTCATAACTTGCATTTAAATCTGTTTTAATAATTTTCATTTTAAAGTGTGCATAACAGGTTTCTATGATTCTCAAATTTTAACTTTTTGGTGGGATAATACCTGTTGTAAATTGATAGTTTCACACTGATCAAGAAGCAATTTGTGAACAAAAGTTGAAAAATATGTCTATTTTAGTGAGTATATTGATGCTATCACGTAAGGGAGAATTCTGTCCAAAAGTTCGACACAATTTACACAAAAGAAACTTTTTTTTTTATATTTAAATGATTACTTAAACAAGATAAAGGTGTTTTCTTAGATTTTTATTTGTCAAATAATAATTTCTGTGTACCTGATCAGCCTAGTGTATTACATGGTTGCTATAAGTTACATAATTCCCTAGCGTAATTTCTAACCAGGAAGTAAAAATTTAAACCTAAAAAATGACAAATCTGGGCAATTTTTTTCAATTTCTTTTGGTAAAATCTTAAATATAATGAACTTAACTGTGTTTTAGAAAAATTAGTAGTCCAAACTGTCATAGGCACTTTAATTTAATTTTGATTCTAATTTGAATTGTCATTTTTTTTTCCTGTCAGGTTGCACATAGCATTAAAGATTGTGTTAAATACAAAATACAGAAGACAAATAGACAATAATAGACAATACATTCAATTTATTTTCTGTATTAATTTGAATAAGAATGATATAAGATTGCAGAACAGGTTTAAATGCAAGATTTGAAGGCGTCTTACTATTAGCTTGTTTTATCCATAATACAAAACACTCTATAGCAGCTTATGCTTCGTCAGCCATTTTGCTTTTTATCTGATTTGATTCACAAAATTTAGGCAACGTCATCTTTTTTTTTTTTCCCCAAGGATGCTTTACTGTTTTTGCCAGTTCTTACAGCTATTACAAACATATTTCAGCAATAGCCCATATAGAGTGAATATACAACCATACAGCCATACAAGCTTTTCTATGCATGGCTGTTGGCAAAGGAAAGCAGGCTACATTTTGAATTATGAATATTTTTAGCAGGGCTATCAATTCTTGATTTGTTTTAATGGTGTAATTAATTCTTTTTTTCTTTTTTCCTCACAAAATCATGCATAAATACAAACTGTAATGCTATCACTTTATTAGCTCAATGCCTTTCTGTTAAGGGAAACGCTAAGTACGCTAATGCTAAGCTAAGTCAAACAAAACAATTATCTTATATTTCACTGATAGAGTAACCTACATTTTGGACAAAAAGTTACTTATTTTTTTACATTGTCGACACAAAATTTAATTCATGAGTCCCCAAGTTTAGCTTAAAGGTGCATTTTGTAACTTTTTTGATGGAGAGTCCGTCAAATGCTTTTTTTCATGGATATGTTATCGCTTCGTCTAGAAAGTGTCACAGTAGGGGATTAAACCTTTGTATCTTCATGGAGTCCAAACCAGACCAAATTACAGGTCAGATC
Organism: Taenioides sp. WSHXM2023; assembly: GCA_029959045.1. NCBI lineage: Eukaryota > Metazoa > Chordata > Actinopteri > Gobiiformes > Gobiidae > Taenioides > Taenioides sp. WSHXM2023. Next base: position 21,822,169 of record CM057103.1, on the reverse strand, counting down.
TGTGGAGTGGCAACCCCACTCACAGTCAGAATACCTGTTTTTTTTTAGGCATTTTTAGCAGTAAAACCACCTGTAATTGAATAAATGTAAGGTAGAGCTGTTTAATGTCACACTGTGGAACATTCCAGGCAGAGCAATGACATATCCATAGAAACAAGAAGGTGACAGACCCCCAAGGAAAAAGTTACACAGTGCACCTTCAGTTTCCATCTGATCATTCTTATTATGTTGTATTTTTCTTGTATTTGGTGCTGCCACATGCTGCTAGTGCCTCTATCCAGTGCTCTGAATTCTATGGCACTATTAAGTCACTCTACAGATACAGAGACCGTGTCTAACCCTGAGTAGAATGCAGAAATTAAAGAGCATTTAATGTAGCCGCGTGGTTAGTAAGTGATTTGCTGAGCTAGGCATGGGAAGCTGCCAGAAAGCCCGGAGGTACAGTGTCCATTATGCAACGCTGGTCCCATGGTGCGTTTGAAGCTCGACCGAGAAGTCCAGAAGACATGGTTTGGCATGTCATTAAAATGTAAAACATTATTATATAAATTAAAAATTATTATTAAAAAATCACATTTTTAAAGATTGACCAAGATAATTTAGTGTTTAATTTTGAGTAATCCTTTATGAGGTTGTGTCCTTCTGAAAGATAAAAGTTAATGTAAGAACCTGACTCCAATTCAAAACTCAAAACATAGGATTTGTTGTGATCATCCTTTCTTTCGTTACAAAACACCTATTTCCCCGTTAGCATGTTGACAATATAGCCATGCTGCTAATTTGTACTTTCAAAAGGTTTCAGTACCAACAGCTGCCAGCAGAGGGCATTAGACACCTAATCCAAGCATTCTAGGTGAAACTAAAATCACTGGTGCTGATTAACAATACATTCACCATATAAATATTCAGTATATTTTAGTTTACAAAGTTTCGTGATCCATCCAATTATTATAACCAGGAAGCAAATATGGTGCGCTGTTAGCATGCTAGTTGTTGTTAGCATTACAGAGGCCATAACTGCGACTCTTCGTCTGAAAGGTGGTGAATAAAAGATGCTAGGAAGGCAATAGAAACGTGAGGTTGGATTGCTGCAAACTATTTAAAATGTTTTCACATGTTTTTAAGTTTTAAAAATCCAATACAGAACCTTTAAAGGCTCCTGAAAATGCTAACTATGGGAGCTTTGAACACAGGTAAAAACGTGTACTTAGTTTATCCATTCAGTACAACTCCTCGCTATGCAATTCAAATATAGCAGGCTCTTTTCTTGATACCATGTGACTGTTTCATTATAGAAGAATGATTTTTGCAGTTTGCTCTTTTGAATTTCAAAGTGCTAATGTCGTGTTTAGTTCTTGCTGTTTATCTTGCTGTCTCACCTGGTGCTCCACAATATTCATGCACATTTGTAGCTTGTGATTAACATTTGTTCGGTGGAAAAAGTCAGAAAAGAGGCTGTGTTTTAAAATAAGAAATTGTGTGTGGTCAATGGGTTTCTCTGTAAAGGTCTAACAATGTTGTCTTGTATAGGACTGGAGGCAGTTTTGGTGTGCTTTTGGCCTATGAGGGTCACTGGCCATTACTGCACTGTTGGATCTATTGCTGCTGTGAAATATTTGGGGATTTGTGCAGAGATTTGGAGCAAAAAACTGACAGATGTCATAGAAAATTACTAAAAAACTGATACATATTCCATTAAAAAGTTGTGCTGACCTGAGTTCTGACTTGCAGGCTTACTTGCTAACAACAAAAACATTGCCAAATGTGCAATGGACAGAAATAGAATTATCAAGGTTGAGTTAGAACTGCTAAACTAATAATGTAATCAATGTGGAATAAAATAAAATGAAATGAAATGGAATTGAATTATACCATTAGGAATAATACCATAGACCTTGTGTGCCGTTTAGATTAGCTGGTTTAGAGCCTGTAAGTCTTAACTTTGGGCTAAAAACTTACATAACTATAATTTAACAGTTGCTAAAATCTGTATTTAGAGCTGGTTTTATGCTAGTCATTTGAATCCGAAACATGCACAATTCTCATGGATTTCTGCAGTAATAACCCAAAGTGCAGAGGTCAAAATAACACAGTAAGCATATATTCTATTTTCTTTGTATGCATATAATATTGTTGACTATTTTTGCACTGACTATATGGACAAAAGGATTTATTTTTTCCACAAAAGGTGCTATTATATCGGAGGCCTTCTCCCACACCTTTTTGCATGAACACTCAAAAGAGAACCCTGGAAAAGGACTGGCGTCTCTTCTCCTTCTACAACTACTTCTACTTCTACTCCTCCAAATGTTGCCAAATGAAGCACTGTACTTTTGTAACTTCAACTTGTGAGCTTTGAAATAAACAGGCTTCAAGTTTGGGTTGGTCTCCAGATCTGTTTTTTCTTCAAATTTCAGTGATACATTTGTGATTGTTGTTGATCGTGAGCAGTGATGAAATACATTTAGATTAAAGGTGCATTATGTAACTTTCCTGATGAAGTGTACACTACCTATATCAATAGAGGAATTAGCAGATGATGCCAGGCCAAGTTACAGGTCAGATCTGTGAGGATCTGGGAGGAAAGTTCACAGTAAACATTTTCAACCCCAGAAACTCAATAAATGCAACACTGGCTGTGGTTACATGCACACACCGAGTATTCTCAGATTTTTGGAGTTATAAGACTATTAAAATTACATTTCTTTTGGGTCATGGTCTCTTTGATTACTTTGAAATCAGATTTCTAGACTTGAAAAATTCAGAAATACGCCTGTAATGCTAACTTGAGCTGAAATCTACTCAATCTCAAGTTGGTTCCATTTGTACACTGAAAAAAAAAAAAAAAGGTTGCTGGATTTGTGTTAAAAAAAAAATGGAAAGCTGGAAAGTTGCATGCAATAAAATTTTGTTTAGGCTTTGAAACTTATTCTATTCCCTCTATACATTATTTTCTTAGAACATGAAGTAACTTTTTCATGTTCATAAAATGCGATCAAATCATGCTGAATGTGCATATTTTTCTTACGTTACCTTATAAAAATTTGTTTTATTTTTTATATATAATTTAATTCTGTAGACACAATTACTTTAACATGTAATGTCAAATGTCCTTAAATGGTTTTAAAGTAAAATAATACAAAAAGAGTCTTTAGTTTTCCATAGTTCTGTATTGTCTTAAACAGAATCAAACACAGAGATCACAGGTACAGAGACCTGTGATCTCTGTGATCTCTGTACCTGTGACAGCCTGTTTGGAGCTGGACAGTGTGAAGATTTATTCCAGTGAAGAAGCTCTGGTCTCTGCCCGTGGAAACAAGAAAAACACATGATTAACACATTATGATGATCTACTCTGTGTTGTACATGTTTAAATATACTTGAAGCACCTATTATTCTCGAATACAATACTGAACCAGAATCACAGGGAACATTAGAATTGTACATGCAGAAACAATACTCACCATGTGCTGCTTTTCTTCCTCAAAACACAGTAAAAGGCAGGGCATCTGGTACAAAGTCCTCCTAGTGCCAAACACATGATAAATGTTCACTAGGAAGTATGTTGAAAAAATATAATTCTGTTAAAATACTTTTAACTGGTTCACTTACTTTGTTCATCTGTGGTCTGTGTTTTGTTGGTTCTCAAAGCCTTTTTCTCAAAGATATAGAGAAATTATTTTGTTAACCTCACTTGGTTAAAAAAAAAAAAAGGTGCAAAAAATGACTAACATCAACTATAACATTCATGAACTTACCCACAGCTACAGCAGAGCTCTGGATATCACTCTTTGTTTGTAGACGACTCTGGAAGCAACACATTGAAATCTTAGTACACCTGTCACACTCTTGTTGATGGGCAGTGATGCTAATAAATTCTGTCATCGAAACAAGCCTTACATTAACCCTAATTTCAAATAAAATAAGACAAAAATGTGATCACATTCTAGGCCAAAGAAAACGTATAAAATCTTTGAAAAGGCAGATCAGCTCTCATAATCCTGCTCCACAGTGCGGTGTCCTCTGCTCCTGTAACTGTCCTGTGTCCTTTTCAATTTTAATTTTCCCTCTGAAAGTTTTGGGGAGGGGAATTCCCGAGGGAGGAGCCTCATCAGAGATTATAACAAAGTCATGTTTCCTTAGGGTGATTAAAACAATACTTTGATTGTGGCCTAAACATGACGTAAACATGCTGGACAGAGAATCGCAAAAGGTCATGTTATTGTTGTCAAATTTGTGTTTGCAATTTGAACAACCCCTCTCTGACCATTTTTTCAGTGTAAATATGGAAATTAAACACCTCTACTTCCCCAGAACAGCATTTTAATACAATACAGTACATTTCCACATATAACTTCTACGAGTATAGGTAAGTAAGTGTAAGTATAAGTTATAATATAATACAATTCTCCTAGTGTTAGGTCACATTATTGGAAGGTCCGCCATCTGTTTGTCTTCATGGAGATGTTATAGCTTTGCCTTGAATATTTCACTGTACAGAAACAGTAAAACTATTCATCTCCATGGGTAAACGCAGGTAATGCCACGTGGCAAAGTTACAAGTCAGATCTGTGAAGAGACGAGCCTGCTGACAGTAAGAATACATGTTTTTCAAGAGACTTTAAGCAACAAAAACACCTGTAACTGTAGATAATAAATGCAAGGGGGACAGATAAGTTTAATACCATACTGTGGAACATTACAAACAAATCAATAACATCTCCATAGAGACAAAGATGCGCCAGTGATGTTGTAGCTGTAAAAAAAAATCCATAAACATAACTTTCTGTTGTTGTCTGTCATATCCTAACCCCAGCCGCCCCTCCTGTCGCCTGCATACAAAATTAACACATACACCCCAGCAATCCGCTCTCTGTGTCCTACACGTGTTTGGGGACTATATTTACACTTCACTTCAGTGTCTGGGGATAGTCTGTTATGAAGGGGCGGGCTCGGAATAGCAGCGTTTAGTGTTGTTTCTAATTGGGAGTGATGAGTGGTAGGTCATATCCATGCGCTAGCTCCTATCAGCAGTGTGCATGCAGGCTGGGGGACAGGAATAGCCCGGCTCTGCTCCGAGCTTCATACATGGACGTATTAGGGAAAGAGGAGAAGAGGAGAGCGCTCGGACTGTGGACATTGTAACATCATCACAAGGCAGGGAGGGGTAAGAGAGGAGGGACTCAGTAGCAAAAGAGTAGACAGTGGGGTCATAAGACTAAAACCAGTGGTAGTGACAGTGTTATCTTGTGTTTAATTTCTTTTTACAAAATATAGAATTGTCACTGTTTTATATTATTGAACTACCTTGTCCAAGTAACTTCTATGTAAGTTTAAAAGGCCAAAATTTGTCTTGCCCCAGTACAGATATATTATACAAGCAGCTCTTCTGATTATAAAGCGATTTATTGTGTGACAATCCAAAAGTGCACCATTAGCTTGCTAGTTGTTAGCATTACTGTGAATGCAAAGCTCAAGATTCGATCCTCGGGTTGCCTGGGCCTTTTATGGAGTTTGCATGTTCTCCACATGTCTGGGTCGGTTTCTTCCGGGTGCTCCGGTTTCCCCCATCAACCTAAAATATGCACCAGCTAAGGTATTCCTGACCAAGAGATGATTCAGCGGCGTTGATGGAAGTAAATGAGGAATTACTTTGGACCAATGCATTAAAATTAAGTAGTATCATAGCAACCAAAGGGCCAATCCGGATCAAGGCTATTGAAGGTAACACCCCTTCCCGCCCGCACTGCTGATTTAGCAGGGAGCGGGCCTTAGCAATGCTGTCAATCAAACTTATTGCTAACGCTAGGGAGAGATTGAGATAAATTGTATGTTATTAATCTCCATATCTTGATTTACAGACAAAATAGCGTAATAAAAACACCAGGATCATGTAGAGTGGGTTAATATGAACATTTTAAAATTAAAATGAGGAGCCTGGCAGCAGCAGTTACAGAGAGAGGGGCGACAGTTTTTTAATATAAAGTGAAGTGGAGTCGATTGAGCCGGAAGCGCATCCATGCCCACTTCCTATTCAAAACGCCACAGTTTGCGGGTTAGCTATGTCCATTTATATATACAGTCTATAGTCTGCACTTTTAATTATGATTTTGAATTTGAATTTTCATTATTTTCCGAATGCTATACATGAGAACTGAATGAGCCACCATTGTTCTTACCAGCTCATCCTTTCTTCCCACAGACACAGGGCGCTCTGAGGTCATGGCCTTCACCCCAAGACCCTCCAGAGAGACCCAGCCCAGAGCAGGTGTCCAGCGCTGACAGCCCCCAAAGCTCCATCTGAGAAAAGACTGTAGCAGAGACGGGTGAGCAAACAGCAGCAGAACAATGAGTGGAGAGAGAGGAAGAGTGATCATATCAAACTCTGCTGCCTCTGCAAAGATAACAACCGGAGCTATCTTCTCCAATCTGCTGCGTGGTAGTGCCGCCGAGCATGCTGGGTAATTTCTAAAGAGCAGCGTCTTGCGGGGAGGCGGAGGTGCAGGCCAGGACTCAGCGTGCTCCCTCCCCACCATATGTCCAAGCACATTTTAGGACACAGGATGGAGAAAAACATGTTATGACATAGATAAAAGTGACCCAAAAACTCAAATAACGGTATATTGCTTTCATATTAAACAAGGACATTTCATCAAGAATTCATACAGAGCAGTGCTGAGCAACTGACTAATCTCAACAAAAAGCAGTTGTTTTGGTACTAAAATATTTTACATTTCTTTTAAAGGTCCCATATTACACAAAATTGACTCTTGTGAGCTTTAAGCCGTGTTAGAATGTTGTTACCTCAGCAAAAACAAACCTGGAGTTGTGTTTTGTTTCACTGACACATTTGAGCAACCCTGCAGCCTGTCTACATCTCCAAACTTCAAAATAATCTGCCCCACCTTGTGATGTCATGTAGTGGCAGTTTTCAAGTTCACAGCTAATTTTTACATTTAGTTTAGTAGAGGTTGGCGATTCCAGGGCTGAATTCATCCAAATGACTCTAGTGAAGTCAGTGAAGTGTATGGAGCTTAAAAACACAATGTAGCCCTTCCTGTATTACCACATGACATCACAAGGTGGAACAGTGTTCTTCTATGTTTGAGAGAAGAACTCAGTTTAAATATGCAGGGTTTGTGTGTTAAATGCGTGTGAATGAAACAAAACACAACTCCAGATATGTTTGTGCTGCGTTCCAAATAGGAAGTGAACATGGGGGCGCTTCCGGCTCCATCGACTTTACATTGAAAAACTGTCGCCACTCTCTGTATATGCTGCTGTGAGCCTCTTCATTTTGGTCTTAAAATGTTCATTTTAACCTGCACTACATGATTCTGGTGTTTTTATTTTGCTTTTTTTTCCATAAATCAATTACTTTTCCTAATATGAAACTGGCAAATTACGAAATGGGTGACGTCACACTCCCTTAGTCCATTGCTTTAAACAGTCAAAAATACAGCCATATATCACTCTTCTATTTCCATTTTATTTATTAATCTGTTCAAAAAGGGCACTCAGAGAACAGGGCTGCGCAAAAAAATATCAGTATCAAATATCACATACTGAAACAGATACATTGTCCATCCCTTCTCATTATATGTCACATTACGGTATAAATAAAACTGCTGTCCTTTTTATTTTTTAACCACATAGCGCAGTATTCCTTCATAAACTGTGCACTTTGAACAATGCAACACAGGCCCAGGAGAAAACAGTGCATTGTCTCCTCGGAGTTTGCTGCTGACACTGACTTGTGCTTTGTGTAAAAATCTCACAGATAAACTGATATGTGCTGCTATAGTAACCAACCATAGCTGCTCCGCTCCGACTCTTTTGACAGAAATACATCAAACGAGGAGCAAACCCGACCCAGCGCTGCTTGGGCTGGAGCCGACCAAAGCAGAGCACTTATTTCTGCTCCAAATGCGCACGCGAAACTCAACACAGCCCTGGACACTGTGGTCACTGACCTAAGAGGACCTGGGTTATATAATGTTATCTGATTAGGAAATATTCACGAAGATTACACTGGTTAAATTCAAAACCTTAAAATAATAAGGATATTAATTGCTAACACATAATATATTCAAATCACCATCACCGTGTTAGGTTACTCCCCCTTCAGAGCGCCATCGCAACACAATCAGAGTGCATTTCGCTAATGAAACTACTGCTCATCGCAGATTTGTCAAGTTGTTTTGTACAGTTTTGTATCATGTTTTTGTATGATTATGGAAAATTGTCGTGTGGGAGCATGGGTGACGTAGGCTTGGTTTCGAATCTGGCCCAGGAAAGATCGTCTTGTACAACAGTAGAACAGTGCAAATCAGCTCACTTTCTGGTCAGTCAGTGTTAAAATAAAGATCAGATTAAAGTCTAACTAGTGTAACAGAGCTTCAGACAGAGCAGTGCTTGCAGTTAGCTTCACACCGCCAGGGAATGTTCATGCAACGTTGATGCAAACTGCAAAGTATCAGTGCAGCACACATCAATTTTGACATCAAGTTTGACAATTACCATAGTGGCCAAAGCTGTTTCATGACATTTCAAAATACAACCACTAAATAACTTCATTAAAGGTGCACTGTGTAACTTTTCTGTGGAGGGTCTGCCACCTGCTTGTCTCTGTTGTTGCAGTTGTTTTTGCTTTGACATGACACGTCCCACAGTATGCCATTAAACTTCTAGACTTCTATAAAAAGAAATACACGCATTCTTACTGTGAGCGGAGTTGCCTCATCACAGATCTGACCTTTAACTTGGCCTGGTAGCTTCACCTACTCATCTCATAAGCTTAAAGCCAAGCTGTGGAACATTCCAGGTAAAGCAATCACATCTCCGTGCAGGTAAGTAGATAATGGAACCAGGAAAGTCATAAAATGCACATTAACTATTGTTTTTTAACATCATAGACATCAGAGTTATTGTGCTGAGATGGAAATGATCAAACCACGCACACCATCTATTCAGGAGCTTGGCAACCAATACGTAACCGGGTATGAGCAGAAGGAGACCCACACTTCTGTTTGGGTGTCCGCCCCCCCACCGTTCACTGTAATATAATCAGTGGGTTTGAGCGCATTGAGTCAAAGCTGGTGAAGGGGATTTCCCAAAGTGCACACGGAAAATCAGAGAGGGGGCCAGGAAGAGCAGGGGGGCTATCGGTAGTTGAACAAAATTTTTTTCGCCCGTAGACTGTATAAACAAGTGGACTAAAGGAGTGTGACGTCCTAGTGAAGCTCATCGAGGCTAGCGGTTATAGGAACGAATATGAAGCCAAGTTCCAAATTAGGAATAGGCATTTATTTACGGACAAAAGGCGGAAAAAACCCCCCACAATCATGTAGAGTGGGTTAATACGAACATTTTAAGACCAAAATGAAGGCTCAGTGTAGCAGTCACAGAGAGAGGAGCGACGTTTTTGCAAGTATCTAGGCCTAACGCCAACTTGGTAGCAAATAGCAATATGTGTTCAGTTTGGTACAAAAATAGCATTTAAGGTTAGCTAAACAGCAAGCTGGTTTGTATAGATATATGAAGGTGAAAACCACAGGACTTTTTTGCAGATTTAGGCGTCTGTTCTACCTTGTGGGGTCATGTGGTAATACAGGAGTGCTCCACTGTGTTTTTAAACTCCATACACGTTCCCTAGAACCATTTAGATAATTTCAGCCCTGGAAATGACCATCTCTGTAGAACAAAAGGTAAAAAGTAGCTGTTAACTTGATAAATTCCTCTTTATGACATCTTAAGGTGAAAAAGAGCATTTTGAGCTTTGGAGATGTAGACAGACTAATAATAAAAAATTACTCAAACATGTGTGAATGAAACAAAACACAACTCCCGTTATGTTTTTGATGAGGAAACAACATTATAACATGACAAACAGTCTTATTTTAAAGCTCCTATATTACACAAAACTGACTACTGTGAGTGTAGTCAGTTTTGTGTAATATTGTGTAACTGTAGCTATTTTCTTTAATTTAACACTAGTTTTGTATTTATGTAAAATAATGTGAAAAAACACATTTAGCTACTCAAAACAATTGACATGTTATGCCACTTAAAATTATTAGCAGCGTTAATTTTACCCAGTTTTATTTTTGGTGTGATGGCATGAAACATTTTGGACACATTTAGCTGGAAAGATGCTAACTCCAACGCCAACCAGAGTCAGTCACGCCACAAGAGATTTCTTCAATTAAATTCTATATGAAATACACTGGCTTAGTGGATTTCCAGGTAAAGCCCACATCCGCATAGCTCCGTCATTTGGGATTACCTCACACTATGTTCAGAAGGAGCTCTTGGAAGAAGTGAACTCTAATCGCCAGGATACCGCTCGCTCGTCCTATAATTAACTATGTGATCACCTGCTTTATAATGACTACGTGCTGTAAGAAGAACAATCTTTACAGTAGAATTCCCCCCCGTGTGAAATGAGTGGATGTGATCAACTTTGAATTCCATATCTTTTTAGTTTGAAGTTTAATTATAACAGGACTTAATTTAGGAATGTAAAAGGATTTATGGCCCTTCATCCCGGTTGATGGTGTCAGGTTCCACATTTTTTAATAAATAAATAAATAAATAAATATAGGAGCGTATTTGACACGGTTTACACATCATACTATTGAAATACTTTTGACCAGAACAATTTTGCAAAAAGAAAAACTAGTGTGACAAAAAAAAGTCAAAAGAGAAAACTGAAAGATTGAAAAAGTTCATTTCAAATTCATTTTACTTTCCAAATGCAACAGTTGTACAAGCCAGATGTATTATTTAGATTTTACTGCCATGTAACTGTACCCCGTTTGCCAGTCACATGCCTCTCAAGCATAGACGGTTTATGTTGCAGGCAAAACTGATAATCCAGGCATTCTATTCTGGATAAAAGTCAGATAAAAAAACAAAACAAAACAAAACAAAACAACAAAATAAATAAAATAAAATAATTACTATACACTTTTTTGCAGTATAGATTGAATAGAAATTACTTAATTTGGCTAAAAAAATGTCACAATTATTATTCTTATTATTTTTTTTAATTTATGTTATTATTATTATTATTATTTTTTTTTTTTTTTTAGCTTCTACAATTGTATAGATTATTATAACATGGCTTAAAGCTTACAAGAGTACATTTTGTTTAATATGGGACCTTTAATATGTCGTCAGTGAACGAGACCCTCTGCCCTTTAACCTCTTGCTCGTGTCTTTTTAATGGTACATTTTATTTGCAGACTTCACTGTCATTTCTGCCTGTAGTGAAAGGGAAACTTAGCATACTTTTGTACCTATGAATAACATGACCTTTGAGTAAAAATATGAGGTGTGGACGTATATTCGGTCTCACACATGCACTAGGTCACACAAACCCCCTCTCTCTGTGTATATCGAGACAGTGGGACAGACTCGGTAACCCAATACGGCCAATCACATCTGTTCCTATGGTGCTTTTTCAAAACAACAGCTGCAAAGACGAATAAACAAGCCATTCAACTCTCCTCACAAGAAATACTGAGTTGGTAAAAAGTACATGTGTAAGAGTGCTGAATTTTAATCAAAAAACACAATTTATATGACCCAAAAGTTTTGTTTTTTGTAAATTTAAGTTAATGGCTAATTTCTGGTCTTTGTTATAATGTTGTTTCCTCATCAAAACACATACATGGAGTTGTGTTTTGTTGCATTCACACGTTTAACACACAAATCCTGCATTTTAGGCTGAGTTCTTCTCTCTAAACAAAATACCGTGTTCCACCTTGTGATGTCATGTGGTAATACAGGAAGTGCACCACTGTGTTTTTAAACTCCATACACCTTCACTACAATCTCTAAACAAAAAACAAACAAACAAACAAAAAAACTAATAATAAATTGTTACTCAAATATGTGTGAATGAAACAAAACAAGAGTCATTTTTGCGTAGAACAGGACCTTTAAACTATTTAAATTAGGAGTTAGAGTAAGTGTATTGATAAAGTAGTTACTAAGCCTGAATCATTCTTAGTACTACTTCTACTACTACTACTACTGCTGCTGCTGCTACTACTTCTGCTACTGTTGCCTCTACTACTATTATTACTACTATTAACTAATATTATTTTGTGCGTATAATTATTAGTACACTCGCCCTGTTGCTTGGTTCTGCACACTTATATTACTGCATTTTTTCCATGGAAACTAGAGCGCATTCACAGTCCGACCTTGAACACACAAAAAACAGCTCACAAACCATGCCCCCGTGAAGAGTGGCGTGTAACAATGGCACGTGCCCACTGTAACATTGGCGATATTAAACAAACACTACGGAAAATTAAACTCAGTATTACGTTTACTTTCAGTGCAGTTTGGGCTAAGCAGATCAGTGGATATTTAAAAGTTACCGATTAATGGTACTTGATTTAAGACTGTATTAAGAAGTGGACTAAGGGAGTGTGGCGTCACCCATAGCGTTCGGCTCCAGTCAAATGAAGCTCACCGAGGCTAGCAGTTATAGGGGCGAATTTGGAGCCAGTTCCATATTAGGAATAAGAATTGATTTACAGACAAAATACAGAAATAAAACACCAGGATCATGTAGAGTTGGCTAATACAAACATTTTAACACCAAAATTACGAGTTACAGATACAGAAGCGGCGCTTTTTCAGTACAAAGTGAATCGGAGCTGGAAATGATGGAGCCGGAAGTGCACCCATGCTCACTTCCCGTTGAACGTGGTGGCTAGCAGGTTAGCTATGTCCATTTATATATACAGTGTATGTACATAACATGACACAATATGTTTATTTATTTATTTATTTATTTATTAGTAGGATAGCCCCTTGAGATGTGTCATCTCGTTTGTGAGGGGGTCCTAAAAAGAAAACATCACAAAACATAACAAACATTAAGTAAAACACAAAAAAATACAAATCAAGACAAAACAGCAACAGTCATACACACAACAACAAATCCATTATAATAACCCTTGTACCTCATACACAAAAGTATAAAAAAATAAATAAATAAATGAATAAATTAATTAATAATAATAATAATAATAATAATAATAATAATAATAATAATAATAAATGAATAAATGTGTAAATAACATTCCATGTGCCACTCCTAATATAGCCATGAAAGTATCAAAAAAACAAGTATCACGCTAACAACAACAGCAATAATAATAAAAAAAAAAAAAAAAAAAAAATATGTGACCTTAGGATAGTGTAGTTACAGTGGGGCAATATAGTGGATCAAATAAAAAGTGGTCATCTTATTACTATGAGGTTGCCGGTTCGGATCTTGCTCAAACTAATCAATTTAAACAACTTTTGACCTTGATTAAGACACTTACGATATGAATGTGCCACTGACAAGGATGTGGCAGAGGTTTTGTAATACTTCGATAACCTATGGGGTGTATTGAGAAAAATAAATGCTGTCTTTTTTTTTTATTATCCCAATGGAGATATAAAAATGTAATTAAAGGGCCCATATTATGCTATTATCTGATCTTATTATAATGTTGTTTCCTCATCAAAAACATGGACTTTTGATTGTTTCATTCACATGTTTAACACACAAACCCTGCATATTGCATATTGAGGCTGAGTTCTTTCCTCAAACAGTTTTTTAAACTCCACACACCTTCACTAGAATCATTTGGACGATTTCAGCCCAGGAATTGCCAATCCCTACTGAACAAAAGTTAAAAGGTAATTGTTAATTTGAAAACACAAGGCAGAACAGAGCATTTTGAGCTTTGGAGATGACAGACTAATAACAAAGGATTACTCAAACATGCGTGAATGAAACAAAACACAACTCCAGGTATGATTTGGAGGAGGTAACAACATTATAACATGACTTTAAGCTCACAAGAGTCAATTTTGCGTAATATAGAATCTTTAAAATACCCAAACTAAAAACATTATTGATCACGAAGGATAAACCCAAACATATGAAACTTTCTCTGTAACTTGTTGCCTTCTGGTTTTTCCATATTAAACAGCACAAACTCCCAGAGGCCAGTGGAGCAGATGGCATTAGGCTCCCGACTTTAGCTTGTCCTCTGTTTGTCAAGACCTCACCTCACGTTGACCCCCCACAGCAGGAGGGGACGGCACAGGAGACAGGACACACCAGGACAACGTCCACAAGGGGAATCAAAAATGAATTCCTTTAAAATAACTTTATAAATAGTTTCTGAGTCTAACCACGGTTTAACTGCAGGAGATTAAAGGGATCATATTATATTACACAAGATAGACTTTTGTGAGCTTTAAATCATGTTGTAATGCTGTTACCTCCTTAAAAACAAACCTGGTTGTGTTTTGTTTCATTCACACATGTTTGAGTAACCCTTTATTATTAGTCTGTTTATATCTCCAAAGCTCAAAATGCTCTGTTCCACCTTGGCAATTCCAGAGCTGAAATGAAGGTCTATAGAGTTTAAAAACACAGTGGAGAACTTCATGTATTACCACATGACATCAGAAGGTGGAACAGTGTTTTCTGTTTGAGAGAAGAACTAAATATGCAGGGTTTGAGTGTTAAACATGTGTCAATGAAACTAAACACAACTCCAGGTATGTTTTTGATGAGGAAACATCATTATAACAGATCAGAAAATGTTATAATGATTTGAGGCTTCCAGTGTTCAGAAAATCTGAACACTGTCTTCACCTACTCCCTATCTCTGCCCACTGCTCTGAATTTACTACAGATTATTATTACATTTAAACTCAGGTCATACATGAAGGGCTAAAAAATGTCTCGTAACCAACTGCTGCTTGCTAGTTTACTTTCACTGCATCCATACAGGAAAACATTGGACCTTTTTCAATTATTAAACAGTTTTAGATCAATATTGCAGCTTAGAATGAACACAATCAAATATAATTATGTATGTAGGTTATAGTTTGATACTAAATACCCAGAAAGAAGCGTGATATGTCTTCTCAGACTTAGACAAATGTTATTTATCCACATGGAAAATGATTTGGACACAGTAGCTCGCACATCACAATATAATAAAAAAGAGCAAAAATAAGAATGGTAATAATAAATTCAAAATAAGCAGCAAAAATAGTAAAAAACTAATGTCAATTAAACCATAATTATACAAATATATATGTACAAATAAAAGAAAAATATAGAAATATAGTCATACTGTTTATGGCAACTATGGGCCACAAACAGAGCACTGCTGCCCTCTGGTGGGTATTAAGACAATTGGTGTTGAAGGTTTTTTTAATTCTCAAACAAAATTTTAATTACAACTCGAAGATGAAAAGTTACATGGTGCTCGTTTAAATTAGATCCATTCAATTTGAATTACTTGCAACATTAAATGACTAAAAAATATCTAGCATATATTCTCAAACAAAAAATGGTATAAGATAACACGGGAACACTAAAATTTTAACTTCCTCTTGCATTGGATTTTTTAACTGATTCTGAAGGATTTTTAGGCACTGATTTCAAATCTGAAATTAGTTTTTCTCCATAAGCTCTAGTTTTCATGCAATTTGAGATAGATGTACTAGTACGTAAGTACGTAGTTACGTAACCCAAATCTAAGCGTTTTGAGATTATATACATAGATAGATTCTAATATTTTTATCATGCTTCTTTTTTCCAGATCAAACATGGCTTCCTCATCGAGACATCACAGTAGAAACAAGCCTGACTGCATAAAATCAATTGCAAAATTGCATAAAATCTGTAGCTTGCAGAAATAAACTAACGTCAGATTTGAACTCAGCACACTTAAATTGACTAAAAACAAGTCTTTCTTTAAATGCAACATATAGAGTGTTCCCTTGTGTAATCATTGGCTAACTTGTACAGATAGAGTAAGTAAAGTCACTTTTTATTATAACTATAATTATAACTAAACCTAATTAGGCTTAATAACACATAAAGAATGATTAGAATGACTCAGGCTTAATAACTTAGTAGTACTAATTAGTAATTAATAATGAATCCCCTAAACCTAACTCCTAACCTTAACTATTTTATTAAAGATCCTATATTATACAAAATGGATTTTTGTCAGCTTTAAACTATATTAGAATGTTGTTACCTCATAAAAACATAAATGGAGTTGTGTTTTCTTTCATTCACACATGTCTAAGTAATCCTTTGTTATTAGTCTGTCTGTATCTCCAAATCTCAAAATGCTCTGTTCCACCTTGTGATGTCATGTAGCAATAGTTTTCAAATTAACGGCTGCCTTTTACCTTTAGTTGCATGTTGAAGGTGTATGGAGTTTAAAAATACAGTTAAATACTTCATGTATTACCACATGACATCACAAGGTGGAGTGTTTTCACTTTTGGAGAAAAACACTAAATATGTAGGATTTGTGTGGTGAAAAAAACACAATTCCAGACATGTTTGTGATGAGGAAATAACATTATAGCATAGATCAGAAAATAGAGTAATATGGGCGCTTTAAGTAGCAACTCAGCCTGAAGAATTAATAAACTAATTGTTCATTACCAATGCTTTAATGAGGCTAATTAAGCTGTAGTTATAATAAAGTGGTACCAAAAGTTTTCCCATAGTTCCCAGAGGGGGGTAACATGGAGGAGGCAGATGAGAGCAGTGTTTGTGCAGAGCTGTCTGTGGAGCTGATTTAGCGTCGTCTGAATGGGCCATAAAAAGCCAAGAGTCTGTGTCTGTGGAAGAATGCCTTTTTAACACACTCTTATCACTTAGTCAATGTTTGCTATGGCTACATTACTTATATGATTTGTGTACCAGTTGGATATTTGCGTTTGAAAATGATTCTTTGATATTTTACACCTTGTATGGCCTTAATTTATGTAAGTAAGTATTCAGTATTTAATATAAACATATTTAAAGGCCCTATATTACACAAAATTGACTCTTGTGAGTTTTAAGACATGTTGTTACATCCACAAAAAACATATCTGGAGTTGTGTTTAGTTTCATTTACTCGTTTGACTAATCCTTTATTATCAGTCTGTCTACATCTCCAAAGCTCAAAATGCTCTGATCCACCTTGTGATGTCATGTAGTGGTAGTTTTCAAGTTAAAATCTACCTTTTACATTTAGTTCAGTAGAGATTGGATATTCCAGGGCTGAAATTATCCAAATGATTCTACTGCAGGTGTACGGAGTTTAGAAACGCAGCGGAGCACTTCCTGTATTACCACGACATCACAAGGTGGAACAGAGTATTTTCAGTCAGAGAGAATAACTCAGCCTAAATATGCAGGGCTTGAGTGTTAAACATGTGTGAATGAAACAAAACACAACTCCAAGTGTGTTTGCGATGAGGAAACAATATTATAACATAGAAAATAGTGTAATATGGGCCTTTAACACAGAACAGTAGGTTTATCCATAAGTATTTAAAAAACAACAAAAAACTGTTAATTTAAGACCAGAAGAGGCAGTTATGTTGTTTATTTATTTTCAAGTTCAGATGAAAATTGACTGCGTAACTTTTCTGGTAAATGATAAACCACTTGTTTGTCTTCATGGAGATGTTGCATTGCCTAGAATGTTCCACAGAATGGCATTAAACATATCTACTGGATCTTACATTTATTCAATTACAGGTGTCTTATTGTTATTGAAATCAAAAGCAAGAGCAAGATAACTTATATTAAACTACTAACTATAAATTGTACTACATAAAGCAGTAACATCTCCGTGGAAACCATCAAAAACACCTAATTAAAAACATACCTGGAGTTGTGTATTGTTTCATTCACACGTTTAAGTAATCCTGGTTTAGTCCACAGCTCAAAATGCTCTGTTACAGCTTGTGTAGTTTTCAAGTGAACAGCTTCCTTTTACCTTGTTAAGTAGAAAAGTTACATAGTGCACCTTTAATGCATTCATTTTTATTTTGTTTATTCACGGCATATACAGACCACAGTTTAAGAACTTCATTTCCCTCCTTCAAACACCGGATTGGTATCATCTTTCCATTTCCTCCATGTTTCCTCCATGTTACGCCTTGAATGCCCACTAGATGGCACTGTTCACTGCCCTTAAGACTGGCTGTGTTTCCATGCACACCAAAAATGTGATCCTTATCTGATTTCTGACATGTCTTATAAACTGTTACATCTGATTAATCTTTCTGATTCTTTCAGGTCTGCAGGTTTGAACAAGGAACAGTATGCAGAAAAGGTAAACTAATGCGGTAAAAACAAAAATGAAATAGTATGTTAACGATTAAATGCATTGTACTTTGTCTTTCAAATACAACAGTTACTCTGAAAATCCATTGATGAACCAAAACATGTCCTTTAGTCGTTTAGTCTCTTTCAGGCAGTGGCATTTAGGTTGACTGAAATTTGTATGAGTTGAGTTTTAGATTTTATTTAGATTAGAGAAGGATTTATATGGGACAACAGCAGACAGGAAAAGTTAGTGAGTGAGTAAGCTGTAGAGTTAAGGTATTTTTTGGTATTAAGGAAAAAGTCAGTCTTTATCTGTCTTTATATAAATACATTATTTACTAGTACCTTTTTTTGTTTTTGAATGAACTCCCATGAAGCTGTAGTCTTGTTAGTGCAGTTTGGGTCAGATACACAGAGATAAAGAAAGAGTTTTGAGAGTTGAACAAGAATTTCTTTAAGGGCCCATGTAACTCTATTTTCGGATCTATGTTATTATGTTTTTTCCTCATCAAAAACATACCCAGACTTGTGTTTTGGTTCATTCACACATGTTTAACGCACAAACCCTGTATATTTAGGCTGTGTTCTTCTTCTCAGATGTCATGTGGTAATACAGGAAGTGCTCCACTGTGTTTTTAAACTCCATACACCTTCACTAGAATCATTTGGATGACTTCAGACCTGGAATTGCAAATCTCTACTGAACAAAAGGTAAAATGCAGCTGTTAACTTGAAAACTACAAGACATCACAAGGTGGAACAGAGCATTCTGATCTTTGTAATGTAGACAGAATAATAATACAGGATTATTCAAACATACGTGAATGAAACAAAACACAACTCCAGGTTTGTTTTTAAGGAGGTAACAGCTTGGCTTAAAACTCACAAGAATCCATTTTGAGTAATGTATATTTTGGTAATCCACTACAACCAAAATGATCAGATTTCTTTAGTGCCTGTAAACACACACCAAAAATCTGATCTAATTATCGGGTAATCTGATTATACTAGTTATCTGATTTTGACTGACCATGTAAAGATACTTGCAGTGTATAGTTTTCAATGTATCACAGAAGATGGACTGGCGTGTTCTGCTCTGGTTTGCCTCTGACTCGCTCACTGATGGATTTAACAGGCCCCAGTCCCAAATTAATATCACTGCTCCACTGCTGGGAGCCTATCACGTCTGTCAGATAGTTTTAGCAGTCTCTACACCAGTTTTCCATCTAGTTTGGAGTCTTTTTCGCACACGTTTTTCCACTTCCCGGGCAGTCGCGTGTGTCTTCGGTCATTTGCAAACTCATCCGACACTTGCCGAAAACATTTATTGGGATCAGTGAAATTATTTTAGAAAAGGCCACAGGGAGAGAGGAGCGTGGAGGAGACAGAACAGCTCATCAAAAGCATTTTCAAGATCAGATGGAAATTGACTTAATGCATAAAAGGTTCTATATTATGCAAAACTGACCCATGTGAGTTTTTAGCCATGTTATAATGTTGTTACCTCCTCAAAAACAGACCTGGAGTTGTGTTTTTTTTCATTCATATATGTTTAAGTAATCCTGGTTTATTAGGCATCTCCACAACTCAAAATGCTCTGTTATACCTTGTGAAGTTTTCATGTGAACAGCTACCTTTTGAGAAACACGGTGGAGCACTTCCTGGTTCCAAGGTAGAACAGAGTGATTTCTGTTTGAGAGAAGAACCAAATAAACTAATAAATATGCAGGATTTGTATGTTAAACATGTGTGAATGAAACAAAACACAACTCCACGTATGTTTTTGATGAGGAAACTACATTATAACAGACTAGTAGAACGTCAGAAAATAGCGTAATATGGGCCTTTTAAAACATTACAAAGTCAGGATGGGTGAAGATTTAAAAAACATACTATTTATATACATTTATAATTGGTATGTAATGTAACTTCTTTAGGTCTTCCATAGTTTGGAGAGAAAACAATGTAGTGTTCATGATAATTTAAAAAAGTAAGCAGCTGTAAAAATTGTAACCTGTCTGGAAACATGTGGAAAGTCTACTGTAATAGGGTGAAATGTCTTCATCATAATGTGACTACTTTTAAAGAGGATCTATTACACAATGTCAGCAAAAGACATCTGGATGGCCTGGTGAGCTGTTCAAATTCTGATCATTATTTTTCCTTTTTAATGTAACGGCAGCCCAGTATAATGTAATATAATGTTTATGGACGTTTTATTATTCCCAACGCTTGTTTGAACACAGCGGGTTTCTGTTTGTTTAAGAACTACACAGTTTATTTGATTTAATATTTTGTTTTTCTGTTCCTTGTTCATCCACCCATAAGCCATATTCTTAAGGCTCTGTATTGATACAAAGCAAACACTGTCAAAAAGTTGTCTGAAAACTCACCAAAAAATACAAAATGGATTTAAACAGCACATTTTCAGGAGGCTGTGATCAATGCGAGCGTTCATGGTTTTGTTTAGGGGTTTAAGGTGAGTGTGACTAACTGACTCTGACCTGTTGTAGTTCCAGCTAAATCAGTTCTTTATGGTCAGATTGTATTAAAAAAAAGCACAGATTAAAGTCTAATAAAGCCGCAGAGAGAGCAGTGCCTGCAGTTAGCATCACACCCTTGTTGATGGGAATGTTGATGACATCAACTGCAAAGTATTAATACTTTTTAAGGCTTTAGAATAGATTTGGGACATATAGAATTTTAAGTTTTTCAAACAGAAGTACAGCAAATAGCATGTAAGGTATATGTAAAATTGTACTGAGTTCTGGTGAGTAAATTATATATAACAGCTCCAGTTCATAAAATGACTCTTAAATTACAAGTTGGCTGCCCCTTGGATATATAAATATAAACCACAGTTATTAGATAGTGATATATGATAATAGATTCACTGCTTAGACACTTTAGCATGTTTTAACACTTACTCACGATTACAAACGAGATGTCAAAATATAAAACATCTATAATGTATAAACCGATGGATATGTAGCAATGAAAAAATAATAATTAGAATGTTATAAAAGTATGTATTATCTTAATTTATTTCTCATCAAATACATTCTATAATTTGACATAGTGAAATTGCAAAAACCCTTTTAAAAATCCTATATTACACAAAACTGACTCTTGTGAGCTTGTGAGCCATGTTATAATGTCGTTACCTCATCGAAAACATACTCACATGTTTGAGTAATCCTGCAGTATTAGTGTGTCTGCATCTCCAAAGCTCAAAATGCTCCTTGTGATGTCATGAAGTGGTAGTTTTCAAGTTGATTTTACCTTTAGTTCAGTAGAGATTTTCAATTCCTGGGCTGAAATGATCTAGTGAAGGTGTGTGGAGTTTAAAAACATTGTGAAGCACTTCCTGTATTACCACATGACAGTGTTTGAGAGAAGAACAAAGAACCTAAATGAATGTGTGAATGAAACAAAACAGAACTCAACAAATTATAAACATAGATCAGAAAATAGCGCAATACAGACCCTTTTAAAACTGATCATACTAACAGCTGAATACACTGGTGAAAAATAATCTTACCCATTTCAAGTGGAATTACTCTACATACCACTCCCCTCCTCAACCATCTGTACCCCGCCATCTTCTCCCCCAGACTTTCCTACTCTTTAATATGTTTCTGTCAGGGGCTTTGGGCTCGTGCTTCCTGGAACTCTTCACCCGCTGTGTAACGAGCCGATGTGGGCTTGATCTGCGTGTGTGGCACCACTGGCACCGTGTCCACCGCCATTACTCTCGCCGCAGTGTTAATGGACTTACTTAAACTCCGGGGTCCCGCGCTGGTGTTTTCCGATCAATGAAAGTGTCAGGGCCTGCAAATCTCAGGCTGTGATGGGTGGGGGGTATGTGGGGATCCTGTGGAGAGAAAGAGAAAGAAAAAGGGGCAGAGGTGGAAGAAGTACTCAATTTTGGTACAGTACAGATACTTAAGTAAAAAAAAAATAGTAAATGTTAAAGTATCACATGAAAAAATTGAGTAAAAGTATTAAAGTACCTGTTTAAAAATGTACTTAAAGAGTAAAAAGTAAGTATTTTGCGCCGAGTTTGAGATGTAATAAAGCTTCAAATGTTGTGATTTTGATATATTCGAAACAATATTTTTATTTGCTCAAACTATGACATTGATAAATCTTTTCAGCAGGTCTCACACAATAATAAAAAATACTTTTACTTTTCAGTCCAGTTCAAAAATGTAGTGGAGTACAAAGTACACATACCTGCTCTCAAATGTGAGGTAAAAGTATCCTCTTTAAAATGTATACTTAAAGGTGCATTGCGTAACTTTTCTGGTGGAGGGTCCGTCACCTGCTTGTCTCCATGGAGATGTTATTGCTTTGCCTGGAATGTTCCATGGTACAACATTAAACATATCCATCTAGCATTTATTCATTACGGCTGTTTCTATTGCTCAAATATACAATACAATATATTTTTTTCTATGCAGAGGGGCGACTCTCCACAGATCTGAACTGTAATGCAGCGTAGTCCTGTAAACTGCTTGTCTCCCTCGTGATAAACAGGAAACAACCACGTGGCGGACCCTCCAGTAGAAAAGTTACGCAGTGCCCCTTTAAGTATAGTACAGACGCCTAATATTTATACTTAAGTTCAGTATTTTTACAGCTTTTTTGGTTTCATTCCACCACTGAAGAGGGGTGAGTCTGGTGGTTTATACCTGGAGCATGAAACCAGGGGCTGCTGCAGTCTAAAACCACTGTTACCGAGGGCTCATTGGGCGTCACTGCAGCAGAACACACATGCATGTAGTTACAGCTCAGTACTGCTCGATATGGGCTGGGGGTGAGGAATCGTGAAATAGACTATTTGTTATAACCAGAAGTGTGGAGCACTCGATTACATTTACTCAAGTAATTTTTTTAAAAACTCTTGAGCGACAAAAGCTTTACTTGACAACAGAATTTTATTTTGATTTATTACACCAATCACTAATTTTTTTTGAAATACCAGAATTTGTGCATTATTTAGTTTTGTCTGTCCATCCAACTGCACTTACTCATAAATGAAATTGTAAAAATATTTTAAAGTAACATTACTCGTTACTCTACCCACTCTATCGTGACATTATTTTAGGAATTTGTTTGGTAAAGTTAACAACAACTAGCATGCTAACAGTGCACTTCCTGAAAATCAAGACAATACAACTTTTTATAATTAGATGCAGACAATACAAAGTAGAATTATTTTGATCTCTGCTTATACAGTTTTTGTGTATTTTTGCTCAAATACATAAATACAAGTGCAAAAAAATCTGGTACAGGGTCTTTAATCAACTAAGGGCCAATTACCTTTATGTTTTTAAACGACCTATATTACATAAAATAAGCCATGTTATAATGCTGTTACCTCAAAAACATACCTGGAGTTGTGTTTTGTTTTATTCACACATGTTTGAGCAACCCTATGCTCTGTTCCACCTTATGATGTCATGAAGCGGTAGTTTTCAAGTTAACAGCTCCTTTTACCTTTTGTTCAGTAGAGATTGGCAATTCCAGGGTGTTTTCAGTTTGAAAGAAGAACTCCTAAATATGCAGGGTTTGTGCGTTAAACGTGTGTGAATGAAACAAAACACAACTCCAGGTCTGTTTGTGATGAGGAAACATTATAACATTGATCAGAAAATAGTACAAGATGGGCCCAGAGTTGAGAGAGTAGGTTGAGATGTCAGTGAACAACTTCCACAAAATGACAACTATGAGGCTCTTGTTTCCCATAATGCCTTGTGTCAGGGCCTCTTGTCAGCCTCATTAACCAGTATGAGGTGAGGCATGGGGTCAGAGGTCGGGGGTCAAACACAGCTGGCTCCAAGCAGCAGGGGCCTGGCTTGACTTTCACAACATAGTAATACAAATTGGAATAAAAATATGTAAAATTACTACCCCAATGGGACACATAACTTCCATGGTTTTATATACTGTATGTCACAAAGTGTGTTAAAATAGCAGCAGTTTAATGGAAATAAGATAGTGTAGCAGAAGTAGAGGCATGGTGAGATCTTTTCCTGTAATACTAGTAGCGTTTGACTCTAAATTTGCTATTTTTGGAATAAGGTTTTCAAATTTGTGATTCAAAATCTTTAAGGTACACATGCTTTTATATTTATGCAATTTTCTGATCTATGTTTCAATGTAGTTTCATCATCACAAACAGACCTGGAGTTGTGTTTTGTTTCATTCACACATGTTTAACACACAAACCCTGCATATTTAGGTTCTTCTCTTAATGTGTGTATGAAACAACACAACTCCAGGTTTGTTTTTGATGAGATAACAACATTATAACATGTCAATTTTGTGTTGTATAGGACTTTTAAACTGCATATGACATGTTAGACTACTCATTTTACAATAACACAGTAAAGATCATTATATTTTTATATTTTAGATTTTGCTAAAAAGTTTACAGTTTTTCCCAGTTTGGCCATTTCTTATGTTTCAGATTTTACTAATCATGTAGTACACTGGGTCAAAACTCCTCTACATCAATTATTTGACAAATAAAAATGTAAGAAAACACCTTCATTTTGTGGAAATCATATGAAAAATGTGTCTCGTGTGTGGACAGAATTCTCCTGTTCTACTGTGATGCCAACTCTCTGATGCTGAACTGATGACTGATGTAAAACTAAAATTTACATTTACAACAGGTATTATCCTACAAGTCAAGATCAGAGAATTGCCAAAACCGCCATCATAAAAAACGACTTCAAATCTCTATAGGACTACCCTGGTTAAAGAAAGGTCAATAAATAAACAATATGATTAATCTGAATGTGTCTCCCCGTTGACAAAAAGTCTCCTTGAGCAGTCCCATCCATCTCTGGAGTAAATAAAGTGTTTTTCCCTGTAGTGCTTCCTGGACGTCAGCGCGCTCAGATACACTGTCTCAAACGCACGGATCAGGACGGACTGGCCGACCTGTCTTTGTGGGGACTTCCTGTGTAGATCTGAACCAGCGCAGCCATAATCAGCGTAAACAACGGCCACTTCCTGTTTGTAACCATCATCAGAGGAGCCACTTCCTGTCAGCTAATAATGGAGCAGCTCATTTTCAACCCTCTCCAGGATCATAAATACATATTATGGACAGATATGTTTCAATCGTCTGTTTTTAAGATGCAGCTGGTGACATTCTCTGGAGATTTAATCAGGGTAAAAAACATATAC
This sequence comes from Taenioides sp. WSHXM2023, assembly GCA_029959045.1. Classification (NCBI taxonomy): domain Eukaryota; kingdom Metazoa; phylum Chordata; class Actinopteri; order Gobiiformes; family Gobiidae; genus Taenioides; species Taenioides sp. WSHXM2023. The sequence goes on along the minus strand of CM057103.1, from coordinate 21,796,803 downwards.
ACACAGAAATAGCTGTATATAGCTGTGATTTTACAGCTTATTTTATATTTTAATACTTATTTTTCTATTTTGACTTGTACATATACATTTATTTTTATAATTATGTCTCATTTGACTCCTGTCTCTTGCTCTTTTTTGCTACACCATCTATTTTTGTTACTCGCTGTTATTATATTATATTGTGATGAGTGAGCTACTGTATCCAAATAATTTCCCTTGTGGATCAATAAAGTTTGTCTAAGTCTAAGTCTAAAAGGTTAGGTCCGGGAATCAAACCCAGGACCTTCTTGCTGTATATCATTTCGTCACCTTAACTGTAGCCGACCTCATGGAGAGACCAGTTTTGTGACATTCTAAGGAATATCATAGGAAGTTCTGTAGAAAGGCAAGTCGGCTAACAGTAAGGATGTTTGTTTTTCGGTAAAGCCCTCCTTAGTCTTCAACTTAGACTTAGGCATAAGGATATTACAAGGAGGCTACTTGAGGCAATGGAGACCCTGAAAATCTCAAGCAAACTCAAATTGTTATTGTGTTTATGGGCAAGACACTTCACCCTCTCAACATCTACTTTTATCAAAATAAAAGAGGATTAAAATTTTAAAGGACATATTTCAAATTCATGTCCCCTGCATGATTCCACGAAAACATAAAGTTAAAACCATACTTCGGAACACTCTCCGTGGAGTTTTATGCCACTGATACTTGACGTCATCAACATTGTGATGCTAACTATCTGAGGCTTTTTAGACTTTAATCTAAGATTTATTTGAACACAATCTGACTAGAAAGAGCTGACTTAGTTGGAACTATGACAGGTGAGATGATTTGTGCTGTTAAACAAGTCTCTCACATATTACATTACAGTCACAAGCTAGCTAGAATTAGCCAACAGTTTTTCAGTTCGTCACTTTCACGTTTTGAAAATCAAACACCAAAAAACAGGACCATGAACGCTCGGGTTTATCACAGGCTCCTGAAAATGTGCTGTTTAAATCCATTCAACCATTAATTTTTTGAGTTGTCAGATGATCTTAAAACTTTTTTATGTTTGCTTGTGTGTGTGCATTGTGTCACCACGGTAACTGCCGAACATTCCACCGTAGACATACACATAGAACACCCCCAACATGATGCCACTGCAAAGTATCAATACTGTGGACAGAATGGAAACAAGCAGGAAGAAGCCAAATAAGAATCACAGTTATGACCCATGTTTTTAGTGCAATAAAACATCCAAAATAAAAATAACATTCTTTTCTTTCAGTACAGTTTTGGGCTAAAAAGTTCCATCCTGTGGCTTTAAACTCCTTCTTGATTTTTGGACAACAGTCTTGAACAAAAGCTTTCTTGGAGAGGATACATATGACACATACACAGGTTTTCATCTCTTGACCTCAAAGGAAACAAATATGAGCGCATTAGCGAGACCCGCACGCCCATCGCGCCGCTCCCAACAAAGCTAACAGGATTCTTTTGGCAGGCGGCTCCTTTATTATTTAGTTTTATGGGACTGCGCAGGGGAGGGGGCACTTGTTTTGTGATACAGCGCGGCCCTGTTTGGAGCTGGTGAGAAAGGAAGCGGCTCCAAGATCAATACATCCTCTGCGTAGATTTCCAGCAGTGTGTGACGCGCGAATGAGGAAGTTGGGATGCTAGAGGGTTGTTATTGGTCTGATGGAGATTTGGCCCAGAGCCCCTCTCAATCTGATGGATGCTTGTTTAATCTTCCTGTCTTTGTTAAGGCGCCAATGCATAATGAGGATCTCTGCATGTGCGTTACGGGCTTTTAATAAAATAGATTACGCAGGGTTATGAGCAAGCAGGATTCGAGTGGTTGCACATTTTTGGGGGAAGAAGGGAAGGTCAAAATTCTCTGGTTTAATGTTCGATTGTCAAAATGCAGATGTCCTAAAACAGTAAGTAAAAATAAAATAAAAATAAAAAGAATTGCATCTATTATAAAATCACATAGTTATTGTTTTGCAGTAGCTAATGGGGATCTAAATAAAAACAAACAAACAAACAAACAAACAACATAAAATTAGCCAAAAACAAATTATATTGGTGACAATGTTATATTTATCCAACCACAACACAGTATCTGGAGATGAACAGAAGTCTCCCTGTTGTTTAGCCCTCTGCAAACCCAATGAAATGCATAAGATTATTATTATATGTTAAAAAAGAACCCAAGAAGTTAAAGTACATACGAAGACAAAATGAACATCTTTGGTTTTGCTTGAGATTACTGTATTAGCACTATGCACTATTACAGCTGGGTAGAGGAGCCAAAAATTGTACTTAAGCAAGAGTAACGTTACTTCAAAATAATATCAAGTAGTGATCCATGAAATTACTCAAGTAAGAGTGAAAAAGTATTTAGGAAAACTACTAAAGAGTAACTGTCTGGACATAACATGTGATTTATAATTTGAAGTTAATGTAAATTGAAGGAGAAAACATTAAATAATGTTCAAAATCATGAATTTTCAAAAGAAAAATGAGAAAGACTAAATCATATCTAAAGAAGCGTTGCAAAAAACAAAATGTTCAAATCATTTCACAGTGGGAAGAGTAACCAAAACTTTTACTCAAGTAAGACTACTGTTACTTTACTAAAAATATTACTCAAGTAGGAGTAAAATCATGCTAGAAAGGTACTCAGAAAAGTACAATATTTAAAAGTTACTCAAGTAAATACAACTGAGTAAACGTAATGTAACTAAGTACTGCCCACTTCTGTGCACTACGAACTGAAAACAGAATTTTAAAAAATACAGTCGTTGGCAAACAAAGAAGCCTCATACGTAATAATGCCTGTAATAAATACTGTGTCTGCAAAAGTACTTGGTGTATTTTTAGGTGCCGAGTTATTGTTATTTTAGTGCTCTATTGTGTGGTATTGTTGCGAGCGCGTGGAGCGGCCATCACTGCACAGCCTTTGAAAGTCTATCAGCGTCATTATCCTGCTTCAGAGGAACACGGTGTTTTTAGAGTAAGGGCATTGTGTACAAGAGACATTTTCTAGTGAGTTTCTGTTTAGACTTAGACTTAGACAAACTTTATTGATCCATAAGGGAAATTATTTGGACAGAGTAGCTCACGTATCACAATATATCATAATAACAAAGAGCAAAAACATAAATGGTACTAATAAATTCGAAGAAACTGGTGTCAAATAAGGCAGAATTATATGTGGGGAAAAATACAAAAATATAGTAAAATATAATATATCTCTTAGCTTGTATAGAAGAGGTCTTAAAAAGAAACAGTGCAAAGATGAAATCATGATTGACATGACAGAAGGTTGTCTATTACATAAAGTGAGTTGTTGTGTACAGTTGTATGGAGTATGGTATGAATGTAGTCCTGTACCTCTCACTTTATAATAGCTTTATGCGTGTGTGTACAACATACTCGGAAGAAATATTCAAACACAGCTGTCTCCACTAATTCTAGCAAATGTATGAGCAAAAATACTGTAATAAGGTTTTAATAGTTTGATTATTTGTTCTTAGTACTAGTCAGGATAAAATCAGAAGTACATCTATTTTCTGAGCTATGTTATAATGCTGTTTCCTCATCACAAGCATACCCGGAGTTCTTTTTTTTTTCATTCACACAAACAAATTATGTATGTTTAGACTCTGTTAGCTGTTAACTAGGAGCTGTTAACTTGAAAACTACCACTACATGACATCACAAGGTAGAACAGAGCTTTTTGAGCTTTGGAGATGTAGACAGACTAATAAAAAAGGGTATGTTTTAATGAGATAGCAACATTATAACAAGCTCAGAAGAGTCGAATTTTGTGTGATATAGGATCTTCAAAAAGCCTGTATTTGAGCAAATTGTCTTGCCCCAGTACAGCTATATTATATAAGCAGCTTTAGATGTCAAAATAAGTCAGCTGTGTACTGTCTGCATCTAATTATAAAGCGTTTTATTGTCTGAGAATCAGGAAGAGTGCGGTTTACATGCTAGTTGTTGTCAGCATTACCCTGATGGCAAAAGCTCACTCTGGTCTATGAGAGTTGTGAAAAGAACTCATCAATTCATCGCAGTGAATAAAATGAACTAGTTGTTTTTTTTAAATAAAACCTTTTAATCTGACATACAAATGACCCAAATAAACAAAAATGAGCAAAACATTTCACATGTATTTTAAGTGATTCATTTGGTGAAAAAGGGTGGGGTCACATAAAGGCCACATTGTATTAGTCAGTGCTGCACAGTTGTGTGTTGTCAAGGGTTTTGTAACTTCAGGAGGATCTGTTCAGAGTAAATCCAGGAGTCACAGGCTGAAAAAGATAGTTTTGTGGCCCTAATTGTCCTATATTATCTTTACCTTTTGTTCAATAGAGATTGGCCAGGGTTGAAATTATACAAATGATTCTAGTGATGCTACAGTGGAGCACTTCCTGTATTAGCACACAACATCACAAGGTGGAACGGTGTGTTTTCCATCTGAGAGAAGAACTCAGCCTAAACATGCAGGACTACAGGTAAAAACACGACTCCAGGTATAATAATATTGGCCCTTAAAGTTCTCAAAACCAACAGCTACACCCCACAATCTGAATCTATTTATTATTATTTGGTCAAGACAGTGTATATTAATAAACATATGTGAAATAGACAGAATAATTTCCATCCATTGTCCCTCATTAGATGTCACAAACACACAGCATACATGTCTTGCCCAAGGACATAACAACAGTATGAGCTTATTCGCTTATTATTATTCCCAGCGGTTTCTCATCCAGTAATCACCAGGCCCAAGCTTCTTAGCTTCAGAGGTAAAGGTGTTATGGTCATTTTATATTTAATTATATGACTAATTAATCCTTATTAATTGCCACTGGTGATTTTAAATGAGTTTGAGTTCAAAAGTAGGCAGCAGTTTTTTCCTGAACATACAGTGTAATTTTGTTGTCCGTCCTCTGTGTTTCATAGATTCTCGAATGTAAAGAGACAGATTTTAATTTTCTATATATTCAAAAAGTAAATTTACAAATGAATGTGATCATTTCTATTAGTGACTAGACCAAATAACTCACTGTATTACAACACAAATCTGCATTTAACAATATTAATGTTAGCTGCCCCATTTGTATTAAATAATATTGATGATGATGATACATTGGATTTATATAGCGCTTTTTTGGACACTCAAAGACAGTTTACAGACACCAAACTCGGTAGTGCCCTGGGGCAGACTGACGCAAACAAGGCTGCCAATCTGCACCATTGGCCCCTCTGTCCATCACCAGCACTCACACTCCACATTAAGACTAGGCAATGTGGGTGAAGTGTCTTGCCTAAGGACAAAACAACAGTGTTTGCCACTGGCGCCCCATATAGAGTGGCCTGTTGTGATCATCTGAAACCAGTAATACTTTTCTGAGAATTGCACATGGTTGGATTTTTATTTATTTACACTTGACTTAATAATAATGCATTTTACCACCAATAGTTGTATACACGATGAACAATGCGTACCTTGAAGTAGCAGTAGCACAAAGCAGGCATCTTCTAAATGTACTTGTTGTCGGTGTTTGGGGAAGTGTCTGGAACAATGACAGGGTAGTAATCTGGTGGAGGACGTCAGAGCTTTGGCCCGGGTCCTGTGTAGGAACAAAGAGAGACACTTTTAGACTTTTTATTTTTTATTTTGGTGCGGCCTCAATCACATTTGTCACACACAGGTCAAACACGGACTTCAGTCACAACAAACAAAAGAGCCACAGAGCCAATGGACCACGAGGGATCATATGACCGGACAGGACAGGAGCAGGCAGAATGGAAGTGTGTGGTGACTTCTAAATGTACTTGTAAGAGAAATATATTATTGATACTTTGCAGATGATGTCACCAACATTCTCTGGGGGTGTGATGCTAACTAGGCTCTGCTATGTTTGAGGCTCGGTTAGAGTTTAATCTGAGCTTTATTTTAATGCAATCTGTTCAAGAAAGAGCTGACATAGCTGGAATTACAACAGGTGAGAAGATTTGTGCTGTCACTCTCACCTTTTTGTTGAAAATCACCTAAAAAAAAACACCTAAACAGGACCATGACTGCTTTTATTGATCACAGGCTCCTGAAAATGTACTCTTTAAATCCTTTTTTGTTTTTTTCTTAAGTTTTCAGACAAAATCAAAACTTATTTTTCTGATTTTTTAGAGCAGAAACTTTGAAGATACCAAAAAATAAAATAATTTCTTTAAGTTATGGATGATTCATAAATGCTGGTAGAAAAACATTGCTCTTGAAGGGTTGCACCAGTGGCATTGAAGGATGGGTCAAATGCAGAGGACAAATCTCCCTACAGGGACAATAAAGTTTACCTTAAAGAGGGGGTATTTTACTTCTACGGAGTATTAACAGCACAACACATATTTTCATCATCATATCTTTTATTGTTTTGAAAATGCTATATTTGCCGAAAACAACAAATGAACATGTTTTATAAGTTTAACTTTCGTTTTTTGATGCTCTGAGTCTCTGGTTGCTCTCCAAGCTAAGGCCCTCCTCCTTCAGAGTGCTATCACAACAAAATCAGGGTGCATCCTGCTAATGAAACTACTGCACATCGCATCAGTGTGTTGTTTTGTATCATGTTTTTTGGAGAATTGTTGTACGGGAGTAGGGGTAACGTAGGCTTGTGGGCTGAACAATGGACAGAATCTTACAGTTAACGGTAAGAAGGGTCCGAATAGGGCCTGGGAGATATTAAATTACTGAAATGTGCATGGATGACATATAAAACCTCTTCAGGCATGTTTTTAATGAGGGGAACAACACTATCACATGGTAGAGTCTGATTTTGACTGGCTATGTAAATATACCCACTAAGAGGGAGAGTTGTTAACGTCTTCATGGATTCTTCAAATAATAAACCATTCAAAAAGTTAGTCGGCCAGGCAAATATGTGATGACAACTGTGACCACATAAATTGTCTAACCAGTGACTCAATTTTTGGATGTCAGTTGGCAGGCATCTTTGTCTCACAGGCTCTGAGCGTGAGAGAGTCTGTGGGGGAAAAGTCATAAATATGACTAGTTTTGTAACTTTTTTTATATTTTGTGCAATCCATTATTGTGCATTACGTTGCAAACCACAGTTACAAACAGTACTTTTCGCTCAATAAAAATAGTCATATTGAACATTATATAAGCAAATCAAAAATTGTACTGGAAGACAAAAGAAGAATTATAATGTGTTGATACCTCATGTCCCCTATGTTATCCATGCATGTTTGAATAATTTAGCGATCTCTCCCGGGCCCTATTCAAACCCTCCTTATGGTTGGCTGTTAGATTCTGTCCCACGCACAGTCCACAAGCCTATGTCACAACACGCTCCCGCACAACAAGTCTCTATAAATATATAAAAGCAGGATACAAAACTGTACACAACAACTTGACAAACCTGATTCGATGTACTGGAGTTTCATTAGAGGTGACTGTGTTGTCATAGTGCTCTGAAGCGGAAGTGACTTAGCACAGAGAGTAAAGTTAGGGAAGACTCAGGGGTATATTTACTAAGAATGTGCTAAATTCCGAGTGCAAAGTGTGTGCTATTTGTGAGTGTGTTGCACCTGATTTTCCATTAGAAACTGTGCCTCTTTTTCCTCCTCCAATTAGAATATGTAAATGAGAGTATAGCGTCTGAGCAAAAGGACTGCGCTGTTTCTGCTCCGTGCGCACACGCAGCCCACATTACATAATGACTCTGCACATTGATATACCCTTTATAGTCGTGTGCGCCGCGCCTCCTCCCGTACATCGTGTGGAGCCAATGTGATGGACAGGGACGGTCACCTCTTATGTGGATCTTTTGAGGAACAGGACCAAAGTATCACAGGTTAAGGGTCTTTTTATTACGCCGCGTCTGCCTTCAAAACATTATTTATATATACAGTACTTTGTGTATTAGTACTTTTATTTAACATAACCGTTGTTGCAGAAAATGGAACTGTCCAAAGTGGTAAACGTCCACAAAGTTTTGCTCTCATCGTTTTCTCCTCCTTGTTTTAGCACATTTTGGCCAAAATGTAAATCTCACTGTGTCCACTTGTTATCATGTCCAATGCATTTAGCACGCTTAGTAAATATACCCCTCAGTGTCCAAAATGAAAGTGAGACTTATTAAACATGGTAACTCACTGTTTTCGGCAAATATAGCATTTTCAAAACAATAAAGGGTAACACTGTAACACTAACACATAACATATCTAAATTTTTTTTTTGATGAGGAAACAACATTTTAATATAAATCTGAAAATAATGTAACAGGCCCTTTAAAAACTTACTCAAGTAAATGTAACTGAGTAAATGCAACTGACCTCTGCCTATGTGTAAACACAGCCTTAACTCTGAACTTGTGAAAAAAACATTTGTGCTTCGAAATCTCTGCGGAATATTTCTGTCAATATGAACTCGCTCATAAACAGAAGATTCCCGGACACAGTGCAATCCCATAAGACCATAGAACTGCACTGGAGATGACCCAAGCGTCTGAGGACATTCTATGAGGCAACGCACCGCTCGCAATGCTCCACTAAATATTTTAAACCAGCTTTCAATTTTCTGAGCCAAACCACAACCTTTACAAAAACAAATTTACAACTGCGGACCTTGTTTTCGGACTGTTTTTAGACGTCTTGGTCAGTTCTTAAGCCTCTGATGAAAGTAAGATTAGGGTTAAGGTTAGGCTAAGCTTTCAAAACAGCTCCATAGGTGAAAATTAGAACAAAAGCCTGTGTCCCGGCTCTTAAATCTTAACTCCGGGATACGTAATTAGACGGACAGGACTAACCACCGTGGAAGCCATGTTGAGAGCCTTATGGAGATTCTGCTCAAGGTTTGGCTCCACAAAGATGAACAAGTCTGGGATAGGAGCAATGTTTTAAGTGCCTCTTTAAAGACATGCATATTTAGGCTACAACAGTGGCTTTTAATTTCTCGTATCTGAGAGGGAATGATTTCTGCCAGTTGGGTGGTGCAGATTCATCACATTTTGACAGAGAGCTAACAGTTTGAAATTGTCAATAAGTTTAGGGCTTTTTAATGGAGAGATCTCAAACCAATTCTCATTCAGAAAAAGTATGAGGTTTGGAGCAGAGTTTTTAGGAATACTGAATTATTTTTGTGTTAAATGGTACTGATTATGTCTTCAAAAACAATATTTATTTGTTTTTAATTGACTAGAGCTAGCAGAGTGACTAATGGAAATGTAAAATATAAAACAAACAATTACAATTAAAGACTATTAGAGACTAGACATTGTGTTTTATGTAGATTACTTAAGTCTGTGCAATTATGTTTGCCTCAAAATTAGAATTAACAAAAAATTAGACAAAAAAATTAATTATTTCCCAATTTTTGCATGACTGCAAAACCCCACTGAGATGTAAATGGGCAGGAAGTAGATACGCTAACAGTGAGATTTGCTGTTTAAAAAAAAAAAAAAAATTATGATAAACATAACTTCCTCTCACATTTTGATGCTTATTGGAAAAAAGGTGTGTTACTTAAGGCATTAATTAAGTAGTTAATAAGCCTGAACCATTCTTAATAAACTATTTGTTCATTATGAGTTAAGTCTTAAGTCATGCTTCATAACAGTTAAGTTTTAGTTATAAAGAGGTACTGATAATTTGTTTGGTAATAAGCACTGTTTCAAATGGTAAGAGGCAGTTTGGCTCACAGTCCTATAATAATACTACAACACATTATTGACTTTTCCATCTCTATCATCTTGTAAGACACTTTATGCTGCATCTGAGTTCACACAGCTCTCCCCGTACATTATAACTTGTGCTCGGCAGGTTGTCCAAATTAAAAAGACATTAGTTTCCAAAGATAAGCTCCAATCGGTTCCACACGTTTTCTGGGAAACATGGTTGTAAATTTGAAAACGCATCATTTTTCTGTCCTGGTTTTTTCCCTCTTCTTCTCTGCTCCCCAAATGGTCCATTATATGACAGTGAATCAGGAGGCTCCCAGGACCTCCACCTGCCCCCCACCCTCACCCCTTCCTCCCCTACTCTTGCCCCCCCGTTCGGAGCAGGATACAGGAGATTTGGACAGGAGGAGCAGACCAGAGATGCTGTGTATGTCAGAGATGACTCAATCCAGAAGGTTGTAGCTCCACTGTAAGCCATCTGGGAGGAAAACTAGAGAAATGTATCTGTGTGCCCAGGAACATGTTTGTTCCATTAGGTACAGTAGGAAAACCATGTAGTTTTTGTCCTGGCCTGCGAGTGGCACTGTGGTATTCATATGTATCAGCAACACAAATGCTCTTAGTCTACAGTGTTTGGATAAAATTGCACTAGACTCCTCCATGTCCAAAAATGCGTGAAAGTAAATCATAAAGTAATATGTGTTAATATATGTTAAGAAATACGTAATACAATAGTTGGACTTTGTTCAGTCAAAGTTAAGGTGAGCCACAAATATCTTGGCTGGAGATAACTTAAGTCTTTTACTACAGAGTTCATTCACAACACACTATTGATACTTTGACATCACGCTGGGGGTGTTCTACATGTATTTCCATTGGCAGAATGTTCAGCAGTTACCATAGTCTGATACAAAATAGATTCAAACAAAACATTTTCAGGAGCCTTTAATCACCTGTTGTAGTTCCAACCAAGTCATCTCTTTCTGGTCAGATTGTGCTAAAATAAAATTCTGATTAAGTCTAACTTGAGGAACAGAGCAGTGCTTTCAGTTAGCATCACACCCTCTGGGAATGTTGATGACATCCAACTGCAAAGTAACAATAATTATGTCACTACTACTAGGCACTGCTACATGTAGTATAAATAAATAATAGGGCTGAACAATTTCACAATTTTTTTTTTATTCTTTTTATGAGCTTTTCGATTGTGATTAGATTTGCAATTGATATTTTAATAGGAGATTTCTGTTTCACGCATATATTTAGAATATTTGAGATCCCATACATTTCAGAACATGTTTGTAGAGGTTTGTTTACATAAAAGGACAATATTTTGTTGCTTTGACATAATAATCTTGCAGGCCTAATAAATATGGTGACAAAACAAAAAATGCTTTAGTTCAAAAATGTAAGGCTCCATAGATGAAACTGCCTCATAACAAACTGACAAATAGAGTTTATATAAGAAACTATATAAGAAGCAACAAGCTATATAAAACGAAAGGAATGTGCCCATGCCAGTGTGACTGTCTCCATAAACATATTTGCTGTTTACTTGACATACCACAGATGTCGACAGACGACACATGGAACAGAGTACCTTCACATCTGACAGTGGGGGTCCACTTTCTCCTCTGCCTCTTCTCAGTGTTTGGTTTGACTCATGCCCTCATGGGACAGCCTCATTAGCTCCAGTGTGATGAGACGCTGACAAATGTCTCCAACTTCCTGTATCAACAAGAGGAAGCAAACATAAACAAAAGAATGTTGTTACACTCAAATAAAATAAGACAAAACTCAAAGGTAGGTGTCCTAGCTTTAGCTGGCAGCCTCACTTCCATCAGTGTACCCCAAGGCAGCCTTAGCTACAGTAGAAGTGTGAAGTGAATGAATAATGCACTGTAAAGCACTCTGAAATGTTGAAAGCTAAAAGTTAATTCATTCATGTGCTAATAATTGTGAGACAGATAAACAGACTTAATTGATCCTGAAGGAACTTCAGTAATGTGTCTTAACTCCATACACCTTCATTAGAATTATTTGGATAATTTCACGACTTGCCAATTTTTAATGAACAAACGCTAAAAGGTAGATGTTAACTTAAAAACTACCACTTCATGACATCACAAGGTGGAATAGAGTATTTTGAGCTTTGAAGATGTAGATAGACCAATAATAAAGGATTACTCAAACATGTGAATGAAACAAAACACAACTCCAGTTAGGTTTTTCATGAGGTAACAATGTTCTAACTTGGCTTAAATCTCACAGGAGGCATTTTTGTTTAACCTTTGACACCAAGACCAAGACTTGAAAACTATAGGGCAATTTTAGGTCATTGTACCCAAGAAAGCCAATAGTTAAAGTAAGTGTATAAATATAATGAGTACACATAGGTAGATATAAACTCATGTTGTAATTTTACAAAAACAAAACAACAATCAACAAAAAAAAGTATGAATCAGACTTCGACACAGTCCCTTCCAAATCTCCAATCGGTTCAAGCAAAAAGCAAAACAAACGCCAGAAAGCCGCAGATCCACTTACAGGGCTTGTCCGTTTTGCCCTGCCACCTGTTGGACATGATCATTACCACAGAGCAAGGGCGTGGGGGGCTAAGCTGGCCGCATTTATATCAACACGCCGGGATAAAACTGCATAATTACTCCCTGAGGTCCGGCCGCTCTGAGCTGGAGACTCTGCTTGCATTTGCCTGGGCCTGGAGCTCCGCCAGGCTCTTGTGCGGCCTGTTATGAGAGAGCCCATACCAGTCTCGCTCCCCACTCGCTGTAATTGCCCTGAGTGGCTTATACACATACCGAGGCACTGGTCCAAGTCAATATTAGAAGGTCAGGGGGAGGTCTAATGAACGTGTAACTGTGAGCCTGCTGGTGATAACTGCCCACATAATATAGCTTTAATTACAGTCATGGCAAACAGACTCTGAGTGTGCTTTCATTACATGTACTGATAGGTAAAAAAGATAACAGTGAGACTCTCCAAGCTTTTTCTGGAGTTAGAGGGTTTGATTTAGGGTTAGAGGGTTAGGGGATAGGGGTGCATTAGGGTTAGGGGTTAGGGCTTGGGTAGTTTACGGTTTGGGTTAGGGGTAAATTAGGGTTAGGGGTTAGGGTTATGAGATTTAAGGTTTGGAGTTAGGGTTTAACGTTAGAGGATTAGTGTTTGAGTTAGGTTTAGGGGTTGTGGTTAGGTTAAGATTAGAGGATTAGATTGTTAGAATTAGAGGTTTAGGGGTTCAGGTTAGAAGGTTCGGGGTTAGCGTTAGGGGTTTGGGTTAGGGTAAGCTTCGGGTAAGAGTAGGGTTAGAGGGTTAGGGGTTTGATGTTAGGAGTTAGGGTCAATTGGAATTAACCATTTAGTGTAGTCTGAGTTATTTTAGTGTTGTCTAGCCTTTTTTCTTGTCTTTTAGAGTTCTAGTTCATAAAAAATAGTAATTGTAAATAATATTAGAAAAATCCTATAAAGTACTGAAAAGTTTGTGGTAAGCAAAATTGAATTAACTGATCATCTTTATCATAAATTATGTCTTTAAAGATAAGGATGGCTGATACAATATCTGATATTGTCTTGCTGTTGTGCTCAATTACTGATATTTGTCAATACCCATATTAATCTTTAACAATCTATAGTAAAGACCAAATTTATGTTAAGTTATAATGAAGTTTACAAATTGGTCTGTTCAAAAAGACAAAAAGATACTGATACTGATATCTGGGGAAATCTGATTTAAACCCTATTTACCCTATTTAAAAGTGCATTATCTAACTTTCTGTCAGTAATATGACTGGAGTGGTTTGCGTTTTTTGGCTGTAAAAGTCATTTTGATTGGTTGACGACGGAACCAATGACCCCTACAAATACAGCTGTCTGGAGTCTGGAGAGCAGAGTGAGACAAAAAAAAAAAACTAAAAAAAGACCTAGGGCAGTTGTGCTGTTAAGCCACTGATACAACAATGATTTTATGTTTTTTGCTTTTATTTGATTTTATACTGGTTTTGTTGTGTTAGGACTGGTATAATGACATTTTTAGCAATTATACCTTTTGTTGTTTTCTTTTTATGATCTCTGTGCAGCATTTTGGAAACTGGCACTTTGTTTGTAAAATGTGCTGTATAAATAAAATGGATTTGATCTGGATTTGGACCATGTAACATCTCAACAGATTGCAAACATTTAACATAAGCACTAACAGAATTCTACACCTAGAAATGCCTTAAATCTCTCCCTCTAAAAACACTGAACAGAGGTGACTGTAAAGAACCTTGTTAGCAAATGCTTAAGTCAAAGACAATTAGGTTTTGATGAATCTGTGAAGGAGAGCAAATGTGGGCTAAATGTGAGCAGTTTGCACCTGTGCAAAGCTGCCTATTATCATAACACTTTTGATGGCTGCAGCAGGGGAATGTGCTTGGTGGGAGTGGGGCGCCCCCTAGCTCCCGGGGGACATAGCATTAATGTCTTAATTAGGACGCCGGGGGAAAGATCCAAAGTACTGCTGGATGACGAGGGACGCGGCCATGGGAAACCAGAGCCGATCGTCTTTCCCAGTTCAAGGCTAATTGCTGAAGAGGACTGGGCGGTATGTGATAGGACCATGTGAGGTCATCTCCAAATATGTGTTGCTAATGTGAGATGTCTTTATTAATAACTATATTGAAGGGCTAATACATTCATTTTGTCCTTGCGCTTGGATTAATATGAGCTCATACTGTACTACAAGAAATGCGTTCAGGGGACTTGAAGGTACTACAAAAAATGTGCTACATTAATGTACTGTCAGAGCCTATGTAGACATTAACTATGAATATGTATCTTAGTTTGAGTTTGGACAGGTCTCATTTAATTAGACTTAAACATACTTTACAATTGGAGAAATCATATATTTTTTTATTACTGATGATAACAATACTATTTGTCACCATTCTCCGGGGGTGTGATGCTAACTGGGGGGTACTACTCTATCTGGAGCTCTGTCACTCAAGTTAGACTTTAATCTTAGCTTTGTTTTAACACAATCTGACCAGAAAGAACTGACTGCTACAACTACAACTAAACTACAACAGGTGAGCTGATTCGTGCTCTTAGAAAAGCCTCTCACACCGACAATTACAGTCACAAGCTAGCAAATTTCACTGCAAATTTCTCTGATCTGGCCAAAATTTTTAAACTTCAGGTTATTCATCTTGTTTTCAGATTTATTATTTACTTACTAGTTCTGAAATGGATTAATTCTAGTGCAGAGGTAGTTTATTTTAAGCAATTTGCTGATAGATTTAAGTGTTTATATCTTACATTTTGGCCAAGCTTTATTGCAGGGTAGTCACTCTCACCTTTTTGGTTGAACATCAAAAACTTAATCGTGACCATGAACACGATTTCTGGAAACTTTCTTAAAACTTTTTTGACAGAGTTTGCTAATGTGTATATTGCGTCTCCATGGTTACTGCTGAACATTCCACCACAGAGATACACAGAGTACCCCCAGCGTGACATTACCATTGATCGCTGTGGAGGAACTTTTATGATGTCCAGGTGTTTTCTCAGGAAGGGCATCCACTTTAAAACCTGTGCCAGATGAGTTGTATATGAGCCTTTCTTACTTGTACTGCAGAGGTGTGTGGTGTAACGTTAGCAGCCCCTCTCACATGACTGCGTACACATTTGTCTGTCAGCGGCGGAGTCCGAATGGCCTGTTTGTTTCCGGGAATCAATTTGTCCTCGGGATCTTTGATAAAGGCAGCTGAGCCAGATATGATTTCAGAGCTGGGCCAAAGACATGCACTTCACAAGCAACAGAGCTCTTATTTACACCACCAAGCCAAGGCTCCTGCTGTATTTTTATAGTGATTAGAAATACATGGAGTCGACTTAATAAAGGGCTTCTTAAAATAACAGAAGGAATTGTTGCAGTACTCACACTTAAGCACTTGTGTCACTTTGACTCAACTTTGTCAATTGTCTTCTCCTTGATACTTTGTGCCTCATGTTCCTCTTTGGAGTAATATATATTTTACTCAAGTTCAGTAGACTTGGTGGCATGGTGGCTGAGTAGTTTTCACTTTTGTCTCACATCAACTGTATCACATCGGCTCTCCAGGCTTTAATGTGGGGAATTTTTATGTTTCTTCCAGTTACATTAATCAAAATATAACTAACTATAATAGTCTCAAAATCCTTTAAGTTTTGGGCATTATTCATTCTCCCCGTATACACGACAGCCGTGAGCTACAGCTGCCCTGAGGAAAACTGACAGATGTGAGGATGCCGTTCTGCCCCATCAGCACATTTCAGATACACGGACTGCAACAGTGTGGTTTGGTCCAAGGCTGGATTGATCTTCTGACTTTCAGGTTGGCCACTGTCGGTGAATGTCTCCTTTCCCCCATTATTATTATTCACTATTATTCATTCAATCTTCAGTCACACTGTTACACCTGCGCATGCCCTGGAGCAGACAGAGACATGGCTGCCAATCTGCACAAATGGCCCATCTGACAACCACTAAGTCACATTTCTATTGGATTGAATTACACACATGGGCATAAGAGGCAGCTGTCCATTAAATACTCTTGTTCCTTATAGCCTCCCCGGCGGTTACAGTAACACAGATGTCATCTACAAAGTCAACTAAGAATTTCTATTAAATCCAATAGAGCTCTAATCAAATGTACTGCTCCTGCTGACATCATTTTCGCATGCTTTCAGTCGCTCTGAGAGAAGTGGCTCCGCACTGCTGTTCTAAAGATCATCCCAAACAGCTCCCTGGGCGCTGACTTCACTTTATGGAGTAGTATAAGGCAGCCCGGTCTAATAAAAACACAAGCAAAATACAGGTGTTCTCTCCTGCACATATTATATAACTTCTATTTATTTTACACTAACCCAATCATACTCTTAGTGATGCTTTTCTTTCGTGCAAACGTCGTACTTGTCCATCTCGCAAATGATGTTGAGCTTTGAAGGCGCTCTGTACGATTTCCACATGAAATAGGGAGGCAGAGGTCCTGCGGGAGATGGTGAATTGAAAGTAAAGCTGTGCCTAATGGAGCACAGGAAGTGTCTGCAGAATCTAGACGTAGTATCACAATGGGCGAACAGGCTGCCGGTGCCCGCTCATATAAAGGGAATACCTCGTAATGGGCCCGGGCCTTCAGGGATCTCTGCAGAATAGGAAGGAAGAGGCCAATGGTTTTGACAGAACTTAAATCTGTGTTTAATGTAAAAGTACTTTCAGGGGGATTACTCAAGTAGCGGGATAATAGTGATTTTATATTTTTGTATGTATATACTGTACAGTGAATAGTGTACAAAATATAAAATCTGAATTCAAATAGCAGTTCATACATCTGTACTAGAGCTACTATTTGTATTATAAAACTGCTAATTCAACATTCACAAAGGGTATGATGCTAACTGAAGCACTGCGCTGTTAGAAACTCTGTCAGAAAAAGCTGGCTTCGTTGGAACTACAACACTTTCACAATCTAGCTAACATTAGCCAACAGTTTTCAATTAGTCACTCTCACCCTTTTTCCTGAAAATCAAACACCTGAACAGAACCATGAACGCTCGTATTGATCATAGGCTCCTGAAAATATGATCTTTCAATTAGTTTTGTATTTTTTGTTGAGTTTTCAGACTATATTAAAATATTTTTGTCAGATTTGTGTGCATTGTGTCACCACGGTAACTGCTGAACATTCCGCCAATAGAGATACATGTAGAACACCCCCCACGTGATGTCACTGCAAAGTCTCAATTAGACATATATTTTATATAATCAGGAAGAGCGCGTTAACGTGCCACTTGTTGTTAGCTTTACGGTCATGGTAAAAGGCTGCTCTGGTCCGCGTCTCACGACTCATCGTGGTGAATAATTAGGATGCTCTGAATGTCATGGACAATCAGTCAAAATCAAAAGCCCTTCAGGGTAGGAGGCTTAATTCATATAACATATCTGATACATAATTTGGTCTGAATAGATAGTATAACAGAATATGTAAACAAACATTCTCAAAAAGTGCTCAAAATAATATTAAGTCAAGAAAAAAATACAGTTGACCTAATAACACTCTGTTGAATATGGCCACACCTGGATGAGACCAACAACCACCCTGTATATGGGCAACAGCTCTACCACTGAAGCACATGACAGAACACAATTGCTTATTTTGATTTTGAGTTAAATGGCCCATATTACGGTATTTTCTGATCTATGTTACAATGTTGTTTCCTCATTACAAACACATCTGGAGTTGTGTTTTGTTTCATTCACACATGTTTAACACACAAACCTGCAGATTTAGGCTGAGTTCTTCTCTCAAACAGAAAACTCTTTGTTCCATCCTGTGAAGTGCTTCTCTGCGTTTTTAAGCTCCATACACTTTCACTTGAATCATTTGAATGATTTCAGCCTTGGAATTGCCAATCTCTACTGAACTAAAGTTAAAAGGTAGTTATTTACTTGAAAATAATTACTACATGACATCACAGGGTGGAACGGAACATTTTAAACTTTTTCAAGATGACAGACTAATAATAAAGGGTTATTCAAACATGTGTGAATGAAACAAAACACAACTCCAGGTATTTTGATGAAGTAACAACATTATAACATAACATAAAATAAAATAGGTCAAATTACAACCACTAATATTGTGCTCTAATACTACATCTGCCTTTAGGTTTTCTCTCTCTACTACTCAAAAACAAAAAACAAAACTCAAAAACAAAATGATTTCATTCAGTGCAGTTAGTGTTCATCCCTATAAAAAAATGACTTGTAATGCTCCTGGTCCGGGGAGGATAGTAGCGAAGACTGCAGGAAGAAGCAAATGGTTTTGACATAACTTTATTTTAGTGTGCGACAGGTCTCTCCCCTCCCCACAGTTATATGGCGTATTCCTATGGGCCGTAGGAGGAAGCAGCCCAGTAAATCCCCTCTACCGGACTTAAAAAAGAAAACGGATCTGAAGACAGGTGAAAAACTGGAAGATAAATACACCGTTTGGACCCCAGCTCTCCGGAGGACCATCACAATACAGCGCTGTAGGCATTTGGTTTAAATTTAGGCTGAGAGGAAGCCATTACAGTGAAATAACACTTAGTAACATTCAGGGACATAATTCACGAGGTCTAAAAGTGGGTTTTATAGGACTCAGGACCGGTCTTTGTCCAGAGATCGGGACCTGGGACGGGGAGTTTAAAAGTCTCACATCAGATTTAAAAACAGGTTTATTTGAGCATGTTGTGTGGAAATGGTGCAATCTGGATTTTACATCAAGACCAACCAAGATCAACTACTATATTAAAGGTCCTATATTAGCGTAATTGACTCTTGTGAGCGCTATGTTAGAATGTTGTTACATCATCTTTCATTCACACATGTTTGAGTAATCCTGCATTATTAGTCAAGCTCAAAATGCTACACCTTGTGATATCATGAAGTGGTAGTTTTCTAGTTAACAGCTACAATTTACTTTATGTTTAGTAGATATCGAAGATTCCAGGGCTGAAACTATCCAAATGATACTAGTGAAGGTGTATGGAGTTTAAAAACACAGTGGAGCAATTCTTTATATACACATGACAAGAGAGAAGAGACAGAAGAACTCAGCCTAAATACGCAGGGTTTGTGTGTGAATGAAAAAACTCCAGGTGTGTGCAAACTGTTTCAAGATTCTTGGACACACAACTACCACAAATACTATTGACAAACTAGTAAATGTAAAGAAGTACTATGACTGTATCCAGTAACTTTGAGTAACTGTAAACAGTAATTTTCAGCCTACTTGAGTATTATTTTAATTTAAGTAAAAGTACTCTCAGTAAAGGTTTTGGTTACTCTTTCCACTGTGAGTAAGTCTACAAGTGACAAAAGTTTTACATTGACAATATTAAATTATTTGAACATTTGTATTTCTTGCACCGCTCCTTCAGATATGATCATAGACTGAATATAAATGGACATAGCTAAACTGCATTTTGGTCTCAAAATGTTCGTATTAACCCACTCTACATGATCGTGGTGTTTTTATTTCTGTAATTAATTCCTATTCCTAATATGAAGCTAGCCTCTTGAGCTTCATTTGACTGGAGCTGAATGCTATGGATGACGTCACATTTCCTTAGTCCACTTCTTTATACTAGAGTCTATGGATATAATTTAGTTTATAATTTTTGTGGTCTATTCTTTGAAAGTACCTGATTTTGTACCCTATGTTGTGTTCCTCTGATTACAAATCAGATAACTTTAAAATTACTTTTGAACTGTAACTTAATTTTTGGACCACTTCCTTATACTTTTATTTGGTTATATTAATATTTTGAATTAATTTGAACTTACAAGTACATTTTTTTAGCTGCTTTCTCTATAGCTACAGTCTAAAATGTGTTTCATGCATCAAAGTACAGTAATCATCCCTCCCTGGTGCTTCACGTTTTACATTCACGCCCGCTTTCTCCATAATCCCGCTCAGGTGCTTTTTGGTTTTGGGGCCAATTTGCCATGTTTAATTGTGACATGGAAACTGAGAGCCTGGGGTAAGTTTGCACATGGGACCTACGGATGGAGAGAAAGAGGGAGAAAGAGGAGGAGGAGGAAGTGTTCAGTTAGAGCTGGTGTAATGGTCTGAGCCGATGTCCCAGGCCACAGGGGGCAGGGGCTTTCTACAGAGGAAGAGATGTATGGTCCTAAAGGTAAACAATGAGGAGTTTAGCAGAGGAGCTCCCAAAACATTTCAGAAGTCTGTCCATCTGGTTTCACATTAGCTTGGTTACCTAATAAAAGTAATTTATCACTTACAAGACCAGGCAATATATTCTGACTAGGAATGGGACAATAAACAAAAGTATTGCCAGCCATAAAACACCATGAGACATTGTTTGTGATACATTTTGTATAATCGGGATATTCAACACTAAAACACCAGATTGCACAGAAAAAAGCTAACCTATCTATGATGTTCTCTTCAAGATCATTGTTGTTTATTCAATATATCTACTGGGGCAAGTTACATTTTGCTCAAATTCATGGGTACAGGCCAAACTATTACTACTAAAGCTATTTAATATTTGATATTTATGACACGAACAAGTGGATTATCAATAAAAAATACTAATTATGTGTTCAAAGAATATCTGCACAGTAACACACTTGAGCAGTGTTCTATCTAAACCTGGGGTAGACCAGGACTAAACCAGGACAAGAACGGGACCAAACCAAGTCCACATCAGGATTTAACCTGGATAAAACCAGGACAAGCATCAACTAGTATGTACGCTACCAGTCAAAAGTTTGGACACACCATCTCATACAGTTTTTATTTTTACTATCTTCTACATTTTGTATACATACGGAAGACATTAAATACATAAAGATTTTTTTTTATGATATATTTTTCAACAAACCAAAGGGTGGCTACTATGAGGATTTGAATATAAAATATATATATATATATATATATATAAATAGTTTTAGTTATTTAACTTTTTTTGCTACATAATTCCATTCTCTTTAGCTACCAACTATTCTAGACTTCTCATTTTTAATACTGCCAAAACCAAGCTTGTCCCATTGCGCTCAGCTCAAACAGATAACCCATATTTATTTCCCCACATTTTTATACAACTGAAAAAACAGCTGCAGCCGCTTGCACAAAAACCCTATCAGAAACTTTGATTGTTATCCTAGCGTCATTACATGTTGATGCATTATTCTTGACTTAAACCCAATCAGGCCCCCCACACGCATACGCACACACGCACACACACACACACACACACCCACACACGCACACACACGCACCTACGGCAGGATCAATATTTACATCTCTCTGTAATCATCATGCTTCATTTCTTTTTAGCCTATTCAAATAAATACGAGTCGAGTGGGTGCAGCTGGCTAATAGATCGGGTAATAAAAGCTCTGAAATACAAGATTGCTTTAGTATGAGGAATTTCTATCGCACACAGCTGACCCAGAAGTAGGTCACGAGAAAGAGAGCAGGAAGTTATAGATCAACTTTTTATGATTTTTATGACATGATGGTTTAAAGATACAGTAAGAAATGTTTGGCGGTCATGTCAAAATCACGAGCAGCAACATGTATATAGTAAGTGGTGTTTACATGACTTAGTAACATTCCTAAATTCCTATATTTTGCAGTGACCTCACGCTGGGGGTGTTCTACATGTAGCTCTAATGGTGGAATGTTTAGGAGTTACCATGCTGACCCAATGCACACATTAGAAAACACTGTAATTAAATTTTAAGATTGTTTTAAAACTCAAGAAAAAACACAAAATGGATTTAAACAACACACTTTCAGGAGCGTTTGATCAATACAAGTGTTCATGGTTCTGTTTAGGTGTTTGATTTTCAACAAAAAACTGTGAGTGTGAATCACTGAAAAACTGCTGTCTATCTTGTGACTGTAATTTTATGTGTGAGACCTGTTTAAGAGCACACATTTTCTCACCTGTTGGGTTAGGGTTCCAGCTAAATCAGTTCTTTATGGTCAGACTAGTTAGATTAAACACAGATTAATGTCTAATAAAGCCCCAGACAGAGCAGAGCCTAGAGCTAGCATTACACACCCAGGGAATGTTCATGACATCAGCTGTAAAGTATCAAAGTAGTAACAGTTATAAGTGCTGTTATTACTCTATTTTCTGATCTGTTATAATGCTTTTTCCTCACCACAAACATACCTGGAGTTGTGTTTTGTTTCATTCATACATGTTTGAGTAATCCTGTATTATTAGCCTAGTTTTGAAGTTCATAGTTATCTTTTACTTTTTATTTAGTAGATATTGGCAACTCCAGGGCTGAAATCATCCAAATAAGAAAATCGTGTAATATGAGTCCTTTAAACACCAGAGACCTCCTCCAGTGCACAGACAACCCCGCATATAGATATTTAACAACCTGTCGGACAAGAGCAGAGCTGCTGTAATCTCTACTTTGCAATGTGAACCAAATGTGCAGAATGAGCATAAAAAGTGCCATGAAACCCAAGTGTGTCCGCATGTCCGAGCTCCACGCCACATCTGTTTTCCCCCGTTACAAGCTGAGGTCTGCACCGATGTGTAACCTCGATAAATATCCCCCCATCCGCAGAGACTTACCCCAATTTGTCCAGCGCGCTCATCTGGGAACTAATATTTGGAGACAGCGAATGGAGAGGGGTCCATCTGAAAGACATCAGTAAACATGTGTGTAAATCCAGTGACCCGGGCCGAGGAACGGGGGCAGAGCGTCCCCACTAAAACGGACCTAAGCGAGGCTGAGGATTATAATAATGGACATCCAGGATATTCCCAGTGAAATGATGAGACCCTGTCCTTTCACCGACCTCATGAAGAATAATTATAATAAGGCCATAGAAGCAGTGGTGGAATGTAACTGAGTACAAGTAGTGAAGTACTGTACTTAACTAAAAAAAAAAAAGGTATCTGTACTTAACTGTCAATTTATTTTTTACTTTTACTTCACTACATCTGAGAGCAGGTACCTGTACTTTTTACTCCACTGTATTTTTGAACTGGACTGAAAAGTAAAATATTTTTTTGTTATAGTGCGAGACCTCCTGAAAACATAATTTGAGCAGACAAATATATATAAATAAAAACAGCTAGAAAAAATAGTTTCTGTTGGTAGTTTCTGTATCAAAATTACTACATTTGAATGTATTGCATCTCAAAATACTTTTACTTTTTATTCTTTAAGTACATTTTTAAATGAGTACTTTTACTTGAGCATATTTTTTGCTCCAGTATTTGTACTTTTACTTAAGTAACAAAATTGAGTACTTCTTCCACCACTGCATAGAAAGATATGTCATTTAGGAGGGAATTATTGGTTTTAGTTTAAAAGTAGAATTAAGATTTTTCTACTTAAAACTTGAAGTTACCATTTCATATTTTTAGGTATGGTCAGTTTTAAGGTTTCTTAGTTTGTCTCTCCTTTTGGAAAATTTAGCTTGAAAACAAGGACAGCTGCAGAACATAACTGAACATCGTCTGTGGTTAAAGGCACTCAAAATCAGATTAGTATCAGATTTTTGGAATTTTGAGATGATAAAAAATACATAAACAGCCAAATCACATGATTTCTTTTTGATCATGGTCCTTCTGATTAGTCAGATGAGATTTTGTGATTTGCATGTCATTTAAATGATCCAGAAAACAGTTAATAATCAGATTTTGCATGTAAACAAAGCCATTGACAGGAAGGACAATTATGTTAACATATTTTTGGAAGAAATATGTTATGTTAATTACAATAACATTAATCTATCAGCATTAGATAAACAGATACATTTTGGTCCTGAAGGAAATTAAATTTTCAGCAGCAGCAACAATGAAACAAGCATAATAACATTCATCATTCATAATAATGTATTGTACAGCTGTATAGTGTGTGGGACAAACGACTTCCAGAGTGTGTCGGTGGAGCAGGACAAGGACAACAGTCTGTCCCCAAAGGTGCTCTGCTGTCTGGTCATTATGCAAAACACGTATCTTGTAATGTGATCAACTACTTTGCTACACTAAAGTTTTCCTTTAGCAACAAGTAAAATGTAACTATGTAACTGAGATATACTTTAAATCCAAACAGAGGCATATTTGATTGCAAAATTTGAGGATATTCCTTTTCATTATAGGGCTCCACAATATATCGCAAAAGTATCGATATCACAATATTGCAATAACTAATATCGGAACAACTAAATATATCACAGTAACACTCAGGTTCTCCATCTGACAGAAAGTTGCAGTTTTTTCTGAAAATGTGTTTTTAATTGAAAAAGGGAGATTTTATTTATTTTTTAATCTTGGTTTTGTCTAACTTGTAAATATAAAATTAATTATTGAGACATAACAATATGGCAACAATATCAATATCGCAGCTTAATCGTGTATGACAATTTCACCAATACCGTGAAGCCCTATTTTATTTATCTGGGTAGGATCATAAACTGTATATATAAATGGACATAGCTAACAAGCTACCCGCCATATTCCAAATAGGAAATGAGCATGGGGCTCTTCCAGCTCCATCGATTCTGGTTCCAATTCACTTAACGTTGAAAAACTGTCACCCCTCTCACAAAATGTAAAATGTAAATGTCCGTATTAACCCGCTCTAGTACATGATGTTGGTGTTTTTATTTTGCTATTTTGTACGTAAATCAACTCCTAACCCTAATAAGGAACTACTCCAAATTCGCTCCTATAACTGCTAGCCTCGATGAGCTTCATTTCACTGGAGCTGAACGCTGTGGGTGACGTCAAGCTCTCTTAGTCAACTACTTTATACAGTTCATGGGCGGGATTCAGTACTTCAAGTGTTTATCTACCAGTGAAAGTAATAAAAAAGAAAGAAAAAAAGAAGAAATGCTCAATAAAACACCCCAAAACTCTTTATATGATTTTTATTGTTATCGAGGAAACATACCAGTCCAAAAAATCTGATTTTGCCTTCACCCCGAGCACCACTTCTACTTGTTTTTAGTTGAAATGAGAGCAGTGTGCACCATCTCCCAGAATTCCAATATCACTGTAAATTTCCACTAATGTTTATGCTCCTGGCCGCTGCACTGTACGTAAAACTATCTGTACTGTAAATACTCCGGCATTATATATATTGCAGGGCGTTAACTCAAATTACGGGCGCTACTTAGATGTCGCGCGCTTAAGCTAGCACCCCGTAGCCATGACACATTAACACTTAGCCGTAAACACTGTTCATAAGAAAGCCATACATCAATATCCATCTAATCCGAATGCACTGACAATTTTATTATTCTCGTAAAATGCTCGCGACTGGCCTTAAGCACACTGTATTTTCAGCAGGCGTTTTAAATAGTCTTATATTACGTCCTATTGAAATGACTGGATTGACTTTTTGTTTGACAAGGGGAATTTTCCTGAGCGGGACCGTGCCAAGAGCAAGAGGGGGAAAGTCAACTCCATTCAACTATTTGTCAACTCCCCTTAGAAACATTTAATAGTAATAAAATTTATGGCTGCGCTTTCCGATCTCCGCTGCCAAAAGAAGAAGTAGTCGAGTCTATCTTTTTACATAAAACGGTTGTAAATGCAGGCATTGTATTTGGGGCAGATTTACGGAGCGGACTTCAAATACGGTTTCGCAATGTTAAAGCTAAATCACGGTAAATAGACTATGATTACTGCCTATAGCTGCTTTTATGCAACTATCCATCCACTGGTCTGTCAGTGTGTGCAGTTTGGGCCCATAGATAAATAGTTGTGTGCGAGAGCCAATAGGAGTACAGGCTGGTTGGTAGAGGATGACAGTAGCAGACAGGTGAGGAATGAACTGAGGCAGCACTTTTCAGGTGGAATGTATGCACAGACAAATCATATCAGGCAGTAAATGTGTCAGTGTAGATTTAATATGAATTGTAAGAATATATACAATTTTATGTCCCATATTAGGCAAAAATGAATCTTGTGAGCTTTAAGCCATGTCAGAGTGCTGTTACCGCCTGAAAAACATACCTGGAGTTGTGTTTTGTTTCATTCACACATGTTTGAGTAACGCTTTATTATTAGTCTGTTTACATCCCCAAAGCTCAAAATGCTCTGTTCCACCTTGTGATGTCATGAAGCGGTAGTTTATTTTGTTCAGTAGAGCTTGGCCATTCCATGTCTGAAATTATCCAAATGATTCTAGTGACGGTCTATGAAGTTTAAAAACATAGTGGAGCATTTTCTGTATTATCACATGACAGAAGGTGGAACAGAGTGTTTCCTGATAACAGAGATTAGAAAATAGTGTAATATGGGCTCTTTAAATGATAATTATTTAAAAAATTCTACTCTACTCTTTAGCTAACCCTAACCCATGTGGTTGGCTGTTATATGTACATTTCCAATAACTTTCAGTATCATTGACTATTATGGCTCATTGTTCAATTTGATTAATTACTAGGAATGCACCAATACAATACCGGTATTGGAAATCAGCGCCAATACTGAAAAATTTGCTGGATTGGATATCGGCTTCCAAATATCGGTTCAGCCAGTATCCTGTTTGAACATGTAAAATTATGTAATGAGACTATTTACTGGTCGTAGTCGGCCCAGAATGTCTCATAATGTTTGAACTATTATTTATACAAAGCTGTTCTATGGTTATTTAAGAGATAAATAATAGCTAACTCATTTGGATCACTTCACTCTCATTTTTATTTTGTTTAATAAATGCTGTTTTCAGTCTCTGCACAGGTATTGATCGATACTAATTACATGAATCTAGGGCTGCAACAATTAATCGTAATAATTGTGACTGGTTGACTTTAAAATAATCGTAATTGAATTTTGATCATCATAATTGTTAACAGGACTATACAGACTACACATGCTGAAAGGTCTTTTATAAGAAAGACAGATTATTTAGAGCAGATATTTTGGGCTGATTTGTATTATTTTATCCTAATTATCCTAACAATTTGTAGAATCTAATCACAACCTTGTTTTACTACAAATTGTATAAGAGAGCAGAGTAGCCACATTTTGTGCAGTGTCCTCTTCACATAAAAGTCCTAAAATAAAACTTTATACTCATTTTTAAGCAGCTGGTTGGGCCAAACAAAATATCGGCCTCTGCTGGAGATTTAAGACCGATAGCTGATTCACTAAAAAGTGCAAATATCGGCCTGATCTCTAGGTCTTACTCAATCAAATGTCAAAAAGGAATAAACAATTTCTGATTTTCACTAATAATACACATTATTCAAAAATATTGTCTATCTAGAGGCTTATATTTCAACTCATTTGGTCAAAAATGTATTTGAAGAATCTCAATGCACATATAATAATCCAAATAATAATCCTCAGACTAGTCAACTAATCAAAAAAAATAATCGGTAGTCGACTATTAAACTAACCACTATTGCAGACCTACATAAAACCCATTTCTTCACACTTCAGACACATTTCTCAATTGCAAACTTTATTCAGTAATATACTTCCTTGACATCCTCAATGTTTGGCACTAGACACTTCTACTTATCCAAAGTTGTGTCAGTCATCTCCAACAGAACGCTATAAAAACCTTGATAAAACCTGCGTAACAATTCTCTGATGGATATTTGGGGACATTGGAAAAATATGAAGTAATTTCATCACTTCAGAACCATGCGCAACTTTCTCATATGCTCCAGTCTGATTATTAAAACTCACAGCTTCCATTACTTTCGCCTTAATGTAATACGATAACGCCTATTAGTCATACAGCGGACCGGAGTTCAAAGTTAGCAGGTTTATGTGACATTGTAGTATTTTTATAATCATCTTTTCGGTGGATTGAGATAGAAAAAAGAAAAAAAAAAGGACTTGACGCCAACATGAGTTATGGATCATTGAGGAGCCGTAAAATGCTGTGATGAATTCATATGTACTTTTCTTTGGACTTTTTTTTCAAATGCGTTTTTCATCTTGACACGGGGAAGGAAATGCGTTCTGTTTTCTTTGGGATGTGCAATTTTCTGCTCGTCATCCTTTTTCGAAATCCCCAAAGCGGGATTTAAAAGTGCTTTGGCGGCCGTAGTACAGGTCCCAGTAGTCCATAAGTGTACTCAGGATACCAAAGAGGGGACGAGGAAAACCGATTGGAAAAAAATGGTTCGAAAGAAGTGTTGGATAATTCCAGAAAAGTCCTAAGCAAGTGGACATGATTTACAGCGAGCTGCAGCATCCATCAGGCCCAGTGTAATTACAGAGAAAACATCTAGACAGAAGAACAAGGACGCTCTGTGTGCACTTGGGCAGGGTCCACACCAGTGCACTTTATTCATGTTAAATAAGCACGAGCGAGCCATGAATTACACCGAGACACTTAATTATCAGTATTTTCAGAAATGGCTACCACAACAAATAATCGGCATCAGAAAGTTGTTGTTTTTAATATTTTGTTTTGTTCTGAACTACATAAAATGTAATTAAACAGCTATATGATCACGATATGATATGATAGTCGATACATGATATGATGATACATGCACGATATTCTGCAATATATCATTAATTGTAAGAACTAAATACATTTTCACAACATTTATTTGTTAAACCACTATCTGTGGAAAGTCAATATGGAATAAACTAAGTCTAACCATTAAAACAATGAATATGTCAAGTGTATTGCATGAACAAGTTTCCTTCCTCTGAACAAACATTAAAATTGCAGCACTGCCACAAAATAATTTAGTAAAATATACCAAAAAATACTTGATACAGCAGCCCACAATAGCGATACTGTATTACTAAATTTATTATCATGATTTATCAATATTTTGACATTTTTACACACCCCTAATATGGCGGTGTAAACTGCATAACTATATTTGTCAACACCAGCAGATTCACAAAGTGCTTTTTAAAGGGCCTGTATCTGAGTTTTCCATGTTTGAGCAATATTTGTCTTGCCCCAGTACAGATGTATTGTATAAACAGCTCTTGAGGTCAAAATAACTTCCTGTGCACTGTCTCTGTCTAATTATGAAGCGTTTTATTTTCCATGAAGGAGGAAGTGCAAGGTTAGCATGCTAGTGAATAGATATTGGATGTTCTGAATGTATAAGGTAAGCAGGGAATAACTTGGACTCCTGCACGTTGTTTAAAAGGAAATAGTTGTAGTTTAAGACAGTAAAAATCAGGTACAGCGCCGTGTTTCATTATGTTTTGAAGGTATTTATGTATCTGTGAGTCTTGGAATGGTAGTGGACACCAAAATTTAATAAAGTACTTATCTATCTAAATTAAATGTTAATTAGCAGAAAAAGTAAAATTGTTCAGGTGTTCTACGGAAAAATCTGTTCAAATCCTGCATCCTCTACATATAAAAAAAAAAAAAAAAAAATTTGCTTTAAATAAATGTTATGTAATTTTTATAAGTTAATTCTAAATTCTACTTGTGTTTTCTTAAATTCAATTAACATGTAATAGTTATGTGGGGAAAATATATAATGCCTTTATTTAAAGTCAACATTTTATTCCTTGTATTGTTCTCACTATTGTTGTGTCCTTGAGCCACTTTATAATAGCTACACCTTAATAAAGCATGACCCAAGGTATTAATTAAGCAGTTACTAAGCCTTCATTCTTAATATAATAAACTATTTGTTCATTGTAACTTAAATACTTGTTCATGTTTTATTAAGGCTAATTAAAGTATAATAATTATAAAGTGTTGCCAGTGTTTCTTAATAATATTTTAAAGCTTACAATGAATGTAATACAACCATGTTATTTGTTTTCATTTGAGTTCAAATTTTCACCCAGAAGTTGTAAAAGTTGTTAGATTTAAAACTAATGATCTCCCATAAACACTTAGATTACACAGAGTATAATGCGGCGGTTGTGAAGGCGTAGTGTACTTGACAGTGTGGTCCTCTGTACATCCTGCTCGGTAGCACATGTGTGGATGACATTAGGCCTGGGTCCGACCACAGAAAAACCTGCACAATTTATGGAGGAATAAATCCACTGCTTCCTGACATTTAAATCCCGCTCTGATGGTCTGAAGGGTGGCACTCGCAAAACGCTACCATTAAAAAGGCAGGTTAAAAAAAGAACCCTGGCTCGTGTGAAGGGGGAGGTTGGAACTAAAAAGGTGAACTCAAGTTGTTTCATTTGTGGTAAGTGCGTTAAAAAAACAAAACAAAAAAAAAACATTGACTTGTGTGGCATTTTGGAAAATACAAATAGGAAAAACATACAGAGGAGTAAAAATAATAGCAACAGCAGGGAAAGCAATTACCCAGTTAATAGTAAATCTATTAAGTTAAATTAAAAAACACATATTATGCATTATTGTTATTGGCCATTAAACATGCTCTTGAGTACATCTGCTTTGGCATTTCATGTTTTAGAACTAAAAATAATGGCTTTGTAAAAATGAGATATTATTTTTCTGCTAGGCCACTTGTCATCATCGACTGTAAATGGACGTAACTAACCCCCGGCCACCGAGTTCCAAATAGGAAGTGTTCATGGGGACGCTTCCCATTGACTCAAACTCCAATTGACTTTACATTGAAAAGTTTTCACCCTTCTCGCTGTAAATGCTTCAGTGAGCCTCATCATTTTGGTCTAAAAATGTTTGTATTAACATGCTCTAGTGTTTTTCCAAGTGTCCATAAATAAATTCCTATTGCTAATACGGAATAATTATTAGCCCCGTACCGAAATTGTCCTCTGCATTTGACCAAACCTTCAAAAGTTGCAGGGTCATCTCCTCAGGAGCAGTGGGCAGCAGGTGGTGAGCCCAAGGACCCATCTCTTCTTGTTCAGGAGTACCTTAGCTGGAGGATTTGACCTATGGTGCATCGTTTGGGTTGATGGGGGAAAACGGAGTGCCCAGAGGAAACCCACCCAGACACGGGGAGAACATTCAAACTCTATAAGTATAAATATAGTGAGAGTTACAGAACGCACGGATCTGTTTACGTACGAAAGTGCAGCATTAACGAGCGTTAAGTTTACGTCTGATGGTGGTGGTAGTGAATTACAAAAAGTAAGATAAAAAACTAAAATAAAGTAAACAAGTAGTAGTAGTAAGGACTAAATGACTCAAAATAAGACTGTTCATAACATTTCAACTTTCAAAACTTTGGCCTGATTTATTAGTTATTCTTGCCCAGCCACATTGGTTTCCACCACTCCTATATATATATATTTTTTTTTAATGTCTTCATATGTCTCTCTCTCATTATCTAACCCACTCCTTTAATTTAAACTCTAGATGAAGTATAGTTTAATTAGGTGCTATTTATTGACTTTAGAGCTCCAA
This sequence comes from Taenioides sp. WSHXM2023, assembly GCA_029959045.1. Lineage (NCBI taxonomy): Eukaryota > Metazoa > Chordata > Actinopteri > Gobiiformes > Gobiidae > Taenioides > Taenioides sp. WSHXM2023. The sequence continues at coordinate 21,765,270 of CM057103.1, read as the reverse complement.
TGCTGATTAAATGTTTGGTTGTCCCACTTTTTTATTGCTCAAACTAATTGCCCTTGAGAGATTAATAAAGCCATCCAAATAGGACATTGATATTTCCTGTCATTATTTCCCACAATATTGCTAAATCAGTCGAAAGCCCGGCTCACCTCTCCCTCTCCACTGGTTCCACGGTTAGCCGTCAGCGTCCCTGCTCCATCTGTCCTCTCCCCAGTGCATACGCAGTTATTTGTGGTCCGTGCCCAGGGGCTGCTCAGAGACAGGTGGCCGCTGTGCTGATGGAGATCTGGAGGCCATTTGCCCACACACCCGGGTCCCATACCCACTGTGGTTTTTTAAATAGTGCTAATGTAGAGCACCATCGGACTGTCACAACAACAGAGCAGACCTATCAACGACAACAAACAAGACTTTTATTACCGCCGGATTGGATAGCCATAGCTGTTTACTGTAAACAATTGTGTATTTTTACTATACTATTATACGCCGCAAACTCTGGCGCTGAGCAAGCTGTAATATTAGCATGTTATAGGTTTATCACTGTTTAGGGTGCGGTCACTAGACTGGGATTAAACCAGACCAAACAAAGGACTAAACCGGGACTAGATCGGCACGAAAGCAGAAAGTGGAATGCAATGCCAGGATAGCCACCACTGCATGTTTTTGGTTTTAAAACGAAATGCTATTCCAGTCACAATCAGCTGTAAATATAGAGTGCAATGGGAGTGATGTGTATTGCCCAAGGACACAATGACAATGTGAGCTCAGGCGATGTTTGAACTGCTGATCCTCAGGTTAGTGAGTTCTGTCACTCAAAAAGATAAATGCCATTCTTCTAGTGTCATTATCACTACAGTTGACATGCTAAAATATTATACTACATAATTAAACATATAAACCATATATATACCATAGAGATGTTACAGCTATGCCTGAAACGTTCCATAGTATGGCTTTAAACTGGTAATCTTTTAGCTTTTATTTAATTAGCTATGTTTCTATTGTTAAAAAAACATGCATTCTATATCTTTCTATATCTTACTGTTAGCTGGGTTGCTTTGGAACCAGCTCGTCTGTATGAACATTGATGTGTTTAATGCCATACTGTGGAACATTACAGGGGAGGGAAAGCAAGAACATGAAAGCAAGCAGCTAAAGGACCCTTCCGTAGTAATAGTGTTAGTAGTTGATACTTTGCTGGGGGTGTTTTACATGTATCTGTATCTAATGGGATGTTCAGGAGTTTTCATCGTGACACAATGCACACATCAGCAAAAACTGCTAAAATGTTTTTAATACAGTCTGAAAACTCAAGAAAAAAATACAAAATGGATTTAAATAGCACATTTTCAGAAGCCTGTGATCAATACGAGCGTTCATTGTCCTGTTTAGGTGTTTGATTTTCAACAAAAAAGGTGAATGTGAGTTTAACAACACAATCTGCTCACCTTTTATAGTCAGCCCTTTTCTGATCAGACTGTCTTAAAATAAAGCTCAGATTAAAGTCTAATACGCCTCAGACAGAGCAGTGCCTACAGTTAGCCTACAGTCAGCTGCAAAGTAGAAATAAAATAGATAATACTGCATTAAAAACACGTATAATGATAAGCTGACACCAAAGTCTTCCCTAGTTCTCTGTTTTCTTATATACGGTATGTGCAGCCTGGTGCTAAGTGGCTGCAGCTGTGGGTTTGTTAGAACACTCATTTAGAGGAGTAATTGTGTTGGTGTTACAAACTGGGGTGGTCACACAGTTAGGGTTCAAACTGAGAGGAATGTACAATAATCCACACGGTTTCATCTGTAAGCACTTGACCCGGTTAACTTTTATTCTCTGTCTTCTGGCCCTGTGTTAGTACAGGTCAAATGCCAGAGGTGGTCTACAGAATACTAACTGGGGGCTATGGATTGCATTATGGATTGCGGTTCAAACTCAGCTCAGTTCTTTAAGTTAGCTGGGCAATTTGGGAAAAATATCTAATTGCAATATTTCTGACAAGGTTTGTAACTGTGATTGCAATTAGATGTACAATTTATGTTTTAATAAGACAATTCTGTTCAAAGTTCATATTTAAAATGCATCCAGGAGAAGTGACAGAAAGAAATGTGAACTGACAAAAAATACAACTATCATGTGTATTTCAGAACATGTTTGTACAGATCTAGACTACAGGATGAGTAGTTTTTATGCAAAATCAGATAGGATATTGTATTGTTTGTGGAGAAAATTATGGTACTTCCACTCAAACAGTGAATGTATTTGGCAAAATGATCCAGTCTAACTTTTAAATCAACAAAAGCATGAGCTCTGGGTGTTTTATGACACTGGGGCTGCATGTTAGACCCACTCCATTCAAATTCCCACACTTGGCACTTACTGTAACACATTCTTCAGAGTCCATTTCCTCACATTAAGTCATTACACTGGCCCAGTCCACCTGCAGGAAAGACCCAAACAACAGCAATCAAAGAGCATGGATACACTCACACCGGGCCAGCTTAAGTTTTCAGATCATCAAGTATTTGAAATGCATTGTTTTATCTTGAAAGAATTATTGTTTAGTCTAAATAATATATCCTGTCCCTCCCACTGTTCCCCAAACACTTTATACAATAGATTTATTATTAGGATATCATATTAAAGGCAATAATGGGGGTTTTGTTTAGGGTCTGTGGAATACATTGTAAAATGATTGTTATTGCAATATTTATATTAGAAGAAATTAAAGATGCATTATTTAACATATCTAGGGGAGGGTCCGCTAGCTGCTTTTCTCCAACGAGATGCCATTTCTCTTCTTGTAACGTTTCACTGTACAGCCATAGATTTACTGTGGTACAGGTGACGCAAATAGGCCAAGTTCCAGATCAGATCTGTGGAGAGGCGACCCTGCTCCCAGTAATAAGCCTGTTTTGCACTTATTTGTTTGCATCAACATTACCCATAACATAACAAATTCAAGATAGATAAGGTTAATGCCATAATGTGGCTTATCCCAGGAAAAGCTGTAACATCTCAATGGATATAAGAAGGTAGTGGACACTCCACCTGAAAACTGAATTTTTTTCAATATTTCAAGTATTTAGCAGAGTTCTGCTGGTTCTGCTTTAATCTTGAGATGGTTTGGATTTGGACGTAGTTACCATTATAGAGTTAAATGAATAGATCTAAATAGCTAATCGGAATAATATTGTTATTTCAATATTGACTGTAGTTTTCAAATACTGCATTTTTTATATTGTGCTGTGTTGTAAAATATGTGAATATTTACCATATGTTACTGTTGTTTAACATATAGTACACGATGGCACTACTTGCCTATGTCTTTATTTCACTCACCCTTCAGTGCTGCTGGGGCAGACTAACAGGGGGTCATAATGTTCTGGCTGATCACTCTCCTCTCCTGTACATTTAGCAGAGTGCAGTGAGGCAGAGAGGTGTTGGGCTGCGCTCACAGGGTCAGTGCTTCTACGCTGGATAGATCTCACATCCAGAGTAAACGTCAGGCTCCACAGACCAGGTCCTGCACAGAGACAGACAGGCTAACACAAATATATCATATGTGTGTAAAAGAGTCTTATGATGATTTGTGCCCTGGAAAATCACCTTTAGTTTGGCTCAGCTGTCGCTGCATAATGTTTCATTTCAATGGTGTAAAACTTATATATCGTCACATATGGTAACTCTAAAACTGTAAAATGCAACACAACAAACAACAGATACTATTATAAAGTTTGAGCACCAATATAATAATATATGCACAAATATAAAAAATAAGGGTATATTACTCATTATAAATGTATACTTATTAAAGTGCATTTATAATTCTTTTTGACTTAATTTGGTGGTATAATACCTGTTGTAAATATAAATGATAGTTTTCCACCAGTCAAGAGGCAATTTGCGAAGAAAATTTTAAAAACATAATGAAAGTTACATATTTTTTTCAGCTAAATCTTAAATATAATGATCTTAACTGTGTGTAAAATGAGTAGTTTCTGTCATATCTGTCATAGGCACTTTAAGCAATACGTAATCATTATTGTTCTTAGAATTGCTACTGTTGCAATTACTTTTGATGTTGTACCTTTGTTTGTACCTCATGTGTATAGATCAACAGGACCCCCCACTTCGAAGCCAGCAGTGGTTCCGGAAGTAAATTTCCCATTCATTGTTCCCATTTATGTGAAAACTAATGTCCCTAAGGCAAAACACACATTTAAGAAACAGATTTTACATAAAACATATATGTCCTGGGCTTATCAGTGTACGCATAACCGATTAGCCGCGAGCAAGCTATGTCATGTCTATGAGCTCCATGTGTGTTATGATTTTGTTGATACATCTCACATGGTTTCAATGATGCAGTGGAAAAATTTGCCTGCTGTGAAACGTTATAGAGAAGTGTTGTAGCTTTGTGCACCTGTAAATTGAATTGGACGATGTTTGGGAGGTCTGGGTCTTCACTGGCCTGCAGATATAGGACCAAAGTGGGCAGGTGGAGGTGATTTACAGCTCCTTCAGACAGTGGAGTGACACAAGGGCAGATTTACAGGAGCTCTGAGAGGAGATGATGACTCTTTCACTTCCCTCTCTGGTGCTGTGAGAAGAAAGACCATGCATGTCAGCAATCATTAAAGTTGTGTCAAAATAAAAGGTTTAGTAGATTAAACACAAGAATACACATATACTTTATATACCCCAAACTGACATTGTTGCAGAACACATTTTACCCCCTACAACTCAGTCAATATGGACATCTTGTGTTTGGCCAAAGCATCAAAAACAACAAAAATAAAAAGCATTAAAATACATAAAGCTAAAAACGAACTAAAAACTATAAAATAAATCAAATCAAATTAAAATCAAATAAAAAAACAAAGAGGATGGAAGTACAAAGCCTAATCAATCATAAAGTATGCAGTTGTTTCGGTAAGTTTTCAAACCCTCTTCAATACATCCACTTTCATATCCAGATACTATTTTTAAGTTACCAGATTTTAAAAAATTAACTTGAGTAAATCCGGGACCACATTAGAGTCAGTGTGGACGTGGCAGTAGTATAAGTCTGTGGTGTAGTGGGTTGTCATGACTAACTCTGTCGCAATAACAAATTTCCAAGTACGATATATTGCTGAAGCAAACAGAGCTGACAAAAGAATAGCTGCAATAAATAAACAACAGAATGAAACACTTTAGTTCTTAGTTTGCATCTGTAATGAGTCATAGAAGTTATGAATTCAACCTTTTACGGCTTAAATCTCATCATATAGCCAAAAAATAACCAACAATTTCCCAGTAGTGCAAAGAAGATGTACACATGATAAATACTGACCCCAAAAAATATTGTTCTAGCTTTCATATATTGATCAATAAGTCGATATAGTAATTATCATAACAGGTCTAGTCATGATCTGCGCGCACAAACTAAGATCCACTTGGGACAGTGTCTGGGGGCGAAGCTCGAAGAAAAAGCTTCAGCACTGGACAGTTCCTCGTCAGTAAAACAAAAGTAAAACCTTGATATAGGAAGCCAAACCACAACCTAAAAATTCCCTGACTTTGGCGTTTCGATTAAACTAAGACTTCATTCCGGTCGGCTCAACTTAAAAAATTTCCTTTGCAGTCTCACAAGCATGGTGCAGTTCCAGTCAATAGACTGTATAAAGAAATGGACTAAGGGAGTGTGATGATACCCATAGCGTTCCTCTCCAGTCAAATGAAGCTCACCAAGGCAAGCTGCTACAGGCAAATATGGAGTTCCATATCAGGAATAAGAACTGATTTATGGACAAAAATAATAATAAAAACACCAGGATCGTGTAGAGCGGGTTATTACGAATAGTTTAAGACTAAAATGACATGGCTGACAGCAGCAGTTAGAGAGAGGGGCGACGTTTTTTTGTTTTCAATATAAAGTGAACTGGAGCTGAAGTCGATGGAGCTGGGAGCGCGCCCATGCTGAATTCCTATCTGGAACACAGCGGCTAGTGCATTAACTATGTCCATTTATACATACAGTCTATAACATAGTGTATTAGATTCTGTTCCGCTTAACTTAGAGCTGAGCAAAAGAAAAATGTCCAAATTCAAAAACTCTAAGAGGAAAATAAAATTTATAAGCCCCAAGAACCTAAGAAAGACTGTCCATTGCCTAGCGTAGAGATAGGGACCAACGTTTTAGAAGAAAAGAAAAGGAAAATTTCTGCAGGTTTTTTTTGTAGAGGGAGAAAATTGAATATATTATTACAGGAAGAGCATCAGATGCAAAGACCTACTCAGTCACCAAACTAATTGACTAGTTTACTGTGAAAAGAGAGCAAGCCAGAAAAAACCCTCATCTAAAATACCTCGCATTTTTGCCTGTTTGCTCACTCCGCCCACTCCCAGTGCATCCTGCGGCTAACTTTCCCAAGTGTTATATTAATACCCCAGCCCATTGTGACGCAGTTATTTTCATGGCCAGTTCGGAGGAAGTCACGTGGCTCCGATTGGTCCCCGGAGGGCGCCCGAGCCTCTATTAAGCGCGTTGTTTTAACTCGAATAAGCGTCAATGATGTGGAAAGGCAAGAGGAAGTAGCCGTCACTGCCCCTGCTTTGGCAATGAAGGGCGAATATTTTCCCCTACTATTGTATGGGTGGGATTATGCCTTCAAAAAGTGCCTACATATGTGCGCCATTGTAAGTTGACCGGCAAGGCATTAAGATTGATAGCAATGGGATCTGGTGGTTAACACAGTGTTTAAGCCCACAGAAAAATCAACAGGAGGAAAGCAGCAGGATTCTCACACACTCAGCGGCTGCATGCAAGAGTACAGCTAAAATGGATATAACATCAGGAAGAAATATGGACTTACTGGAATAGATTTACACAGAGTTTTTGGTAGTTAGACTAATATTTCCAAAACTGAATGATAAAAGTAAATTTGAACTGAATGAGTAGCCAAACAGAAGTGGCTTGTAGTGCTCAGTCACATTTGCTTGAGTAACTTTTTAATGAGCCTATATTACGCAAAATTGACTCCCACAAGTGTTTAGTCATGTTGTTACCTCATCAAAAACATACCTGGAGTTGTATTTTGTTTCAGTCACACATGTCTGAGTAACACTTTATTATCAGTCTGTCTACATCACCAAAGCTCAAAATGCTCTGTGTTCCACTTTGTGAGGTCATTTATTGGTAGTTTTCAAGTTCCAGCTAAGTTAACAGCTCCTTTTACCTTTTGTTCAGTAGAGATTGGCAATTCCAGGGCAGAAGTCAACCAAATGATTCTAGTGAAAGTGTATGGAGATTACAACACAGCGGAGTACTTCCTGTATTACCACGTGACATCACAAGGTGGAACAGAGTGTTTTCTGTTTGAGAGAAGAACTTAGGCTAAACGTGGAGGGTTTGTGTGTTCAACATGTGCGAATGAAACAAAACACAACTCAACTCAACTCTGTTTGTGATGATGACATATGGCATACATCAGAAAATCAGAGTACTTTTCTAGCAGGATACTTTTACTCCTACTTGAGTATTATTTTTTTTTATTAAAGTAACAGTACTCACAATATGAAATTATTTGAACATTTGTGTTTCTTGCATCGCTCTTTTAGACACAATTTGGTTTTGTAATTTTTGTGTCTATCCTTTGAAAATACTAGATTTTATGCATTATTTAATGCTTTGTCCTTCCAATTATATTAACTTTAAATTATAAATCAGTTACTCGTTAAGTTACTCTTACTTGAGTAATTTGTTGGTCCACTACTTTCTACTTCTACTAGAGTAATATTATTTTACAATTTTTGGCAACTGCACCTACCTCTGCAGCTAAGCAACCAAAGTAGAAATAAAAACAGAAGTAAAAGTTTAAAGTACAAGAAAAATACTACTACTACTGACTGTAAAGGTATTTTTGTGAATAATAATTTAATACATAAGACTGTAATTCTGTCTGCAATCCTACATAAAAAAAATGGATGGAACCAAAACACGAGGCATATTTTTGATTAGATAAGACCATGACTTAGATCTGTGTAGCAATATAACTTTCCGAGAATGTGAGTCAGGTTACCATTGAATTTCCCTGAGTTCAGAGGGGTGTGATTGACAGGTTGATTGGCCAATCAGTGACATGCATGGTCCATCGGTATAAAAACAAATATCACTGAGAAACAGATTTCTGCAAAATCAATGAGCAAAGCACTAAATTCTTTGCCTGACCTTCTACATTAAAGATTGAAAGTCCTCCGTCCTAACTTGAGACAATCCAACCACAGCCGCTAATTTGTATCACAACCCTTAAATGCAAAAGACATCTCTCCAAATTTCTCATAACATAAAGAACAAAATATATAACTTCTTATACCTGAGATAAATAACTGATTGCCAATTCTGTAAAAATCTGTGCTGCGCTGCTTCAGTCCTTTGTTTTTTTTGTTCTTTTTTACATGTAAACTGCCATGTTTGTTTTTGATGTGAACGGCGTAAGCATCTCTCTGATTGGTTAATCCACCTGTCAATCACGCCTTGTGAAATCTGGGAAACAGATCCACTCGTCTTTGTAAAGTTTTGTCAAAGTGTGTGGTACTGGCTGGTCAGGTAACTAAACTCTGCTAATCATGAGAGAAATTTTGTAAATTTTTTAGTTCAAAATGATAAGTGACCAACTCAGCTCCTTTGTTCGTACTGCTTTTTTCCGTAATATTAATTCACCAGATGTATTATATGTAGAAAAGAAAAGAGTAGTAAAGAAGTTATAAAAGTCATAGGTTGAAATAATAGAAGTAGCATCCTGTCACATGCCTTTGTTCCTATCCCAAAATTCACTTTAGCACCTGGGTCGCTTTAAGGAACCGGGAAGCAGCGGACCATTTGCGCTTCTATGGGGTTCTGAGACTAACCGAGGAAGTCAGGGCCATTCCCACCCCAATTACAGTTACATCGCAACACCCGTAATAAAAAGGATTTGTCTGAGTTATGAGAGTGGATTTAGTGACCATTTTCGCAATACAGCCATCACTCCCTCAAAGCTAACACATCGAGCAGTGGTGGATGGGAGAATCAGATGGGGACCTGCTTTTTGACTTGAAGTAATAAATACCAGAAATGAGATGGCTTTATAAGATGTATCACAAATGCGCTCTGGATCAGTGACAGAGCAGACAGATGCACTGAATGCACCTGTGTACTGGGGGCAGATGTCAAACCAGGGTCACTAAGTTAAGCATGCACGCACATTAGTGTTTTAAAGAGGGAAGATACTATATGTTGTAGCCATAGACTGTATAAAGAGTGGACTAAGGGAGTCTGACGTCACCCACAGCGTTCGGCTCCAGTCAAATGAAGCTCTCTGAGGCCAGCAGTTACAGGGGCAAATTTGGAGCCAGTTTCATATTAGGAATAGGAATTGATTTACGGACAAAATAGCAAAATAAAAACACCAGGATCATGTAGAGCGGGTTAATACAAACACTTTAAGACCAAAATGATGAGTCTGACAGCAGCAGTTACGGTCAATGGGGTGACGTTGTTTCAATACAAAGTGAATTGCAGTCAGAGTTGATAGAGCCGGAAGCGCGCCCATGCTCACTTTCTATTAAGATTGTGGTGGCTAGCGGGTTAGCTCTGTCCACTATACAGTCTATGGTTGTAGCAGAAAAGTGGATTTAATGAAAAACATGTATTTTAAAGGTCTTCTTATAAACAATTTTATTATTTACTTTGCTCTAATTAAAAACCTGACGTGGTGTAATTTCAACCACGTTCAGAAATACTCCTAATTAGACATCAGTGCTGAAAAATAAATTGAAGCAGCCCTAAAGTTGTATGGAAACACTATTTTAAAGGATATTATGCACAATTTTAAATTTCTCTCCTCAGGGCACAAGCAGATGCACCACCTACTGATGTACTGAATTGGTATATGGGCACATTTTCACCTTCAAGGCACTCAAAACGCTTTACATCAAGGAACAACTCAGCATCTTGTTCAAGGACACAACAACAGCATTCATCTATAGGAGCTGGATCTGTGGATCTGACCGCGCTACAATGATGATTATGTCGAGAGCGGGATTCGAATCATCAACCTTCGGAGAGTGGACAACACACCAGCTGAGCTACTGTCACCCCAGGAAGTATTGACACATTTCATGGCAACACAAGTATTCCAGGCGTACAAATGTTGCAAGTAATGCAATACAACAATTTTCTGAATGTCCTCTCCACTCTTTACCTTCATTTCATTCTTACATCTGTTTCATAAAGTCACACATCCCCCCCGAAAAAGCTTAAAAAACCCGAAACACCAACGCAAAGCTCCCAAAAGTATTTAAAGAAACCCTGATAAAAAAGTTAATATGTGACCTTTAGGCACTCAATTCACATACAAGACACACTTCCAAATGATGTGCTGTAAAACCTGTCTCTTTAATCCATAAATACCAAGCAGTCCACGTCACTCTGCAGAGACAGATGTTTGAGCAGAGGATCGGACCACATCTGCATGTCGTCCACAGTGGAATGATGTAAGAGTGGACCATCACGTCTCTTATTAATGTCAAAACACCTGGCTCATGTGAGTAGTGGACACACAGCTCGACTGCAGGGGCCCTCCTGACCTGCTGCTGCTGCTGGTTAAATGACATACTTTTCACACACTGGCCTCCACAGCCCCCCTCAGTCTGCCCAGGTTTAACTGTGTCCCCGACGGACTACTGGAGGAAATGGAAGAGCCACATGGAGCAGCCAGGCCAGTGGGGAAGTAAAAGGTGTGCAGTTCTTATCTGATAGAAAGTGTTGAAGTGTTGGAAAAGTGCATTGTGTGAAAAAAAATTCAGAACAAATATACTGAATATTTAATTAGATATAAAAGTACAAATGTATACTTTCTTCTATCAATCATGTTCAGATAAGTTGCCCACACAGTATTTTTCCTGTTAAATCATAAAATATTATAATAATGCATTTGATTTACATTGCGCTTTTTGGACGCAGATGCAGAATTTGGAGCCAGGTGCACATAAGGAATTGGAATTTATTTACAAACAAAATAGCAAAATAAAAACACCAGGATCATGTGGAGTGGGTTAATATAAACATTTTAAGACAAAAGTGACGAGGCTCAGTGCAGAAGTTACAAAGAGAGGGGTGACGGTTTAGTTTTGAGTCGAAGGAGCTGGAAGAGCTCAACCAACATCTTATTTGGAATGCGGCAGCTAGTGAGTTAGCAATGTCCATACAGACTGAAGCTGTCAATCTGTGCTATCGGCCCCTCCGACCACCATCAACACTCCCTCACACACCACTTTCATAATGGGCAACGTAGGTGAAATGTTTTGCTTAAGAACACAGTTTCCACTAGAGCCACTGCTGCTCCACTGTGGCATGTATTCCCAGCGGTCTCATTCATTCAGTATCCCTCAATATCCTTCATGGATATTCAATATCCTTCTATTACTCTGAAGAAGACACAGATTTTTTAGATAATTTTTTCATATCTGTCTAGGAACATTCATATTTATTTGAATCTCTACAACGCAACAGACATAAAGCATAAACACAAGCAAGCCTTTTCAAGTCTATCTGCCAGTTTTCAAAGGTTTAAACTTCAAACATCCACATAATGATATAGTGTATAAAAAGGAGGGACTTTTTAGTGTGCATTGCAGCTTACTTGAACAGGTGCAGTGAGCTTGTTTTTTCTTCACGGGCTGCTCAGGAAATCATAAAACAAATATATTACTGGGGGACGGTTTTGGGGGTGCCCTGTGAGCAAACTGAGAGGGGAAATGGATCAACGCCGGGCCGCGCGGGACTCTAAATCAACAGGCTAAAAGGAGAGGCCTGTATGTACTGGGACAGGCCAAGGCCGGAGCCCCTATCAATGCTAATGTCAAAGCCAGCTGGACCTATAAGGAAATGATTGAGCTGTAACTGTCAATCCCCTCCGAGCCACTAGGGGCCGATGTGTGACGAGCCTGGATGTGTTTTTCACCTGCGTGCCTCTTTGAAGTCTCCCTGGGGACTTGACATCGGATCATGTTTTTGGTCCGTGGTTAAAAGTAAAATGGCGGTCCCAGAAGGAGAGGTTTATGGTTGGTGTAAAAATGGTCCTAACTTTGAATAAACTTTAAGACTTGTGTTTGAGATATGTATGGAAATGCAAAGAGTAATACTGCAGCTGGACGGGCACATCTGTCAGCAATGCCACATCAGCATAAAGCCGGTTGAATTATCCTGTGTTATTTGACATATTAAAAAGCACCATGTGAGTGAAACATGCTCTTTTGGCATGGTTTTGGAAATGCCGGCAATGGATGTATATATGCCAGCCTAGGAAGACAAAGTGTGTTCTTAAGAAATGTCATTGATGAGAATATAATTGGATCTGTATATCATCTTACTTCTTATACAATAATTGTGGTGCAGTAGTTGAAGCATTAGCTAACTTTCCCTAATCAATACCGTAAAAAAAAAAAAAAAAAAAAATTGTCACATTGAGTTGCATAAATATTGTGTTCCAAGTGAATAGAAAAAAAAAAAATACAGATATAAATTTGAAATGACTTCTGTAGTTTCCTTACATAAATGTAAGAAAAAATGTATTGTGATGTAATGTTTTCCTATCAAAATAAGGCATTCAATGTCTAAAACCAGCCAGGTTTAAATTTCTTGGTTCTTTTTGTTGACAGATTAGATACTAAAAATATACAGAGGGGACTTTGGTTATTTTAGTATTTGAGTAAACTAGATCTGGGTCCGCTGTGTGCAGTCTGCATCAAATTGTAAAGCATTTTATTGTCCGAGAATGAGTAAATGCACTGTTAGCACGCTAGTTGTGATTAGCTTTACCATTCTGGTCTCAGAAAGTCGTGAAAAGCTCTTATAAACTCATCATGGTGAATAATTATGATGCTCTGAATTCTGAAATAGTAATAACGTTGAACCACTGCCACCATTTTAAAGGAACTAGGACTGTTTTTCACACTTTAGACACCAGCACCTTTAATGTGCAGTCTATCACAAATATTTTACATTAACAAAAAAATAAAGAAAGAAATAATTAGAATTCCTAAAACCTTTAATATAAGACATTTTAATTATAAATAATATATATATACAAATCAAATGTAGAGGTCTTCAGCTGTGGACTATTCTGTTCAATAAATGCACAAAACAGGCCCCCCTTGTCAAACACTTATAAACACAACCTCCTAACAAAAAACACTTTCTGTGCTACTGCCCTTTCCTACATCCATTACCTTTGCAGTTTGGGACCAGGTGGTTTCTCCTTAACTGCATCTACACCACAGTTTACAAATTAGAGGCCCTCACACCACCTACTACCACCGTATGCGTTCTATGGGGGCCCTCTCACTTAAGGGCCCGTGACCCTGTGAATGGAGCCACGTTATGAGCTGAGACACTGGCCAGTCCACTCCAATGTTTGTGATGGCGCGTTTCAACACTTCATATAGAGAAACAGCTGTACTACAAATTAGTGAATTCTGCCTGACATTGACAAATGGGCTGCCTGGATCATGCACAAGAGCTCCACACAGCAGTCTTCTACATGTGCCAGAATGTTTTTAAAACATATCGGCAGATTAGAAATGAGCTTGGAATATACACTGTAAAATTATTCAGGGAAATAGCTATGAAATTGAATTCTTCAAGGTACACTTTATAGTCCCCAGTGGGAAATTTGTCCGCAGTCCAGCCATTGATTGAGGACCTATCTCCAGATCGTGAGTTACACTTGGTCAGGACAACCTAACAGCAGGATTATTGAGTTAGTGTATTATGTTCACAAATATTTCTCCATGTAATGTTGCAATTAAATAAATAATGTGAAATTATTAATTATTTAAAATCCATTTCTGGGCAGAAATCCTAATGCTGCTATGCGATTACAAAAGCAACTGGTGCTGCCACTGATGCATCGTTTGCTGGCCAGCCAAGATCACATGCTTTTTATAATACATTACAAAGACATTAGGTCTGGAAGTGTATCATGTCTCTCTGATTATTCGGTCATTCTGCCGTCATTGACAGGCAGATTAACCAATGTCTAACCGTGTCTTAATCGTGTCTAAACAACATAAGGACTGAGAAACAGCACAGGTTTCTGCAGAATCAACAAGCAAAGCACCAAACTCTTTTATATCTGAGGTAAAATTAAGTAATTTACATATTGTGATTGACATGTCCCAAATTGGGAGACGTTTTATGGTCCAGTTCCGGACTCTTCTGCATTCAAACAAGTTGTAGGAGAACTGGCTGGTCACACAAGTTGTATCTACTTTTGATATTGCAGATTTAAATAAATTCGAAAGACAAAGACCGCAAAAATACTATAAAAAGAAACAACTATTATGTGGGAGTAATGCAAGTCTACAAATGCGTGGGAGCTTCAAAACCCCTTACTCATAACTTGTGCTCCACGGTGCAAGTCTATACATTTCAGTATCTTTCAGACTTATTAATGACATTAAGGTAAGTATCATGTTTTGCAGTGCAGTGAGTGAACACATGTATGAGTTTATCAAGTTTATCATGTGTGCGAGACTGAAGACTTGTGCCAAAAGTGCAAATGCAGAGTTGTGCAATACAATCGCTATTGTTGAGAGAGAGCTGTCAAGTGTCAAGTGTCCAGGCCTGTATAAAACGCATATTCAAACGCTGACTGATTTAAAAGCATGTTGAAAACCAAACTGGGGCTGAGCTGTGAGGCCATAAAATACATAGGCTCTAGTTACCAGTGACTTTGTGAGCAGAAGTGTTCATTTGACATGTTTAAGAAATGATGAAGTGAATGCATTCTGAAAGAGGATTTTATTACTTGTGCTGCTGTGGAACTGAAGCTACATCCTGGGGCTAAAACATGCACCGTTAAAGAGGCAGTTTGCCATTTTTTTCTCTAAGATGTAAATTAAATACTAAACAGTAGTTATTATAGCTAGCTAAGCGAATAGAACTCCTTCATATTTGCACTTGCCAAGTTTACATGAGGGCTTTAATTCCAAATAAAAATAATTTAATTCCGAATAAAAATTAATTCCGCTTTAAAAAGACCATGTAAACACTTAATTCCTAATTAAAATAATTATTCAGAATTAAACTTAATTCCGAATTAAGTGGGTGGTTTATTTCCGATTTCTCGATCACGTAAACGTTTATTCCACTTAAAAATAATTCCGGACATTCGGCGCATGCTCGTTGGGTCGCCCTTCTGACGTGGTGATGCACTGCAAGATGGAGCAAACGTTGGTCTCGAACTGAAACCTTTTTTTTAAATAAGTACGCAGGAAGAACTACAAATAATGAAAAGAGTGGATGGAAGAAAACATAAAAACACTAACCAAACTGAGATGACAAAAAAGCCGGTAGCAGCTGAAGTGTGTGTTTTTTTCCGGTAGACGTAAATACGTTCGTGTCCCTGTCCAATCAGAACATTTCCCGACCCCCAGATGTTGAGCAGAATTCAATAAAGGCGATTTAACGTGTTTTCCATGTAAACCTCAATTCAGAATTATTATTTCCATGTAAACTCAAAGAATAATAATTAAATTCCAAACTATTTAATTCAAAACAATTAATTCGGAATTATGTAAACGTGGCCACAGTGTAACTTTTCTGTTGGGGTCCACCACCTGCTTGTTGCCATGGAGATCTTACTGCTTTGCCTGGAATGTTCCAAAGCATTGCATTAAACTTTTCTTTCTTTCATTCATACAGTTTCAGGTGTTTTGTTTTTATGTGGTAAAAATACCTTTAAAAATATTACTCCGGTCTTCTCGGAGTCGGGTTGTTTGGGAATTCCTCTCCACAGATCTGACCTGTAATTTGGCCTGATAGCATCATCTGCGTGTCTCAAAGTATAAATACATTAAACATCATACTTTTACATTCTAGATGAAGCAATAAGATCTTCATAGAGACAAGCATGTGATGAAACCTCCATTAGAAAAGTTACATAGTGCACCTTTAATATAATTACTTGATTTGTTTAGTTGAGTCGAAGGGGCCCGTATTAGGCTATTTGATCTATGTTAAAATAAAGTACAATAAATTTTCCTTGTCAAAAACATATCTGGAGTTGTGTTTTGTTTCATTCACACATTAGATAACAGAATTATAACATGGTTTAAAGTTTGAGTCTTTTTTTTTATAATCTAGGACTTTTAAGTGAAGGTTGCCCCTTTAATAGCACAGCAGCAGTGATTGAAAGGCCTGTCCGCTGGATGTGTTTTCATGTAATTGCAGACTTCCACAGGAGGAAGTACAGGTGATTGTATTTACAGTAGTCTTCAACAAACAGGAGCTGGGTACAGACACTTCTTCACTCTCTGCAAGCCAAATGCCTCAGTTCTACTATTACATCTATACTTCTACTACTAAGACTACATCTGTTGACTGTTCTTCAAGAAAATGAATATTTTTACACCTTATTAATATTGCGCTGACTGGGAAAACATTCTGTAAGGACTGCAATTGCAAGTTCCCAAGCTATGTCCTTCAACAAAACTCTTATCTTTAAATAACCAACTGAAAATATGGTACTAATTCTGATGTGTATCACCATTTTAGGAGAAGGGAAAAAGATGCACAAATGACCCTAAATACAACTTTGTGTGGGTAAATGAGAGGGGAAAACAATATAATCTTGCATAATTTGTCCTTCAATAAAACCAATAACTTTTAAGAGATCAATTGAGAAACACGCTGTTATCAAATACATATTATTGCTACTTTTAGTACTACAAGCCGTATCTACTCACTACTATTGCTTCTAGTGTTTAGTCAGAACTGTCTTGTCTTGAAACTTTGCAGTGATATCACGTTGGGGGTGTTCTACCTGTATGTCTATGGCGGAATGTTCAGCGGTTACCATGGAAACACAACGCCCACATTAGCAAACACAAGCTGGTAAGTTTTTAGATTGTCTGAAAACTCGAGAGCCATGAAAATGAGGATTCACGGTGCTGTTTAGGAGTTTGGTTTTCAACACAAAAGGTGAGCAGGACTAACTGACAGTAATTTTATGTTTGAGAAACTTGTTTAACAGCACAAGTCAGCTCACCTGTTCTAGTTTCGACTAAACCAGCCCCTTCTGGTCAGATTGTGTTAAAATAAAGATCAGCCTAATTTGAGTAACCCTAACCCCTAGGGAATGTTGATGACATCAGCTGCAAAGTATCAACAGTAGACAATTTGCCGAAGTTTGAACTGCTTTCCCTTTATGGGTGAATTCATAACCCATGGTGCCAGTTTCATTACTGCTACTAATTCTTCAAATATCAACACTTTAATTGCAACGATACTTCTACACTTACTTCTGTTATCACTATGGTGGCAATTATTATTTCTGCTACTATTGCAATTGAGAGACTGAGGTACATATGTGGTCACAGAGAAAATGATTGTACAAGTAACATTGTGTATTTTGCAACACAAACGAAATCCACTGGCCACAGAGAGAGAAGTGAAAGTGTGCTTGGTGGCAGCTGGATCGGGCCACTCCAAAGGTTCAAGTAAAAGGAAAATATATAAATGGTACTTCCCCATTTTGCCACTCTATGTAAATTCATACTAAATCAGAAATTATGGCTATGCAGAGAAGTTAAAGCAGTAATGACGTGTCAGGGTATTTAAGATGTGGGGGAAAGGTCATTGGGATCAGGGAACATTTCAATACCGGTGACTTTTGATTTCTAGTGAAAATATATTTGAATCTACCAGCAACTTCACTTCTCCTTTCTGAGTATGACACATTAAGGCCGGGTTCTCTGTGAATTCAAACGCGCTTAGGTGGAGAAGATTTATATATAGAGAAAAAATAATAACTAAAGTCAAAGTTCTGTGTGCAAGTTTTGGTATGTCTAACAACTGAAAATGAAAACTGGTAAATTATATCTGGAGCAAGAACTAAAAACTGATTGATTGGTAGCATATAAATGTAATTAGAGTAGGACAAAAATGTATGAAAATAGCAATTAAAGGTGATATTATATTTATTTAAAGCCATAGTATGTAACTTTTTAAATTTTGGTTGTGTTATTTGGTTGAGGTTATTGCGTTTAAAAACTTGTGTCCTCTCTGAGCGGGCTTTCATCTCCACAAACCTGACTCTGGGCAAGATAGACTCCTGCTTGTTTCTATGGAAATGTTGTTAATTTGGCTATAATCTCCCATTGTATGGCATAAAAAGTATCTATCTCCACAGACAATGTTCTGAAGTGTGGTTTTAACTTGCTATTTAATCATGCAGGTGGCACTTCCGTAAAGTTACATACTGTACCTTTAATATCTTCTAATCTGTACTTCAAAAAATTAAAAACAGTTTTAGGGCAAGTGACTTTAAGACAGTAAAATTAGCAAAATTGTGTGTTTAAGATTTAAAATTTTGATCAAATAACTAAAATGACATGGGTGTGTTTATGTATTTTAGGGTTGCATTTTTGCATAATTGTGCTATAAAAGTCATAACTTCTGAAAACAGCTCATCAAAATATTTCAAATATTGTTGTAAAAGTGAACTCCAGTGGTTTTATTACTTCATTTAGTGTACATTTTAGCTTTATGCATCTGCTCTGCGGTGAACAGTCCTGGACGAACCACAGAACAGCTCCGATATGTGATGCCTCACTTCATCCACAGCAGCACCTGAGAATCACATCAGGAGGACTATTTTAAGAACCCATCGAAATACTATAAGACATGCAAGAGATTTAGCCTGATCGCCACAAATGATGATGATGCTGCTGGATAAATGGCAAATGTTGGGAAACCTACGCCAAATATGTTGAAAAAGGCAGAATCAGCAAAACGAAATCATGATTGCTCAAAAAATCTACTAGAAAATAAGAGAAGTGGAGAAGTAAGAAAAGTGGAGAAGCTAATAATCCTAAGTGTTGACATTTCAAATACTGCTGAAGAAGAAGTACTGTAAAGTAATAATCCTACTTATTGTTTGGTGAAGTAAAACTACTTCTAACATCTCATACTCAAAAATATGAGTCTGCAGGAATATGATGAAGCACATTTTAAGTAAAAAAAAAAAAATTAACCATGTGATCCCTGGGCCTTGAATTATTAAGAATGATGTAATAAAAAAAAAAATAAAAGAATACTGTTTATACAATAGCATACGCCTAAATCACCACTACCCATCTCTGTATTACTCATATGGTGTTATGACAGCGATTTAAAGTGTCAGCATTCTAAAAATAATGTGTTTTTTTCCATTACTCAGAGAATAGTTTTGGGTGGTTCTTAGAACATGTGGATTGATGATCCAGTATATTTTTAATAGAACGTTAAGGTTGGTAATTGTATTTATATATATATATATATAAAAAAAAAAAAAATGTGTTCCTCACCTTCCACGGTGGTTGGTCTCTCTCACCCTCATCCAGCTCGGGCCCTCTACCAGAGTCCTGGGAGCTTGAGAGTTCTGCGCAGTATCTTTGCTGTTCCTAGTACTGCACTTTTCTGGACTGAGATGTCTGATGTTTTTCCGGGTATCTGCTTGAGCCACTCCTCCAGTTTGGGGGTTACAGCCCCGAGTGCTCCGATCACCACGGGCACCACTGATGCCTTCACCTTCCAGGCCTTCTCCAGCTCTTCCTTGAGCCCCTGGTATTTCTCTAGTTTCTCGTGTTCCTTTTTCCTGATATTACCATCACTTGGTATTGCAATGTCCACCACCACGGCTTTGTTCTGTTGCTTATCCACCACCACTATGTCTGGTTGGTTCGCCATCACCATTCTGTCAGTCTGTATCTGGAAGTCCCACAGGACCTTGGCACGCTCATTCTCCACAACCTTTGGGGGAGTTCCCCACCTTGACCTTGGGGTCTCCAGCCCGTACTCTGCACAGATGTTTCTGTACACTATGCCCGCCACTTGGTTGTGTCGCTCCATGTATGCTTTCCCTGCCAGCATCTTACACCCTGCAGTTATGTGCTGGACTGTCTCAGGAGCCTCTTTGCACAACCTACACCTTGGGTCTTGTCTGGTGTGGTAGATCTGGGCCTCTATTGCTCGGGTGCTCAAGGCCTGCTCCTGTGCAGCCAGGATGAGGGCCTCTGTGCTGTCCTTCAGACCTGCCCTCTCCAGCCATTGGTAGGATTTCTTGATATCAGCCACTTCAGTTATGTTTCGGTGGTATGCCCCATGTAGGGGCTTGTCCTGCCATGATGGTCCCTCCAGCACCTCTTCCTCTGACCTCCACTGTCTGAGGCATTCCCTGAGCACATCATCTGTTTGGGCCTTATCCTTGATGTACTTATGGATTTTGACTGTTTCATCCTGGACAGTGGTTCCCACACTCACTAGTCCTCGGCCTCCTTCCTTCCGGCTCGCATACAGTCTCAGGGTGCTGGATTTGGGATGGAACCCTCCATGCATGGTCAGGAGCTTTCGTGTCTTAACGTCTGTGGTCTGTATCTCCTCCTTTGGCCAGCTTATGATTCCTGCTGGGTATCTGATCACTGGCAGGGCATAGCTGTTTATTGCCTGTGCCTTATTCTTGCCATTGAGCTGGCTTCTTAGGACTTGCCTTACTCGTTGCAGGTATTTGGCCGTAGCCGCTTTCCTTGTTGCCTCTTCAAGGTTGCCATTTGCTTGTGGGATACCAAGGTACTTGTAACTGTCCTCAATGTCTGCTATTGTTCCCTCTGGGAGTGAGACCCCCTCTGTGTGGACTACCTTCCCTCTCTTTGTCACCATCCTACTACATTTCTCGAGCCCGAATGACATTCCAATGTCTGTGCTGTAGATCCTGGTGGTGTGGATCAGTGAGTCGATGTCCCGCTCACTCTTAGCGTACAGCTTGATGTCATCCATGTAGAGGAGGTGGCTGATGGTGGCCCCGTTTCTGAGTCGGTATCCATAGCCAGTGCGGTCAATGATTTGGCTATATGATTTGGCTATATATATATATATATATATATATATATATATATATATATATATATATATATATATATATATATATATATATATATATATGATGGATTTAAATGTTGATGTATCCTAAAAAAAACAAGCAAAATGTGTCTTGTACTAGTTTAATTAGTCTAGTTTAATCTTTATTTGTCAGGGATCATGCAGAAAATCATTAATCGGGCAGATTAATCGGGCAGGTGCACACACTAAAAACACACATTTCATTACACTTATATTATAACACTAACTTAGTTCATCATTAACATTAGCAGTAAAATACAATAAAATATTACCAACATTATAATGCTGTATTGTAATTATAAAGCAATTTACTAACCTAGAATCAGAACGTTCGCAGTTTGCATGCTAGTAGTTATTAGCATTACATTGAGAAGCGCTTATAAACACATCGCGGTGAATAACTAGAATGCTAATTAGAAAGTAAGTGGAGAATAACTTTGGACCACTGCAAACAGCTTAAAATGAGTTCTGTTTTTCGCATTATTAAGAGGGTAAAAATAAGGTATAGCGCCATTAATCATATTACCAAAAAATGACACTATTGCACTATTTTTTGCATTGCGTACATTTCTCAGAAGTCATAGTGAGGTATTTTCACCAACCACATTTTAGTTGCGTTTTACATAGACTCCATCGCGGACTGTAACACAAGCTTCATCCCACTGGCTAAATCAATGTTTATGAGTGTTTGAATGGGCAAACTCAGACTGGGCCTGTTTAAGCTGCAGCCAAATGTTTTCAGGACCATAGAGTAGGCGTGATATTCAAACACGGTGGTTCTAACTGTGAGCAATACATTTCAGTCACCCAGGAGACACGCAGCGGTGATGTACAGTTCTCATTATCGTGGCCTTAGTAAAGTCAAGTAAAGCAAGGCAGTAAATCAGCCTTAGAACAACTTAGTATTTTGTTTCTTTGTTTTAAGAATGTATAATGTAAATAGTTGGATTTCAGATTCACATTACAGACATAGAGATGGCCAGTTCACTCATTTGCAGAAGAAAATAAATTGTATGCTGGGACATGTTTTGGGAAAAATGTCAAATTGCTAATGATGTGCTTTTTAAACCAAGATTTTGTTCACAGTTCACATTTTCAAGGCGTTGCACTTGATTTTTACTGTCTTGAAAACTGTGAAATACAGTTAATTTCAAACCATTTGCAGTGGTCCAAAGTTATTCCTCACTTAGCTTATGCATTCCAGTCAACCTAATATTCCACTGATGATTCGGCGACGGTAAAGTTAGCAACAATTAATTAGCATTTTAGCCGTGCACTTTCTGATTATCGGACAATAAAGAGATTTATAATTAGATGCAAACGGCATGCAGCTGTCTTATCTTGACTTTTAGAGCTACAATATATCTGTACTGGATCAAGACAAATTTTGTTCAAATACATGGAGAAAAAAAATTGGTAAAGGCTGTTTAAACACATATGAGAGAAGACGGAACTGATTAACAGATACAGGAATTGCAATTGAAAATATGCCAGGCAATAACCAAAATACCAGCAGTCTTTGATAAATTCTGAATCTGATTCAGATTGCAATTTCGATTTAATTTTGATAAATCACCCTGCCCTGGTTAGAGTAAAAACTATTTAGCTGATCTACTTTCATCAAGAAAATATGCAAACTCACCACCGCATCTTTTTTTTGATCATTGTGAAACCACGATTTACTTACATGTTCCTGGAAGTGGACAGTTCTATGTAGCTTTCTATGTTTTGAGAGGTGAAATAGATTTGACTCATAATTCTTTCCTTGCATGTTGTAAAAATATACAAATGTTTATCTGAACTGCAGACTGTAGACTGTAATCAAAGTTCATTGTTATTTACTCAGGACAGTTTAGTATTTTATGTTATGTTATTTTTTCCTTTTTTACTTGTACATATTCTAGAGCACATTTTGTGTTGATTAAAAGCATACTTTTCTTTCTATACCCACACATGGTATTATAGTTTTATAATACAACTACAGTATGTCACCTTATTTTGCCTCATATAACCTCATTAGGTGGAGCAGTTGTTTTCACCATGTCTTCAATAACCTAGCCAAAACTGAAAACATTTATTGGAATCAATCAAACTAAATATTTGAGACAAAGCAGCGGCGTAAGGGTTAAGTAAACATTATAAGATTTTGTAGACAACAGGACATAGTTCATGTCTCTACCCTGTTTGTTACTGAAGACTGGGGAAGTGAGATGGGTTCTGTAGTCATAACAGGAATCAATAATTTAATCACTAACTGGAACAGACAATAGAGCTCTGTTCAAGTGTCTGCAAGATGGAGGGTTGAACAGGTTTGCTGGATTTCTGTTTTCTCACAAATTTCGCTTTGCAATTAGACAAAAACATGACAATGGAATATTTTACATGCAAAAAATTATACAAAAATCCATTAATGGGTAGGACTCACTTGCATTTACTCAATTACATTTAGTTTAATTTGTGCATTATGTTGTCTGGAACATTCTCCATGCCCACTCACAGTGCAATAAAAACATCCCAATTGAAAAAAAAAAAAGTTGAATAGTTACACAGTGGAGCCTTAAATTATCTATTCAATAATTTTATTAAAATGTTTAGTCACTTGAGAAATTATTTCGAGCAGAATGATTTTTGCACTTGATTATTATTTTAAAAGGCCCATATTTCGCTGCATGTCATTTAGTTATACAGGAAGTGCTCCACTGTGTTTTAAACTCCATCCATCTTTATTAGAATCATTTGTATAAATTTGCCCTGGAATTTCCAATCTGTACTGAACAAAAGGTAAAATGTTGCTGTTAATTTTACAACTACTGCTTCATGACATCACAAGTTGGAACAGACCATTTTGAGCTTTGAAGATGCATACAGCCTAATAATGGAGGATTACTCAAACATGTGTGAATGAAACAAAACACACTCCAAGTTTGTTTTGAATGTGGTAACAGCATTTTAACAAAGTATCTTAAAGCTCACAAGAGTCCATTTTGCGTAATATAGGACCTTTAAAGTGACAGTCAAGACAGTTAGTTATATCAGTGAACTTGTTCTAAACCAATAACCATCTTTATGCACTAGACTAAGCACTATACTATGAAACTTGAATGAATTTAGCACAACCTCTCTGAAACATGTCTGTGGACACTGTGGAGGAACCATCGGCTCGTAATTCAAAACATGGTCCCACCAGAATAAGGCCTGTGGTTTCTGATCCCTGGAAAATGTCAAGAAATCACAAACAATCTCAATATGAACATCTAATCCTTCTCCTCATTCCTTTCTTCCATTGAGGTAACACACTGCACCCTGGGACTGAATGATTTTTAGTACATCCTGCTATCAAACTGGACTGTGGTACAAGACTGTCTACCAGCTAAAGAAATGGCATTAACGTTTAAGAACAGAGGAAGTTTGGGGTTAAGGGCCACCCAGGTTTAAAGGAAAGTATGTTGGGGATAAATGCCTGGGCTGCGCTTGTGTTTCCGAATATTAATTTGATGTAGGCCTTAGTGATGTCTGTAAATCGCTGTGTGGTTTCGGGATTCCCATTGCAAACTGGGATTTACTGTTAAAATCCATTGAATGTTTTGGGTTGTTATGAGGAAAATGTAGTCAGTAAAAGTCTGCATATGCCACTGCCATAACTAGTAAATGTTTGCTGCAAAATGTATTTAAATTAAAAAAAAAAAAAAACATGATGTAAACTGGACAAAATCTCCTCTAGTGTACACAGAAATTATTATTTAACAAAAAAACACCTTTAATTTGTTGAAATATGGTTTAAATGATCAGAATAAATGGGTTTCTAGGTGTAAATTGTTCCTATGTGATTTCATCAGTATGTTAAGAACTCTGTAATTTACAACATATTTTTCAACTTCTCTTTGCAAATTGCTTCTTGATTGGTGTAAAACTATACTTTATATTTACAAAAGGTAGTATCCCGAGAACTAAAAAGGGAATCATACAAATCTGTCAAACACACTGTATATGAGTTGCATCTTTTATTTTAGTTGTACTAAAAATGTCTGTACCCAAAGCCTTGTAGTTTGAGTCACCACTTAGCCTTCTTTCTAAGTCTTCCACTTCAGGTTTCAAAACCTTGACTTCCTCTGGTCAATTATATTTTTATGTGACATAATTCAATGAACTGTTGTCGTAAAATTCTTATTTCTAAATCCAACATAAACATTCCCTGTGGGTACCACTCTCTCAAAACTCCCATTCATAAACTGACGTCGTTTCACTGGGCGAGCCACAAATGAGTAATCTGTCTTTGGAGATAAATTATTCCATAATTTACTGCTCTTTTAATCTCCATTTTAGGGCCATGCCAAGTTGTCAGTGTTTAAAGAAATATGTCAAGCACAAACCACAATGGGAATATCAGGTGTCTCTTTTTTAATACAGTAAGGCCTTTCATTGAAGGGCTGTTATTTTTAATTTTCTAATCGCATTTGTGGAAAGGGATTTTGGGGTTTCAAGTGCGAGCGCCTCCCTGTAGAAGTCATGAGGTGTGTTCAATGTTCAGTCGTGGCAGCTCCTACTGTGATGCGTTCACTGACCTGGATTCAATCAAGACACCACAGCGAGTGAGGAAATGTTTGGGCAGCTCTTGTAAAGTTAAAAAAATCCTAAATATAACAGAGGAAATTCCAGTAAAACAACAGTTAGCAGACAATAAAAATTCCAGGTTTTATAAACAGGCCGTAATTTAAATGTCTGTTGACGTTGGCTCACCCACACAGACACACATCAGCATAAACAAAGAGATTTGACCCACTTTTCTTTGCTCATCCACATATAGTGAATGTAATATGCAGCTATACGCACTTTTATTCTGTTAATTCTTCCAGGTACTTCTCCTAGCAAGCTGCGTTCTGTTTGCATCTAATTAGTAAGCATCTTATTGTCTAATAATCAGCAAGTGTGTGTTAGCATGCTAAGCTTAACCATGATGGCTATACTTTGCTATAGTCTCTAAGTGTTACGAAAAGCGCTTATAAACGCATTGTGGTGAATAGCTAGAGTGCTCATAAGGTACATGAGGAATAACTTAAAGATCACTGCAAACTGTTTAAGACCGTAAAAATCAGGTACAGCGCCTAATGCCATACTGTGGAACATCCCAGACAAACCTTCATAAAACAAAAGGACATCTAAACTATCAAACCTCTAAATGTGCCAACAACTCAATAATAAAATGGTTAAAATTATCTGTATCTTTATGAAACAAGAGACAGAAGTTTATGACGAATCAGAGAGCAGCTAACGTTTGACTTTGGCCAATCAGAGTGCAGCTCATAAAAAAGACAGGAGGAGGGAACTGTCTGTGTGTGAATGTGTTTACACTGACAGTCATCTGAGTGTATTAGGTCAAATATAAACATAAAGCAGACATACTTGGGTCAGTCCTACTCCAGAACAGAGACGCTGGCAAAAGTTCTTCCTCAAATCCCAAAGCAAATCTCAAGGTTGCTTTGTAAGACTTTACTCTATTAAATTATAATTGTATTTTTTGCATGTAGTAAATGTAAATTAGTTTTGCTCCAGTACAGATATATAACGTAAAAGCAGCTAAGGTAAAAATGAGAATGCTGTGTGCTGTCTGCATCTAATTATAGAGTTTTATCCTCCAGTAAGTGCAGCATAAGCATGCTAGTTGTTGTTAGCATTACCGTCATGACATAACTTCACTCTGGCCTATGAAAGTGCTTATAAACACTTTTTTAAGATTGGTGTGAAAATACTACACTAATATAATGTTTGAAGCTACAGTCATGGTGCTAGTCATCCTTTCTTGAGACAATGGACACAAAACTAGGGGACTTTCTAAATAAAGATGGCGGCTTCTATCATGTGACCGTGCTGACTCTGGGCTGTGTCATGTCTGTGAGCTGTGACAGTAATTACAGCCATCAGCAGATCCCAGAGTGGTACCAAAACTGAGCCACTTCAGGCCGTGAGCTCATTGTTGAGGTTTAGCCGAGTACATTGGAGTGCAGAGAGGCGATGTACGAGATCAAGCACATTTATTTAAACTTGCAGGCCTGGATTTATTCACACAAGTATATGAGAGGACAGACATATAAACAGACTGAGTAAGTGAATTGAGTATCCCCATAACAATATTCAATATTATGTCAATATTAGGTTTATGTTTAAGTAACATACAAACGTGAACTGACTGTGATTCAGCAGTAGCTAAAATACAATAATAATAGGACAGCTCAAACAAAACAAAAAATAAATCATAGTGCAGCTCAACAGGTGTGGTCAATAGAGTCAGGGCAGTTTGAGGAAGGTGGCAGCCCTAAGGACAAAAGTGTCCCTCCTCTGTGTCCTGTAGCATTGCAGCAGCCTCCAGGGGGAGCCAGCTAAAGTCTAGGCACACAACAGGAAAGCCTCTTCTAAACCTCACTCTTCCTGGCATACACCTAAACATACATACAGACATGACTGGGTGAAGTACTTTACCCAAGGACACAACAGCACTATGCACTGCTGCAAATGGGGATTCGAACCACCAATCTTTGGACATGTTTGTTTAGTCTTGTCTACTATCAGTCCCTAAGGTTAAGTGCCTTGCTCAAACGCATGCACTACTGGTGGCTCTGTTTTTGAGCATATCATTAGTCATCTCTGTTTTACAGCAGAGATGACTAATGTTTTACAAACCTTGTCCAAATCTTAACCCACAATTATTTATCTTAATATTATGCACAACAATACAAGAGTGAACAAGAAATCCACCCACAAACTATAATGGAGTTTATACTATACTGATGTTGGAAACAGGATGACCTTCAATGATAATATAGGGAGCTGACTGTAAAATAGTAATAAGTAGTAATGGTATTTTCCCGTGTAAACCTTGATGAGAAAAATGTTTTAGGTAAGTTCAAATAACTCAAGCATAATATGTCACTTTCACTTGACATAACGCAAATATTAGGCCTGCCTTTTTATCACAATGTTATGAGCAAAACTGTATTCAAAATAACCTTCAAAAACAAGACTCATTTCAACTCACTTTCCATAATAATCCCTAGCCTGTCTTCAGTTTGGCTCGATACATTCATTTATATGTGAAGTGTTGCTCTAATGGCTACAGTAGGACAAAACAAAGCAGCACTTGGCAGGGTCCTGTTCCACGTCTGCCTCTCCGAGCTCCAGTTTCACGCTTGTTTGAAAATGTTGTCACCGATTTTCCTCTTAAATCTGAAACACTAAACACATGCGTAAAAAATATGGCACTTTAACGGCTATAAATGAAAAGACAAATTATTTTTCGGCATGAAACGTCTTGATTGATTTGCGGTGGTGAGGTGTGGGTCTCAGAGGTGCTGTGCTGTTACGGCAGATGATGTCAACTTTTTCCACATCATTTTAATAGGAACGAGCTAATGCTGTATCACTTATTAAAGGGACACTCGCCAGTTTTGTACTAGGAATAATTCAAACTCAAGACATGAAATATGACATTGATTTTAAATAAACTTTGTTGTTGAGAATAATGTTGTGTATGATAGGTATTATATTATATGTAGTACATTTAAAGGTGCACGATATAACTTTTCAGGTGGAGGGCCTGCCACCTGCTTGTCTCCATTAAAGGTGTACTACGCAGCTTTTCTGATGGAGCCTTTAACTTGTCATCATGGAGATGTTACTGCTTTGCCTGGGATGTTCCACAGTATGGCATTAAACAAATAGATCTTGTATTTACTCAGTTAGGTGGCTTTATTTCTCAAAACTACAGTAAAAACATGCATTATTACTGTGAACGAGCCCGCTTCTCCACAAATATGACCTGTAACTTGGCCTTGTCATGTGGCCTTCTTGTCTCCATGGAGATAGTTAAATTAAATGCCATTCTGTAGAACATTAGAGGGAAAAACATTAATATCTACATGGAATCAAGCAAATGGCGGACCCTATACCACAGCAAAGTTACACAGTGCACCTTTAAGCTATTAATGCTTTGAATGTTTCACAGTATAGCATTAATCCTATCTATCATATGAAGTCAAGTAGACAGATATCCCACTAGACCAAATTACATGTCAGATCTGTGGAGAGGTAAGCCAGATACTCAAACAGTGAATCTTCCAGTAGAGGGGTAAACCACCTAATAAAAGCCACAGCTAGTACCTCACAATGGAAAGAATAAACATTGTCCTTATCTTGAAATTGTACAAAAATCTTGTAGCACCCTAATTATTTCCTTCCTTATCTTTTTGTTTTTTATCTTGATACGATAACTCACCAGCAACATATCAGCTTCACGATTCCAAAACACTCGAAATTCATTCTAGAGACAGAAAATCCATTAAAGACAATGATCTCATGGCCTACTGTTCCTGCCCTATTCGTTATCAGCAGACAGCACTAAAAGCCTGAGACACATAGGCTTAGATGTGCATATGACAATGAGGTGGGCTTTCTCAGGCTTGGGTCGCAGGATGACACAGATCGGGGAGGAGTTGTTGTGGGCGTCGTTGGGAGGACTGGAGCCTGAAGCATGATTTACTTGACCTCACCACTCTCCAACTCTCCGCCAACGACTCATTAATTCCGAGGGTCAAGCCGTCCGGACATAAATCGGAGAAAATCGGGATGTGGACGAGTTCCAGACAGACTAAAAAGAATTATGAAATCTAAAGACCGCCCACTTTTCTCCTCTGCTTTATCTAGACTCAGCACTTGTAAACTATCATTATCACTTAATTGTAATGTTTCAAAAATATAACAGATAAAGTGCAGAGAAGTATGTATCATGTGTGCATTAAATTGTCCATATCATGCGCATGTTTTGAGATAAGCTGAGGAAAGAATTCACAGGCCTAATTAAAAAATTGTTTAAACACATGTAGAGTGATAAAATACATGTGGACAAATGGAGGATATTCTATAGTTCAAGGTTTAAGCTCTTTCATCTAGTTATACATTTTCAATGATTTTTATATTGGCATGAATTCCTAATATGGCTCAAAAAAACAATTATTTTAGTAATCTATTAGTCAGTGACAGAGCAATTGCATTTCTGTGCTGTGTCAGCCCCACACTGCTAGCTCAGCCCTTGTTTTCTTCCTCACCATCAGAGGTATAATACTCCCTACAACAGAAGCATAGCCAAACCTGGACAAGCCTGGAATGGACAATATTATCACAATGTCTTAAGGGTCCTGTACTGATGGTAAATAAACTCCTGCATTAGAACATCAGGCTCATATCGCTTACAGAATGGTCAGCAATTTTTTTTTTGGATTAGTCAACTAGTCAAACGATTATTTCTACTGTATGTTGAGATAATAGATATATGTATAATTTAAATAAATTAAAGTTAGATATTTGCTAACCGAAGGCTTCTTGATAGAAAATATGTATGAATAGCGTATTATTAGTGTGAACTCTGAAATACTTTACTCTTTTTTGACATTTTTATTTCAAAATATTACTGTCTTGATGAATACAATGAATTACTTACTTAAAGGTTAGTTACAAAATTAGTCACTTTTTGCTCTTACAGAATTAGTCAGCTGTCTATCTCTTGGCCCAGAATCACAGAAGTCACTGTGAGGGAGGAGCCCAGTGGAACGTTTTGTGCTTATTAGGCAGCAGCAGCAAATATGGCCGACGTTTTATGCGATTATCTAGAGTGAGGAATATTTTTCTCTCTCCCATCCATCCTGAAGCCTTGGCCTGTCTTTTGTTTTGGGAGGAACAGCAGGCCTGAGAGGGGAAACCCAATAAATTACACTAATGCACACGTTTAGTTGGGCTCCGATTCCCCCTGGCCCCTTATC
Organism: Taenioides sp. WSHXM2023; assembly: GCA_029959045.1. Lineage (NCBI taxonomy): Eukaryota > Metazoa > Chordata > Actinopteri > Gobiiformes > Gobiidae > Taenioides > Taenioides sp. WSHXM2023. Next base: position 21,734,501 of record CM057103.1, on the reverse strand, counting down.
AAGACTACTCCAGTGAGAATGTAAACTACCTCTCTGTGTCTGCCTCCCTAGCCCCAATATTTAATGTTATCGCGCACTAAAACAACTGCACTGTTTATGTTAGTACAAATAAAGGGCAGATTACTCCAGCTTTTTCTCACTATTTCACTGGGCGTGCAGATAAGACAGGCAAATAGCTGTCCAACAGGGCTGCCGGGCTCGTTAATTCACAGAGATAGATCCGCTTTGGTGTAAACAGTGAAGTCATGTTGAGGCGATTCACACCCCCAGTTTATACAGTGAACTTTTTTCCACTATCATCACTTTTACAACCCATGACTTGGTGATTTGGCTTTTTTTTTTTTTAAAGAGGGGTATTACACTTTTGTGGCATGTAAGTGGTATATACAGTATAACATATTTAGATCACCATGTTACCTCTTATTGTTTTCAAAATGCTATATTTGCCAAAAACAATGTATTAATGCTTTTGATACTCTGAGTCCCCCCCCCTTTGCTAAATCACTCCCCCTTCAGAGCTCTATCACAACACAATTGACGTGCATCCCACTAAAGAAACTACTGCACATCGCATTGTGTGTGAAGTTGTAGTGTCTTGTTTTCTATCCTGCTTTTGGATTGAAAAATGCCACGTGGTTAGGGTTAGTCACAATTTTTGTGACTATATACAGTTTTATCAATATTGTTGAGTAGTATTGCACTCTTGCATTATGTCCGGTGCCCTCTGCTGGCAACAGAAGGTAGTGAGTCATGTTGAATAGGCAAAAGCAGCACAGCCTATTAAAGCTACTTGACGCTAACAGGCCAATGCTTGTATAATCAAGGTAAAATAAGCACTAAAATTATCATATCAAGACCTCCATAACACACTAGTCCAAGCTTTCACAGAAATCCCTTGACCATAAGGGATTACTTGTGAATTAAACAAAATTCAACACCAGGTATAATCTTGATAAGAAAACAACAAATACAACATTAGAAACTACATAATGGTGTTAGATGTCACCTTCAAGAAGATTTGAGGCAAATCTCACCTTAAGTGTACACAGACAAGTCGACTAGCTTTACAGGCCCACACTAGGAAAGCAAAACAACCATAACCCTGATGATAAAAGCAGGCCTGTCCTGGGTTTATTTGTACTTCCATCAGCTCACGGTTGAAGCTAGGGGCTAATGAGACAGCGGCGTGCCCAGGGAGGATGCATGGCCGTGGGATTGGGGTTATCTAGTCGCTCCCCTCTCCACTACTTTTAATCAGGCTCGGCTCGGGACACTCCCATATCAGCGCTAGTCCATCACGGAGCAGCAGACAGACAGGGAGAGCAGCTGAAGAGTGCATTAGTAAGTTATGGCCCGCTGGTTTAGCTTTAGCTGCTGTCATATTGTAAAGGTTTTAACACACGCACCTACATAGCTTCGACAAATTTATGTGCGAGGAGATAGAGATGAGACAAAGCAGTAAAACCAGCAGTCACATACATTTAGGGAGACTCCGCAGGGCCGGACACTTAAAATACTTGTCCGATTTTTAACAGAGGGGATGTCAGGAAGAGGCTGTGAGTAAGTCAGATGGATAAGGGAATTCATCAGGAGTTTAACGACTCACATGTACAATGGTAGCAGGATGGGAGTGAGTGCATTGTTACATTAGCTTTTATGGGGGATAAGTCATGATATTTTTAGATAAGTTTTATTTGTGTTTATTTTATTTTACTCATACATATGTGCATATTTGTATCTTATTTTATTTTTAATTGTATTGCCACTTACTTTTGGATTATGTTGTAATTTCTCAGCTATTGTGTCCAAGTAATTTCCCTAGCAAATCAATATAGTCATGTTTTGACAAAGGAATAATGCTGCTATACAAGTTCAATGACATGACACATTAATGACAACTGATAAACTGTCTGCAGTCAGTGAGTGAGTAGACAAAGCTAAACTGCTTTTGATGTGTCATGCTTGCCTCACAAGATATTGTACATTGATATATATGATAATGCATAGCATACTGTCAACTTATGAGAGCCAATTTGAGAATGTAAATACCTACAACAGAGATTACAAGACTAGCTAGGATCATAAAATGTTTAAAAAAAAAGTTTTGAAATATAAGTAAGCTGGATAAGAAAGTTAGACGCAAGTTATTAAGATCCTTTAAATGGCTCATCTTATTTAATGGTGCACTATGTAACTTTCCTAGTTTAGTCCTAGGGGATGCTATTGCTTTGCTTTCCACAGTATTAAACAGTTAGAGGTGTTTGTAAGCAAAATACCTTGGAAAATCTTCCATCCTTACTGTGCAACTGGGTTGCATATGACTAACTCTCCACGAAGATAGAGAAGTTTAAAGCTGTACTGTGAAACATTTCTGCCAAAGCTAAAACATCAACAAGGCGAAAAGCAAGTGGCAGAGTCTCCACCAAAAAGTCAGATAGTGCATGTATTTATATCACAAAAGGATTCAGAAGTCACAGATTATGCCAACTCAGGTTATTTCAGCACTTCACACCAAAACTCTGATAATGTCCTGTTGAGGAAAATTCTCCACACACATGAACAAAGCTAAATGCTAAATGATAATGCATCTAAGTGGGTCCCACAATGGGAGCAGTTGAGAGACACTCATCTGTTACAAATCCTGATAATGGTTGTGTTAGTACCAGACGCAGACGCACTTATCTCCTCCAGCTCACTCATTATTTACGCCTGTATGTGTTCTCTGTCCAATCGGTTTAACTTGCAGCGTGATTTAGAAGCGTTCCTTTTACTCACCACCTCGACTTGACCCGCTCCCACCTAATCAACGCCCACACAGCCCCAAACAACCTAGCGTCTTCAGATAGCTTCTTTTATGTGCATCTAAATATCCCTTCCTCTGCCCCAGTCAAAGCAAAATACACAAATTCCTCGCAAATCACTCACACTTGATGTTTCGACCAGTTAAGTCAATAATCGCAGTGATAAGTGAATTTGCAGGGATTGCTCTCCAGCGTTCTATGTCTATGGTAGGATCCTTATTGCAAAAACACGTGCCATCGCTATGAGTGATGGGCACAGGGGAGACATACCATTAGAAATTAGAGAACAATGTGGACAATTACATTTCAGAGTAGAAAGTGGGAGTGGTAGGGTCATTACATTTTGCAATAACGATTTCACAATAAACTGAGTAAATGTCATGGTCTACAGCTTTGAATGGACTGTAATAAAAACAATATAAGATCACTCTAAAAACATTATGCAGAAATAGCAAAAGACAATTAAATTCTGTCAACTGGACAAAAAAAGACATTTCATCACTCATTCACCAAGTGGCTTCCTCAGTTCTGAACTAAAGAGGCCACATATTATGGAACCTGCCTGGATGACAGATTAATGACTGATGCTGTCATGATTTTTGGAGTATATTTTAAAGAGCTCATATTATACTAGTTTCTGATCCATGTTATAAGGGTTAGGGTTAGTTTTGTTTTCTCATAAAAAAAAATACTCAGTTTTGTTTTGTTTTGTTTCACTCACACAGGTTTAAGACACAAACCCTGCATATTTAGGCTGAGTTCTTCTCTCAAAAAGCGCTCTGTTCCACCTTGTGATGTCATGTGGTAATACAGGAAGTGCTCCACTGTGTTTTTAAACTCCATACACCTTCACTAGAATCATTTGTATTTCAGCCCTGGAATTGCTACTGGTAATGAATGTTTTTTAGCCTTAATATATTTAGATATGTTTTATTCACTTGTATTTTATATGTATATTTGTACCTTATTTAACTCATCTTTTACTATTTTTACTGGCAGTAATGTATTTTATCATTGTTATATTTTAATGTGTGAGCTACTGTAATATCCCTTGTGAATCAATAAACTGTGTCTAAGTCATAATCTAAAAATGCAAGTATAGTTGTAAATATAGCATGTTCTGGTATATTGCTTTAGTATGATTTACTGTAAGGGAACTGACATACTGAATGTAGTCACTGAGTAGGTGGAGGAAATTAGATTTTAAATGTCATACATAGCTCACCAGATAACGCTTTCTATTTTCTGTTCATAACACATATTAGTATATTATGAACTTCTGAGAGGCAACTTGACATTTACAGAATGAAAGGAATATTTAGGACAGTTTTTACAAGACCATCATCAATGAGAATCTATCATGGTGAAATGTCACAAATAAGAGGTGGGGCCAGCAGTAGAGAATAAACAGCGTACAAAGATCAAAATGTTAAATAATGATCAACATATGTGATAGAGTTCATGTACAGTAAGGAGTGGTACCAAATGTTGTCCGAACCTACACACTGCAGTATACATTACATTAAAAACAGGATTTGGCTGCGACAGTATCCTATGGGATCGAGATGGTTATGAATGCTTATATATGCAACTTTTGAGCAGGTGGCTTTGTGTCTATAGCTGTAAAATTACATATGATTATAATTTCGTCTGACAAACTAGTACTTATAAAAAGCCACAAATAAAGCTGTTTAACTGCTGATGACATTAAAAGAACTGTCCCATTGGCAGTAATTACAGACTGTGTAACATGTGTGTAGTGTGGCCCAAGCTTCTGCAGCACAAGTGTAATGTAATAGATTCCAGATGTGTTTCTGTTTAGGTCCATAATCAATAGCCAGTGTTTTTCTCTCGCCACCTCAGACAGTGTTTATGATCAATGGCTTGTGCAAGTGTAAAAGTGTGTGAGGGGAATGCATTAATTGGATTTCCCATATGGGGTAAAGGGGCTACTATAGTGAGAGGATAACTGTATAGTGCTCCTTGTTGTAAATGTTAATGTACACAGTATTTGTATATAAAATGACACCACTTAAGAGTGATCTGGAGTAAATCTGGGAAATATTATAGAGACAAATGCCAAAAATAGCAAATAACCATGCATATGTTGGAATAAAGCCTAATGCAGCTCTGTAGCATATGTTCAATACAAACGTTCATCAAAGAAAGGGTATTTTACTTCTAATGGGGTATTGTTAATACATAACATATTTAGATCGCCATGTTGACTTTCATTGTTTTGAAAATGCTATATTCGCTGAAAAAAACATATTCATAAAATGTATAATTACTTTCTGTTTCATTTTATGCTCTAAGTCACCCCCTAAAGGCCGTCACACACTACAGGAGAATTTGCCCGATTCTGCCTGCGATTTGCTTCTCCCTGAGTTCGAGGAGGCCTGATCCGACTTTGTGTCTTCATGAGTGATTTTGAAGCCGCTGCGTTCCTCATGTGTGTGGTGTCAGTGCGACTCTGAGCTGCTCTGTCAGATCGTAGCCACCAAACATCAGCAACGCTACAGTAACAGCCCATAAAACAGAGTGTCAGGGCAGATGGAGTGACGGACACAGAGATACAAGATACAAACTCAGGAAATAGCTAGAATAATGAGGCGACTTTATTAGTTACCTCCCGAAAAGTTGTAAATTTAAACTGCAGCATCTCATCCATATTATCCATAGAATTTATCCTCCGCAAATGACACCCAGTTCACAAAACAGTTATTATTCCAGTTTGAAGCGTTCTTTAAAAGTAAAAAGGTGATAGTTGATCTTCATGTGTGTCGGGGTAAAGCTGCAGATTAGCAATAGTGACTCTACTTCCTGTGTACTTTATCGCCAACTTTTTGTGCATTAAAAATCATATATCTGAAGTATTACAACACAGTTCTCAAATAATAATAACAGTTTTGTCTTGCATCTAAACTAGAAGTGCAATGCTCTGATGGACACTTAAAATGTCTCAAAGCGAGTGGTTTTACTCTAGACAGGAAACAGCTGACGCAAGGGCGCTCACAACTGTGTAGCCTGTGCTCTCTGCAGTCTTTGCGATCGCAGAGTTAAAATCTCATAATCTCTCCATGTCTGTGATGTGCGTTTTTTGTCACACATTTTAAAATCGTTTAAGACCGAAAAATCCTGTAGTGTGTGGCGTTCTTAAGTCACCTTTCACCCCACTCCTGCTTCAGAGTGCTATAATAACACAATCAGCATGCATCCCGCTAATGAAAATGCACAATGCATCAGGTTTGTGAAGTCTTGTATATTTATGAAAAATGGCCGTGTAGGATCATGGGTTATGTAGGTTTGTGGGCTAAGCCTTTTACAAAAGGCATGAGCTCATACTGCTAACCGTAAGGACGGTTTGAATAGTGTCCAGGAGAAGTCCCAACATTACTCAGACATACATGGATTACATATAAAAACTCTTCATGTTTTTGATGAGGGAACATTATAACATGGCAGAAAGCTCCAAAAAGTAGATTTAGCATAATACCCCCTCTTTAATATGCATTGTCCCTATTCAACAAACAAACCAACAAATAAAACATAAAGACTGACTGGGGCAGAGCAATATGGCCAACATTAACACAATATAAAAGAGAAAATTTGCAATAACAATATAATTGACAGTGTTTTTTTATATAATATTTGTATTTACTTGTTTCAGGCTATTTAAAGTTATACCTTCTGTTTCCACATATCACATCTTATTTCTCTCGTATTAGAGTTTTTAGCCTCTGGAGAACCTCCAGTCAGCTGCAGCGCACATTCAAAAAAGCATATAATCCCAATATAAAGCTAAATCACCAGAGATACAATATTTGAACAATGTCTAAAAGAATGACTTTGAATAACTTTTTCTACTTTGGGGGTCGATAGATACCTTGAAGAATGGCAGTATGCTTATTGGTGCGCCTGCTCTTCAGCAAAAGGGTTATAGGTTCAAAGCCTTTGGGAGACAAACTTCTCTTTTCCCTCTGTGCAGAAGGGCACTGCTCTGAAATAATGAAGGTAATATTAATAAATGTAATCAGTTATATATTAACGTTTTAGATTTATTTTCATTAAAACAACCATTTTATGGATGTTAGTTACTGTTAGTTGCTGACTTTTTAAAAGTCATGGGGGAACCAGAAAAGGGGCAGATACTTTTGAACTCGATATAGCTTTGGAAATAAGAGAAGCAATTTTTTATAGCACAAAAATGTGTTATATTTTTTAAATGAACGGTATGCTTAACTAAGTTTTGGTGAGTAACATTTCCACAGTTCACTGTGGGTGAGCGTGAGAGGGAATTCCCAACTAATCTGTTTTAATACCTGTCTGGATGTCATTTTATTTTTGGAACTTCAGCACTTTTTCGCAGAATTCTGGGGTGGCGATTACATTTAGTTTTAAGCGATAGGAGAAGTGTGCATAATAAACAGAGGAGCTGAGAGCCGGAGGAGGTCGAGGTGTGACCCAGGCAGTCCCATAATGATCACCTGATGGATGGAGTCAGCCAGAGTTCAGACTACAGTCAGGCAGGGCAACAAGAGGGCATTGAGTGGGAGAGGTGCAGGCATAAGCAGTATATAGCATCTACATAGAAGGAATATCTATAGGTTACATATAACATCTTACATTTTCAGTCATCTAATCTATGTCATAAATCAGAGAGAGAAAGCAAAAAAGTTCTATTTATAATTTAGAGATGCATGGGGTTACTACAAAGTATATATTACTTTTCTATAGAATCTGTTGTCCCAGGGCAGACTTATACACTTGTGGCAGTCCATCTGACTAAACAATTAGCCAGGTTGGAAGAATTATTTATGCTATTATTATGGTAAATCAGCATAGAAACCATAGTGACAGTGAGAGTCAAGAGATGATAATGGTGATTTATAGAAAGCACTGCTCAGTTTCATATCCTTCAAACCCACTTCCCGTATAGATTTAGTCAAGGGCCAGGGGTCATAATAATAGTCTTTCTATGTGGTAAAAGTAAAACCATTTCTTAGACAACAAAGAGTTAAGCTTAGCGCTGGATATTTTTGAAGAGGTTAAGTGGTTCAACCAAATCATTTAGCATTGTTCACTGTCATAAACCATTGAGGAATTGACAGATCTGGGGGTTTAGCCTTTGGGATAAGACAAAAGGTAACTATTATTTAGCCTTTTCACTTCATATACTATGGTCCGATATGGATTTTTTTAAGTCGATATCGATATTCAATATTTGATTTGCTGTTGTGGCTGATAACCAATATTTAATCTGATATGAACATTTTAAAATCCATAACAAGGACCAAACATGTATGTTAAGTTATAGCAAAATTCTCAAATTATCTTTTAGGTTAGTAAAAAAAATAATGCATTTATCTAGGATATGAAATCATTTGTTGCATGATTGTGTAAAGAAACAGCCATATTTTGTAGCCTAATTGCTTGTCTACTTCCATTTTTACTTTTTTACTAGTTTGCTCACAAAGACAAATCTGATGCAATGAGTACTAATTTGGAATGATAAATAGGCACACACACACTGGGGCAATGCAGAAAAATATATTGGTGCCAAATATCTGCTACATTTTACATTTTTGGGCCAATAATTACACCTGGGGAAACTCTTTGATAACCCATCCCTATCATACTGTATACTACTGAACTACTGTAGGGGCAAAACTGTGATGTCTGCTACAAATTAGATTAAAATAGTGCAAATAGTTTTACATTTCTATTGTAATAATCATTCTATATAAGATCAAGCTGTAGACTGCTTGCAGGAAGTCAGTTTAATAAGCTTGACCAACACGTGTGTACTTTACAGGCCCAACAGTCGTGGGTCGTGCGGTCTCCCTTTCACACAGCGCGCTCTTGTTCTCGCCGTGCGCTGGACTCTGTGTGTAAAGTTTGCACGTATTTAAGACCCCTGCTCAGAGTTGGGAGTCCAATAACCCACATGTGCCACGGGTGAAGGTTCAACTCCGCTGGGTTTGTTTAGGAATATGTGACACTGCACAGCTGCTCTGGTCATCCCCCAATATCTCACTATAAAAGTTTACCGAGCGTCCCCGCGTCCAGCTGCCTGTATCAGCAGGGACGGGCCCATTCCACTGTGGGACGTGCAGTTCTCCCACAGGCCCTCATCAGGAACTGCACCGCATGGGCCATTGGACAGGCAAGATCTCAGGTCAAACAATCACTCAGCCATATTTGTATAAAATGAGTAAGAAATGGGCTGTTTTGTTTATGCTCAGTGAAATGAATAGAAAGTAAAGATAGAAGCCGTGGTTCACAAAGTTGTGTCCAAGTCCAGAGGCAATGCAAGGGGGACTTAAAGGTAGTCTACACAACAAATACATGAAGTAATTCAAAACTTTACATCTATTTGCAAATTTAAATCAGTATTAAACCTAAAGTATTTGTGTTTTTACATCTCAATCTAAATTATATATTATGATATACTTCTTGGGCGCTCACTGTAAACTGAACTGAACTGTTTAAAAAACAGACTTTGAAATTTGTATATCAACTTATGCTTTCCATACATTATTGATATTTTGTAATTACATCACGCTTGGGGTGTTCTACATGTATCTCTATTGGTCGACTATGGATCAGTTCATCATCACCATGCTGACACAATGTACACAACAAACACTGCCAAAAAAAATGTTCAAGATCAAGAAACTCAAGAAAAAATACAAAATTAATTTAAACAGCACATTCTCAGGAGCCAGTGGTCAATACAAGCATTCATGGTCCTGTTTAGGTGTTTTATTTTCAACAAAAAAGGTGGGAGTGACTAACTATTGGCTAACGCTAACTTGTAACTTGTAACTAAACCAGCTTTTTCTGGTCATACTGTTAAATTAAAGCTCAGATCTAACTTGAGTAACGGAGCTTCTAACAGAGAAGTGCTTTCAATTAGCTTCACACCCCCAGGGAACATTGATGATATCAGCTGCAAAGTATCAATTTCAAGTTATATATTAAGGTCCAAAGCTAAGTAGCTTTAAAAGCCATGCAGATTAATGCATAATACAGAATGTTTAGGTCTTAACATACCTTGAGTCTTACCGCAGCCACAAGCAAGTGCATTTGAATGGAGAGCGTTATATCAGGGAGGGCATCTGGCATTCAGCTTGAGGAGAAAACAGAGAAGCAGCAATTCACATTCGATTAGTCACACAGAAAATGTAATTTTTATTTATTTTATTGTTTTGCCTCGAATGTTCCATAGCACGGCATTTAATTTATCCGTCTTGTGCTTATTCAATTAAGTATTACGTATTTTTTATCTTAAAAAACTGAGCTGAGTCGCCTCACCACATCCGACCTATAACAAGAACTGGCGAAATCACCTGCTTGTCTCCATGAAAACAGATATGTTTAATGCCATACTATGGAACATCCCAGTCAAAGCTACAACATGACTATTTAGATAAGCGGGTAGTGGAACCACCACAAGTTGAACAAACAGCACAATTGTAATGTACACCCAGCAGCCTCGTGTCCACTGTCTTTCTCTCTGGCTTCTCTCCGTGTTTATTTTGGTACAAGCTCAAGTCAAACTCTGGTGACGTTTTATTTATTTTCCCCCTCTAACAAGGCTGCCCCGCCAGCCGTGAAGAGGAATTCCCTGATAATCCGCCAGTATCAGCCTAAATACTCTGGTCTGTGGGCTGACATGGAGCACACCCCAATCTAACCCAGTGTGCAGCAGCGTTTAAGGTTAATGCTACAGCACATTGGGAGATACTGGGGCCATTATCAGATAACAGGTTTGATCTATGGGATTAGACGGACAGAGGTGATTGGTCCCCGGGGTGGTCCTGACCTGCTGTTGTAAACCCTCCACTCACACCAAACAAATCAGTCAGCAATCAGCTTTCATTTAGAGCCATGGAAACCAGTTTTTAAATTACTTCTCTTTTATGTTAGTGTTTGTGTTATCAGCAAACATCAGATGCTTCAGTTGCGCAAATATTACGTGAATAGATTAAATGGATAATATGGTCTAGACTAGTGTTTCATTGAATTTCTATTATGGTAATGTTTTGGTAAACTTTAGTTTACAACAATTCTTAGCTTCTCTACCTAAATTTAGAATGCCTGTAATGTATTCTTGTCCAGATAAATGCTCTTTACATCATGCATTTTACAGTAAAAGTTGCTAAATATGAAAAAGTAGACCGTAAGTATAATCTTTTAATTTTACATAGCATTTTTTAATAACTAATAAAGAAGCTACTGATAAGGTCACCTTTTTTCATCCAATCAGGCACTTTGTTGCAAAGAATTGTGGGAACCAACTACCTGACACTATTCCAGACACTTGAATCTCTGTCCTGGTGCACTTTAAGAATAACAAAACAGTCAATAGTAGGGAGAGATTGAAGAAATGTAAGGAAACAACAGTAAGACATCCCAGACAGTTGTGTGTCACGATGCAGTATCACAGTGGCAGAAAGGACTAAGTGGGCAGTACTAAATGTTCTTAATAAATGACCCTTAAAAATATTGGAGAAGAATATCCAATGAAAATGTTCTGAAATAAATATATGATAAATACTCCTGACATTTCAAACTGAGAACAGGTGTATTTATTTTTTTCACAAATGAATATGATCCTCTTGATTTCATTATCAGCAGTAGGCTGTCAAAACATTTTATTTCCTGTATTTTATGGACCGTTTTATGATCTTCTTATTTTTATGTTTCCTCTTGATTTGGCAATACTGAAACACTGAGTTACAACACCCACGAACAATGCAGTACAAAAATTGATCCTAAAAGGCCATGTGCAGTGCTTGATAACACAGAAAAGGGGAAATGAGGAAACCTCAGCCTAAACTGGGCCACAGCAGAATCTTCACACTCACAGGTGACTGTTGCATCACACAGGCCACTGTCAACTGAAACTGTTACTGGGACAATTAATACAATCTATTACACTTGAATTTTGTAACTTTGCAATTTACTGTCTGATTAAGCTTGTTTTTTACTACTTTATCATTTCCTTGTATCAGTACTTGGTGAGTGCTCAAAATTAAATACTCATACCCATATTGGCAGAGGTGGAAAGTAACAAATTACAAATACTCATGTTTATTTAATAAGCTTTGTGTCCATTTGTACTTTATAGTAAATGTTCAAACATGTACTTGTACAAACTAGTATTATGCGTAGGATTTTTCATGCACATTTATTTTGATTTACTAATGTTGTCAGCAGTAATTGAATTTGTAATCGAGTATATTACATTAATTTTTCTTTTTACTTGAGTTCGTATTTGCAGTACTTTCTCTACCACTGTATATCGGTATGGGAAAAGTGAAATCGGTGCTACTAAGAAACAACACCAAATCAATATTTTTAATTCAAACTGCAATTCTGAGTAAAACTGTATTTAAGCTACACCATCCATCCTTTTGCAAAGCACTTTCTGAGTCCTGTCCAGCAAATCCTTTTAACTAATGGTTTTTTAAGTTGTAAGCCTTGTAAGTACATGGCCCCATTAGCAGTCATGGATAACCCAAAATGTTCTGTAGCTAATGTTTGCTCCACCAAACCTGGAGCGTATAACTACATTTGTTTACACTGCATTTTGACTATAACCCCATTTGAAGTATTTCCTCTTTGAAACCTGTACTTTAACCCTAGCATTCATCCCCATAACATGATATCCTCATCATCTTGAGCAGAATAATAATTTTAGCCTCCTTATGGGCCGTCCTGAGGTTTTACAACATGCTCTACTCTCTCATTTGCACGCACATAACGTCAACTCAATCCTCTGCTCGGGCCCTCACGTACGGCGAGCTGGAAAAGCCACAGGCAGCCGGCTCCGGTTTGAAAAAGGCCAAGTGAAAATTTGCTGTTGATGACAAGTTATGCAAAATGAAAGTGTGTTTTAACTTCCTGTCTTTTGTGTTTGCGTCGCGGTGGGATTTCTCTCTCCATGGAAAGAAAGAAAGAAAGAAAGGGGCAGTAAGCCTAATTAATACCAAACCTTTAGCAAATTACAGCCTTTGCCACAGAGCACTGGCCCGGGACACCAGTCTGCACCAGGGCAATAAAAGGGCTCCATCATGGCCACATTAAAACCAGGGCGGTCGGTCAGAAGGCTGTAGCTTAGAAAGGATTACATTTGGACGAGAGAGGAGGTAGGTGTGTGGGGGAAAGTATTATGGGCGAAGGGTGCTGAAAGACAGATTAAATAGACAAATTCAGGTGTCGAGATCAAAAGGAAATTCAATACGGGAATGTGATGACGGACAAATTACAACATCAGACTTAAGCAGCTAATAAAAAGTAAAAAGTAAATAGTAAAAGTAAAAGTAGAGGTGGGACATGTATTAGAAAATGTATATCACAATTGTTGATCATTTAGAATATAAAGTATATTGTCTAATTAAAACTAAAAATGATCACAGAAAGAGACATAAAAATCCTCCAAATAAGGATATAAAGTGATATCGCTACATTTTTGTGGTTAATTTTATAGTTTAATCCTATTTTGTGCAATATATGAACCTCAAGACAGTCACAGGCACATTCCTGATGAATTGTTGTATTTCTGGATATTATAATCGAGATATTGCAAAAAAATTAGTTATTAATTTTTGTCAATATTGTTCGTCCAAATCTCAATATACTAACAATGCACATTATCACATAGTATGATCACAAATTATTTGAAATGCAGAAGTGAAAAAACAGTCAATAAAACATCATTTATATTCAAAACAATGAGTTAAAATCAGTCAGTACAGAGCTCAGAATATCACAGATAAAATCTCAAATTATAATGCCATTCAAGGTCAACTCATAAAATTACGCTGGTTGTGGAGGTTGAGAAGGGGAACCCAACTAAGCCCACCCCACCAAAGGCCTACTGACTGTGGGACGAGCCAGTGCAGAAGTAGTTGGTGACTCTGGAGGAAGGGAGGAAACTCAGAGAAAAACCATGAAAAATGTCGAGCATGAAAATGTCTCCCTTTGGTTTATAGCAGCTCAGTTCAGCCGTCCAAAAGAAACACATCTTTAAATTTAACTTGAGATCTGACTTTTTTTTTCTTTCTCCCACTCCCAAAACTGCTGGCAAGGGCTGGTCTCGAGAGCAAGGCCAAGTGCAGAGCTGGAAACTGCGACCATGTTAAAAAAGCACTCAATAATGTGGCTCTTTGGAGATGTGGCGACAGCTCTTGTAGAGGTTTGGGTTTCAGCGCTGGTGGATGAACGCGGCCGCAACGTGCACAGCTGCAGGAAAAAGGGCTCCGTTTCCAAATGTTCAGGCAAATGTAGATTTGCAAACGGGGGGTGTGTTTATTTAAGGAAAAGATTAAGTGTGAGGAAAAATATCTTTAAAATGGATCATTCAGATAGGCCTTGTGCGGATCGGTGCATGAGGAGAGAGTGCACTTGGCACCTCTGTGGTCAAACAGTGCATTTGATAGCATCCCCTTAGCACAGGGGATCAGTATAGAGACTTCCACTCAAGTCATTAATCTAAACCAAACACAAGGGATGTTTTCTGTCAGGCTGACTTCGCAAACTGCACAGATATATAATAATTAATTTAATTTTAATACGAAGCAAATCAATTATGAAATCTTGGACAAACTAGACGTAGATATTGAGCTAAAGATGCTCCAAAAACCTGACCAAAACAGTACAAGTTTTTTAAAAAGACAAATTGGCTTATTTGTATAGCAATTATTGGTGTTTGCTGTAGGGAAAATTGCTGTAAGTGATACAGTAGGAGCCTTCATCAACCTAACTAGCTGGAGGATTATAGGCCTATCGGCTAATAAGGAAAGCTGGTGCATCTAGTTTTTAACTCAAGACATAAGGGGAAGAGATTCCACATAATCCAGGACACAAACCCAGGCCCTTGTTGCTGTTGGGTTTGTGAATGCTAACCTTGTCAGCATTTAAAACTATTACAAATTACTCACCCCTCTATCTATGTAGAGTTTACAACTTCTCCGATCTCATCATTTTCCACATCTCCATTTGGGACAGGGACCATAAATACTCCACCTGATCCCAGTCGTTATTACACCGGACGAACGGCTGGAAACATTTTGGAACGCTATCAAATGAAAGCGTTGTGCCATGTAATAATATTTTGCTAGTCTCAAGAGGAAGCCATCTCTCACACGGATGATTCAGGCCTCATTTAGGGATGGAACGTAAATCAGAGTTTGATGGAACAAACAGAATCTGAGGGGAGAGGGGAAGAGTCCAAGTTAGTGATAGGACAGAGTGATTTAGTGATGATGAATGTGTTATTGAGGGTTAGATTCATGTAATAAACACTGCTGCTTGGTAACTGTACTTCTGGCTCAGTATTGGAGGATTGGAAAGCAAAAAAAATGTACCTTCCTAACTCAACACGAGACTGCCAGAAAGGCTGCAAAAGATGGATGCTAACCCAAATGTTGATGGTTCAATCTTAGCTGCTGTCAACAAAAATATTAGTATTGTTTAGGGATGGTTTATCTGTTCTCTACAAAATCAATATCTGAGGATTTCCAGATATCAATATTGGACTGATATTGTAAATTTAGCCGATATTTGGCACCGATATTTTTTACTATACTGCTCCAGTCTGATGCCCATGTGTCATTCCCAGTTTGTCCTCTGTGCATCAGATTTGTCTTTTTGAACACCCATATGAACTGATATCCCAGCTTAATTTTGGATGTTGTTATTTTTACACAGGTGAAATGTTTATTTGTAAACTTCACTATAACTTAACATAAATTTGTCCTTGCAAAGGGTTTTAAAAGCTTAAACACTGGTTATCAGCGACATCATAAGACAAATATCGAATATCGTATCGGCTCAAAAAAAAAAAAAAAAAAAAAAAAATCCATATTGGATCATTCCTATTATTATTATTATTGTTGTTGCTATCACTACCTGTAGTAGTGTTAAGCATATTTCAAGCTATCCCTATTTTCAAAATTTATAGAATGTTGTCACTTTTTATTTCACCAACTGGGCTGTACCCAATTGAAATGCATGAAGCCAGCAATGGAAAAGCAAAGATCATTTTCCACCTTCACTGATTCACTGTTGAAAGGCTTAGGACACTATCTGCCAAGTATATAATGTCATGACTCATGCTTTTAAATGGATGTGATTGATTATTAAGTCAAACTTGTGTGAGATAAAGATTAAGAAATAAACTTTAATATCATTCTTTAAAAAAAAAAAGTATGTAAGTTGAGTGGGTGTGTGACCTTAAAAGATACCAAGTGAGTGAGAACAGCTTATACAATAGATCATATCAGTAGATTACTTTAGAACAGCAAATATTTTAATTGATGTATCTACATGGATCCAGAATACACTTCTCCAATAATAAAATGAAGATGTGAGTTGAATCTACCAGAGTTCAGACAGACGTGATTCACAGGTGGATTAGCAATCACAGACATGCATGGTCCATCCGTATCAAAACAAATGCAGCTGCTTACGAGAAAAAAATATCGCATACATTATACATTCTGTACCAATTTCCAGTAGCTAATTCCTATTTTTTATTAGCATTAGCAGCCACAATCATGTATTAATAAAACCCAAAGGCTGATATACTACCAGATGTAATATAAAGCTTTGCGAACCCTCTGGAGCAGCCTATCCAACTCATCCACAGATATTAGCTCAAAAATGCTTTTAGCCGTATTAATCAATCAACCGCAGACAGGGGCTAACCTTGAGGTCTCACACAACTAATTTATTCTTTTTCACATTATTTCAAGGGGTTATACAAACTCATGTTCAAGCTGTTTTGTTTTTATAGTATAAAATAAGTACTGATGATTGTGCTACATGTGTTTATGCTGATACTACTACTACTTCTAATGTTGCTCAACCTAAAAAAAAGGTTTGTCTTTTTTTTCTTAAGGTATTGCAATTACACAACTGACCTCAAATACTGAGCTCTGATACTACAAGTTTTATTATTTCTAGGATTAGTAGCAGTACTATTAACTATTATCATCATCCCCACACTAAACAATGTTATTACTAGTATTTTTATATTATAATTAGTTTAAGAGAGTATATACTGTCCTACATATTTAGCCTCTTTAAGTGAAATACAGTGTATGTAGTTACTTTGCACCTCGGTGCCTGTCCCATGTTGATAAGTGTGACTTTCAGATGAGCTTTTAACACAGAGGGGGGAAAGTTGACATTAAATACTGCCCAGATGGACTTTCTCCGATCCCGCTCATAAAAGTTCTTAAGACGCACCACAAATCAGGGCCTCTCAGTATTATGGTAAGCGTCTAGATTGTTATTGTTATTTTACATTTGCAAATACTAAAGTAATTTATAGCTTTTGAGGCATAATTCGAGTCTGGACCCACCCCAGACGTTTTTAAATCTAAGTTAATATTAGCTTGATGAAGTACTCAACGCTTTTTACTGCGGTCAGTGGAAACTCACTGCTGTAACCACTGTCATCTGTGAATTAAAAGGGCTATCAAGTCCATATGCAGAATTGGAAAAAGTATTTCTTGATGAAAAAACATTAATTGCAAATCGGCAAGGTAACTAGAAGTACTAATATGTAAAAAAAACAAAAAACACTACTGAAGTAAACACACTAGACAACTTCAACAAAGTGAATATGTTGACTGACTGAGTTCTACTTCGACACAAGCTATGGGCTACTAAAACTGGTATGTACAACTTTTTTATACTAAGCACTTAAACTATTACAAAATAGTTTCATTATCCACCGCTACTATTAGAAATGCTACTGCTATTATTACTACAGCTGGCGTCTTGCTTATGAGCAATTATAATCAAAGCAAACACAAGTATTGACAAAATCAGGCATGTTTTTGTCCAAGCCTGCAAAATGTAGCAATAATAAACAAAAGACCAGTGGAACAACATCATAAACTGCTGAGTAACTATTGGTAAATACTTTTCTTAGACTGACTAATACTACAGTGAAGTATTTAGCATCTTAAAATCTGGTTTATAATTTAATTGGACTGAAAATTCCACGAAACAATCCTTATTACTACTAATGTTCTTAGAATTGCTACCATCTTAATACTGTTACTAACAAGTAAAAACTAAGCACATGCATAATTTTATGAGAAAACATACTTTTTAAATTACTATGGTAAGAGTTTCACTTCAGCTCATTACCATCACAAAGCAGCCAATTTACGAGGGGCTGAGTGGAGGAGTTGTGTTATATTACGGGCTAAACTATCTCCTCTATGGAAAACAGCAGGCTCGAGCCAACAGCAGTCTGTATAGAGAAAACGAAAAGTGAAATTCAAGATGGTGGGGCAAAACGGAAAAACGGCAGCTCTCTGGGGGTCCGTCCTCTTTCCGGAGCGAGGCAGGAAAGAAAACCCCATTATGGAGGACTTTAGGTGGTCCCGGCCTGGGTCATTCGTTATAATGAAGCTGCGAACATGACAACAACCACCATAGGGGTTTCAATGCTCTACTGTACCAGATACTGTAAAACAATCTACTATGCTATACTGCTACTGAGGAAGTACATACGTTAAAGAAGATGTAAACAAGATGGGAACTGGTGTAAGTATTCATTTTTTACATGAAAAATGTTTTTGTAGGATAAATGGTTTCAGGAATTTTTAGGAGATTTTTTTTACATTGACTGTTTTTGGATACAGACTGGAATATGTCAGTGTGTCTGTGTCAGTGATGTTTTTTTTAAGAGAAAGAAGATAATCCACAAATGTATATACTGTATTTAAATGTATCAATAATGTATTAATGTCTTCATTTTGCTTTACCCCACATCTCTAATAAAAAACTCTATGCATGTATTGTTTTAATGTCATTTGAGAATCAGCAATATAATAGCTACAGTATATTGCTGATATTAGTTACTGAAGTTTTTGATTTATTATTGCTGTTGTATTTTTTTACAATTGCATAAAATAATGGAACTAAAATGCACTAACTGCCCTATAAATATCATTGTTTAAAAAATATTAAAATGGAAGAAATTTGATCTGGATAAAACGGGACGCCTGAAACAAAACACCAAATACAGGCAATAAGTTAACCATAGTAATAAATATAATACAGAACAATATGTTAACATTTGAAGCTATTTATTTACTGCTGACCTCTATAAACTTGAGTGTGAGCTGCAGCAGGGATACTTTTCTCCTTAAAGTTCCATCAGGCTCATTTTTCCATCAACAAACCTCTTAATAGCCCGGGCATGTTCACTGTTCGCCGAGTATAAAACACTTAGTGACAAGTAAACACGCAAATATCAAGTTTAATACTGTGCAGGAGACACAGGACCTCCCAAATATGTACACACTCACCTTCTTATCTTACACAGGCACTAAGTTTAAGCCCCTCAGCTGTACGGCCGGATGGAAAATACTTACATTCAAGGTAAGTTTTATAAGTCAAAATGATGTTACAAGGTGCTATATGAACAATGTTGAGTTAGTTACATTTATTACTTGTTTTGCTCAGTATTTCCTAGTATTCTTAGTATCCCCTTTACAATTTGTGAAGTGCATATGACAGGTTTACTTGTTTTTTCTGATCTTTCATTGGTTTGGTCGGACAGTGCCTGTTTGCAATTGTCTAGATTTAATTCAAAAAAATAAAAATTCAAAAAATGTAGTTAGAAAATTAAAAAGTATGATGTAATATTTGGGAACATATGTTTAATAATAATGTGACAATTATATATAATTATCTGTGAATTAACTTTTAAACTACATTTCAAATTTACTGTTGCCCTTTTTACATTTAAAGTTAAATGAAGTTTCACTGCTAATAAGTACAGACGAACATCCTGAATTGTATAAACATAGATTGGCTTTATGAGATTTTCATCAAATAGGTAGCCAAGATTCTCTTAGTGGGTGGATGACTGACAAAAAAGAAACTTTTTTTTCCCCAAATATTGACGTATCCAGCTTTTGATTGCATTGTATTATAAAAACGCCTTTCAATATTAATTTCATGAACCTAAACAATAGAGACATTTAATCATTGCCAGAAAGAGAAATACATTATTTCTACTTACTATTCATAGGACAGTGATTCCGAATATAAGGTCATGAGAGAAGCAGAGTGAACACATTTTTGGAATCTTCTATTTATTTATAGTCTATATTATGAATCATACACATCATGAGAAGTTATTAAATTGGTCCCTCAACAACATTGCAATGTGGGTACCAGAATTCCATCAACCTTGTTTTTGGCTACTTAACTTTGTCAAACTTAACTTACTTGTGACCTGCTATGTGGCGTAATAAGAGTTTTGAATTGTTACAGTGGTCACTTGTTGTTACGTACGATCTAATATGACTAAGCAGCTCTAATAACTGCATTTGAGTGACTCCATCTTATAAATTGCACGCACTCACCGCTGGTCATCAAGATAACGGTTATTGGGAAACTGCACTTCAGCACTAGCCTGTCCGCTTGCATTAGTCACTGTGATTATCATGATCGGTCTTGAAGGCTGCCTGCAATATAAAGCACATGGGTCTCATCAGCCTGTAGTGTCCTGAAAGCAGAAGTAGTCAAACCGCTCTGCGAATGGGTCACTTACTTGTTGATTGTATCTTGGTCTGCACACATAAAACATACCCATCTCGGACACTGCTGCTGCTGCTGCTGCTGCTGGAGCCAGATAATGTACACAAGCTATAAAATCTCCATTCACTTCATCCAGAGCTGCAAGAGAGAAATTTCAGAAACAGAAAAACATTATGTGCTTAAAGGCAGCTAAAGCATGCCGTGGGGTAAAACTTTTGACATTAATTGGTTAGGCTAAACAGTTCAGCTGTTGAGGTAGGCAAATATTCAACTGTGTGTGAAACATGTGTGAAATATAAATTTTATAAATACCTGCCCTCCTAAGTCTCGTAACTCCAAAATAATTAAAGGGCAAAAAGGCAACAAAGAGATATACTTCAGCTTTATTAAATCCCAAAAGGTGACGTTTAATTATGCTGCAAGAAATAAACTAAAACATAACCTACCTTAATAATAATAATCACTCTATGCAATATTGCTGGATTTCACATTAAAATATTAGCATGTTGCCCTGTAACATTTATATAAATAGGGAAAGGTAGTGTTTTTATAGTTGCCTATACTTATTTTTGTTGTAATACAGCAAGTTGAAGGTGCTAGTCACACAAATAAATGATCAGGTTCAACATTAATGTATTTTTTTTTAGATATCCCTTATGAATTTACACAGTAAGATACAAAATAATGTTAAAAGGGGTCTTAAAATATTAATAACAAAATTGTATCCCACAATATAAACACTGCTGGTCAGATAGACTATAAAATATTGTAATATTAATATCAGTTTGTATAAGTAAGTCTTATTGAAGTAATACATTGACATTTTTCTTACATAGGAAACGTTTTATTTACATAGTTTTCAGTGCAAATTATCAATAACAAAATAGCACAAATATATTCAGACAAAATATTTAAACACCATTTGATGTTCTGAGATTTTGTAACGTGAAACAAGTGGTTCATAACCTGAAAATAAAATTCACAACCGCAGTTTGTCTTGACTTGAGGAAAAAAAAAAAACATCAAGGCACGAAAACCGCTAATAAAACGACAACACGTGGCACCGTCTATTTAGTGGCGTAAGTTAGCTGTGTCAAATTAGCCTGAAATAACTAGTCGGACATGGTAAAATACTTTTAAATTTCAATCTAATTTATCTGTTGTTTATTAAGTTTAAAGTTAAAAAGGTGAATTCGTGTACATTTTGTTTTCCATTTTCAAGTTTATATTGTTTTTTCACCCCCTAATTTCCAGGAATTAGCCTACGCCTCCACGGGCCTCGCTAACCATACCTTCCAGTCCAGAATCCGTCGTTTTAGAAAGCCATGCTGTCGTTCTGCCTCACTGATTTAATACTTTTATATGGCCATAGTTCATGAGCTAAACCCGTGCTGACACTGGCTTTCATAGGAGCACCTGGGAGGCCGCTGTGTCCGTGGAGGCAGTGGCCGTCCCCTCCTCGGTCCCGGGCGGACTGCCTGGTGCGCATGTGCCGCTGATAATGACGCTGGTTTGATTGTTCAGAACCGAAGAAACGTCCAAATGAGCCGCGTCGTCCGCGTCTGCCTCCGCGGGCTCGTCGGACTCACAGTCGGTCCGGGGCTCGCTGTCGCAGTCAGACTCGGTCGGGTCTTTGCTCTCCGGGGCCTCGGGCAGAGTCTTGTCCCCCGCTGGATCCTTCTCCTTCTGGGCCTGCGCCTCTTTGGAGTGTCGCCACTTCATGCGCCTGTTCTGGAACCAGACCTTCACCTGCAAAACATCATCATCATTATGCCGGGGTAAGATTTGCACAGAGAAAGAGTGCAGATGTTTTCAACCTATTCTTGTGACATTTTAATGAGACAGCCTTGGTCAGGTTTAGAAACCTATTGGCCTAATAATAGGATACGTTGAAATGTATTGAAATCAAGCACTTCCCTTACCATGGAAAGGAGAACTTGAACTAGAAAAGCACAGCATAGACTGCCCCATATTTGGTCTACTAGGTAGAATAGGAATAGTCCATAGGCATGTCCTGTATTTAAGGCCTAAACATGGTTGCTTGGAAATCCAGAAGGATCTCTGTATTTGTTATACAGATCAGCCGCTGGTACAGAGATGAGTCTGGATTTTTCCAGGCAATAAACATGGACCACAAGCTATAGCTGTCTTAATGATAAGCTTATGCTTGGGTCTTTGGTAAGTGATTTTTGTTTATTGTTGAAAATAAATTAAGTCCTGTTTGGATGGTAAGCAAAGGCTTTGGTTCACACACATAATTATATGGCATTTACATTAAGTGAAAAAAAGGAACTCCACTGAATGGACAGGCAGTTTAAGCCTGTAGCCTTATGTTATTTGCCCATAAGCTGGATGGTGATTGTGTCCATTATTAGACAATTATTGAATCAAATGAGCATTACTAACATTTTCCTTTTAATTAAGTAAAGAGGTACATATACCTTTTTTTATAACAAAACAGTAGTTAACCTGTGAGCCACTAGCCCTAGATGACAATGGTTGAGAAAATAATTAATTACACACTTGATTCCTATCAGTATCTACATAGCATGGGAGTCCAGTGGTAAAACAGAATAAATATACTTGAGCATAGTTAAAAATAATAGCAAATACATACAAAGGTGACATAGTTAAAATATTGCAATGCAGTTACATGAAATAAAAAATAAATCGTTTTTTTTTTTTTTAAATGTTGTTACTTTTTAGGAAGTAAAACATGGTCATGGTATTAAAGATGAACACACCAGCGGCCAGCAGTAATATAAATATGTTAATTACAATACAGACAAAACCAAGCCAATTTTACATGCAAGTAAAAGTGACAATTATTATGGTATAACTGTATAATAGGTCTTTTATAATGATGAAGCTCTAACATAACAACAGTATAATAATTGCAAATAGTATGATAGAGAAGGCCTGTGCCGTCGCTCCTCACCTGTGCGTCTGTGAGACCCAACATGGCGGCCAGCTGCTTCCTGTCCGGTTTCGTGACATATTTCTGAATTTCAAATCTCTTTTCCAGGCCTTTTCTCTGCAGGTTGGAGAACACTGCCCTGGACCATGACCTCTTCCTCTTGTAGGTCTGGGGCATTGTGTCTTTGGTGAGGACAGCATAGGGGCCTAGGACAGTAAATATAAACATACAGGTAAAGACCACAAAATAACACCCTCAGATTACAGCAGTTTCTGTATTGTTTAAACAAGATGGTGGCAGATATTCGATTTTGAGGAATCGTCTAATTATTATAGTAGTGAATGTAACAGTAAAAAAGTCATGTCAAATCATGCAACTAATACAAGGGCTCATGCCCCAATCCGATAATCAATCTTGGGAATCTGAAAACAACAATTCAACAGAGGTGGAACTATTGTTAAGATTTTAAGACAAATTATTTTAGAAAGACTTGATTCAAGATTTAATTCATTGTTTTCAATATTTGGTCTGGCACAGGTACAGCTGAAAGGAAAGGAAATTCTAATTGTTACAACAAACAAATGTCTACTGTGTTCAGACAACTTTGGTTTTAAGTTGAAGATTTAATTTCTTATGTCTTTTTTTTTTATATATAACAGTTACATTATTCTTCCACTTGTGCTTGTGGGATTGCCTGTAGTAACCACCTGGAAAGCTGTCTTGAAACTGATGCTGGCCTGTTTGCCTGCTGCTGCTGCCTAGTGCGCCCATCATGGAGGCTGCTTCGCTCATCCCCGGGTCTATGGAAGAGTAGTACTGGCCGGACGCAGGCTGGACCGCAACGTGGTGGAGCCCTGACTGACGGTTTGAGCTTACGATGGAGGTAAGATCTGCCATAGAGCCAGAAATATGCAGTTGTTTGTAATGGGTGAAAGGTATGGACATAACATGCAACTTACTTATATACTTTTGGTTTAAATATTAGAAAAGTATCGTAGAAATCTATGATCTATGAGAAACAACACTGATCTGTGCTGAAAATAGCATAGACATATTTTTCTTGCATGCAATATAAACTCTAAAATTACTTGTTAAAATATTACAATTAAGGAAAATATTCACAAGCCCATGCTGTTGTTAGTTCTGCGACCTCTGAACTTGACTTACGTAGCCTAAGGAAATAGTATTGCCTGCAGGACTCCCTGCATGTAATGTCTTTCTGACAACATATACACACTTTGCACTTGAAACTGCACAGTGGACTCAGTGGCATTGTGGTTTGTAACTTGTGGTTTGGCTGTATACACATTTAATGTAGATTTAGTATCTTATCTGTTGTGAACAGGTCCATAAACCAGAAGCCCTATATTCATTTGTTATTGTTTACAAAAGTTGAATTTGAGCATAAAGCATTAGGCACGTTGTATGTTTTGTTTAAATAATACAGGCAATATTGATAACAGACCATTATGCGTAAAATGCGTAAAATGATCTCCTCACCTCTTAATGACGACTTTTCTTTACTTTTTGGATCAAAGTCCGTGGAAAGTATCCGATCTATTCCAAACTTGAGGTCTTTACTGGAAGGCGGAGGTGCTTGCTGGGAGGTGAACGCGGTCCGGGACACTGAGGTTAGCTGTAGTCCGTGTCTGTGGTAGGGCGATGCGGGGCTCAACCTGGCCGCATATAAAGCTGGCTCCGGAGCGACTGGAGAGGGGCGCAGGGGAGGTGTGCCAGCGCGCCCCTGCGTTCTGTGGTGCCCCATGTGCACCATGAGAGCGGAGGAACTCGGGATGTTCTCCCCGTCTCCCGCTTGTAAAATATCTGCAATGCAAAACGACGGCTTCTTCATGGTATCCACAGCGAAGCCCCCCGCGCAGTACGCAGACCACAGGCTGAAGTTCGATGCGTAAAAGGGGTTGAGTCCGGTTGTGTACATCCCGTAGCCGCACTCAGACACACATATGACGGCTTGTTGAAAGGCAAAGATAGCTAAAACCCCGCAGCTGGTCGTTCCTCAGAGTGGAAGTGCTATATTGCTCTCACAACTCTGAAATCCCAAACTCTGGGTCGGACGCGGCATGAAGTTCAGTCTCTGACACTGATTGGTCGTTTTTTGAGCCAATGGCTGTAGCGCGCTGGGGCTCACATCACGCCCTCGCAGATGAAGATGTGTAAGTAACCCTCGCACTCGCGCACACACACATGACCTGGGAGAGCAGCAATTTTGATCCCGGGATGATGGATTGATCACTTAACGAGAGGCCACTCCCTCCTGTGACCGCAAAATGAGGCACGATCCCACAACTTCATTCTCAAGATTTTTCTCTTTATAGCAACGGACAAATGTGAATGAAAGCAAGCATGGGTATTAAAAAAATGAGTGGATACATTTGAAGTAATGCAGTAGTGACTGAGCGTATGGCACAATTACATTTTACGCACAATATTTTACGCACAAATTACGCACACACTTGTCCAAGCAGAAAACGCCCTTACAAGAAGAAAATGGATACAAAAAGCCTATATTTTAATTATGGGGACACATAATGCACAATGAATTACTAATTATTAATAATGCTTTATTATTTTTTATATACAAAATCATCCGGCTTGCATTTAAGCAGGCTACATCGGAAAATAATTTGTCGTCTGCGTAATGTGACATCCTCTAATATTATTCACATTTTTTAATTTGAAAAGCCCAAGTAAAACAACAAACAATGTGATTAGATTTCATACGAAAGAGCCAAGGCTAATATAAGGCGTATAATAGGGTATTATTGTCTATGCGCCGTTCAAATGCAATCAGTGCTTCTATTAGCTCCGTCTCATCCTGTTTTTGATGGGCTGTGATTCGTGTTAAATGAGCGGATACGCCTGCTAGATGTGGCCCTAAAATAGAATCTGTTCCAGTATTTTAGGATACAGCAGAAATCCTTATTTCTTCCGGTGCAGAGGGGGACACTTTATAATGACTGTTAGCACTTCCTTCTTTCAATATTTGTGCAACTTTATCTCGACCTGCAAGTTGCACGGTGACGCAAATCCGTCCCCATGCTCATAATAAACAGAGGAAATCTATTCCCCGCGAAAACGAAAACACAATTAACATCAGAGGCGATACTTCATCCGCAAGGCCCCTCAAGATTCTCACTGCGGGTCACGGCCAATGCCATCTTGTGACCTGCACTTAAAAGGTAGGAAGAACAGAGAAAATTAGATTAAATGCATTTGAAAGGATACGTCTATATAAAAAGGAATAGCTGTAGCCAGTAAATTACAATTTCCAGGAGGGTTTGACCTGCAATAAAGCTCAATGCTGAAATAAGTTTGCTACTAGACCATAAATATAGCTTAGACCCTATATAATAA
Organism: Taenioides sp. WSHXM2023; assembly: GCA_029959045.1. Lineage (NCBI taxonomy): Eukaryota > Metazoa > Chordata > Actinopteri > Gobiiformes > Gobiidae > Taenioides > Taenioides sp. WSHXM2023. The sequence continues at coordinate 21,707,825 of CM057103.1, read as the reverse complement.
AAAAAAATACACTGAACTCTAAATTAAATCGAATGGAAAACAATTTAAAAAGCATACAATTTAAAAGCAAAAATTAGCCTGATTTTTTTGGTATTCCATGGGTTATTTTAATAGAAAACAAAACCCACATTTAATAGGCCTACACTAATATTTAAGTGTACATTTTTCCTGTGCGTAAAAGTTGTGTTAACGCGTCCCATGTGCTCCACTTTCGATGTTTCACTGACGCTCTTTGCAAATGAACGCACGCAGCTCGCAGGTGCACGGCGTCATGTCTCTGGACTTCTCGTCGCATGTGCGCAAACAATGGCTTCTGAAGTAGCGCGCATTCATTTCTTTTGCACTTGATTCATAGGCGCGGAAGCCACGATGACCCCGGCTGCCTCCTATCATCACGGTGTTTTCGAGTGAGACTTTTCCGGGTTAAAATTAGCAGTGAGATACTGAAGGTTTGCCCTCCATCACGCAGTCAAAACAATCCAGGGAAGAGGATATGGCAGACACAGCACGCCTCCAGTTATTTCAGTGACCGACGATTAGTTTTTTTTTCAGCGGGAAGCATCAAAAACAGCGCTTGGTGAGTGTGTGCGCATTGAGTCACCTGACAGCACAGGATATGCTTATGCAGGGGCGAGATTTATTCACTGACTGACGATTTAATATGTAAGGCCTCTATGCAGGAAAACGCATTTGTACAGGGCCACAGTCCAAAATGTGTTGCTATCATTATCACATTGGCCACTTAAACCTTACTAGAAAGACAAACCCCTCAATGCATCTATAAATCTGTAGTCCATTTTCACAACAAAAGTGACCTCAGTCCCTGAACACTACAAATATTTTATTTTCAACAAAATATTCACAGTTAAATTTACATTTTTTTTCCCCAAAAGAGCAGTATTAATAGAGCTAATAGTAGGCCTAAAGCAGTTCTGTGTGTGGGTGTGAATGTGTGTACAACAATGCCGCCATCTCTGTTTGCAGATTGGGCGCTCTGGATCAAAAATACACACAGACTGTAAGCCATGGTTTTAATAAGAATATAAACTTCTATTCAAGTTCAGATTGAGTATCATGAAAAATATCCTTTCAGAACAGGTTAGCACAAATCACCTGTAAAAACTGAAACATTACATTTGCTGCCAGAGCTCCACTGGACACTATTATTCACCTCCATTTCCCCTTTTTCCAGGCGTCTCTCTGCGGAGCTGTATAAATGATCGCAGGTGGGATTTCTGCTTGTGCCAGCAACTCCTGCATCATTCAAAATCTGTGAGAATGAAGAAAAGCCACATGTACAGGTAAGTTCATGTACATATTTTTTGTGCTAAATCATCTTGGTTTTAAGATTCTACAATATGTGCTGAAGTCTCTCACTCAAATGGTATTTTCTTAAAGTAAATAAAAAGATGTCCCTGTTCCAACGTGCCTATCCAATGTATCATACATTTTGGATATTGATCATAGGGGTTTTCCCAGCCCCCGTGACAATTAACAATATAGTTAAAACTACACTATGTAACTTTTCCGTTGGAGTCTGCTCAGGAGATGTTATGGTTTTGCCTGGAATGTTCCACAGTTTGACATTAAATTAAAAGAAACACCATGAAAATCTGACTTGCCTCTCCACAGATCTGACCTGTAACTTGATCTTCATGTGTTAGACAGGTTTAATGCTATACTGTTATCTATCTCCATAGAGACAAGCAGGTTCAAGTTACATGTCTGATCTGTGGAGAGGCAACCCCACTCACACGAAGAATGCATGTGTTTGACATGAGAAATTCCATACTGTAGAACATTCTAGGCAAAACAAAACAATAAAATCCCCATGGTTGCAGATTCACCATCAGAAAAGTTACACAGTGCACCTTTATTAAGTTGTGATGTATTTTGAACCTCCGTAGCATTCAAAACAAGAAAACACACAGCTGACAGGAGGTTGCAGCTTGCGTTGCATAATTAAAGTCATAAAACAGGGCTTAAACAACAGTGTCAAAGCATCAATGGCACGCTAACGAACACAAATTAACATTGTATAGACGAGCTATAGCGACTATTGTTGTGGTCCAGTTACTTAACGTGCGTTTTGAGAGCGCCTTATCAGTCTCAGGAAAACTGAATGGGCCCCTGCAGGATTGGGGATCAGAGACCAAATTAAACCATTTCCATTATTACACCGAGAATTATTGCTCCCCTCTGTAAAAGACTGTGAGGCCCGAGCCAGCAGGACTATTTCTGGCCATGTTTATCCGAGGAAGGAACTTTTGCAGATTTAATGGGACCTGGGCCATTGTACACAGCCTTCTGTTGGGCACTGAGCCATGGTTTGAGCAAAGGGATGCAGGAGAAAGGAGCCCGAGTCAAATGAAAACAAGAGCTGTACCGACCACACCAGGCCAACCAAGTCAGGTGATTGTTTCATTCATATTGTAATAAAAGGTGGAACGCAGAAGGTGGTGACAGATAAATATAATGGAACAGGCAAAATCATATAGTTTTTCAGCTTGAATTTGATGTTTAAAGATTTAAAGACCTTTCCTGAATAACTTTAGGATGATCTTGAGCTGTATCAGAACAATATAATACGCCCATGGACCACTATGAAACCTACCTGGACCACTGAGGGATTACACAGATAAAAGACCACATTGTAAAATAAAAGAAAGTCACAACTCTACTTTGACGACAAACAGATGAAACCACCAGGCCGTGTATTTCTTTAGCAATAAAACCGCCTGTAAACAAACGCAAGATAGAGCGTTCAATATTGTTCATGTAGCTTTTCAATTGCAAATACTATGCACCTTTTTGAAACATTTTTTTAGAAAGTTAAATGAAAGGATGACAGCTTATAGACATTCCTTACATGTTTATATTGTCCAGTGTATGCCATATGCCACCTTTGGAAAACTATTAATTCTCCCAAAACTATTAAAATGATATGGCATTGCCGACTGAAAAGCAATTTGGTCAGTCACATCAGAACTCACATAATTATCCTGCTGATTTGTAAAGTCGCAACTATTAGGTCTAATATAGCCATTTCTTTCCCTCTAATGTATTTCAAGTGTCTCCATAGACTTTGCTCGTTCGAATAAGAAGAATAAATTCCTTCCCATGACGGCATTTCTATTTGCGGGGCTAGTTCTGAAGACATGAAGTGGTCGTTAGCTGGACAGTGGAGTGCTAGACTAATCACTATGGCCTATGATGTAAACACGCTAAGGGGTTGCCATAATGGACGTTTTTAAATATCACAGTGACTTAGTGCCGTTGAGCAAATTCACGTGTTTACACTGAGGCAGATTAAAGTCGCCTCTTGTGCAGCGGGTTCAATGTCCTCCACAGCTCCAGTGTGCAAAATGTACACACAGTTAAAGTTAAATCAAGCCGGTGAGCTGAAGAGAAAAGACCAACGCTAACAGAGACGTCGTAATAACAAACTATTATAGGGCCTACTGGGTTTTGTCCGCTGTTGAAGCTGTCATAGAGAGGACAGGCCTAAGCCATCACCAAACAATACATCTAAACATAAGGCGCACTTAAGCCAGAGTTTCTCCCAGGTCAAAGCTAAGCACTTTTGAAGATTTTGAATCAGAATTATCAGTTTTTCACAGGACAAATCACAATTCAGTATAATTTTATCTATCCCAGAAGGGCAATTTAAGAACACTGTGTAATTAAAATACAATGCTATTAGAATAACTCAAACAAAGATCTCAGTGAGCAACAAAACGTCGCTTCCCTGTGTCCTGTTGCCTGATAAATCCAGAATGATCTCTCTGTAGTTTTATACAGAGGGATATCAGTCTGGTCACCGCTCCCTCCATCGCGTCTCGAGCCAGAACCAAACACGATCGTCCATTCAGATTTGTTTATTTCAGTGACAGGAGCTCACTGGCCACTTGCTCAATGATTCTGCAGAAATCCACAATGTTTTTCAGTCCCCTGTGATATATTTTTTATACAATCTCTGGTTTGCTTGCATGTCTCTCAACAGATCTAAGTGGTACCATCCTGGAGTACTGCCTAAGTTCCATAGATATGGCCACTGAAGGGGAAAATTAAACGCATTTTGGAAAGTACTTAATTCATAAAGAATTCAGAATGTCTTCTTCAAAGCAATAGTTTTGTTCTAGTGTCTCCCACAACTTCAAGATTGCTCACTACCCCAAAAATCACCCACTATAACATACTCACTGTAAAGACAAGCCCTTTCTGCTAAGTCCAGGTATACAAAGTAATAGCATGATTAACAGTGTATAAGTAAACATTAAATGATTTGTAAATGCTTTGACATGAAATGGGAATACCAGCCTGCAGTGGGCCCGGCTGCTTCCTTATCGAGTAATGAGGTGGCAAAATGTTCGTCACGGTGGTGGTTTATGGCCACACCGATGCTCCTGTTGGTTATACACTTTAGTCTGACGCAGAGCAGATAACTGTATTCACATTACAGCTTCATCTGAGGCTACTGTTTAAACCACAGATGGAAAAATATCATAGATCAAACAATGTTAAACCAAGCACATTACCTCAGTTAATACACTCTGTAATAGGCATGGAGGTTCACTTCAGGGCTTCTTCAAAGACTGAAAATAAAGGTTTCAAATGTGGGGTCTACAAATATAAAAATAAAGGGTTATTTTCTTTTAATTAGCTTTATTTAAAGAAAGAAGCGATCAGTAAATTAATATTTTTTCATGAGGGTTTAAGCACTGGTGTACTTGATACTTGATATTGCCTTTGTAAGACTCCAAGTTTGAAATGATTACTTTAGACTTTAGACTTTAGACTTTTATTGTCCCAAGGGGCAATTCTGAATTTTAAAGCTACCAGCAGATGGCAGATGTGAATCCTGTTCCCCCTCTCCTCACCTGACCTTTATTCAGGCTTACCTGTGCTCTCTGGACTTCTAAATGTCAGATCTTCATTCTAGTTTGCTTTTTAATAATGATCCAGAGATAGTAGAACATTTGATGGATTGGATATCAGTTCATCAGATATCCTGGGTTGGTATATAGATTGTTGTAATATGACTGTTTATAACTTTTATACATACAGAGCAGTTAGAGTTACCTGAAGAATAAATAACAGTAACAGAATACAACTGGATCCATTTTGTTTGTAAGCCAAAGTATTGTTATCCCTACTTCATATTTCAACATTGCAATTTATATTTACTATATTGTCTCAGTTTACTCAAGTAACTTACTCAAGTAATGCACTGGCATTTGCTAATATTATTTTTGAAATACCAATCTTTCTTAAGTACACGTCTACTATCTGTCAGTAACATTTGAGAGGATAAAGGGCATGTTTTAAGTCAATGTCAGTGATGTTGTTAGCTGAAGGTTGCCATCTAGAGGCGATGTACCACTGACACAAATAGACATAATAAAATGAATGCTTATGAATAGCGAAGGAATCAACAAAATATGGTGTAAATGAAATTCCAAAAGTAAGTAGTTTTGGCTAAATATTGACTAAATGATAACGCTTTGATCCAGCCGCAGCTCAAATGCCCACCACATATCGGGTTCCAGCCTTGCCATAACACACGATTTGCATGTGTGGCCTGTAAAATGATTGAACGTATCCTTGTGGCTAATTAACATGTGTGCTTTGCGATGTTTGGGGACCTCGGGAGACTTTGGCCATAACCTTTGACCTCCATTAAAGGCCGGGGCGGTCCTTTGGGAGGAAGTAGGTCTGTTTCAGGAAGTGGAGGCAGGTGTCAGCTGCTGGTGTGGAGAAGTGCTGAAACTGGACACTGCCAACTCAGAAACAAGTTCAAGAAAGGCCCAATGCTACATGCAACAGTTATTCTGCTATTTGAACCAGTGTTGGCTAGTTAGACAGACAGCCGCTAAGAACATAAACACATGATTAACTGATTAGTAAAGCCTAATTAGCTAAAGCTAGATTCCCCCCTCATAGTTTTGTAGATATGTAGATGGTCATGTATATGTAATAGAAAAAAGGATCCACTCCTGATTTTAGTGTGTTAAACGTGCACTGGTGGTGGGTATTGCTTTGCCAGAGATGTGCCACAGTATGGCTTTAAACTTACATATCTATCTAAAGGTCCTAGGTTATGCAAAATTTACTCTTTTAGCCATGTTATAATGCTGTTACCGTGTTAAAAACATACCTGGAATTGTGTTTTGTTGAGTAATCCTTTATTATTAGGCTGTCTACATCTCCAAATCTCAAAATGCTCTGTTCCACCTTGTGATGTCATAAAGTTAACAGCTACCTTATACTATTTGTTCAGTAGAGATTGGCAGTTCCAGGGCTGAAATTATCTAGTTGATTCTAGTGGAGGTGTATGGAGTTTAAAAACACAGTGGAGCACCTCCTGTAGGTGGAACTGAGTGTTTACCTTTCGGCCTATATACACAGGATTTGTGTGTTAAACATGTGTGAATGACACAAACACAACTCCAGGCATGTTTGTGACGAGGAAACAACATTATAACAGATCAGACAGTTGCAGTGATGTAATAATTACCTGTGAATGGCTATGGACTTTGGGAGGAGGGTGAACGGTGGATTATTTTTTACTCTCAATAAGAACATGCAGGATTTTTCAGGCCAACCAAGAGACATAGTCCCTCCAGTGTGTCCTGGGTCTTCCCCGGGGGTCTCCTCCCGGTGGGACATGCCCGGAACACCTCTCGAGGGAGGCGCCCAGGAGGCATCCGGAACAGATGCCCGAGCCACCTCAGCTGCTCCTCTCGACATGGAGGAGCAGCGGCTCTACTCCGAGCTCCTCACCCTATCTCTAAGGGAGCGCCCAGCCACTCTGCGGAGGAAACTCATTTTGGCCGCTTGTAGCCGCGATCTTGTCCTTTTGGTCATTACCCAAAGCTCATGAGCAACTGTAAAATTATCCACAAAAATATACTTTATACCTTTTTATTTTCCCATGTACTGTATATACTCTATATTCAAATTTGGCATATTTTCAAAATGTATATTGTTATATTATGATCATACTTAAATTTGAACTTTGGAAAATCTTAAGTAAATTGATATATTGATATTTTTGTCTATAATGAAGGCAAGCTACCAATTAGAAAGTGGCTGTTCTCTGAGGCTGCAACCTGGTTGTGCACTGGCGCCCCCTTTTGGATGTTTTTATCTATTACCACCATAACCGTTCTGTGTAGTTGCCAATCTACAAGCTCTGAATTAGCCAAACCTCACCAATCCCCATATCCAGCTACTTTGAACTGAACCATAAGCACACGCGGCCATATAGTTTGGGAATGGGTGAGCTCATTAAATGTAGGAATGCTGGGAACGTGTTGGAGACGGCGCACAGACGGACATTAAACATTGCTCAGATAAACAGTGAAGCTGTAAAAGAGTGGATGACCTCACTATCAAAGCAGACACAAGCCAGGCCGCGGAGAGGGGGAGTGTCAACAAACAGTAGCCATGGAAACAGGGATGAAAGATGAGCCAAAAGTTTATAAAAATCAGAATGAACGTAAATTTATAGGCCTAAAGATGACAGATTTATGTGCTGTTACTACACACAAGCTGTATGCACACACAACATTGTTTACTATTATTCTTTTATACACCGTGATGAGATTTGCAGTAAAAATGTACAGTGTTATAAATGTGCTTGGATTGATGGAGAGAGTGAACTAGTGCTTACTATAACTAATGCTATGGGAATTACTATTACAAAATAACATTGTTTAGTGGCTGTCATGGCATATTGACCCCAAAAGAGGGCGCTGTCTGTTGTAAATGTAAATAGCAGTTACAGGATCCCAATTCCAACTCTAGTAATTATTAGTTTTATGGATTCTGAGAGGCATTTTTACAGTTTAGTTTGCATATTCATGTTAAATTCAGTGTATTTACTTTTTTTGAAAATAAGAAATGTAAAAGGAAAAAAATAATGTGATTTGTAAATATTGTATGAGTAAACTGTGATTCCTTAATAAAAAAATTTTATAAAAAAAAATGCAGTGTATTTTGAGTAAAGTATGTTAAAAATCTGCCTATTAATAATGGTTCATCTCTCAAACATATAGATTAAATATAACTTGAAATATTTAACTTCTAGCAATTTGAGACTGTTTTCAAATGAACTGCAATTAATTATTTCAAGGATAATTGTAAGAAATATTCAATAAATAATAAAACATATCAATTACTGCTTTAATACAACTGATCTGTTTATCTATAGAAAGCCTATGGAGGATGCACGTCCCCGTAGAATTATTCATAGGTTTTAGCTTTCTGTTATACGGGGCCATTTTGAGGACGATTGCCCATTCGAAACCTAAAATTCAAAAGATATAATATTTTTGTTTTGAATTGCTATGGCAACAGTCTGAAACCCACGAATAGGGTTTCTATCTAATGTTTTTGTCAAAATTTAGTTCTTATATTCTTGTTCCTGTCTTCTGTACACATTTTGTAGGTCTGGTGAACGTTTTAGGCAAAACACATGTCCTCATTCCATCCATAACTTTAAACCTAAATATCTCAGGAGACAGTTACTAGTTTTATTGTAGAGATCAAGGCATTTTTATAATGTTCAAAACACATGCACACAACTGAACATTTGCTGTTGTGACATGCCTAATTCCATCACATTTTAACTAAATAAAAAATGTCAACATATGAAATAGTCCTTACACTTCATCCAGTGGAACCATTTTGAGCAGTCTTGAAACAATGTGTATAACAAACGTGAAATCTCCTCAGCACGCTGCCTCTGATGAATTACCCATAAATCACCTCAGTCATGACCCGAGTGCTGGTTTTTCCTCCTTTTCTCTCACTTCCCTCCTTCCCTGGTATTTGGGCTCATTGTTTCTGGATAAACTAAAGCTGTTTTCCTCTTGTTTAAATCATAGAAATCTTTCACCAACTCCATTACACCAAGTCCAGGTGTGCATCTACACCTACAAACAATATTGTGTACAGGGGTTTCAGAATGATGAAAAATAGGGCTGTAGCCGTAGCAATTAGCAATTTTATTAGACAAAAATGACTTTTGTGAGCTTTAAGACAGGTTATAATGCTGTTACCTCCTCAAAATCATACCTGGAGTTGTGTTTTGTTTCATTCACACATATGAGTAATTCTTTATTATTAGTCTGTTTACATCTTCAAAGCTCAAAATGCTGTATTCCACCTTGTGATGTCATGAAGTGGTAGTTTTCAAGTTAACAGCTACCTTTTGCCTTTAGTTACGTAGAGATTGGCAATTCCAGGTCTGAAATAATCCAAATGATTCTAGTGAAGGTGTATAGAGTTTAAAAACACAGTGGAGCACTTCCTGTATTACCACATCATCACAAGGTGCAGTAGAGTGTTTTCTTTTTAAGAGAAGAACTCAGATGGAACACATCTACTCTACACCACCATGCACCATAATAAATACTGCTTACAAGTAGTGGATTTGTAAAAAAGTACGGTTTATGTTCAGTGTGGTGTGTGACAGGCGTAGGCTACAATACGAGTCTGTGTGGCCTGGACCCGAGCCCCTGGACTGGGCAGAGAGAGGGCACCAGAGGCATGGAGCAGGTCAGAGGGACGCCTGGGAAACACAGGGGAGAGAGGCCAGTGGGCTGGAGAGGAGGAAGGGACACCAGAAAGCAAGTAATTCAACTAAAACAGACTTAAACAGTCATGGGAGTGCTATGGGACTATAGATGAAAAATGGCTTCTTGGCTAAGTCAGGCTTTTTTACTCACTAATCATGTCTTTTATGAAATTGCACTGTCCCCTTTCAAATAAACTAATCTGATCTAATGAGATGCACCATCACAATGTAAATAAAGTGGCTGAGACCAAGAAATCCTATCAGTGGTCAGAAAGAGCCAGCCTAAAGGACAGCACAGAGCAATAAAATCCAAGATCTACAACACCAGACAAGAGCCAAACTGTAGACTGTGCAAAGAGGCTCCTGAGACAGTCCTGCACATAACTGCAGGGTGTAAGATGCTGCAGGGAAAGGATACATGGAGCTGCATAACCAAGTGGCATATGTCATAGTGTACAGAAACATCTGTGCAGAGTACGGGCTGGAGACCCCAAGGTCAAAGTGGACATGTCTCCAAATGTCAAGCCAAGTTCCAGATACAAACTGACAGAATGGTGACACCATTGGGGGGAACACTACAATACCAAATGACATCAAGAAAAAGGACTATGAGAAACTAGAGAGATTCCAGGAGCTCAAAGAAGAGCTGCAGAAAGCCTGGAAGGAGAAGGCATCAGTGGTGCCTGTAGGGAGCACTCGAGTGGCTACACCAGATACTTTACATTTTAAAATGATAAATATCAAGTCCACTATGATAATTCATGTTGCTGAACAATCTGTAACCTATTATGTTTAGTGCAGACATTTTTTTTTTTATTTTATTCAGGTTATAAAACTTAAAGATGCATTCTTTGCACTACAGTATTAAAATCACAGTGTGTAAACTTCAAAAGGACCCAAACAGAAAAATAGGTAGTACATTATTTGGATTTTAAACAATTCCTTTTGCTTCCCTTAGAAATATGACAATCCAATCTCTTGTCAGCTCCAAGTAGTTGTGGGAAAGTACACAGCCTCATCTTTCTGAGCATTTATCATTGATCAAAGCTTGTGTTGCATGTCACCTCCACTGTCTCCACAAGCGTTGGCAGGTCCTATAGGTCAGTGAACGCACCATCCCTATCAGCTGTGATCTCAGATGACCGGTCCCACCAAAACAATGCACGCCTCTCACCATGAGCGCAGAATACAAGGGCCTCTGTCACAAACATACAAGTGTGTGCTTCTGTTTGAGCTGTGGGGCCATGTCTTCACAGTCCAAGTGTTAATCCACTTAAGAAGTCCCCAGGCTCATTACACTGGGGATTGTTCCAGAAGTAAGGCGAGTTTATGGGAAAGGTCTCCGCAGAAGCTGGACTGACATGAAGCTCACGCTATAGCCAGGGCTCAGTATACATAAGGATTAAACTGACAGGGCCTTCACTGCTATATAAAATGATTTGTCACTTTTGGGTTTTTTTGTTTTGCTTTTTGTTTTTTGAATATGAATCATGAATGAATTATTAAGGTTAAGGTAAGGTTAAAGGTACAGAATGCAACTTTCTGGGGGTGGCAAAATAGAAAGTGAAAACCATACTTCAGAACATTCTCGATGGAGATGGAGTATGTTTTATGCCCTACTGTGGAAGATTATAGCAGAACTTTTTCTTGGAAATAAGCAGGCCCTCCTTCAGGCCAAATACAAGTTTTCAATAAAGATTTGCGCTCTTTATTTGAGCGGTTTTTAATGCTAGTTCAGCCCCCGCAGACCCATCTCCACATCTTGAGCTAGTCCAGACTGTGTTTATTGTATGCATGTTTTGGGCTGATGTGGGAAACCAGAGTGTCCAGAGGAAACTTGCAAACTCTGCACAGAAAGGCCCAGGAAGTCTGAGAGTCGAACCCAGAACCTTCTTGCTGTGAGGTGAGAGTGTTGGTCCACTCAGCCATGTACATATGACTCAAGTTGAAAAGTACAGATCTATATTAGAAGTTTCGCACATGAACATGAAAGTGTGTATTGTGTCAGTCAGTGGGTTCTTTACAGTGTGCGTTTCATGAATAAAAGACTGATGGAGAGGAGGGGGATTTCCAGTGTTCAGTTTAGACTCAGAGCAGGAGATGGGAGAGCTGGAGGAGGCATCAGCTGACTGTGAGTGTCTGAGTGTGAGAGTGTGTGTGTGTGTGTGTGTGTGTGTGTGTGCGTGAGGGGGAGCCAGGCCTTTCCCACACCCACCAGAGTCACATACTGTACACACAAGTCCTACAGGGAGGGGGGGTCTGCAGGTCAGCAAGAGAATGCAACTCAAGCATTCATGACCGAAAGAGAAAGTTTATTTTGAATTTTCTCTGTGCCCCAAAATATACTAAAACTGAAATAAATACGCCTACTACTGTTTACTACTTGGGCCATTGCCAGTGCCAATAACTGACTAATGATTATTGTGTTGTAGAATTATGGTTAGTGCATAATTTGCAAAAAGACCACATAAACAAGTTGGATTTTTTGGTGATCTAAATATTAATAATTAGCTTGTGCCAGTTTTACTTTTTCGATACGAATAATATTACGTGCTTCTACTACTTGTGACCTCAGTACACCACTACAGCTATCTAAAGAGGGCCCTCACATCTCTTTACTGTAACTAATGTGCATCAGACAGTGAGGTATTGGAGCTATGTGTAAAGTTATGTACAGTGTGAGATAGCAGTGCGTCCTGTGGTGAGATGAACACTGAGCAGCCCAGGTCAAAACAAGAGTAAGAGCTTTTCTCTGCAACAGTCACAACCAGGATAACCTGATATGGATTTATTTGAGCTGATACAATATCTGATATCTGTCTTGTTGCTGTGGTCGCAAACCAATATTTGCCTATACCGATGTTATGATTTTAAAATCCACAGCAGTTTTAATAAGTCCAGAAGATCATTTTAGGTCAGTGTTTTGTATCAAACTTGATTAATGAAACTGTACAAAGCTGAACTGTGCTGTTCAGTTCAGCTTTTCTTTCAGCTCTGGCCATTTTCTTTCAGCTCTGGCCAAGAGCTGGCGATGCAGGGCTGTTGTGTGTTTGTTGGTAGTGCTGCAACAATTTTAGTAGTCAACTAGTTAGGATTAGTCCTATTTGTTGGAGCTGACAGTGAGGAGACAACTGTGGACTGCAACAATTGGAACTTGTACAGTACTTTGTAAGTCCTATGTTTTAAAATGCTGCAAACATGCTTATATGGCTAGAATTATACACCCAAAAATATCAAAAAATCTACTCAGTTACAGTAACTTGAGTATTTCTACTTACTTTCTACTCTGAACATTAGCTCCAGTGTGAGGAGGCCATAGTGTGGTTGGATGCAGGTGTGGTTCTTCATGACAGGAATGGCCTCATGTGCAGAGGTTGTCCACACACAGTGAAGAGAGTGCTGACGTGTGACGGAAGATAGACTCACAAACGACTGGCGCACTTCAGCTGCAGCTCCTCTGACCCGCAGGACACTCCAGAAAGCATCAAAGACCTGAAAAATCCAAATGTATTATATATTCTGTACGACAAATACACATAACAGCACTGCACTGTCTGCTCTCATTGGCCAGAGCTCAGAGAATAAGAACTGTAGTTAAAGGAACTGTATGTCGCTTGTGCTCTTACAGTTTTCAGAAAGGTACTACAGTCACAGTCACAACTGAACCTGTGTTGCCAGAGCCTTAACCTGCAGATAGAGGACACATCCAAGTTTTTCTCATTCACATATGAACAGACCATGCCTCATGTAAAAGCTCAGAACCTCCAGAATTCCCTCACTGAGCTGCAGTGGCTGAACTAGCACTGATTCATGATCGGCTGCAGGTCCAGGGGTTTAGGCAGTGACCAATCAGATCAGAGAGAGGCATTTTAGGTTTAAACTAACTGGATTTCAGCACCGAAACTGGCAACCCAAATGCAAGACTCATGTGAGACCCCAAAACACCAAATTATAACATAAATAAATGGTACATCAAATGGGACGTCCAGTGTTTTTTGTCATTTATTATTACTAAATTTATGTTTGATTTGAACACACTTACCAAAATCTGGCATCTAGTTCCTTTAACAATTTAACAGGTAAATTAATCAAGTTTTGTATAAAAGACTGATCTGTATTTAAATATAATACAGTATGGAATTAAACTTGTCTATCTCCATGGAGACAGACAGTTGACGCAACCAGGCCAAGTTACAGGTCCGATCTGTGAAAAGGCGACCCGCTCACAGTGACAATGCATGGTTTAGTCATAAAAACACATGCAACTGAATAAATAAAATAAATGTTTAATACCATTTCATCAATAACATCTCCATGGAGACAAGCAGGCAGCAGACCCTTCACCAGTAAAATGACATATTGCACCTTTAAGTTATATATTATAGTCGCATTTACATCATTGGTTTATTTCTTTGTCTTGCATTGTTGAATTATATTGTCTTCACTGGCCGTATTTCAAACCCACATGTAAACACTGCTTGATCCAAATCCAGCCTGTGTTTCCGATGGAGGGAGCAGGAAGGAAGCAGAGTAGCAGCAGCTGCAGGTTGCTGGTTCAACACTCCTAAAAGACGTGTTGTGGGTTTCCTCAGTCACAACAATAGACCATTATACCCCCGAACAACACACATTCATACAGTCTGTGCGAGTGCATTAAAACCTGATAAACGTCCCACATTTCTCTTGAAGTCCTCAGGGAGTCCAGTGTGTTGAGAAGAGGAAATCGAACTGGATCAAGTCTATGAAGAGAGTGGAGAAAGGTCTTATAATATGCAAAAGTGACGCTTGTGAGCTTTTAGACATGTTATAATGTTGTTACTTCATCAAAAACAGACCCGGAGTTGTGTTTTTTTTCATTCGCACATGTTTGAGTAATACTTTTATTATTAGTCTGTCTACATCTCCAACGCTCAAAATGTTCCACCCGTGTGATTTAGTAGAGATTGGCAATTCCAGGGCTGAAATTATCCAAATAATTCGAGTGAAAGTGTATGGAGTTTAAAAACACAGTGGAGCACTTCCTGTATTACCACATGACATCACAAGGTGGAATCGAGTGTTTGAGAAAACTCAGTCTAAATATGCAGGATTTGTTTGTTAAAATTGTGTAATATGGGCCCTTTAAACACTATGACCATTTTAGAAACAAACCATTTAACAGTGTCATTAAACTCATATATCTCCATAGAGACGACGGAAGATGGGACCACCAGACCAAGTTACAGGTAAGATCTATGGAGAGGCTCACAGTCACTCGCTCACAGTCAGAATGCATGTTTTCTATATGCTATAAAATCACTCACACTTAAATAAAAGCGTTTAAAGCCATACTGTGAAACATCCCAGGCAAAGCAATAACATCTCTGTAGCTACAAGCAACCAGAAAAGTTCCACAGTGCATCTTTAACATTACAGAGACTGGGGGGTCTCTGCAGTGGTAGTGTTGCCAGTCCTCTTTTGTCAGAATAATGCTGCGTTTCCTCCCATTCTCTCCGCACTCACCCCCTCGCCTGTACCCTCCGTCCTGACAAATACACACTCAAATATGCAGCGTTCAAGAGGATTTCCGACTCACGACCCTGAGCCCCCCAGATATTATCCTCCTGGTAGCCCTCTGCCAATGCTTCCTGATATAGGATGGCCCTGCTTGTCCTCCATGACCCAAGCCATCAATAAAAACACAATATACACATCCAAAAGTGAGCCGGAGAGACCAGAGATTGTGTGGAACAGACGTGAGGCAGCTGCAGGTGTACTGAGAAAAAATTATGTAATCAAATGTAATGTCTAATTTATATAAAATAGAGTTTTACCAGCCAATGAAAGCAATGTTTTAAAGTAAAGTAGTCAAAAAATGTCAAGTAAGAGTAGCCTACTAAAATATAAAGTGACTGAAGTAGAGGTAAAAAGTAATCAAATTATTAAACACTTAGTGAGTAAAGCATACAAAAATAAAATATGTTTTTAAAAAGTATTTGCAACTACTGCTTGTACTGACTGTTGTACATCCATCCATTTTCTTCCACTTATCCGGGGCCGGGTCACGGGGGCAACAGTCTAAGCAGGGACTCCCAGACTTCCTTCACCCCGGACACTTCCTCCAACTCCTCCAGGGGGACCCCAAGGCGTTCCCAGGCCAGCCGGGAGACAAAGTCCCTCCAGCGTGACTGTTGTACATCGATCTGATTCAGCCCGAGTTCATGAATCTCTCAACAATGGTATTTCCAAAAGCGTATTAATCATATCTGATGGTCAGCTGATAGAGAAATTGCAGGTTGGTGGCACGAGTCCAGCTCCTACAGATGAATAGTGTTGTTGTGTCCTTGGGCAAGACAATACCCATCTCGTCCCCAGAGTCTGTATACACTGGCGTATGAATGTGGGTCTGACTGGGTGATTCTTTGATGTAAAGTGCTTTGAGTGTCTTGAAGGTAGAAAAGAGCTGTATAAAAAAAACTAGACTGTGCAAAACGGCAAAACTGTAATCTACCGGTCGTAATCACAAGCATATATAGAAAAGCTAAAGTATGCACATTTCTTAAGATGACAGGGCGCTGACAAGTCCATTTGGAGTTATCAGCTGTAGAAGCCATAAGAGTGTGTGTATAAGTATGTCCTGATTGGCGCATTCACCTCGCTCACGGTGCTCCTGAGATTAGCAGGTGAGAAAAGACGTCTGCTCCTGTGTGAGAGGCTCTGGACTGTCTCACACGACGATTGGGTTTCAGACCCTGGGAACGGCTCACACATACTCCGAGTACTTGTGGGGCCTGTGTGATTTGTCTATCTGATTCAGAAAAGATTGTTAAAGGCATTGAAATTCCAATTGCACCTACAGGTCTGTAATGTAAATATGTGGACTTTGCTTTTAGTTGCAGCTAAATGTATACACTTTGTTTTTAAAAGAGCCCATATTATGCAATCTTTTTATCTATGTTATAATGTTGTTTCCATATCAAAAAATACACCTGGAGTTGTGTTTTGCTTTATTCACACAAACCCTGCATATTTAGTCCTTCTCTCAAATGGAAAACTCTCTTTTCCACCTTGTGATGTCATGTGGTAATACAGGAAGTGCTCCGTTGTGTTTTTAAACTCCATACACCTTCACTAGAATCATTTGGATGATTTCAGCTCTGGAATTTCCAGTCTTTGCACTAGATAACAGGTAAAAACTATCACTTCATGACATCACAAGGTGGAACAGAGCATTTTGAGCTTTGGAGATGTAGACAGACAAAGATGTGAATAAAATAAAACACAACTCCAGGTAGGCTATGTTTTTGATGAGGTAACAGCATTATAACATGGCTTAAATCTCACAAGAGTCAATTTTGTGTAATTTGGAACCTCTGTGTTGGCCTCACATTTAAAGGGGCACTATGTAACTTTTCTGGTAGAGTATCTGCCACCTGCTCGTTTCTATGGAGATGCTATTGCTTTGTCTGGAATGTCTACAGTATGGCGTTTAATATAGATTTTTTTTTCTTTTACCTTTATTTAACCAAGAAGTCACACTGAGATTCAGATTTTTTTTAGCAATGAACTTGTAATCAAATATATTAAATTAACCTTTCTTTTTTTTAAATTGGGTTGTACACATTGATTTGCAGACTGGTGTATTGATTGGATTAAGAAATGTGTTATTTTCTGATCTATGTCTGATCCATCATACCTTTTTTTTTTTCTTTTTCATTCACATGCTTAACACGGAAATTAAAAACTGCCAATCTTTCAACTTTTTGGGGTTTTTAGCTCAGTTTTTAACATCATATCATGGGATTTTAACCAACTAAGAAGTGCAGCATGTGCAGTTCAAACACAAACACAAGGGACTGTTGGATTGTGTGAAATCAACTGTTTGTTTTTCTCGTATCCATGGAGACCGTGTAAGAGGTTAGCTGAGGAGCTAGCTAAAGAGCTAGCTATGAACATTTGAGATGCTACTGGATTTTTTTTACACCATATGTGGGAGCAAATGTGGCAGAAGACCTTCAGAGGAAATACTTAAAGGAAACGAACACAAGGGACTGTTGGATTGTGTGAAATGAACTGTTTGTTTTTCTCGTATCCATGGAGACTGCAAGAGGCTAGCTATGGAGCTAGCTATGGACATTTGAGATGCTACAGGCTTTATACACCATATGTGGCAGCAAATGTGGCAGAAGATCTTCCAGAGAAAAAGTAGGAACGAGGCCTTTCCGGTTGTGTCCACCTGGTTCCCCCCTGGACATTGCTGTGATGCTGCAGGACACAGGGGAGAGACACTTTTGGCTCTTTCAGTAGCAAGGGTTAGGCCAGGGGTCTCCAACCTCTAGCTCGGGAGATACAGGTAACTCTCCACACCCTTTCAAGTAGCTCGCCAAGTGATTTCTGAATTACACTTATTGTGCTGAATAAGTAAAATTTGATTAATAAATGATAAATGCATTTTACCATTGTACATGTATCATTTTGATGCCTAACTTTGTGCACTAATAAATGGATAATGGATTGTTTTAGAGGCATTAAAAGTCTAGGGGTCTTGACACATTATAGATTTAAAAAAAAAAAAAAAAAAAAGAATTCACTTGTAGGTTGTCTCGGGCATCTTTTCCTACACTTATAAACCCACACGTATAAACCCACTGGAACCGCCCAAGTGCTCACAAATACGGCGTGGACATGAGAGATCGCTGCAGACGGAGGTGGCCTGGGCTGGTCCCTCTTCAGATAAATCCGCCTGTCTGGTCTGGTTCATAGGGAGTGTGTGTGAGTGTTTGTGTGTTTATGTGTTTGTGTGTGTGCACGACTGGCTCCCAGGCTCCGTGGGAAAACTGTCTGCAGCCGAGGACAAGCTCCGAGAGGCGGGGACAGAGCGGAGCTGCGCTGGGGCACGGACCGGTGATCAGCCAGTCAGAGGCAGCTTTGTCCGGACACTTTCCAGGGATGCGCCGCTAATACAAGTTTCAAGCGTGGGATAAAGAGTTTTGATTTTATTTTTTTGCATGGATTTTTTTCGTATTTGGCAATCGGTTTTGACTTCAATTCATTTAAGATTAGATTAGTTTTTTTGTTGTTTTTTTTTTTTTTTTTTTTTTTAATAATTTTAGGATAACTTAGCTAAAATCTAATCTTTATTTTTTGAAGATTGGTTAAATGCACTTGGTATATATGACATTTTCACTAGATATGTAAGGGACTATGTAGTTTTTTTTTGTTTTTGTTTTTGTTTATTTTTTAATTTTACCACCACCTCCAGCCGATCCCCGGGGAGAGGCCAGGAGCACACCCGCCATCCGCGCACCATGAAGCGGCCTTCCGAAGACAGCAGCTCCGGTGACAGTGACTCTGAGGAAACCATCGATGTGGGCTGTGAAAATATGTATTCAGGGTGAGCAAATACAGATATGTCAAAAAGAGTTACTCTCTGATCATTTATTTGATATTAAAAACATAAAAATATTACAAATAAAATGTTAAATTTTTAGCGGATGTGCTAGCTTAGTTTATTTTAGCATAAAAGTAGGCTAGATAAAGAGTTTCAGTAGGCTTTGTAGACTCAATAGCTTAATTATTATATTATTAAATTATTATTCCTTTATACCTCGTTGGAAGAATAAATATGACGTGAATAAAAAAAAATAGATGAATAAAGGGACCATAGACTGTATATGAAAGGGACTATAGAGCTAAAGTTAATTAGCTCTATAGTCCCTTTCATTTAATGACAAAAAGTTGTGCTATCATCATGCAGGTTGTAATAAAGTAATAATTAACTCGTCATTTAAGTTATAGAACTTGTAAATTGAGTGGAAGTAATGTAATGTAGCCTATTATAGCCACAAATTGTACTCAAGTAAGAATAATGTTACTTCAAAGTAGTGGTCCAAGAAATGACTCAAGTAAGAGTAAAAAAGTATTTGGGGAAACTAGTACTGAAGTATGAGTAACTGTCAGGACGTAACATCTGATTTAGAATTTGAAGTTATGTCTTTTGAAGGGCAAAATTTTAAATAATGCACAAAATTTTCCAAAGGATAGACACAAAAATTAGGAAACAAACGTTATTATGGAGCAAGAAACACAGATGTTCAGATAATTTCATATTGTTAACTTGTAGACTTACAGTGATTGGGAAGAGTAACCAAAACTTTTCTTTCTTTTTCTTAAGTGGGAGTAAAAGTATGCTGCTAGAAAAGTACTCTGAAAAGTACAATTTCTTTTAAAAAGTTACTTAAGGAAATATGACTGATGAATGTATCCCACCTCTGAATATGCATTTATATATTTTTAAATCTGTTTTTAATATTAGTGTCTTCTTCCCCAGGCACATAAAGGCATCCTTCATAAGATGCGCCTCTCCGACCACAACAACTCAAGTCATAGCCAGGAAGAAACGCAGAGGGGTAATTAAAAAGAAAAGCATGACTGTGTTGGCCTGTGAGTAATGATAACTGTATAATGGTTTATTTAAAAATAATCTATCTTGTTATATTTAGATCATTGAGAAGAGGCGCAGAGACCGAATCAACAACAGTCTGTCAGAGCTAAGGAGACTGGTGCCCTCTGCGTTTGAGAAGCAGGTGAGAAACGAGATTATTCAGCTCATTTAACTAATTGAAGTCTTGTGTGTAGGAATGATGTTTTACCCTTAAAAGTAATTATGCCATTGTCACAACTATATTTTCCCAATATAACAAACTAATTTGGAAATCACTTCTTATCTCATTCAGCCATATAAAAATAACTAAACATGACAAGTATAAAAAGCTTCTTCTCTTTGAACAATAATCGTAATGCTAAAATTTGACATTGCAACATCACAAGTTGTGATATACGCTATTACGCTATTTTCTTATCTATGTTACAGTGTTATTTCCTCATCAAAAACACACCAGGAGTTGTGTTTTGTTTCATTCACACATGATTAACACACAAAACCTGAATATTAGGCTGAGTTTTTAAATCCCATACACCTTTATTACAATCGTTTGGTCATTTCAGCCCTGCAGTTTCCAATCTCTTCTAAACTTAAGGTGACAGGTAACTAGAAAACTACCGCTTCATGACATCACAAGATGGAACAGACCATTTTGAGCTTTGGAGATGTAGACAGACTAAATAATAAGTGTTTGCTGCCACATATGGTATAAAAAGCCTGTAGCATCTCAATTGTCAGCAAGCTACTTATCTAGCCTCTTGTATAGTCTCCATGGATACGGGAAAAACAAACAGCTCATTTCACAAAATCCAACAGTGCCTTACTTGTGTCCTTTGAACTGCACATACTGTACTTCTTAGTTGGTTAAAATCCCATGATATGATGTTAAAAAATAAGCTTAAAAAACAAAAAGTTTCAAAAATTGCTCAGTGTGTGAACCAGATAACCACAAAAGCAGCCAACCACTCTGTTGTTGTTATTTGTTATTTGACGGGGTAACAACATTGTAACATGGTAATAACGCTCACATGAGTCAATTTCGCATAATATAGGCCCCTTAATACTTTACTGATGCATGTGCTGAAAATGTTTAGTGAAGCCTAATGTGTAAAAATTAAAAATAAATAAATCAATCAATAAATAAAACTAACCTCAATATTTTTGTTGACTGTGCAGGGTTCGGCTAAACTGGAGAAAGCCGAGATTCTGCAGATGACTGTGGACCATCTGAAGATGCTGCAGGCTACAGGAGGAAAAGGTGAGGCATTTTAAGTGTTTCTGCACTTGTTGTTTGTTAGTGGGCACATCTACATGACCAATAAGTTATTTATCCAAGTAGATCGATTGAAAACCAGGCCTGTCACCGTAATTATAATAATGAATAATAATTATGTCAGTCTCAGTATATCATGTGTACGTTTTCTACAGTAGCGGGAAGTTTTTAGCCATTTTTATGTAAAACAAGATTTGAGCTGTAGAGAGTTGAAAAAGTAACTTCTATGGCTAATTATTGATGCATTCTGCTATTTATTTCTAGTAGCTCATGCAGTGTTTACTGGGATTATCCTGTTTTGTGTCAGTAGTATAGTTTCAATATTATCATTTATCGCAATATTTCTCTGTAGCGATATATCGTGGTTCAAAATGTGTTATTGTGACAGGCCTCTTGAGAACCAGTTCTCATTTACAGCGACAACCTGGTCAAGAGGCGGCAGCACAAGGGGAACAATAATAAACATACCAATAAAACATCGTATCTTTCACACATTACAAAACTATTCACAATATAAAAGAATCTAAGAGAGACACTTAAAATTAGTTATTGGTTTAAACCACAGACTGCATGAAGAAGACTAAGGGACTGTGACATGACCCACAGCGTTCAGCTCCAGTCAAATGAAGCTCACAAGGTCAGCAGTTATGGGGGTAAATTTGGAGCTAGAATTGATTTATGTACAAAATAGAGAAATAAAAACACCAGGATCATGTAGAGCGGGTTAATATGAACATTTTAAGACCAAAATGACGAGGCTCACAGCAGCAGGTACAGAGAGAAGGGGGACACTGATATCGAAAAATGTAAAGTCAATTGGAAACAGTCAATGGAGCCACAAGCGTCCCCATGAACACTTCATATTTGAAACCCGACGGCTAGTGGGTTAGCTGTACAGTCTGTGGTTTAAATGTGATTATTAGTATGTAAAATGCTAAAATTTATAACTCCATATCAATATTTTCATGACTTTTTGTGGTGAGGCCTTGGGCTAAAACTCAGCCGGTCCCACTGTCACTTTTCACATCAAAAGTGAAGCTAAACAAAAGTTTTATTCTTGCACTTTTCCCTCAAGGACATTTACATAGCAGCACATTGTCTCTCTCTCATACCCACACAAATCATACTTCACGGCTGTCTCTTGGAGTCTGTATGAAGCCGTAACATGATGGAAGAATCTATAGGATGAGCTGTACATCGGAGTGGAGGTTCATGGGAAATAGCTGCAGGGCTGGACTTGGATCCGGGCTTTTGGCTTTGATTTTGAGTGTTCGGGGAAAGACTGTAGGATGGAGAAGTGGTCACATACAGAAATGCTTGTTTGGTTCAACAGCACCATTATACAAGCAACACAAGGAGTTAAAACAGCACAGGCCAAGATGAGCAAATGTGAACATATGTGTTTCAGTCACATGTGTTATTCTAGTATAAAAGTAATGTACAGTATTATTGTGAACATGTGTGCTGTATGATGATGACCGCCAACCTGTGTGTCAGTGGATCTGACCGCTCTACCAATGATGTTTATGCCTCAAACCTATGGATCAGAGGACAAACACTACCAACTACAAGAGTGGCTTAGTGGCCAATTAACAAAAAGTCAGCAGTTTGATTGCAGCTTGGAGTAATGGGCAAGACATTAGACCCTCCTTGCTAGTACGAGTGAGTGGTTGGTAATTATCACAAGGGCCAGTGGCTTAAATAGGCAGCTTTGTTTCCATCAGTCCACTTCAGGGCAAACAGAAATACAGGACATTTCTACTCTTTGCTTTTACTGTTTTAAATATAAAAAAAAGCCTTAATACAATGATATATGCAAAAAAAAAAAAAAAAAAAAAAAAAAAAAAAAAAAAAAAAAAAAAAACCTTGCCTGCCAAGCCAGTCCCTCCTACTTTCTGTTGGAATGAAACTAGACCATAGAGCGCATTGGACAACTATTCAGTTCTGCAAAGTTCCAATCACAGTTTGTAAGCTCCTCTGATTGGTTAATCCACCTGTCACTCACACCCATCAAACACTGTAGAGACAGGATACAGTTCCAGACCCACTGTCTTTGTAAAGCGTTGTAAAAGTTTGTCGTCTAGTAACAGTAAATAATGTCCTCCTTGCCCCGTCCTCTGTCCTCAGGTTATTTTGACGCCCAGGCCCTGGCTCAGGACTTCATGACTCTGGGTTTTCGGGAGTGTGTGTCTGAAGTGTCCCGGTACCTGAGCTCTGTGGAGGGACTGGACTGTATGGACCCTCTGCGCTCCAGGCTGCTGTCCCACCTGACCACCTGCACCTGCCGCCTGCACCTGCCGCCCCGGCATCACTACCCCCCTCCACACCCTTACCTGCACCCCCACTGGTCCCCCACTGCCACACTCAGACCTGCGCTCTATGGACTCAACACTCTCCCAGCACCAGTGGAGGGGACGTGTGTCCCACTTTTCACACCCCACTGCATCACCTCCGTCCAGGCTACCGTATGTCCGCCTGCCCCCTCCCCTGTGTCGTCCACTGGTCCTCAGATGCCCCACAGCAGCAGTAAACCGTACCGGCCCTGGGGGACTGAAGTGGGGGCTTTCTGACACACTTGGAGGCCTCCTGAAGTACATCAATCAGGCATCACTCTACAGCCACAGTGGCCACATTTTAAATTAACTCATTTTGTGATTTTCTTTTCTAATTCTGTTCTATTTTGATTCTTTCTAAGCAAAGCACATTATACACCTGAGGGGCTATGTGTAGAACCTAGCCTGGTCTTTTCATTTATCCTATTCAAATGTAACTTGCTGCTAATATATAGTTAACATTTTGGACATTGTGGATTTCATTTAGAATTTTTAAACTGTGACCAATTAGCCAGCCGATTGCCTACCCTGTTTCTGACACCTAATAGAAAGAACCTTTCACTTTCATATCCCTCCTGTGTTTGACACACTGTCGCATTTAAATAGAAATGAATTTGACTGTAAACAAATAATCTGAGGTGGTTTTATTTAAGATGCTATTAACTTTTACTTTTTACAAATAAAATACTTTCAGATAAATACTTTTATTTATTGATTTTGCAGTTCTGTGATTAAAAATTGCCCTGAGCAATGAGTATTCAGTAGATTGTAAACAGTTGGACTCTAGGCTATGGAGAATTTGTTAATAAATTACATGTTCATTGAGACATTACTTCGCACATGTTTCCAGGGTTCAAAATCTCAATCCAGTATCCATCAGGGTCCTGTATAAACGCCAGGTTCTTTGTTTTCCCTGAAACAAATAGGAAGAGGTTTAAAGGTTAAAATTATAATAGAATTTGTTATTCTCAGTTTTGCTTTTTTTTTTTTATTTAAAATATATCTGTTACAGACATATAGTTTCAGAATATATTGGAATTTGCATTTAAATTACAACACTACTGTTAATAAATGCTTAGTGAGAGGCGCCCTCTAGTGGTCTCAACAGGCAACTTTTTAATTTGTTTCAGCCTGTGTTGCCAGAGCCTTAACCTGCAGGTAGAGGACACATACAAGTTTTTCTCATTCTCAGCGTATGGACAGGCCTCATGTGAAGGCTCAGAACCTCCAGAATTCCCTCACTGAGCTGCAGATTGGCTTAATAATTGGCTACAGGTGCTGAGGTGTAGGTAGTGACAGTTGAGATTTGAGAGTCTTTTTAGGTTTGAACCAACTGGATTTCAGCATTGAAACTGGCAACCCAAATGAAAGACTCATGAGAGACCCATTCTGCTTTTGGATTAATTGTCTTGAGAAACAAAACATCAAATTATAACCTGAATCCAGTGCCAAATGTTTTTGTAATTACGAATAAATCTGCATTGCAATTGTTAACACTAAAACCTATATTTGATTTGAATATGTTTCATGTCTGGGAACACTGATTATGTGTAAGAAATTTAAAATCTAAATCCTACATACATTTTCTTTAAAAGATATTCAAGATAAAAATAATAAATAAAAACAAAGTATAAAAACAAAAACATTGTTGTACCTGCATATGCTTTCTTCACAAATGTAACCCCACGTTCCTCAAAGTAGGAGCAGGCTTCGGCCAGGTTAGGAACTGAAATACCAATGTGACCTACAAACAGGAACTTTATTACAGTTGTTGATATTACTGAAAATGCTTCACCAATGTTCTTCCATCATGAACAGAGCTTCAGTAACAGGAGACCACTTTGTACAGACACAGGACTCACCAAACCCCAGTGGTGGCTTGTTTCCATTGTGATATTTCAAGTCCTTATTTTTCTCTGCTCCCCAGTTACTGAAAAACACTGAGATACACTGAGAAACAGCCTTTAATATTAGACAATGCAGCACTTTTCTATGTTTTCCAGAGCAGAGGTAGTACAGTGTATTTATAGGGGGCAGTAAACTTGAGGTCCTTACTGTGTGAGCTCGATGAGGCCGTGTCTGGAGAAGGTCCATGCCGTCCTCTCCAGCTGATCCTGGGGGATGTTGGCCTTGTCCTCGTAGCCCAGAAAGTACAGAGTGAAGTGCATGGCCGGGAAGTCCATCTTCTGCAGTAACCTGGCATAAGACAGTAGAAACCACATATTTCATTTCAGTACAACTTTTTAAAATAGGCAAAATGTTTGGATGAGGCATTTGACTAAACTCAAATATGACATCAAGTTCATCCTTGTTTAACTTGTTTCTTGTTTAAGCTTAATGCATAATGGGCTTCTAGGTCAAGTCAGGGGAGTCCAATTTAGATTCCATGGACACTAAATGAAAAATATGACCTGACTATTTTCAGATTATACTTCAAAATATTTGTCATGCTGTTATGGTCATCTGTAACTGATTTAAACCTGCAATAAAAAGTTAAACTGGAAGCCTTTTAGGGCTGCGTTTGGCAAGTAAACACATTTCATGGTGCCCTGAATCCAAACAAAACACATGTCTGAAAAGGAGCGTGATGAAAACCTTAATTCGAATGAAAACGGTCTTGACCATCTGTCCCTCTTTGGGTTGTCCTGCACAGCCATTTAGCCCCCTATCCTTCGTCCCACTTATTTAGAGAATGTCCCACTAGTGAGATTTATACTTTGCTCTCTCTGTCTCTCTCACTCACACACTCTCTCTGTGTCACTATCTCTCTTCGTCGCTCTCCTCTCAATGTCACTCTTTCTCTCTCTCTGTGTGGTAATCTAAAAATCATATTGTTTATTATCACATTGCAGTTGCAGCTTCCACATTCAGTGACCCGTCCCTCATTTTCTACAATTCTCCATTCGACAGTCTACATGTTGAGCTGGTCGTCCTGCTCCTGTAAAGCCACTCACGTCATTCCCAGGACCCCGGTGTAGAAGTCCAGAGATCGGGCAGGATCCTTGACCCTCAGCATGGTCTGCTGCATCATGTAATCCTACACACAACACAACACTTAAACACTGTCTGCTCATATGAATAGACCTACTTAAGAGGCTTATAGCTGCAGAGAGAATCTATCCATCCAAAAACACAAACATTGATGACGACAAAACCCTTTCGACAGCCCAGCACAGTCCCTCATGTGTTACTAATGACATGTTAGAGAGCTGAAGAATGTGTTCAAACTCGCAGCTGGAAAACCACACTAAATAACACGGCCTAAACAGGTTGTGGCTCCTAAAAGTCAAGTGCAGTTTTGGCGACATCTTGTGGCAGCATTTGAAATTTATTTGTATTATTAATATGATTAATACGAAGTTTACCACACAATTTGTACTGATTCCTACATTACTAGGCGATGGAAAGGGTGTAGTTCTTCAGTCTAGGCAATTATATATAATTTCTTATACTTTAGTGGTAATGTATATTTGCTGTCTAAGCAGAAACAGTACTTACTGCAGACCAAAACAATATTGGAAGGGCAGACGATAATGATAATGATAATGATAAATAATAAAAAATCAGTTTTATATAGAGCTTTTCTGGACTCAAAGACGCTCCTAACTTATGTCTCTCACTCAGGTACTCGGTTAGACTATATAATCAATTATATTTTCACTTTTAGGGGGCCCATATTAACTATTTTCTGATCTGTGTTCTTTTTCCTCATAAAACAGTTTAACACACAAACCCTGCATATTTAGGCTGAGCTCTAAACAGAAAACACTCTGTTTCATCTTATAATGTCATGTGTTAATACAGTGCTTCATACAAAACTCCACACACCTTCATTAGAATCATTTGGATAATTTCAAACCTGGAACTGCCAATCTCTACTGAACTAAAGGTAAAAAGTAGCTGGTGAAAAACTTGAACTAATAATAAAGGGTAACTCAAACGTGTGAATGAAACAAAACACAGCTCTGTTTTTGATGAGTTAACAACATTATAACGTGTCAATTTTGCATTTTCTCATCCATAGACGACAGCTTTACAATTTCACATTCATTCATTCAAACCACCTACAACCAGCTATGGACAACTTCAATACAACTTTTATACTTTTATACTTTAATCAGTTCAACTTACTGACGAATCTGATCTCAAACTGGTTTTACTGCATAACAACTCGTCAACAGGAACAACTATTTTATTATTTTTCCCCTTACCTGAGTCATGGGGTGTCCCTCTTTGCAGGCAGCAGACACCTCTTCATCTGTGAGCCCTTGAGTGGCCATCATCCTCTTCCTCTCCCCCTCTCCTGCTCCTATAACTTCTTGTGTGTGAACAGAACAAACCCTGGTAGCCAGAATTAGAATTGCTTAACGTTAAACTCCTCCCACGCCCCAAAACTACAGTCGTCCAACCAGATGTTTAGGTTTTCTCTGCACCGAACACAACATTACAAAAGCTGCCAGACATGTAAGGAAGTTAATATGGTAATTATTAGTTATATCAGCTTACAAAGGAAACTAAGAATTGGCACTGTTCCTTTTAATGATAATGGTTATACTAACCTCTTAATTTTAGGATAAAACTCTATATCGTTATTACCTCCGCCAAGGAGGTTATGTTTTCGCCTGAGTTTGTCTCTTTGTTTGTTAGCAAGATAACTCAAAAAGTTATGGACGGATCTTAATGAAATTTTCAGGAAATGTTCCTAATGGTAAATCCAACAGACGATTAAATTTTGGTGATGATCCAGAAGAAATCCTGGATTCTGGATCACTTTGAAAACTGAGCTGCTTGGCGGAGGTCTGCGCTCTCTGAGTGCTTTTCTAGTTGGAGCTGATTTAATTTGCATAAAGCACATGACTATCTACACTGGTATACACAACTCCAGTAGTAGTAGCAGCCAGAAATTGTACTCAGATAAGAGTACTGTTACTTGAAAATAATATTACTCAAGCAGAAGTACAGTAGTGGTGCAATTACTCAAGTAAGAGTAAAAAAAAAATATTTGGAAAAAGCTATTCAAGTAAGAAAATGCAAGAGTAACTGTTGGGAAGCAACATCTGATTTATATTTTGAAGTTAATGTAAGTGGAAGGACAAAACATTAAATAATGCTCAAAATCGCCAGTGCAAGAAACACAAATGTGGAAATAATTTCATATTGTCAACATAAAGCTTCATAAACCAAAACTTTTACTCAAGTAAGAGTAGTTACGTCAATTAAAAATACTCAAGTAGGTGTAAAAATGTATTGCTAGAAAAGTACTCTGAAAATTAGTTTCTTCAAAAAGGTACACAAGTGCATGCAATACTAGCCACCTCTGCACAACTGTTAGAAATTCCACATTGTCCTGTTTGGTCTTAAGTGACGAGTTGAGGCACGTCCCAGAATATTTTATCTGCATTTTTTGTCTCTCTGTCACCGGGGGCACTTCAGAGACACATGACAGAACAAATCTGAACACAACTATTAAAGAATTTTATTAAAAAGACAGGGTTATGGGTGCTTTCTAATAAAAACATTACAAAAGAGCAACACTTTTTTCTATGTACATATTAAGAAATAATAGCATGAAATAGTAGTGCCATGCATTGGAATGGATTTTACATCACGCAAAGTTGACCAAGTTCGAATGTTATTATTTCATCAAAACATATGTTTTCTTTCATTCACACATGTTTGAGTAATGCATTATTATTAGTCTGTCTACATCTCCAAAGCTCAAAATGCACTTTTAACTTGTGATGCAGTAGTTTTCAAGTTAACGGCTAACTTAAATAAAATAAAATGGCATAATATGGGCCCTTAAACCATATTTTTTAATCTGTTCAGTCACAATGAATTATAAACTTTGGGTTTAACAGTGCAAAAACACACTTCTCATCTTCTCTTTGCACAACAAGACCCTTTATTTGTATATTTTGCTTTAATGTGTTATCATGAGTTCCACAAATTCAAATGCTTTGGCAGATTAAAAGCTACCATCTGTAATTAGAGTGGCCCTGTTGTATTCTTATGTATCACCACTAGATGGTGTCTACGTTACTGCTGTCTGATACTGTGCCAGCTTTGTTCTGACAGAAGAAGAGCAGAGAGCAGAGGTGAGGGGCAACAAGTTTCACATCTGCCATCTACTGGTTAAAAAGAAAATTAAATACACTTACAGTGGTAGATTTAACTGGTGTATAGATACACAAATAAAAGCAGGTCTTATGTTTAGGGTCATGTTTGAAAAATTATAACGCCGATTCAGTTTAATCCAGATTTTACCGTGTCAATTTTCTGTCACTCCATGGAAGATTCAAGTCAGTAGAATAATAAAAACATACAAAGTTTAAATTACAACCTGTACAGGATCAGATTGCTCCTTATGGCAGTCACAGAGCCAGAGAGTCAGTATAAAAGTCCATAAGAGTGCGGTGGTCATCTGCGCTGGGCCTTTCTGCTCTCCAGAAGCAGCACTACCAGGCGGCTCTTGAGTGAGGCCAGTTTGGAGTTGTAGTTCTGCTCCAGCACAGACACGAGCTGGTGCCTCAGGCCTCTCAGGTCTGGTACAGAGCGGCAGTCGGGCACGTTCAGCAGGGTGTGGAAGAACTGCTGCCACAACTCACCATGAGGGTTCCTCCAACGGGGAACAAAAGTGAAGTTTAATAACGTGTATGTAGGATATTCAAGGTAGTTATGGATCTGTGGTTGTCAACTGGTGTGGAATTAGGAGCCTTTTTAATTTGTAGTATTTACTAATTGATCACAATGTTGAAATCAAAAAGATTACTACTACTTGGGAGGGGTTTCAACAATAAACATTAATGTAGTAGTAGTTCTTTGTTCATGATTCAAAACTGGATAAGGATCTTGAGACTTAACACAACACCGTTAACAGCATCCTTTGGAACATTCGTCATGAAGATAGATACTTTTTATGCCACTGTGAAATATTACAGCCAAAATAACAACAGCAAGTGTCGTGTCTATTTTTCGTCTAAAAGGTTTGGTGTCGAGGTTTTAAAATTAAACCGGCATTCACCACATTATATTACTGAATATACTGTATATATATATTCAGGCCTGTCACACTTCTATACTGAATGTCCTACTTTTGAGGAAGGTGAAGCAACGACAACTTAATTTTGTCATTGCTCCGGTTTATAATCACCGCTAGATAATAAACTTGTTGTGCTTTACCTTCTAAATACACCATTAGTCCTCCAGACGCCGCCATCATTCACCACCTGCATGTAGGTACCAAACAGCATGCAGTAGACAGTGCCCGCCACACCAAAGTAGTCCGTCTGAAACCAAACATTACACCACATTAGGTCAAAGTAGGATTATACATACTATGTATTAGATTTTAAGCGTTTAACTCTGACCTGATAGTTCCATGGTCTGCCGGTCTGCATCTCAGTGCACTGGAAGCCTGAGGTGAGACACTTGGCGGTGAAGGCGGTGCCCTGTGGGAACAGCCTCATGTCGATGCTCTGGCCCAGGTCGATGAGCACCAGGCCGTGGTTCAGGTTCTCCCGGTCAAAGTTTCTGTTCTCCAGAAACCTGAGAGACAAAACAGCAGAAATGTGTTAAGAAAGATGTAAAATAAATATATATATATTTGTACTGTAAAATTGTGAACTATTTATACAGAAAATTCAACATGATTTTACTATTTACAAAGTTAGTCTTCATAAGCCACTCTCATTAAGGGATTTCCACAAACCAAAGAACAGCACATCTGTCTCAACCTGCTCCCACAAAGCTTAAAGAAGATGTTTGAGTGATTTTGTGATAGTGATAGAATTAAAAATATTTTACTGGCAACAATATCACATGTAGTATATACAGTGGATGCTGTAGTTTAGTACTAAAACATTACCACAAGATGTCACTGTGGGGAAGGGTTTCAAACAGTGCACTGCCACATTTCATTCAAATGCTTTGCTGTTTTTTTGTCATAAGCTGTATCACTGCAGATTGTCAAAATGATTATCTCAAGAATTCTGCACACTTGAATTGTATTTGTCTATAATAATGCCTCAAGAGGTTTAACAATGACAATTTAAATGCTGAAAATGTTTTTAACAATACCCACCTCTCTCCGAGCAGGAAGTTGTCGGGTTTGACATCAGCGTGGACTATGCCCACACTGTGCAGCTGCTCGATCATGTGGAGGATACACGCGCTGAAGTACAGCACCAGAGGCTGAGGCATCACTTTGTCCCCCAGTGTGCGGTACATGTTCACTGCATTCTGGACGGACAAGAAAGATATGGTTTTATAAGAAAAACTTAATATGTGGATGCTGACAACTTTGAAGTAACTTTTGTGCATGACTGAAGATAAAAAGGGTTAGAATTACAGTATTTTGTTTTTATGGATATAGAGAATCAGTAGAAGAGTTGCTGTTACCAGTAGTGTGCCATAGTTGTGCATCTCTCCAAGGAGGACACTGCCATTTTTGAAAAGATGAGCCGAGTGAAAACTGCTGTAAAAATGACGCACTGATTGAGGCACACGAGCGTCCAACTGTGTGTTAATGTAAAACTCCCAGGGATTGGCCGGTTTCTGCACCTACAAAGATTAAAAATCATACAGATAAAATAATGTATCATCCATGTCAGTCATGTGTCTCAGACTCACCTTTAGAACCATTTTGTCAGATGTAACTGGGTCTGTGGCCTGGTAAACTTTGGCAAAAGCTCCTTCTCCAAGAACACAGTCCACCCGCAAAGATGAATTACCTGATGATGAACACAACATCAGCATTACTACTACTGCCCCACTGAAACCTTAAAGACATATGCTTTTGTCTGCTATATGGCTATATCTTGTGGGTCATTATTATATAATTTTGATGTCAAAAACAGTATTTAGCAAGTTTGATTTCTTGGCTGCTTCTGCTGTCGTGATGCTTCGACCAATGAGATTCAAATAATCATTATGAAGTTCTGCCTTAGTGATTGTTTTCAGCAAGAGCCATTCCAGATTGATAAATGTTAATTCAGAGTGCTGCTGATATTGATCTGTGAGCCAGGTTACTAAGTTAGACAATTTTAAGTAAAAAGATACAAACTTATGTCAAGTGCACAGCCAATTATGTCAGTAGATATACCATAGTAAAATTCAACCATGTGTCTCAAAAGGATAAGGTAGCACAGATAAAAATACACCAATTCAAAACAAACTGTACATATATACTCACCCATGGAGAGTGTCATTTTGGGTGCGATGTTGGGGAGATTACACTGCCATGTGACGCAGCGAGGGTGCGCGGTCAGAAGGGGGTCCATACTGTTCAACAGGTGCCCAATGAGCTCCTCGTTCCACGGATTGGACACCAGAGTCATCCCAGGGTTAGCTCGCTCAGTCCTCGGCGTTCTGCTTTTCATTGAC
This sequence comes from Taenioides sp. WSHXM2023, assembly GCA_029959045.1. Taxonomy (NCBI): domain Eukaryota; kingdom Metazoa; phylum Chordata; class Actinopteri; order Gobiiformes; family Gobiidae; genus Taenioides; species Taenioides sp. WSHXM2023. The sequence continues at coordinate 21,674,829 of CM057103.1, read as the reverse complement.
ACATCTAACGGAGCCCTGGAATCTTTGTACGGGCTCACCATTTCACTGTCTGTATTAAACTGCACTTGGGGACTCATGGGCACATCCTGGACTGTATGGGTCACATGTGATAGACTGGGACGATGAGGGGAGAGGAAGGCGTCCAGGTCCTTCTCCTCGGACACCTCTGGGCTCTGGACGGTGAGCCAGTCGGGCCGCGGGGCACTCTCCGGGCTCATGGGGACGTCCTGTGGAGGAGGAGGCCCAGGAGCAGATGGAGGTTCTTCCACGTCTTCCATGATGGTGAAGGGTTCGCTCTTAGGCTTGGGCTCAGAGCTGGTGTAGACTTCCCATCCAGGTCCAGTGCTCCTGAAGGCAAAGTGGTACTGGGTTGATTTTGGCTCATATGTGTAGATTATTGTAAAGGGTTAAAATGTAGTATGAAGCACCAATTGACCAATAGGTTTAATCAATGCAGGGCTGTAATCAAAGAAATTCTGTGGTGTGCTGCTGGCCAAGCCCTCAAAATTATTAGGGAAAACTACAGTGAAGTACGAGTAAACAGCATCTTCATATATGAAAAGTCAGATTAAACTGTCCAGAGAGGCAGATTAACGGGTTTAAAAAAAAAAAAAAGTGTTGATAGACACCATAAACCTACACCAATGCAATTTATTTTTCCTGACATTAACATTATAAAGTATTCACTAATGATTAAAACAATAACTTAATTTATACATAATAATGCATTTCATTTCAGGAGTTCATATTGCAATTGGCCAAAGGATGTGTGACAGCTAGGGGCAAATAGACAGGTTGAAATACCTCCTTCCGAAAATCAGATTCTCCAGCTGTAAAGTGGATTGTACTGAGATATGGGATATAGTTTAGAACTTTGGAAAAAAAAAACAAAAAAAAAACTCTCAAAGCTGTAAATTTAATAGATGAATTTTGAGTGTTGACTTTAGCACCATCCTATTCCATTTATGTTCTCACCTGTGTGCAGAGGTGTTGCTGGGGCAGAGGGTCTGTTCTCTGAAGGACAGCACCGCGGGGGGAGGGGGCTGGACCATGGTGGTACAGGAAGAGGTCAGAAGCTGGGTGTTCATGGCCACGCCCTCTCCCATAATGGTGCCCTGACGAGAGCCCAGGGACTGCCGCGTCACCGCTGTGTCACCGAGCTTCTCCTCCGATGGGCTCTGCTCCATGATCGGACTGAGGACACAGAGGGGTCAGTGCAGGGCAGGGGAGGATACAGGATGAAGAGTTAACTTGGATGCAAAGGTTATATTATTTATTACACTGAGCTCCAGAACAGTGACATGAATCATTTTCTTTGTCTCCAATATTACAAAACTAGGATGTCTTAAAAATCTCATACAAAATTAACGCTATACCACCATTAATTCAGACCAAATGCATGATTTGGGTACAATATCAACATAAAAAAGATAGGATAACCGACTTTTCTTGTAAACTAATAAAATTTTGTTTGTAAAAATAGTTGCTAGGATTCCCTTACCCAGGCCAGCTTCACTCTGAAAAATGAAAAAAGCTGGTCAAAAGTTGTGCTCGTGCCCAAAAATGCATGCATGTGAAAAGTGCAAAAGGTTTTGTGAGAGCTAGAAACAAGATGGTTTAAAACTGCCATCTATAAATAGAGCGGCGGACTGGCCCTTGTTGTATTCTCACATAACACCACTAGATGCCATCTAAAATACTAAACAAACAGCTACGGACTCACCTCAATTTCTTGGTGCAGCGCCTCACAAAATCCTCCTCAGTCCCTTCACTAACTTCTACAAGATCAGATAAGAAAAGCACATGTTTGAAAAGTGCCATAGTATGGTTTTGAAGACTTTTTAAAAATCATTTTGGACAGTACCTTGGTCAGGGAAGAAGCAGGTGTTGGTGCTCACGGGGGTTTTGTGGGTAAATGGTGTGGACACAAACCGGGCTAACATGGCAAAGTCTGAGGTGCTGTTGGGACACGCGGCCAGGGAGTTCTGAGCGTGGAACTGGGTCCCCCACATGGTGCTCTCATCTGGGGCCAGCTCTGTCGGTGTATCCTGTGGGAGAAATTACTATGTTAGACTAGTGTAGTATAACTAGTTTGTTTCATGTATTATTGTTTTGCTACTGACATTGGGTTTGGTAGCTTTAGGTAGTTCAGCAAGAGCTCTGACCGGTTTCGCTTTCTCGGTCGCAGCAGGAGGCGCACTGCAAAGATAAATATTACTCGTGATTAGAAAACTTGTATAGTTAAAGCTGCATTAAGTAACTTTTCTGGTGGAGGGTATGCCACCTTGCTGTCGCCATGGAGATGTTATTATTTTTTTCATGAGTATGGAATCAAATCTATCCATCTTCACAGAGACAAGCAGGGGGTGCCACAAGGCCAAGTTACAATCCACAAAAGGTCTGTGGAAAGGTGAGCCTTCTGGTTGTAAGAATGTGTGTTTTTCAAGGTATTTGATAACTCCCATAATTAAATAAATGCTAGAAACATAGGTTTAATGGGAAGTGTGGTATATTCCAGGTGAAGCACATCTCCAGAGACAGAGCAAAGCACCAGAAAAGTTACACAGTGCAACTTTAATATCAAATCTTGCTCTCCACAACCCACAACAACGTTCCTTCTTTGGTCCACTTTTAATACTCATCAGAATTTCTTTAGTAATTTGTTTCTCTGCTATTTGGGAGACAAAAGTAGTCACTGTTATGTGTAGTAACGCTATGAAATCAAAATGTTGCTTCTAAGCCTTGTGCAGTTCCAAACTGTAAACCACCGTCAACACATAAATTGCAATAAAAACCTGTTAAGACAATAGTGGCATCAGTTTTCTGTACCTGCAGTTTTCCTTGTTCTCGATCTCCTCCTCATTGTCCTGGAAGATCGTGAATGGGGCTGAAGCGGCTGGTTTAACACTGGACCCTTTCAAGTGGTGACAAACATAAAATACATAAACTTGCATATTTCACTAAAACCAATATAAAATGAGTGTGTATACCTTTTCTTGTGTATATTACGTCAAAGTCCCTGTCCTCTGAAGCGTTGGGGAATGGGTCCTCCAAAAACGTAGGAGCCTGGAACATGTCCATGATCACGTCTAGAAGGACAATACTTAAAGCTGATACGAGGCAAGTCACAGTGTTTTGCTTAGTTGTCATATACATATTATATTTATACTAAGGCTACATGATTTTTGGAGATAAATCTATTAGAGATTGTGATTAGATTTGCAAAGTATTTTTAAAAAGGCCCTATAAAGCAAAGTTGACTCTTGTGAGCTTTTAGCCATGTTAGAATATTGTTACCTCCCCAAAAACATACCTGGAGTTCTGTTTTGATCGTTCACACATGAAGGAGTAACCGTTTATAATTATTCTGTCTTCATCTCCAAAACTCAAAATGCTCTCTGAAATCATCCAAATGATGATGAAGGTGTATGTAGTTTAATTACACAGTGCAGCACTTTCTATATTGGCACGTAACACAAGGTGGAACAGGGTGTTTTTTGTTTGAGAGAAGAACTCAGCCTAAATATGTAGGGTAACTACAGGTATGTTTTGATGAGGAAACATAACACAGATCAGAAAATATAGTATTATTATTAATATGGGCCCTTTAAAAGATAAAAAATAAACACACAAATCTACAACTTTACATGCATTAACTTGAGAAAATATTAACTGATAATTTAATACAAGAATAGCATGCATATCAAATACATCCCATTATCTAAATATTTACAGCCTTCAAGATTTGCACGCAAACTCAAATTAAAATTTTTATATATTCAACTGGGATATATTGTGCAGCCCTAATTTTCACTAATGATTCTTTCTAGATAAACTGGAAATTGTGAACTTACGTACTTGCCATAAGTGTAAAATGGGTAGAAATTAAACATTTCATAAACAAGGTCCTTAGCGGTTCATGTAACCCTATGCAGTGCTCACCCAGTGCTTCTCTGGTGTTGACAGTAGGTGAAGGTAGCACCCGAGAAGGAGTGGCCTGAATGTAGCCCAGAGAATTATTAGGAGTGATACGGGACAGGTTTGCACTACCGCCCTGGGACACTGCCACACAGAGAGGAAACGGGAAGAGAGGTGGTGTTTAACAAGGGTTTCAGAAGTACTCAGTGAAAGAGATATGTGCTCATATATACGTATACGTACCATTAACCTCCTGCTCTGCCTCCAAGATCTCCTCACTGGACAAACAAAATAAAGATAACATTTTATTAACAAACAAAAATAAAGGACTGTCACATGATAGGAGCATTCCACAATTGAAGAGACTGATGAATATGAGAGGGAAACAAGTACTCGTCCACCCCTAACCTGCAGTAAATATTTATCATAGTCAAGCGGCAATTTGAGAAAAAAAAATAATTAAAAGGGGGAAGCAGGCTTAAGTTCTAAAAAGGTAACCCTTTTATGTCCTCAACATAACAAAATTCCATTTTGTGTGAACAAAATTTCAATGCTCTAAAACAAAATCAGCCTGTAGATCTTAATCTTAGTCTTATTACATCCAATTAAAGAACCAATCACAATATTGTCTTAACTGATATATTAAATAAAACTGATGCAGTATTATTTTAATTTGTCCAATCATAACTACGCTGTAAACTAGTTTAGCATGCGCTTTAAGACCAGACACACAAAACACAATGGGATTCACTTACTTGTCTTTGTTGTCATTTTCTGGTGGACAATGATCAGAGGTCATCTGTGGTAAAACGGCTTCATGATGTGATACAGATCCAGTTGGAAGAGGTGCATGATGAGGTATGTTGGCATCTGAGACTGGTGCATAATGGGACATTGTTGCAGGTGGAAGAGGTGCATGGTGTGGCACGCTGGGAAGAGGTGCATGGTAGGAGATGTTTGAAACCGAAAGCGGTGCCTGATTCGTCACACTGGCTGCTGGAACTGGTACTTGCTGGGGTATTTGGGTAACGGGAGCATGGTGGGATTGTCCATAAGCTGAAGCCTTGGTGTTCATACGAGAATCAGGTCTAGAGCTTGTGGGAGCACAGGCGATAAACGTGGGCTCCGAGTGCAGCCTAAAGCCCAGAGACTTCCTGCTGCCGGGGTGGGCGGGAGGTCGCGAGTGCACTGAAGGGTGATGGGCGTCTGTGACTGGACTGAGGTTTGTGGTTAGGTCTGAAATCTGAAAGTTGTAGGGTTTAAGCAACTGCATTCAAATGGGTTGTAAAAGTATTCTACTTTTGTGAACTATATGGGGGTGCACTTGTCTGAACTGGATAATTTCTAACCAAAAAAAAAAAAAAAGAATGAATAAATCAAGTGACCTCTATATCATAATATGTTGTATTTAAATCTGAAGTACCCATGTTTTTCTTACAAATTAGTACATTTTGTTTTCCAGGCCATAAACGGTATTGTAAAAGCAGCAACTTTCTATCAAACATCAGACCGCCACATACAAGCCATACGAGTCACTATATCACGCTTTGGTGTGCTAGTGGACAAAAAATGCAAGCATGTGAATATTAGTGATGTGCCAAAGGATTAGTGAGAGCTAGGAACAAGAAATTTACTGGAAGTGGTGTTGGAGTTATGCGAGCTTGGTTTTTAAGTTTTGAGAGAATCTAATACATTTTTGCCATCAAATTTGTCTCAGTGATTTGGTACTTACATGTTCCAATGCATCAAGGCCCATTTTAAACTTCATCCAGAAATTCACATTCTGCGTTTCCTCTCCTTCTAAGGCTGCAACAAGATGGACTTATTTTATAACAGCTTAACAATAACATATTCGTTATCAATTCACTTGGGCTGTGTAAAGCGCCCTGTTCAGATTTGACACATACTGGTGGCTTCTTGGCTCTGTGCTTCTTCCTGCTTCTGCTTCTGCTGTTGCTCCTGGATTTTCTGGAAGTACCTTTGGGCCCGCACCTCTTCGAAGCACAGCTCAGAGCCCTCGCACTGCAGAGCCTCTTTGTCGTACGCAGCTATAGTGTTATCATTAGAGCTCGGGGGGATTTTCCCAGAGTACTCAGAGCGGGAAACCCTGTTAAAAAGACAGAAAAGTAACTGCACAACTCTGCTATACAACGCCAATATAGCATAATATTACAGACACATTTCTATTACAACCATTATTAACCATCTAACCCATAAATGTAACGGTTTGCTGTGGCTCGTCTATTGGAGCCTGTACAACACAAACCTGCATTGAAACCACAAGTTACCTGTCCATCTTAAACCACTTTTTGGTAGATTGTAACACAACTTTATGGTCACCCACAATGCACTCATATTTTGTTTTTAGTGGCTCAAGTAAAGACGTGACATCTTACATGATAACATATTTACGTTCTGCTGGTTTGGCAGGTTGGCAGTCTACCGCTGTAGTGTCCTGCGGAAAAACACATAATTAATACCAGACATGTAATACCGTCCAGAGTAACAATTCAAAGACTCAGACCTTGTTTTGCGCAGATGGCTCTCTATGGGTTGACATTACATTGGCTGAATGGGAGTTTTGTAAAGGGTTTCTGCTTCCTGTTGCACAAGAAAAATATTATCTTATTTAAAATAAAAAACAAATTGATACACAACTGTTCTACTTCTCCAAGGGACTTCTGTAATTTGTAATCTGTATTTTTTCAGGCCTTTATAGTAGTGATGAACATTAGTAGTCAATGACCAGGGAAGTAAGAAGTATTATCTATACATACCTAATGCTGCTACATGACGCCTTGTTCTTGATTGAAACTGCCTGAAATGGATGAAACACATTTAATAATAAGGTCAAAGCTGCCGTTTGTTTTTCAGAATAGACTTAGACAAACTTTATTGAACCACAAGGGAAATCACTTGGACACAGTAGCTCACTAATATGTTATAATGACAAAGAGTAAAAATAAAATCAAATAAACGCATCAACAATGGAGCAATAATCGACCTGTATTCATGAAGCAGTGATTCAGCTGGCTGAGCCTGGTTCTCTAGGGCCTTCTGGTAAACTGCCTCGGCCTGATCGTTCAAGCCACTCTGCTCCAAATGTTGTGCCCAGGACACATACAGAGCAGCGCTTTGTGTACCGACGCCTTTACTGAAGATGTGACTGTACAGGGCAATCGGGTCAGCATACGTGCTCGCCTGGGGAAAAAAAATTAGATAAAATACTTTTTTCAATTTAAAAAAATACAGATGTGTGTGATTATTTTTATTTAAATAGCAAGTTCACTTTTATGATTTTACTAACACACACAGATTTATCCATCTACTTTGCATAATAGAAATCATCTAGTTCACTTACACATTTGATGCAGTAGTTGACATATCGTTCATCATTGGCGTATTTATCTACATTTAGAAATGTCTCAACTAAACGGTTAAACACAAGTGACAGCTGACCGGTGCTGTTTGGGGGTAATTTCCGCTCTAGGAGCTCAACAAACCTAGAGGAGACAAAAACATCAAAGTCAGATGTAAATCCATTTAACATGAACTGTATAAACTTTTATTGCTTGATTGTAGCTTTAAATTCAGGAGTGACAATAGACGACCCAGGGGCCAAATGAAACCCCCCTGAGCTCCCACCTGACATCCAGAGCTTTACTGAGACATAGTTCAGATGACTATTATCTTGACTTGTACTTAACATGACTTCTCACTGTGACTTGTGACATTGTGATAGCTGGTTTTACTTGGAGATACAGTAGAAACAGTCTAAGTCCTGCATTGTCTGTGTATTTTCGGGGTATAACCACAATAGTGACAGACCATAGTTTTATGTGTAAACTAGTGTCTTCTTCATCTTACTTGTGCCACTGCTCCAGAGGATCATCTCCCACGTACGTGCTTATACTGCTCTCAAAACGCCTTAAAAAGCATACAAAAACAAAGTGAAAACGAGCCAAAATCACATTAGGTTAACAATAAGTTCTTGTTTGTTGCTAATGCTAACCGCTAACACAGAGGTAAATGACATAAAAGTTTACATACTGTAAATATGCAGCGACATCCATTTCCGTATGACAAAAACAAAGCGATTCAACACATAAAACTGCAGTGTTACGTGGATAAAAACAACTAAATCAGCCTAAATGGATAACTTTGCCACATAACTCCTAAAGAGACGATACGCTGCGCTCTGTGCGGAGTGTAATTCAAAATTCGCGCTCAGCCAATCGCAGCACGAGTAGCACTCTGCGCCGTAACGTAACGTCACAAAAGCACCGCCCCTTTATTAGTGTAGCAGCGGCCCAGAAGCCCGCGCTGTCAGTCACTTCAGGGTTTTTACAGGAGAAAAGACCTTTCCATCCTCATGTACTTCTGTGTCGAATAGAGCCCACATTAAAAGAGGGCGATGATTTGTCCAGAGCAACACAGACCTGCGTGACAAAGAGATGCGGAGGAAGCTGACATCCATGGACCCTGACCTTCACAAACCAGGATGGGAACAGCCTAGCGAGCCATTCAGTGTCTGGAGCTGAGGTTTTGCTATATATCCATGTATGTATCTCATGGAAGCAGCCCATTCTAGCGTTATAATGCAAATCGAGATATTCAGTGCAAAGAAGTGAGGACACTGCTCTCACTAATGCAGAGCTTTACTCTGATAAAACTCTATTTTGTCTCATCCTCATATTTAATGTTCAAGAACAAGAAAATGTAGGTTGTGAAAATTAGTAATCACATCAGTTAATAATAGCATTATTGCATATTTGTCCAAGAGGAAGCTAATGCCCACAATAGCCCTGGTAGGACACAAGTGGGCAGTAGACTGGGGCACTGGCACTAATCACCTCACAGTTTTAGAGCTGACTTTATCCAGGAAAGCTGGAGTCACTGGTTGGTTGAAACTACACAGTCATCTTAGAATGTCCACATAATATTGTTCAAGAAAGTTGAGTTCCGCAGTGTGACATTAAACTAATCTAGCTCCATGGAAACAATTAAGTGGGTGACACGACCAGGCCAACCACCAAGTTACAGATCAGATGTGCAGAGAGGCCACCCCCACTCACAGTCAGAAAGCATGCTTTACAAGGAACAATAAAAACATATAAACATGAATTGATTCAAATATACTGAATGCCATATCATGGAACATTCCATGAAAAGCAATAGCAACTCCATGGAGACAAGCAGGGGGTCGACCCCTACTAGAAAAGGGCACCTTTAATAATTGAATCCTAATTAGATTTTGCTGGTTTGTGATGGGAGAAAAGTATAGGCGTTGACTTGTGAAAGAGACGCCAACAGCCCTGTGCCAGAGCCTGTTTACAGCAGGAATGTAACACTTTATATAAGGGCGAGGTGTGAAGAACAATGCTCTCATAGGGTCTCAAATAGCACTTATAGTCTTATAGACTTTAAGATATAAACACTTAAATTTATCAGAAAATGACATAAAAGTAGTGAAATTATCTCTCCCTGCGACAAGATAATTTTACTTGACAAGTTAAAATAAACTACCTCTAGACTAGAATTAAGCAGCCTCAGAACTAGAAAGTAGATAAAAAATCAGAAAACAAGATAAATAACCTGATATAAGTTTTAAAATCTTGGCCAAATCAGAGAAATTTGCAGTGTAAATATAGACCTGTATAATAATTCTGATGTCTTTGGAGCTGGAAAAGGACAGCCCCAGCCCCCTCGGAGTTCCTAGATGGTTTGCGAGGCCCCGTGTATGTAAATGAACGACAGCAGCGCTTAAGTGGAGACAATTGCCCCTGCAGCTGCTGTGGTGTTTGTGCGTTCAGGGGCGCAGCTGTGCCGGGCCCAGTGCATGCTCCCCTCATCTCCTTATATGGAAAAAAAAGGACCTCAATATCTACAGCCCATCCAGGAGAGATCTGCCGCTACTTCCTGATAAAGAGGTGCTGGAACTGATAAACCACTGCCAAATAGTGCTCCTGCAAGACAGCCACTGACAAAACCCAGCCAGGAGTTACACCAAAAAAGTAAACTAGTAGAGTGGCGTTGCTATCTCGAAAATGTAAAAAAGTGGGGCATGGTTTTTGTCAATCTCCCTGAACAGCTTCCTCATTCCTGCAACACGTCCAATGAGTATAATATCTAATACCAGGCATACTTAACAAAATGAAAAACAAATAAATGATTGTAGCAGTGTAATTCATAGTCCAGTTGCAGACAGGTTGGTATAGTAAGGTTCTGCTTCATGTTCGAGTGATATTTACTACTATATGATGTTTACTACTTACTCCAACAGGTCCAAAAGAGCATGAGGGCTGTAACACAAAATATATTTAACATATTTGATGCACATTTTATTACAGTACAAAGTTATTGTTTTGGTAACACAACACTTTATTTGAGAGTACACGTATTAATATCTAACTAGCTGCTAATTTGCATACATGCAAGTGGTAAATTTTATGTGAATTTGTATTTATTTGACCGTTATTAATGTTTTATCCTGTATATTCTGCTGCTTTTACACTTTCCTATTAATAAACTAACATTATTACTGCTTATATTATGTGAAGACAGAGGCTATTGGTAATAAGGATGTTGTTAAGGGCTAGTACCAAAGAAATTTACTTTTTACTTATTAACTTAATAAAGATAGTGATCAGCTTTACTTACGTAAGTTGTGTAATGCTTATTTCAGTAGTTAGCAGCTTTATAATTTATGAAATTAGTGGAAATGGTGGTAATCTCGGAGTATTTTACCTCTGCTTAGTGCTTACACCTTTTGAGCATTGTTTGGTATTGTCAATAAATATGGAATTGATTTTTGTTTGACTTGTTTGACTATTTCTACAAACATTTCAAATAAACAAACTGAATTGAAATACAGGGGACCATTATATTTCAGGGTACACTTTTAAACACCTAACCTGCTGCTAATTTACGTACATGTGAGTGTGTGTTTAGTATCTGTTTTTTGATACTTTTGACAACCCGGATAACGATTAATATGATCAAAATATGATTAGGGTTATATTAATATCTGATTAATCATGATTATTCCACTTAATTGTTGTTAACTGTATAACCTTTTTATTTATTTAGTTCTAGTCTAACAATATTGTAAAGTTGCTGTTATGTTTTAGTCAAGTGGATTCACATTGTTTTTATTCCCACAGCTCTTTGCGCACCATTTGGAGTTGTGCGTTGGTGATACATTTGCATTTTTACGACTGCTGCAGGACGTCACAGGATTCTGCAGAGTGAGAGTGAGACGGAGGTGACTAATAAGGAGCCTGCACCGCGAGTCCACAGCTACCAGCACCTGTCACTCTGCACTTCCCTAAAAGGACACTCTGCAGCCAATCAGAGCGCGGCGTTGGGCAGCGTCCATGGTCCCGGGACAGGCCTTCCCAGGAAATAGTGAGCCCCGCTGGAGGTCTGGACACACACACACACACACACACACACACACACACACACTGCTGTTGCGTCTCAGCTGTCTGGTATGTTATTGCTCCCCCTTCTCTATCTCCTCACACACATACACAGGGCTGAGATGTAATGGGTAAAAGTACTTTGTTACTAGTACCATAATACCTACATCATTAGTATCTCACTGTAAGAAGGTAATTCAGTAAATACTCTTATTATTTGCAACTATAAATGTGACATTATGCCCTGTAAATAGTGTGTGAACACATTTACTTAATACTTCTTCTACTACTACTACTTTAATGACTTTTTCTTGTCTTTTTCTTATAATTGTCTTCTTCACTACAAATATTAGTTACTCAGTTTTATCACTCCAGTATAGTTCTTGAGAAAGTTTCATGTTACAAAGGTGCACAACTTCACCCCAACAATGTTTTTTTTTAATATTATACATTCACAAAAATGTATTAGCAGTGTAAAAGTACATTTGACCTGCAAAACCTTAAATCATATAGTCAGATCATAGACTGTATATGTAAATGGACATGGAACTCGGCTCCAGATTCGTTCCTACAATTGCTAGCCTCAATGGGCTTCATTAGACCAGAGCCGAATGCTATGGATGACGTCACACTCACTTAGTCCACTTCTTTATACTATGTGTCAGATAAGTCAGTCATATAGATCCCATACAAAACAACTCAGCATAATTCTCAAGGTTAGGTATTAAATTTACAATTGTATCACTGTTATTTAATTTAATAATGCCTTTACCAGGTCGACAAAGCCTCTCAAAGCGTTACATTATTCATTCACTCTGATGGTAAGCTACTATAGCCACAGCTGCCCTGGCGCAGACTGACGAAAGCAAGGCTGCCAATCTGCACCATCAGCACAGAAATACAATAGAGAATGTTGTTTCTTTTCCGGTAATATTTTATACTTGTTAAAACAATGTGTTCAAATTCAAATGTGTATTTCTATAATCTAAAACAAGGATATAGCCTATAATGCTGACTCGTGACATAACAAATGTGATGTCTTTGTCCAAGGCCCAGAGTTACAACTAAAAAAAATAAATGTAATCATGTATTTCGGTTCCAGCTGAGTTACGAATCATAGTGATCCAACAAATATAGCCTCTAATCTATCTGGCACGTTATTACCTTCACACCATCCCCATAGCCCAGGTCCATAACCAGATTTGTCAGTGAGGATCTCCTGTTACAAGTGTTGGATCACCCACATCCCCAGTGCCCTGCTTTAGCTTAGTCATATTACCACAAGCACAGAGGGAAGGCAGCCCTGCTAAATACGTGTGCTATAAAAGATATGAAGAGGGATTTGGAATTCACTTCGTTATGTAATTAAACTGAAATCACCAATTAAGGAATGAATATGCGCACATAGACCAAAATAATTTGGTAACACTTTATAATAATTTGCATGAACAAAATGAATACCATCCTAACCAGACCCCCTTGATTAAGTAGAGACTAAGCCTGAACGTTTAATGTGTTTATTATGAATTAAATCTTCGTTCATGCTTCATTAGTGCGAATTAAGGTGTGGTTGTTAAAATGTTACCAAATATTCCAAATTTGTATAGCAAGAAGTAGGAGAAGAGAAGTGGGACTGTTTAATATTGCAGTTGTTGCTTTGAAGATCTGTAAAATTTGAAGATTTTGTGTAATACTAAGAGCAGCAAAAAGCGAATCACCCGAATTACACCATCAAATGCCAGTAAAAAATCCACTGGCCATAAAAATAAAATAAAATGACAATACTTGAAAACCATAAAGGGCCCATATTACACTATTTTCTCATCTATGTTATAATGTTGTTTCCTCATCAACACATAAACCCTGCATATTTAGGCTGTTTTCTTCTCTCAAACGGAAAACACGCTGTTCCAACTTATGGAAATACAGGAAGTGCTCCACTGTGTTTTTAAACTCCACACACTTTCACTAGAATCATTTGGATGATTTCAGATCTGGAACTGCCAATACTAAAGGTAAAAGGAGCTTATTGGAGACGTAGACAGACTAATAATAAAGGGTTACTCAAACATGTCTGAACGAAACAAAACACAACTCCAGATATGTTTTTGAGGACGTAACAACATTATAACACGGCTTAAAGCTCAAGAGCCACTTTTGTATAGAATAGGACCTTTAGGTTTTCACTTTAATGTTATACTTTGCTAATCCAAACATATGTCTGAACACACCACATTTTGTTTCTCTAAGGTAACTCTGTTTTCATTGGTGGCATCCCCGTCACCGAGGGTCCCGCCAGAAGCATCACTTAATTTGGACTTGTGTGAACTCCAAGCCCTGCCCCCTGGACCCCCACAGACTCCTCCCTCTCCTCCCTCGGACCCTCTCCACCCTCCTCCGCTCGGGGCGTCCTGGAGGTATTTAAGGACCTCCTCTACCACTCAAGCTTCGTCCCAGCGGAAACACCAGACCTTGAGGTTACAACTTGGTGAGTAACTCTGGCTGCTGAGTTTCGGCGCAAGGCATCATGGGAGTTTGTGGAGCAGGGAGGATGGCTATGGTGAAGTTTTGATTAGTTTGATGGTACTTACTTAGACATGTGATGATCAGGGTTCTTCAAAACATTGTAAATCAGTGTAATATTTTCAATTTCTAGCTCTATGGTAAATTTGGAGATTGCATTGTATTTGCTATTTAAAATTCTTAATAGAAAAGACCTGGGTTCAAGCCTGGTTATGTTTATTATATTCATGTGTGATTTCAGTGTATTTTTCTTGATGCCGTAACTCTTCTTTAACTGTAAGATTTAATTCTGAAATTAAAAAGTCAGTCTATATTGACATAATTATACTTAAAGATGCTCTATGTAACTTTTTCTTGAGAGTCTGCTACCCAATTCGTCTCCATGGTGATGTTATTGCTTCACATAGAATGGTAAAATATGACATAAAGCAAATCTACTCACGTGAAGACAAGCAGGTAACACCACCAGACCAAGTTATAGATCAAATCTGTGGAGAGGCTACTCCACTCTTGGTACTAATGTGTGCATTTCAAGGTATTTTTCATGATCAAAAACTCCTAGCTGAGTAAATGCAAGATAGATTTACAACAAAAAGAGGTGGTGGACTCCCTACCGCTACCAGAAAAGTTACACTGTGCACCTTTAACCTTTACTCCATTCAATATTCAGAACAGTTTTAAATGAGAAGACCTATTTTATAGCAGGATGCTTCCAGTACAAGTAGGATGGGATACAGCTCTGGCTCCTTGATAGGTCACAACAAATGGTCCCGGCTGCTGCTCACTTACATGTGTGAACGTGAACAGCTGAGAAAAGACTCCCCCTCCTGTTTCTTTAAACCACTTGTCAAGGAACACACCACCTCAGCTGTTAACCGGCCCCTGCTAATCGTCCCAGTATAGGACGGTGATGGATAGAGGGTAGAGGGGTTATGTTAACAAAAGAGCAGTTGAACAGACAACCTAAAATAGTCATGTGTGTTACAGGGAGCAAGTCATGCCCTGTTTTGGCTTTTTGGGACAGCTGGAGAGATTAGGCCACTTAAAGGTGTGCTCATACCCAGCATAGTGTTGTTCTGTTGTCAGGATTGCACAGCCTTATTTGTATTTGAGGATAAGTGGATTTTAGAATGAAGTGCCAGAGATTACACTAAGGAATATTTAAAATGTCGCTGATTTTTTAATTTGATTAGAATTTAGAAATTTTGATTTATAGATTTGCTTGGTTTAGAATTTGACTTGTTTTGAGATATTTATACTAGGATGTTCTACACACACAACACAAATCTAAAATATAATGAGAATCTGATTTTTATTTTTTTTTTATTCATTTTTTACATATTCTTTGGCAAATTTTGACATTTTTTTTTTTTAGTACTGTTTAATATTATGAGTTTCGGACTTTGAGGACTTCCCCATGCAAAAGATTCAATGTTCTCTTTTAAATTATTTACTTCATTACTTCATCGCTGTGGCAATGATCTTTTTTTGATTGATTTTTCATCATTCTGAAACCTATGGATGGAATATACTCCATATATTGAAACAGGAACAGTAAACATTTCCCAACTCTACATTCAGTCGATCATATTCTTATCATAAAGCCAATTATCTAAACCTCATTTTGTGTTTTTCCAGCCGGCCAGCCTAACACAAACCAAAGATGTGTGACGACGACGAGACCACCGCCCTCGTGTGCGACAACGGCTCAGGCCTGGTCAAGGCTGGGTTCGCCGGTGATGACGCTCCCCGCGCTGTGTTCCCCTCCATCGTCGGACGCCCACGCCACCAGGTATGCACAAAGACCACCAGACGAATACAAGAGAAGAGATGCACTTTTGTATGGTATTGTTTGTTGGTGAGAGATTGACGGGCTGTGTGTTTTTTGACTGCAGGGTGTGATGGTGGGTATGGGTCAGAAGGACTCCTACGTAGGAGACGAGGCCCAGAGCAAGAGGGGTATCCTGACCCTTAAGTACCCCATCGAGCACGGCATCATCACCAACTGGGACGATATGGAGAAGGTGAGACTTTATAGCTCATGTCTAAATCCTCTTCAGAAACATACAAGGTAGGGCTGCACAGTACACTAGCGTATCTCAATCAAATCATGACCAAGGCTCCAATAATTTTTACTGTAAAGTCCTGTGCGCAGCTACACGACTGAAAGAGGAGACACTGACCATACATAACACAATATTTCAAGTTTCAAAATGATATTACGAAAATGCTCCTTGTCCCTATCACCAACATGATAACTATAACATCTATGGTAAATAACTGTGCAAGCTGTGAAGTTCAGGTTGTAGGTGACCGCAATTTGAAGATGGTCAACAAAGAGTGGATCAGTTGTTTACATTTGGCCTTTTTCTTTGCTCAGATCTGGCACCACACCTTCTACAACGAGCTGCGTGTGGCCCCCGAGGAGCACCCCACCCTGCTGACAGAGGCCCCTCTCAACCCCAAGGCCAACAGGGAGAAGATGACCCAGATCATGTTTGAGACCTTCAACGTCCCCGCCATGTACGTGGCTATCCAGGCTGTGCTGTCCCTCTACGCCTCTGGTCGTACCACCGGTGAGTTTGAAAAAATACTGGTTAAAAAGTGATGGAAATGATCAAAAAAAGAGTTAGTTTTCTTTTAGTAAAGTTTAAACTCCCAAACAGTAAAAGTGACAGTGTAAAATCATCACTTTCACAACAGAATCTATATAATAATGTGTATACTATTGACTAACATATTGTCTTGTGTGTGCAGGTATTGTGCTGGACTCTGGAGATGGTGTGACCCACAACGTGCCCATCTATGAGGGCTACGCTCTGCCCCACGCCATCATGCGTCTGGACTTGGCCGGTCGCGATCTCACCGACTACCTGATGAAGATCCTGACTGAGCGCGGATACTCTTTTGTCACCACTGGTACGAGTCCACACATAATGCATGAAGAGTTATGGGAGTAAAGAGGCAAAAGAAGAAGGTTTTCATGAGATATACCTACTGATCATGCAAAAAAAATGGTATACTGTTAGAATACATTTCATACACAAGTTAACTCAATGTGAATATAGTAGGTAAGTATTTTTATGTAGTTTATTCTGGTGTCTTACCAAAAAATACTTATACAATATGTTAGATGAAGGACTCAGTACAGGATAAGTAGTCAAAGTGATTGAATAGTGATATAAAATTGTGTTACTTTACATTTATTTAATACATTTTTTGTTATTACTCAAACAATGCTTTGGTTATTGCACTTTTTTAAATATATTTTTTAAACATGTACTTGTACTAGTACTAGATGAGCACAATTCCAGCTATGTAATTAGCTAAAATTATAGGAGTTACCGTTTTTCATGGATACTTTTTACTTTTACATACACAAATTTGACAGCAGTACTTGTTCCTTAACCATATAACTGTACTTTTACTGATTGAAAATATTTTAAGTGCTACTTCCTGCACTCTCTGTAAATGACTCAAACACACACTGCCAGCATTCAATATCCTCAGTCTAATTCACTCACTCCAGTCAATTTGTGTCAGCAGTAGATTAAGCAGATGCAGCCCATCCATCATCCCTCATTTAGATGCTTACTGACTTAAATGTCTCATCTGCAGCTGAGCGTGAGATCGTGCGCGACATCAAGGAGAAACTGTGCTACGTGGCTCTGGACTTTGAGAACGAGATGGCCACTGCTGCCTCCTCTTCCTCCCTGGAGAAGAGCTACGAGCTGCCCGACGGTCAGGTCATCACCATCGGCAATGAGAGGTTCCGCTGCCCGGAGACCCTCTTCCAGCCTTCCTTCATCGGTACGGTACTCCCAGTTTAGGTTCAAATGTAGACTTCACAATGTAGTTTATGCACTGTTGAATTTATTTATTTACAGATATTATTATTATTTATTTATAGAAGTCATTATGTACAGTAGTTTATTTAAATTTTCTATGGCATCAGTGGGAAGTTGTAGGTTTTCTTCATTAATTCCTGTTAAAAAAAATCTAATTGTCTCCCAGTTTTAGCTAACTCTTCAAACTTACTTTTCGACATTTACAAAATTTCCACATTTAACTCCAAAAATAATTATGTGTATATATTTATCATGGGTTTGAGGACTTTTCTCCGTTCAAAAGATGTAATATTTAGTTTTAAATTGTTAATCGCTATGGCAGCTGTTCTAATTATTCACCATATATTATTGTAAATGCTGAAATTACTTTGTAAGATAAAATAATAATGTTCTTTACAGTTCATAGGATATATTTCTCTCATAGTTCACTTACAGACTCCATTGTACTTGGAGCTATACTTACATTTGGTCTCGTCCTGCAGGTATGGAGTCGGCCGGTATCCATGAGACCGCCTACAACAGCATCATGAAGTGTGACATTGACATCCGTAAGGACCTGTACGCCAACAACGTGCTGTCCGGAGGTACCACCATGTACCCCGGTATCGCTGACCGCATGCAGAAGGAGATCACCGCCCTGGCCCCCAGCACCATGAAGATCAAGGTAAGAGCCTGCAAAGACACGCAAATATCAGGCTATGGTGAATAATGTCAGAAAAGAAATGAAATGAAAATGGATGTACCTTAAAGGCCCACTGTGTAACTTTTTACCCATAAAAATAGATTAGAATCAATTTTGGATGTTTTTATTGCGCTGAAAAACCTGCGTCCTTACTGTGAGCAGGCTTGCATCTCCACAAACTTGACTCGTTCTTGGCCTGGAGGAGGGCCTTCACCTGCTTGTCTCCATGGAATCTCTATGGAATCATGCAGCTGACGTGCCAACTCCAGAAAGTTACGTGGTGTTGCTTTAAAAACACCCACCTCCCACATATATTCATGTTTTATTATTTTAGTGTAGAATTAGAATAGTTTGTCCAACATCGACTTAGAAACCTTTGCCTTTCTCTTCAGATCATCGCTCCCCCTGAGAGGAAATACTCCGTCTGGATCGGAGGCTCTATCCTGGCCTCTCTGTCCACCTTCCAGCAGATGTGGATCAGCAAACAGGAGTACGATGAGGCGGGTCCCTCCATCGTCCACAGGAAGTGCTTTTAAACCTCTCCAGCGACCAATCAACGAACCAAAGAACCAACACCAAACCCCAAACAGCTCCCCTTTTATGTGTTTTTACTGTGCCTTTCTATGCTGTATATACCTGTGCCATTGTAATAAAGATAGATGCTTTTGACAATATCACAAGTGTACGCGAGTATTTATGCATCAAATCAAAATAAAACCAACGAAAACACCTTATAGATTATAGGTGTAGTAGTACAGTAGTGGTGGCACCAGCTCAAAAGCCCCCAAACTATAAAGGCAAAGAAAAAGAGGCAAAGAGATTTATTTTCAGGGTCATAACCTCATAAAATAAAAACATAAAATACAGTCTATAACATTGTAAACCAGAAAGGTCTATTTTTAGTGGGTCAAAATGGTCAAAATGGTAAAACTATCCACATTTCTGCTGACATTTTAAAATCAATATGACAGGCTACTACACAATCCTATTTTCCTACCCCCAATGCGACACCTGAACGTCCCCTTATCCAAACCACAGGTGAGCCACATCAGTATAATACGACTGCTCCTTCACCTCTGTCCAGTGCGCAGAGTTTTACCTTATGGAGCGAGACAAAACTTCACCTCAAATGCCAAAAATGACGAATATTTCAGATTGCAACGTGATCCGCTTTCATCTACAAGTTCTTTACGGAATTACAGTCAAAAGGTGTGAGAAGAAACACGACAGGTTGTTCATTGGCGGGGCGAGAATATTTGGAGTCCCTCTGGAGAATTTGGCTCGGATTTATATCCCTGATTTTGGCCTGGTTCCTGGGTATGTAACCGCACGCATGGTTGTTAAGAAGAACTGATTAATGCATAAACTTTTACGTTATATTGGCTACGTTTTAATAAGCTGAATTGTGTTTTGCACGTAGCTTTTTGGTGCAAGCTTGTTCCTTACTGACTGAGCGGCTCGCCACTGTTGGCCTCTTCAGAAAACCTGGCTCTCTTCCTCGAATCAAGACTCTACGTGTGAGAAATTACTATATTATTTATATTAATATCGATTCTATCATTGCTTAATGTGAATAAGCTAGTTATAAAATCGTGTAGCCTAATATTGGCGGACAATGGCTCATCCTAATTAAGCAAAAATATTGTAATTAAAGGTCCTAAATCACACAAAATGGACTCTGTAAACCTTAAGCCACGTTATAATGTTGTTACCTCGTCAGAAACATACCTGGAGTTGTGTTTTGTTTCATTTTGAGGGTTAGAGTCACCCTTTATTATTAGTCTGTCCACATTTCTAAAGCTCAAAATGCTCTGTTCCACCTTGTGATGTCATGAAGCGGTAGTTTTCAAGTTAACAGCTTCATTTTTACCTTTGGTTCAGTACAAACGGGAAATTCCAGGTCTGAAATTATCCAAATGATTCTAGTGAAGGTGTATGGAGTTTGAAAACACAGTGGAGCACTTCCTGTATTACCACATGACGTCACAAGGTGGACTTTTTCTGTTTGAGAAAAGAACTCGGCCTATATGCAGGGTTTGTGTGTTAAACAGGTGTGAATGAAACAAAACACAACTGTTTTTGGTGAGGAATGAACATAATAACATGGATTTTTTTTTAAATGGCGTAAGATTGGCCTTTTAACCAAAACTTAAATGAAATTGTACAGTTTCAGTGGTGAGTGTGAGTAGTACAGTAGCAGTACACTTAAGTTTAAGGTCCTATACATTGACTGACCATAGCATTCGGCTCCAGTCAAATGATTCTCAGCAAGGCTAGCAGTTAAAGGGGCAAATTTGGATCCATATTAGGAAAAACAATCAATTTATGGACAATATGGCAAAATAAAAATGCCAGGATCATGTAGAGTGGGTTAATACGAACATTTTAAGATCAAAATGAGGAGCCTGACACCAGCAGTTACAGACAGGGGCGACTTTTTTCAATATAAAGTGAATTGTAGCTGGAGTCGATGGAACCGGAAGCGCGGCCGTGTTCACTTCGTATTTAGAACGCTGTGGCAAGCAGTTTAGCTATTTCCATTTGTGTATACAGTCTACGGTCCTAACCTTAAGTACTCATTTTCATCACCATTATTCATCTGCAAGTAGGTTTACTGATTTGTGTTTTGCTGCCCTATATAATATTTTTTTATTTGAATCATGTAGGGGAAACATTAAACATTTCTGTGCTTCCAGGCTCGGCTGAATCGTGGGGAGGACTGCCTATCCACAGCCCTGCCCTATGACGTTGCTACTCTTATAAAGCAGTTCTGCAGAGAGTTGCCGGAGCCCCTGTTCCCCTCTGACCTCCACACAGCCTTACTGAAAGCACAAGCCCTGCCCACGCCGCAGGACCGCACCTCAGCCCTGCAGCTCCTGTCCTGTCTGCTGCCCGCCCGCAACGCCTCCACGCTTCACTACCTCTTTGACTTTCTCTACAGGGTCTCGCAGAGGTAATCATGGCTTTAATATTCCTGTTATAAGCGCCATTTTGAGGACTTGTGGAGGGATTATTATTATTTTTTTTTTATATTTTTAAGTTAAATGTTCACCATTTGCATCATGTAACTTTTCCAATGGAGAGTCCTGCCCTCTGTTATTACTTTATTACGCCAGAATGGCATTAAACATCTATCTACAGAGAAGTTACAGGTGAGATCTGTGGAGAGGTGTGCCTGCTCACAGTAAAAATGCATGTTTTAAAGGTGTTTTTAACAGTGAAAACAACTGCATTTCAACAAATGCAAGATGTATAGGTTTAATGCCATAATGTGGAATATGGGGAAGGCACTAAAATCTCCATGGAGACAAGATCCCACCAGAAAAGTTGCATCTTCATTTGATTTTTGAACCAGTGAACAAGATCAGTGGTTTAGTGGTGGTTTACATCACACTATAAAGTATGTGTTTGCATAAAAGAAGACCTAAAATTTTGTCATTAATCTAAGTTTTTATAATTTATACAAGAACAATCAGGTTTGTTTTGTCTTTTTTTTTTATTCTAAAATGGGGAAATGCAAAAAAAAAATCAGTTTTTTTTTTTCTTTCTTTCTTTAGATGTAATGACAACCTGATGACCAGTTTAAACCTGGCTACAGTTTTTGTTCCATGTCTCCTGCCTCCTCCAAACCAATCTGAGATGTCCGAAAGCCGCCTGGAGCTCCGAGTCCTAGTACTACGCAACTTCATCGAAAACCCACAACTATTTGGTACACTCTTTTGCGTACACTACCTGGCATAGGCCTACTATTTGGTGCAAACATTAAAGATTATATAGTGTAATCTTGGGTACAAAGATCTTAGACTTAGACAAACTTTATTGAGCCACAAGGGACATTATTCGGACACAGTAGCTCACACATCACAATATATTATAACAAAGAGAAAAATATAAATGGTAATAATAAATTCTAAATTCAAAAATGGCGAGAGACGGTTGTCAAATAAGGCATAATTATATAAATGTATATGTGCATTGTGTAATCTTGGGTACTAAGATCTAAATTTTTTAGGAGTGATCCCCAAGACGGTATTGGACAGTATGGAGTTTCTGATGGACTCTCCCATTTCTAAAGACTTGCAAACTAAAAGGGGAAACCGAAAGAGACACAGCTTCACAGGTAAATACTAGACATACATTTGAAACTGTTTAATTTCTATAAGTTTTTATCTGAAAGCGTTTCTTCTGACCTGCAGTGAAAAGAGCTGCGAAGACCATCCCATGGATCCAACCACGGACCAAGGCTAAAGAGCCCATTTCGGAGCCCACCAAGCCCCCCTCGTCCCGGCCGGGACTGAGGCGGAGTCTGGGTCAGGAGAACTTTCCCAACCTGCAGGTGTTCAGGAGCTGTCTGTCCCGGGAAGGTAAGCACTGTTCAAAAATGACAAACGTGAAATTTAAGTGTGGCATGTGATGGGAAAATATTGTACCTTTTCAGAGCACAGTTACAAATTATCAGAAGAGGACGACTCCAACAGTGTAGGACAAGAGAAATTAAAAGGGTATGTATTTCTTCCTATTAAGATTTGGCAGTAGTGGAAATTAAAGGTCAGCAACTTCAAGCCATGTTAGACTGCTGTCTGTTTACATCTCCAAAGCTCAAAATGCTCTGTTCCACCCTGTGATGTCATGAAGCGATAGTTTTCAACTTAACGGCTACCTTTTTACATTTTGCTCAGTAGAGACGGGCAAAAAGACGGGCTGAAATTATCCAAATGACACTACTTCTTCCACCACTGAGCTTTAGGGGCAATTGTTATTCAACTGAATCCTATATTTAGTTGTTTTTACATTGTTCTTTCATCTGAGAAAGCTTTCATAATAACAAGTATGATGTAATATGTTAGAGATCTTCGTCTGCTCACCAAAAGGACCAGAGGGCAGGAGGGGCACAGCTCGCCGGTTCTGACTGGAATGGGTAAACTGGCCTCTTGGAGAAGACGCACGTCACTCTGAAGAGCAGCCATGATGGAGTCCCTGTCTGTCAGCCTGATTCTAACTGTTGACGTTGTTAATATGTATATAATGTTTTATATTTATTTATTTCATATTAATAATTGGTAATTATCCAGATTGTATTCAAACTACTGTAACATTTCAATAAATATTTTACTTGGTTTTATCATTTCATTTTACAAGATATTTTAATTACAACTTTAGGCTATATAGGCTGTTCAGATTCTATTACAGTTTGAGCTAAAGTACCGATAATAATTACCACATTTGGAACAAATCCAAAAGGGAACACATTAGGTTCTGCATTTTTTTATGTCAAATTTTATTACTAGGCCTGCATAATTGAGCTATTAAATCAATTAAATCATAATCTAATCATCTGACGTTTTCAGCTTTTTATGATATCAATGGTTTCTATAGCAACGGGACCTGAAGACGTGAAGTGAGGCAAATCGCATCCTGCAGAGATTATGTAACGAAAGAGGATGCTACCGGAAACTAGACATTCTGCCTTCAAAATAAACGTACAACGAAGTGAACCACAATAAAATGCTGAATTTTTACAGCCGTTTTATTTATAATACGCCAGACCTGCTTTTCTGTCATATGAGAAACCAATCAAACCAATAATTGTAAGGCAGGATTCACACTTTTCCTTATAGTGACTTGACTTATTTTGTAATGTAACCGGAAGTAAGCTACCTGACACTTCCGCTGCCTTGACAGGGAGCAGGTGCTGGTCCTTCCAACACAAGCGGACACGGTAAGCACAACGCACTTCTTGTTTTGATGCCTTATTGCCTAGAAACTGCATTTAACTAATTAAAATGTGTTTGTTGTGGAAATTGTTAAAGGTTAATTCATTTTCTTTTTATTAACCGATCCGGCCTAACCAATAATATCAATAATATTAATTTTGCTGCTATTTCTAGGCCTATCTTGGGTAAATAAATACACCTGCCCTGTAACACCATTGTTGTCATGTAGTCTTTGGTGTCGCACTGCTATGAATCTAATCTAATCAATTATTATTTTTGTCTGTTTGCAAATTGGTTGCAAATACGGTCACACACGCCACCATCTCCATGTCCATCATTTCCCCCCAGCCGTATCGACAGACATGGCTTCGGCTGCGCGGTTGTCCTTCCTCGGCCTCCTCCTGTGCCTGTGCCCGGGCAGAGCTCCAGCCCGCAGCCCGCGTACGGTGGACCAAGTGTCCGAGGCCGACATCCAGCGTCTCCTCCACGGCGTCATGGAGCAGCTCGGCATCGCTCGGCCCCGCGTCGAGTATCCGGCGCACCAGGCCACCAATATAGTGGGCCCTCAGAGCATCCAGGGTAAGATAAACATTACAACACTGTACATGCACTTGCTGTATATTTGTGATGAGTTGAGTTAAAACTGTTTTGTAAAGTAAGAGAAGCTGATCTGAAATTCTAGTTATTATGATAGGGTACCCTTTTCAGTGTGAGACAGAGGGGTATTATTAGTAGACTATATGAGTATTATTAGTATTCACGACAGTTTTGTGAATACTTCGCATCTGGTTTTATCTCGAGTAGTTTTGGGATGAAAATGTTTAGTTTATTTAGATGTAAAGCTCGTTACACATGAACCTGTTGACTGTAGTGCTTCTGTGTGGCCACCAGGCGGAGCTCACGAGGGCCTGCAGCATCTCGGACCTTTTGGCAACATCCCCAACATCGTGGCAGAACTGACGGGTGACAACGTGCCCAAAGACCTGAGCGATGACCACGGCTACCCAGACCCACCCAACCCCTGCCCACTGGGAAAGAGCGGTCAGTCAAGTAAACCCATATGTTCCCTAAAGGATCAATGATCATTTTAAGCATTAATTATGATGAACGGTTTGAATTGTGTTGTTTAGCTGCAGATGGATGTTTGGAGAATGCGCCAGACACAGCAGAGTTCAGCAAAGAGTTTCAGAAACACCAGCATCTGTATGATCCAGAGCATGACTACTCTGCCCTCGCAAAATGGGTAAGCAATGAGTAAATATAGAAATATAAAAGATACACATGCTGTGTGATGGTCACTCACAAATTACCATTTAAAATAATTCTACATAAATTAAAGAACAACTAAAAAGACTTAAACATTTTGATTCTTAATAGCTTTATAATTGATGACATATTTGTGACTACCAGTCAAGTTACACAGTATTTTTATGCGATTCTGAACATGTTTGTGGACATCTAAATCTGTATTTCACAAACTATAGTACATGTACCTCTAATGATGTGCGGGGGCTCTGCAGTTTGAGTAGATCTATTTATTCTTTAGAGATACATCTACTCATACTCATATTTAGTCCTCTTTTGGGTTAATCATTATATAGTACTACCTTATCCAGGGTTTAGTCTCATTTTGGCCCAGGTCTCGTCTCATTTTAGCGATTTTTCCTTTTCGATTTTATTCTGTATAAAATAACTTTGGGCCCAATCTCATATTAAATGCTTTATATTCTACTGAAGCGGTCGCCGTGTGGTTGAGATTCACTGTTTTAGAGCATGTTTAGCTCTAAACCTAGGTGATAAATGGTGTGAGACATTTTAAAACCACAAGTCTAAGCAGTACCACATACAACGGTGAAATTTGTGAGCTAAGACTGGTTTAAAAGTAATACATGTTTTTTTTTTCTTGTCTTTCCTTTTCAGAATAAGGAGCGTTTGTACCAGAAGCTGAAGGGGGCACCAAAGAGAAGAAAGAGGGTATAGTGTTTTGTGGTTTATGGACAATGTGGGATAATAAACACAACCACTGGCAATTATTCTGTTTACTTCAGAATGAATTTATGATCAAAATGTATTTTTTTACATTATGCTAGGACATTAAGTAAAGTACTAGTGGTTGCATAGTGATAATCTCTCTAGAGTGTTTAAACTACAAAAAGATGCTCTTCCTATAATAACTGTCTGATCATGTGTATTGTCGTTTGTGCAGAGCGTGAACCCGTATTTACAAGGCCAGAGGCTGGACAATGTGGTGGCTAAGAAGTCTGTCCCACACTTCTACGAGGATGAGGAGGAACCCACTGCTTCACCCGCTGTCACCCAGACAACAGCCTAAACAAATATCCCAATACACTGTGTAGCCCTGGTCACACCCCACTCATTTTAGAATTTTATCTTAAATTAATCATTAGAACGCAGGTATCGTTAATGAGGAACTACCAGCATGTTGTTTCTGTTTTGATCACTTTTGGATATCGATAATATTATAATCAATTGTTTGCGTTCACCTGACATCGTAATCCCTGTAGTTTAAAATTAAAATGGAGGACAGGTCAGTTTTCTGTGGTGGAATTGGCTGTTTACCTGTCAGATTACAGTTTTGTTGATCTGGTTTATAGTTAAAATCTCTGTAATTACTGGGCCTATCCATATGAAAGAAAAACTGGCACAAAGTTCAGTTTCTTTTTTCTTTTCTCAGCATAAACAAACTAAAATGGTGCCATTATTCAACCCTAAAGATTGCATTCTGAAAGTAGATTAAGACATAAGATTGACATGGCAAGTTTGTGGATATGAACGCTAAGCATAATTATTTTATTTTTATTTCAACACAGCTTTCTTCTACGATAAAGTACAAAACCGAAGCATATCATTCAAATGTTGTGCAAGCCAAATCAAATTCCTCAAATATTGGTTGTATTTTTTCAATTTTAATTTAAATTTTGCGTGCGCTATAGGAGGACCATCTGTAGCAGTGTATTCTTTTAAAAGAGCCACTTTTATCGCTGTACAGTAAAGAATAGATTACGTTATTGTCCAACTTTTATAAAAACCTTAAAATAAGAACTTTGTGTCTTGGGGCAACCTGCAAATATTGTAATAGTTGTGTATATTAAGCTCTGTATTTCAAATGAATAGAACATGTTTTAAACCCAGTTGTAGAAATTCACATAAGGCCTTCATTTCTGTTGCTTTTGTATTTATTTACAGTTGTACAGAGTTCTCAATGGGCAGACAATCTCTTGTTGTTTCTTGGCGTTTTTGTTCTGAAAAGTCAAATAAAGCTTATCTGCATTCAATGTCTGGAGTTTGTGTAGTGTTTTTTTTTTTGCCAGAAAGATGAAGATAATTTATGATGTTAGGGGCGTGTTTAAAGCGTGAAGATTAGAAAAGGCACATTTTATCATTCTGAAAGGCACACTATAAAACAAAGGGCAACTAGGGGAAACTACTGGGATTTGGTTTGGAAAAGTCACAGGTAAGTTAATTTAATACTCATGTTTGTAAAAGTAAACATCCAAACTACTAAACAGAGACAAATATACACGCTCGTTAAAGTCATGCGTACTTAAAATCTGTTGTAATTCCAGTTTCAAAGATGAAAACCACTTTGGCTGTGGTCTTGGCTCTACTCCTCAGCTCACCGAAAAGCGCAGACGCCGTAACCCTCCAGAACGCGTTCCCTCATCTAAACAGGCCGAATACTCCAAATGACTCGGAGGTCTGCCTCCAGCCTCCCATCACTGGACTAATATCACGCACGGCCGGAACGGTCTCAACCACCACGGAGGAGGTTCTCGAGTCCAGCCAAGAGGCGCTGTACATCACGGAGCGTCGGTACCTGCGCACGGACTGGTGCAAAACGCAGCCGCTGAAGCAAACGATCCGCGAGGAGGGCTGCATGAGCCGGACTATTATTAACCGCTTCTGCTACGGACAGTGCAACTCCTTCTACATCCCGAGACACGTGTACCAGGACGGGGGCGCATTTGAGTCCTGCTCCGCCTGTAAACCTAAAACCTACAGCGCCGTCACCTACACCCTGTTCTGCCCCGGGCAGACGCCCAGCACGCGCAAGAAGAGGGTCCAGCGCGTGAAGCAGTGCCGCTGCTCCACCATCACTGCGGACTAAAGACTGTTTGGCTTTTTTCTGTTAAGAGATGAGTTTGATACTAAAGTCTAAAGAGTTGGCCAATTAGATTTTGTACCACGAAAACAGCTCTTCAACTCTGTTGCCTGTTTCTGAAAAGACATTTGTCTTTGCGTTATAAGAGTGTAAAGTCTTGAGCTGCCACAATGAACATCTGTATCCTTTGAACATCTGTATCCTTTGAACATCTGTATCCTCTGAACATCTGTATCCTTTGAACATCTGTATCCTCTGAACATCTGTATCCTTTCAGAGCCTCATCCTTTAGTTCAGTGTTGAGGGTCATGTGCTGATATAGAGGCTGGTATAGTTTCCACTGTGTGGAATATAAAGTGTAACAGTAATTTATGTGAATTCAATATCAACATGATAATAAACTTTTAATTTGTATTTTTATTTTTATGACAAATAGTTATCAGAACCTTTATTATTTTATGGGACATAAATTAATAACTGAGTTAAGTGTGTTTGCACTAAATTAAATGCAAAATACTATAAGATCATCGTTTGACAACAATAGTTCATATCAGATCTGGTGGTATAGTTCCGACTTAAGGTTGGCTTCCTTTTGGTGCAGCCGTTCTTTCTGTTATAAAACACAATGGCATTTGTAAAGTATCTGATTTGAACCCTAGTCTCTGGTTAAACCTCAGCAGACAGAGACTGAATAGTGATGCAGTGTGGTGTTACCAGGATGTTCTGATCTTTCTGGTGTTCACTTTCTTGCATATGCCAGACACAAAATGTCGCCAATGTTACTCACTGAGTAATAAAATATAAAGCATAACAACACCAATTATATCAATACCAAAATAAAAATAAACAAACAATATTCAAGAGTTGTTTCTTCTTTTGGTGAATCAAACGAGCGGACCTACACTGATTCACAATATATAAAATAAACAAGTCTTAAAAAGCCTATGTCAGTATCAGTCTCATTGTAGGAGTACAATGTTAATCAAATCATACAACATCTTTAAGTCTCTAAAATGATCTGTAGACTCAAGGTTAAAATACCATCGCTCAAATTTAACCCAAACTCATCGTCATTTTAGACCCAATGTGTCCGTCACTACGTCCCCTGCTTCACCTGCTCTCTGAGGCTCGTCCCCATCTGTGGATCAGAGGAGCCAGTCTGCCCAGGCAGCCATAACAGAGCCCTCCTCCCCCTGCCTCCCTACCCCCATGTCCCACACTACATCCACATCTGCAGATAAGATTACAGAAGGATACTGTTGTCTAAACTGTTCTTTGTGCCTGTACGGCGGGTCAGTGGTTCTTTTGTGGCAGTAACAGTTTATGTCAGAGTGAAGAGGGTCATAGAGCCTCATGTAAACACAAGCCGATCTCATGGGACCAAAATCAAATAAAAAGGTCAAGGTTGTATTATTAATAGCATTATTATTTTAGAGGAGGTTTCTTCAGTTTTCACACCAGATGGCTTACCTGTTGGAGTCACACATTATAACTTAGCAAAAGGAGAAATTTAATTTGTCGACTGGACAGAGTTTATTTGGTTGAATACGTTTCGCAGCTCATCCGAGCTGCTTCTTCAGTTCTGGTCAGATGCTGGTGGACACTGCTTTATATCTGCCTGAAGGGAGGAGCTTGATTACAATGAAACTTACTCTGAGACAACACATATTTAAATACAGTTTCAGTTAGTCAGGTGAGACTATTAATATGGAGTTGTTTATAGTTTCTGTTAGTTAGGTGTGTCTATTCAATATGGAGTGGGAGTGGGGGAGTAGTTAGTTTGCTAACTTCTACCTGGATTCTACCTGGACGACTGAGGGATTCTACACACATCATTATAACTTAGAGCAATGTCGGTGAAGTGTCTTTCCCAGAGTCAACAAAAGCATGCATCTGAGCTGGATTTCTAACCAGCAAACATCTCCCTGTCTACCTTTCCAACGTGACATGCTGAAGTTAAATGGATAGTTTTGTTTTAGGGCGGAACAAAGTACACACGAGAAAACACAAGCACGTTTTAAATGCTCTCAAAGCTCATGAAAAAACTTTTCTGGAGCCATTGTTCCATTAGTCTTTGTTCTGCTACACAAATGGTGACTGACTAGTTAATGTTAGCTTGTCACAGAATTTTATGACAGAGACTAAACAGCACAAATCAGCTCTCCTGTTGTTATTTCAGCTAAGTCCATTTTTATAGTGAGATTGTGTTAAAATAAAGTTCAAATTAAAATCTAAATAGTTTAACAGAATGTCACACAGAGCAGTGCCTGTCTTTAATACAAAACTGATTTAACCAGGTTGAGACATGTACCGTAGACTGTGTGAGAGCTTAGATAGACCTACATCTGCTCTTTCTTTTTTTCTACTCTGTCATCTGTACAGAAATGAGTGTGGATGTTAAGACAAACTGCAGGGAGGCTGATGTACAGTGAGAAAAGTACCGGGCCCAGGATTGATCCTTGTGGCAAACCTGTGGACAACTGGAGACAGGGTGAATGGTGAACTCTGAATTCTGACCAACTGTGAGCGGTTTGAGAGATTTAGTTTTACCAACACTAATGTACCGCTGCAGTACTAACATGGATGAGTTTCTAAACTAAACTGTGAGAATGAGACATGGAGCATACAGGAGGATCAGCTGTGTTGAGAGCCACACAAGTCTATCTCCCAGACCACACTGGAGCCAGCGCTCAGGAGCAGGCCACAGATCACAGACTGATGGGCCTCTCCTGATTACACTCATGGGAAGTTGGAGTCTTTGTGCTGGCGACAGGGGCACAATGCCACTGTGATGCTCGGGGCAGATCTGATGGACTCAGGATTAAGACTGGAGTGAGGCGCCAGGACAGTCTGTCAGTGTACTGCGTGTACTGCCAGTCTACAGCAGGGGCACACACAACAACAGTACACATGTGGTACGTAGTAGTAGTAGTAGTAGTAAAGTGTTGTGTAAATTTTAAGTATCTGTATTTTACTTAAGTACATTTTAAAGTGGATACTTTTTAACTTTTGCTTCACTACATTTGAGATCAGGTGTCTGTACTTTCTACTCCACTACAGTTTTGAACAGGACTCAAAAGTAAAAGTTTTTTTTTTTTTTATATATATATATATATTATATAAGACCTGCTGAAAAGGCTGTGTTTTCGTTCTTTTTTTTTTTTTTTTTTTTTTTTAACACATTCATAATTTCAGCAAACAAAAATATACAAATAAAAACAGCTAGGAAAAAAAATATTTAAACAAAGTGGTGGAGAAAACTAAAATGTGTGAAGTGTGGAGTAACCATAATGTAAAATGTAAAGGATTTCAGTGGACAAAATGTACTGTATGAATGTGTAACCCGACTGCCTTTGCCATTTTTTTATGCATCTTGACATTGTTATTAATTTTATGTGTGAAAAAAAACCTGTGCATATATACTGTGACTTACAGTATGTGGAGGAAAAAAGCACTGAATAAACTGGAAATTTAAAAAAAAAAAAAAAGATTTAATCGAATCAGTTCAAAAATTCAGCACAAATCTGTATCAAACATTTGAAGTTTTATTAGACCTCAAAATCTGTGTGAAATATTTTTTACTTTTTACTCTTTATGTACATTTTTAAATGGGTATTTTTATACTTGAGTAGATTTTTTAAATATTTTTTTTACTCCGGTATCTGTACTTTTCCTTAAGTAACCAAAACTGACATATAGGCCTGTCACGATAACAAATTTTGAAACACGATATATTGCTACAGAGAAATATTCCATCCAGTTTGCTCATTCTCAGTTTTAGCTCTGACTCATTTGTGGATCATCAAATTAGACTGATTCGATTTTAGTTCCTATTAATAAATCACAATTTTTGAAACAATATTTTTTTTCTGTAACTTTCCTAAAGGAAGGTCCACCAACTGCTTGTTTCCATGGAGACATCTTTGTTTTGCCTGGAATTTTCTACAGCACGGCATTAAACATATCCAATATTTCCAAAGAAGCAAGCAAGTGATGCCACAAAGCCAAGTTACTGGTCAGATCTGTGGAGAGGCGACTATGGTGACAGTGACATTCTACCTGAAAAGTTGAATAGTTCACCTTTAAAATAAAATAAAATTGAACATAAACATGACTGACCTTTAGACAGTCGCATTAAATAGCAAAAATAGCCCAGTGTATTCCTTCAAAATCTGAAAACCACATGCTTTTACTGCCATAGGATGAGTGGAAATACCATATGAAAAAATCCATTGTTTGCAGACTTCCTTTTACACAAACACGTCAACTGTGACTTGATCGCTCGGGGGCCACATTTGGGAAACCAGCTGGGACATGTGGAGAGTTATAAGGGCATGTCTGGAGCAAAACTATCCCAGACATGAGCCACAGATTTGGGCTGTGAGAACTGTGAAGACGCCCTCCACATCACACATATAGAGTTACACACAGGCTGACCATTCCGAGACTAGTCTGAAACGAAGTTCAAATCACTGTCTGATGTTTCAGCAAAGAATGTGAGCTTCAAATGTTTGGTGGTTTCTGTGAGATTTGTCCAAAATGTAGCGGTTGAGGAAACAGATATCAAAAGGTCCACTTCTGCTCTGAAATAACTTTGTAAGAATGGGGAAGGCTGTTTTGGGAAGGACATCCGCCATAATACTCAAAAAGCGCTTTATATCAAGGAACCTCTCACCCGTTCATGCACTTTCATACACCAGTGTGCACAGACGCGGGGCCCAAGTGGGTTAAGTGTTGTGAAAAATGAGTTTCACCCTGATTATAATAAAATGCATTGTTATTATTAGGCCAGTAAAAGCAGTAAAGTGAAAAGTTTACTATATTAATCCGACATCTTCCTTCATATCCAGGTGCGGCAGCTTCACAGACTGTCAGTGTACCAACAAACCACGCTCGGTCACCATGAAAACCACACATCACCAAACCCATTAGCAAAAAGGCTCTTATGAAGCAAAACAAACATAAAGCATAAAGGCTAAAGATAAGTTATGATTCTGTTTCTGTTTTCCTCACAGTGTTCTTAAGTTTTAGGAATTCATAGGTTTATACTGAGGAATAAAATCATACAGTTCGAGTTTAGTTTATGTTGGTTCTAAATTTGTCCATGCTCTTTTTAGATTATATGGCCTTTACAGTCAATGGATTAGATTTGGTTCAATGAGAAAAGTAGACTGATTACTGATAACACCAGGCCCCTCTAATGGAGATGTTTTGAGCAGACTTATCCTCCTAACCAAAAGGTGATGCTGCGTACTGCTCTCAACAACAATCGGATAAAACAATAGAATCCATGGATCTATTAATGATTCGTGGACACGGGGTGTTACCACAGATTGTTGTCATTACATTCTATAGCACAACAGAACAGACACAATACAAAATGTTGTTGAAATCAAGTTGTTTTAATCCAAATGCAGCAGCAGAGAATCTCCAGTCTTTTAAGTGATCGGCTCTCTCACTCTGTAGACTGCAGCCCAGGTTCACCGTTGTTTTAAATACACCAATTTAGTGCTGAGTTTTGGACT
The DNA here is from genome assembly GCA_029959045.1 of Taenioides sp. WSHXM2023. Lineage (NCBI taxonomy): Eukaryota > Metazoa > Chordata > Actinopteri > Gobiiformes > Gobiidae > Taenioides > Taenioides sp. WSHXM2023. The sequence continues at coordinate 21,641,075 of CM057103.1, read as the reverse complement.
GCTAAAATGATCAGCATTAGCAGTGTATGTACAGTAGTATGTACAGTGTGTGTACAGTGTATGTACAGTGTGTGTACAGTAGTATTTTCCTGCACACCCACCACTGTCTCCACAGACCTGCTCACCGTGCACCGCCCAACCAGGACCCGTTCAGAGCAACAGCACCTTCTGCTCCAGACCATTAAAAAGGACTGAAAATGTTCCTGTTTATATTCCTTCTAGTTTTAATTTATTTATTGATGTTTTTATTTTTGTTCTTTTGTTATACATTGGAAGGTAAATCTCAAAGTGCTATTTTGGATTATAAATAAAATGTATTATAGTATTTTGAGTAATGTAGTAGTTTCTATTGTGTGGAATATCAGTTTATATAACTCATGTGAACTCAACTTAATAATAAACATTACGTAATAAAATAAATATTACAAACTGTTATCAGATCCTTTATTTAAACATTTTATATGACACTGAACATAAATAGCCTAATTGTGTATTTTTGTACCATAGGAACCTTTGGCAGTAGCAACAGGGCCACAATAAACAAAAATTCAAAAGTCCAGTTCTAAATTATCCCACTGTAAAACAATCACGAAGCTAAAGAATTTCACAAAATATGCAAAAATAGTTCATATGATCAGGTCTGGTTCATTAGTTCTAGTTGATTATAATTTCTTCCTGAGGTTTTTAAATAGAAGAGAGGTTGGCTTCCTTTAGGCGCAGCCGCTCTTTCTGTTCAGACAAAACACAACGGCATTGGTTAAGTATCTGATTTAAAGTCACTGTTGATATTAAACCTTGTGCCTTGTTGAAAATGTGTGTACACTGGGAGTGTTTCGTACAAATTGTGTATTGCCATAAAATCATGAAATGGTAATATTTTTCAAAGGTTTTTACATTTTTTTTTTCGTGAATGGGTTCTCTTTAAAATGACATATTGGGATTATAAATTACCATAACCACTTAGATGACATTTTTTTGTCACCTACCACCAATATGAAAAAAAAAAGTGATAATTCTACTATAGGCATTTTTTTTTACTCTTTACTGACTAGGCCTGTCATTGTGGATGTTCAGTGCGAATATGAACTTTGGGTCATTTTTTGTATTTGAGTAAAGCTAATTTGAAAAAAAAAAAAAGTTACCCTGAAACTCACATACTGTATGACTAAAAACCTGTAAAAAACACACATCTATATGAATTTTCATGCCAATCGAACAACCACAGCCAAAGTTATCACAATGAATGTACCTTCAGATTCACATATTTCCCTTAACAAAGCACAAGGGTTAAAAATCAGACAGAGACTGAATAGTTCTGAATAGTTCTTCTGTAATGTCTGTGTTACCAGGCTGTTTGGGTTGATCTTTCTGGTCTCCACTTTCTTTTCTCCTGTGATCCTCTTCACTGACAGCTGGGCATCCTTCAACCTCAAAAACAAATAGACAAACTCAGCAACTAAATAACCTACATAACACATACGCTTTACAGTTGTAGTTGTGTTACTTTGTCATTATCTAAACATGTTTATTAAAGTGCATATGCTTATAACTTGGTTTGGTGGGCTAGTACCTGTGGTCAATATTTATCATAGTTCTAAAATAACAAGAAAAATTCCATCCAAAATAAAGGGACAGTTCATTAAACTATTGTGCAATTTATACAAATTTTGGCCCTTGTTTACATTACGGTCGCTTGGGTAAAAATGATAAACTTCACCAAAAGATTTTTTTAGCAGTAAAATCTTAAATATATTCACATTGACTATATGACTTTGACTCTAACCTGTCATGTGCGCTGCTATACTCTCTATACTCTCACAATTAGGCCTGTCACAATAACAAATTTTGAAGTACAATAGAGAAATACTGCGATAAATTATAAAACTGAAACTACTTTATGCCACTGTTGCAAAGCAGGATAATCCCAGTAAACCATTTTTAAATAGGCAATATCATTAAAAGATCTGAGCTGCAACAACATAGCTGAAAAAACAATAAATAGTCACAGAATTTACTTGTTCTACCCTCTACATCTCTATCGTATTACATAAAAAAAAGAAAAAATCAACCCATTATTGCAAAGAAAATGTACAAACGCTAAATATTAAGTCCAAAAATACTGCATATTGTTTCACTGCGTAATTCTTTTGCAAAAATAGCAAAAAAAAAAACATGATCAGATAGTGCCAAATAAATGCTAAACTAACCAAGTGTTTCAGTTTTGTTGGTGAGTCAAAAACAGTACCCTCATGTGAAGAAGTGAAGCCTATGTCATGTCATTTACCTCTCTTTGGAGATGTTTTTGCTCTCCCGCTTCCATCTGGCCTTGAAGTCTGCACAAAACTCAAACCAGAGCATGAAGAAGTAGCTAGTGGTCACCTCGCTGTCTCCTGCTTTGGGCTGCAGACCAAAGTACACCGCCAAATCCTGGAAACTGAACCAAAAATATTCAATTCAATCAGGATTTCTCAAGTTGCTACTTTAGTTCACATGATGTCACCTTCTTTTGTATGCAGGGATTTGTAAATTACATTTCACATTAGTCTTATGTGTCCAAATGTTACAGATTTTCTTATTTTTTTAATCAACTTTCACCAAAATTGTTAATTATTATAGTCATTATTAATTATTATAGTTATATTTCAAAAGATGAAGACAGAATTTGTTGAAAGAAAGTCATTTACATTGGTTTAATCTTATTTTAGCCACTCAATATAAACATAAAAAATACAAAATGTCCAACCTTTTCTCAGTTGCCATCAGCTGATAGAAGGCTTCACCATGCTCTTTCCTCGCTGCAGAATCACAAGAAACACAGGTTGGGTAATAATTATTAAGTTCTTTTCAATTCACATGGAGAGTTTCATAATTTGCAGTCATAAAAATGTGCTGTTTGGTGGAAGCACACACAATCTAGTCAGTTTATATATATTTGTATCTATATTTTAACAAATGAACTAATGAAATATGTTGCGTGAGAGGAGTTTTCAGAGCTGAAAATAAAAGGCGGAATACATTGGAAAAAACTGCCATTATAATTCAGAAAAATACTGAATAATTTTAGCCAGTATAGCTACACTCACCATTGAGAACAAATGCCTCCATCTTATCTTTAAACGGCTGCAGGTGCTCCTCTGGGGAATTCGTGCAGACTTTTTGGATGCTTTTCTCACACTCTGAAAAACATTTGGGCAAAACATTACAAATATTGCACATCGTATTATTAACAGTTTATTGCAAGCGGTACTGTTTTTTTGGTTTTCTATCGAGCCAGTCTCTCCTCCTCCTGTTTGAATACAGGCAATACATTAGGCACATTTTGTAACAATCCAATCTCTGCTTATTTGTAGCACACTTCTCTCAAATCCTCGTAACATTCAGAACAAAATATATAATTTGTTATATTATAGTTGGGCATTTTTAGAGTTTAGTGCTCACTCATTAATTTTACAGAAATCTGCACTGTTGCTCAGTCCTGTGGTACATTTCTTTTTTACTTGACAGCAGAGATGTTTGTTCTGACACAAAGGGACAATGCATTTCTGTGATTGGTTGATCCGCCTGTCAATCATGCCCATCTGAAATTGTGGAGAAAGGATCTGGTTCCAGGCTATATGTCTAGGTAAAGTATTATAAAAGTGTACGGTATAACTTTCTGTGTATCTGCCACCAAGGTCTAAGCACCAAGATTCACTCATTCATTCATTCACGTTCAGGTTTTTTGCTATTTATTTTTTGGTCCAATAACTCTAATTCTTTTATGTTCTTACATGTTTATTCCAGTCGCCTGCTCTCTGAGGCTCGTCCCCATCTGTGGATCAGAGGAGCCAGTCTGCCCAGGCAGCCATAACAGAGCCCTCCTCCCCCTGCCTCCCTACCCCCATGTCCCACACTACATCCACATCTGCAGATAAGATTACAGAAGGATACTGTTGTCTAAACTGTTCTTTGGGGTCATTGGTTCTTTTGTCCTTTGTGGCAGTAACAGATTTATAACAGTTTATGTCAGAGTGAAGAGGGTCATAGAGCCTCATGTAAACACAAGCCGATCTCATGGGACCAAAATCAAATAAAAAGGTCAAAGTAAACATTAGGTATTATTTAAATGCCGGTTTCTATCATTTTAAGCAATTGTCATGGGTTCTTTTTTTGACGAAAAAGAAATAATATGGCGTAGTCAAAATAGTATTGGTGATTTTATTTACAGAAGTGCGCAAAATAGTGAAAAATGAAAAAAAAAAAAAGTGAAGATGGGAGGCCCTTTTTAAAGTACGAGGCTCCTCCCACAAATCAATTAACAACACAAATAGATACCACCCCCATACTTAAAAATCATAAACATTACCACAAACAATGGTACTCTAATAATAATCTAGATTATAGATTATTAATAGATTATAGATTATTACAATAAGCACAGATAGGGAAAAAAATATATATATATTTTTTTTACGTCAGGTGACTTTTTTAACGGAAAAGTCACCTGACGTTCCTGGTGACGTCACGTGCGCGCCTACGTGACGCAACAAAATGCGGAAGACCACGATGCTCGACTGTCACGTGCACTGAGGGGTGGCGGATATGGAGGAAAGTTCGGGGATGAAACAATGGCTATGACAAGAGGAATGTTTACGCAGCATTCATGCGTGCACCCCTGACTCTAGCGATATTTTGTGAGGAAACTCGGGGTTTAGCGGTAAACGGTAAGTGAAACGCCGGTGTGCCTGTGCGTGTATATCGGCACCAAGATTGCCAAGGCTGGGCAACCGAGACAATAATCCGCCACCACTTTTATTGTGCCTTTCCGATGACGAACGGTAAACTTATAAGACTGCAGGGAAAGGTAAAGGTAAAGTAACAGTTTCATCAGTTATAAACATAGACTTCCGTTAAATGGACAAAGCTAACCTGCTAGCAACCACGTACTAGACCGGAAGTGACCCTGGGCGTGCTTCCGGCGCCATGGACTCCAATTCACTTTGTATTGTACAAACGTCACCTCTCCTTCTCTACTGCTCATTTTGGTCTTAAAATGTTTAACCCGCTCTACATAATCCTGATGTTTTTATTTCACTATTTTCAATGCCTCTCCCTAATATGGAACTTGGTGAGCTTCATTTGACTTGAGCCAAACGTTATGAGTAACTTCACACTCCCTTAGTCCGCTTCTTTATACAGGCTATGATTATAATCCTAAACTAAACAGTGTGTGATGGAGACCTAGAGGAAGATCAAACTGAACAAAAGAAAAATGCCACGCTGCTTAAGCCCACTGTCAGATAGAGCCCTGGTGTTGAGAGCCACACAAGTCTATCTCCCAGACCACACTGGAGCCAGCGCTCAGGAGCAGGCCACAGATCACAGACTGATGGGCCTCTCCTGATTACGCTCATGGGAAGTTGGAGTCTTTGTGCTGGCGACAGGGGCACAATGCCACTGCGATGCTCGGGGCAGATCTGATGGACTCAGGATTAAGACTGGAGTGAGGCGCCAGGACAGTCTGTCAGAGAGTGCCTATTGATACTTTGCAGTGACATCACGCTGGGGGTATTCTACATGTATGTGTACTACTGGAATGTTCACCAGTTTCTATGGAGACGCGACGCACATATTAACAAACGCTGTCAAATGCGTTTTAAGATCGTCTGAAAGCTCAAGAAAAAAAAACCCAAAATGGATTTAAACAGCACATTTTCAGGAGCCTGTGATCAATACGAGCGTTCATGACGCCTGTATTTGATTTTCAACAAAAAAGGTGAGAGCGACTAACTGAAAAATTGTTGGATAACGCTCGCTAGCTTGTGACTGTAATGCTATTTGAGAGGGACTTGTTTAGCAGCACAAATCAGCTCTCCTGTTGTAGCTCCAACTAAGCCCGTTCTTGATGGTCAGATTGTGTTGAAACCAAGTTCAGATTAAAGTCTAACTTGAGTAACAAAGCCTCAGACAGAGCAGTGCTTACAGTTAGCGTCACGGCCCCAGGGAATGTTGATGACATCAGCTGCAAAGTATCAATAGTTAGACCCTAGTGTCGGTAACATTTGGGAGACAGTGAGTACATACGTGTGAGTTCTCGGTCCAGCTGTCTCAGGTCTTTGTGGAGCTCCTCAAACTTCACCTGAGCTGCCAAGAACACGTCCTGAGGTTCTGGCAGAGGGAACACGCTCTTGTCTGTCCCAGAGTTCTGTAAAGACACGACTCATTTCTATTTTCAACTAAAATCTTCTGACAGCTCTTAGTAAAAATAACTTCATGTTGACATAGTACGATTTGATTTCACTGATTTTTTTTCTTCATTATTTTAAAAGCAATTTTCTGTTGTTTTCTCATCAAAAACATACCTGGAGGTTTGTGTCATTCATTAATGTTTAACGCACAAACCCTGCATATTTAGACTGAGTTCTTCTCTCAGATGAAAAATGCCCTGTTCCACCTTGTGATGTCATGTGGTAATACAGGTGCTCCACTGTGTTTTTAAAACTCCATAAATCTTCACTAGAATCATTTGGATAATTTCAGCCCTGGAATTGCCAATCTGTACTGAACTAAAGGTAAAATGTAGCTGTTAACTTGAAAACTACCACTATATGACATCACAAGGAGGAACAGAGCATTTTGAGCTTTGGAGATATAGACGACTAATGAACAAAGATTACTCAAACATGTGAATGAAACAAAACACAACTCTGGGTATGTTTTTGATGAGGTAACAGCAGAATCCGTTTTGTGTAATATAAGACCTTTAAGTTACTATGCACGTTTTCTGGTGAAGGTTACGCCACCGTCATCTCATGAAAATCTGCCTAGAATGTTCCAGTATTGTAGAAACATATCTGTCTTGCATCACAACAGGCGTTTACATTGCCAAAAATAATTGGTTAGGTCTTCTTACCTGCTTGTCTCCATGGTGATTACTAAGTTTTTATAACCTTTCAGTACGCTCTGGAAATGCCATGAAATTTATTTTGTTTTGTCTCTTTACAGCAGCACCAAAATCAGTCACTGAGTAGCGTTTTCAATAAATACGTTCAACTTTATTTTGAGAAATCATTGACAGATTTTTTTCCTTCAACCTTTATACTTGGGTCTATGTATAAAGTATATGTATGTTTAAAGGTCCTATATTATTGTGAGATTTTAGCCATGTTAGAATGTTGTTACCTCCTGAAAAACATACCCAGAGTTATTTTAGTTGTTTAATTCTTCTGAGTAATCCTTTATTATTAGTCTGTCTACACCTCCAAAGCTCAAAATGCTCTGTTTTGCACCTTGTGATGTCATGTAGCGGTAGTTTTGAAGTTAACAGCTACTTTTTACATTTAGTTCAGTAAAGACTGAAAATTCCAGGGCTGAAATGATCCAAATGATTCTAGTGAAGGTGTATGAAAAGTTTAGGAGTTTAATAACAGAGTGGAGCATTTTCTGTGTGGTGGAACAGAGTGTTTTCTGTTTGAGAGAAGAACTAACCGAAATATACAGCGGTTGTGTGTTAAACTTGTGTGAATGAAACAAAACACCACTTGAGGTATGTTTTTGAGGAAGAAACAACGTCAGTCTTTAATGTAAAAGTACCCCTGAGTCCATTTTCTGACTATATCATCAACTTTAAATGTAACTTGACATGACTTAGTGTCTTCATAGTATGTTATTGTGAAACTGTACCTTGTCCACATTACGCAGGTAGTAAGACACCACATAATCCCCTAAACTGATGCGATTATCCTAAAAATAAAATAAAATAAAAGTCTGTATTATTGCATATTTGAACACGCATGCAAAGATGGTGAAATGGTTTACGTGTTTGCAAAAATACTGTGGCGTTACCCTGCTTTTGACGTCTTTGAGTTTGGGGAGGATTTCCAGTCCAAACCCATCAGCCTGGCCTCTGGTCCTGCTGCCTCCGTTCATGTGGTTCCCCAAAGCCAACACCAGGCCCATGATCTGCTTCACACTCTCACTCTCCAACAAGAGCTGAAAGGAAGAAAATGCACGTGCAAAAAAGTCTGAAAAATATCAAACAATTTCTAAATCTACATAAAGACAAAATTAACTCTTTGATAACCAGTCATTTTCCATTTACAAACAAGCACCACATTTTAATTTGAATTCAAATGTACTAATATGTATTCCACCACCTCTTGTGCATAGCCTAGATGTGTTTTACTTTATATCACTTGTATTCAGATGGCAAATATAGTGAAAAAATTGAGGTGGAAGGATTTTTTAACATGTTTGTGGTTTGAGCAAACAAAAATATACAAATAAAAAAGCTAAGAAAAAAACAATTCAGCTGTTTCTGTTCAAAATTCTGCACAAATCTTTATTAAAATCACTACATTTGAAGCTTTGTTAGATCTCAAAATCAGCGCAAAAATACTTTTAAATAAGTATATTTTTTAAACTTATTTTTAAGTGTGTATATATATTTTTTTTACTTTTATTTTATTCCTCTGGTATCTGTACTTTTACTTAAGTAACAAAGGTGCTATGTTTTTTTTAATTTAATTTAATTTTGTTTTATTTTATGGCCCTTTGTTGTTTGTGCTCGACTTCAGTATCAACCAAGACATTTACAGGCACATTTTAGTACATTCCTGGTGCGTAATCTCTGGATATCTCCCACCCTTACTTGTACGTAGACAAATCTGTATATTTGTACCTTATTTGACTCAAGTATTTAGCTATTTTTACTACTTAAATTATTTTGAAATGTATTATGAAAATATTTTTCATTCATTTCTATTATATTGTAATATGTAATTGTGTCATTTACAAACTTGCTGCAAGAAATTATATATTTATATTTTTAGATGCTTTTTTTTCCCAGTTATCAAAAATTGTTCAAAATAATGGACAATGTCAAGTTTGGTCACAATTACAGTGTTTCTTTTCTCATGATACATTTTGCGATTAATTCTTAAAGGGCCCACATTAAGCTATTTTCTGTTCGTTATAATGTTTCCTCATTTAAAACAGATCTGGAGTTGTGTTTTGTTTCTTTCACACGTTTAACACTCAAATCCTGCATTTTTAGGCTGAGTTCTTCTCTCAAACAGAAAACACCTTTCACCTTGTGATGTCATGCGGTAATACAAGTGTTCCACTATGTTTTTAAACTCCATACACCTTCACTAGAATCATCTGGATAATTTCAGCCCTTGAATTGCCATACCTTACCAAACTAAAGGTAAAAGGTAGTTGTTAACTTGACATCACAAGTGGAACAGTGCATGTTTGCAAACAAGTATGAATGAAACAAAACACAACTCCAGGTCTGTTTTTGATGAGGTAACAACATTATAACATGGCTAAAAGCTCACAAGAGTCAATTTTGTGGAAAATAGGACCTTTAACATTTATAAAGATGGCTGGATATTATGCAGTTTAGCCACTGGACAGTCACACCTTTATCCCACATTTAGCAGCATTATAATATCAAATCTATAAAAGGCTCCCTACCTCACAGACAGACGAAACGGTGCGTAGCTTGCGTTGTATGGAAGCTATACCATCTAGAAATGCAGACTGGAAGATAATGCACTGGGCTCTACCGGAAAAATCTGGGATCTGGGACAGCTCATAGAGAAACCTAGAAAAGACCAAATAAAGAGGTATTATTAAAACATTAAATTTTAAGCATCCACAGACTTTTAGATACAGACTGTTCGGGCTTGTCCAGTAGTTTAATTTCCTCCTCGTTAGAAGTCTCATAATGTTGCTTTATTCTTCCAAGTTCATCTGGTTGTGCTCTCTAAAAAACAGCATCATTGTTAAAACATTTATATGGACATTTGTGGTCTGAATTTCAAGAATATTTTAGTTGCATACATTTTCATAGAGAGCTTCAATGGTGTCCACGTCCACAACGGAATGATCCACAGTCAGAACAGCTGAGATAAAAGAAGAATCACGCATTTATATGATTGTGCTTATAAACTTTAGGCGTAATATATGTCTGTAACCAATACCAGCAACTACACTCTTTAGTTTGTAGAGCAAAGGTGCATTTCTGTATACAAAATTACAGCCTGGATCATATTTGTACATTTTCATATAGAGAACATTGCTCTATTTCCTGGATTTTATACTAGCCACACTCTGTATACACAAATGGGCTGGTTGAAAGTGAGGTGGGGGGTTGTTAGATGTGAAAGAATGATTTGTAAAGTACTTTGTGTTACATGCAATGTACTGTACGTGTTTGGGTACACTAGAGGGACTGTGTTTCTCGGCTGGCCTTGAAATGTTTTGTTCATGTCAGATGTTAGATGAAAATTAGTACCTTTGCTATAATCTGGCATATTTACACTGTAACTTGCACAGATGGTCATAAATGTGCTCTCAAATAAATAAATAAATAAATAAACGTTAAAAGGGAATGGAATAATTTGATTGATTTAATTGTACTATTTATTTTATGATCATAAAGAAACTGAGTGCATATTCAGCATTGTCTGTTACATTTAGTTATTCGTTTTGGGACTGGTTTGAGACGGTGCACAATTCACTTTCTGGTGCACTTAAAAAATTTACCATTTCACACAAACCAACCTACTACTCCCAAGTGAGTGTTGTTGTTGTCTCACCGTGCTGTATGTCCTTCATGTCCAGATGCAGACTGGAGATGAGGATGCCCACGGCCTGAGAGCGCTTCCCGTCCAACAGCTTCACAATCTGTCAGTGTTATAACAAACCACGGTCACTATGACGACCGCACATCACCAAACCCATTAGAAAGCCATTAGCAACAAGGCTAACATCAGGGAAAACACACATGAAGGGTCCTTTTATAGAACTCAGAAACGCCAAAAACAGCTGTTATTATGTTTGAAGGAACGGCCCAAAACATCCATAGATATTATAGACATGTATTTGCCAAAACAATGAAAGAAAAAGGATAAGCATGGGTCACTACTTGGAAATATATTTATCACACAAGAATACTTTTGAATGAACACTGTATTTAGCATTCAAGCTCTATTACACAGGCACAGAATGCATTTGAAACGTTGATTTTAAATTTGTAAGTTCAATAAAACGTGGTTGACATATTTAAGATTTTACAAAATAAGAATCTTACTCTTTTTCTTTCATGTTTAATTTTGGTGAAGTTAATAAATTTCCTTCCTTGTTGGACAGCAGATGTGACATATGGAGAGGGAATTCCATAACCATAAGCAACCATAAAGCTAGTAAGGGCCAAAATTGTGTAAATTGCACAATAGTTATGATTAGACTAATACAAATAAATTACAACACCTTTATTGTGTTAAATCTACATTTAATCTGTCAGAAAACTGTGTTTCATCCGAGTAAATTTAAAGTACCTTAAGTAATTTAAAGAGTAAAGCATTTTGGATGACATTTTTGGTGTTAAATTCGCCACTAGTTTACTTCCTGTTTATTTTTTTCACTACAAGCGCCCATTTCACTTATGTAAAAGTATTATACTAATATTTATCACAGATACTGTCCCACCAAACAAAGTCATAATTTGAAAAACATGAAAACCTGCCATATGCGTTTAAAGTTACTTGGACTCTTGTGACCTTTAAGCCACGTTATAATGTTGTCTCATCAAAGACATGATTTAATGAGGAAAACAACATTATAGCATAGCTCAGAAAAGTGTGTAATATTAGCCCTTTAAGTTACATACATTCTAGTGACTTGGTTTAGTTTTGTTTTAGTCCAGTTTTGGTTCAAGCTTAGATCTGGGCTAGTTCTTAGTTGTTCCTAAATTGAAAAAAGTAGGTAATAATATCTACTGAACTTCTAAACACCAGCCCCCTCTAGTGGAGATGTTACAAATAGCTACAGCTAAGTGCAGTGCATAATCAGGACAGCGTTACCTTTCTGGTCTTAGTTTTCTTCCCATAGGCCTCTGACAGCGGCTTCCTCTTCATCTGTGTCGTGGTTTTGGCAAAGAGATCTTCAAAATCACATGTGTTAATGTTGGGTTCCTCCAAAGTGCTCCATACTGTTTCCTTACTGAACAAAACAAATACACAAGATACATAAGCTATTACAATTCATAAAATATCTAGACTTTTATCATTCACAAATCAAATTAATCTAGGCTTGAATACAAAACAGATGATTGCAAATTAAAGGGCCCATATTACGCTATTTTCTGATTTGTTAGAATGTTGTTTCCTCATCAAAAACATACCTGGAGTTGTGTTTTGTTTCATTCACACATGTTTAACACACACATCTGTTTTCTCTCAAACTGAAAACACTCTGTTCCACCTTTTGATGCCATGGGCTAATATAGGAAGTGCTCCACTGTGTTTTTAAACTGCATACACCTTCCCTAGAATCATTTGTATCATTTCACCCCTGGAATTACCAATCTCCAAAGGAAAAAGTAGCTGTTAACTTGAAAACTACCACTACATCACACGACATCACAAGGTGGAACACAGCATTTTGAACTTTATAGATGTAGACAGACTAATAAAAACATGGCTATGTTTTTGAGGAGATAAGACTCTAACATGGCTTAAAGCTCACAAGAGTCAAGTATTTGTAATATATGGCCTTTAAAGTTACTAAATAAGTCCACATTGTCTTAATAAATTGTAAAAACAAGGCACTAAATTTCACTTTGGTGCACATTTTATTAACTTCACACTCATTCCACAGCTATGCAACACCGAAAGTTAGGTGTTGCTTCTATATTTCACCAGGATAGAGCCATTAAAATATCGAATCAGAGGAGTCCTGTCTCAAACTTAGCTAATGCTTTTTCTAATAAGAGCTAAGGCTATCAAAAGTCTGAAAAGTTGTCAAAAATCGGATACTAATCGATACAAAACTGCTATCAAAACTAGATACTCATTTGAAGTGTCAACAATAAAAAGTCATATCAACAGTACTATTGTTTAATGTTGAAAATGAGTGTTTATTATTATTATTATTGTGATATGGGCTCAGTATCGAGTATTGAGTATTTTCCTTAATAAGTGCAGTCTCTTACTTGTTCTCCTGTATTTGAATCCTTGTCCAGTACAGTGGCTTCATGGGCCGTGATGGTTCTACTGTGGGTTTTCTGGGAGCTTTGTCGACTGAGGTGAGCCCACATCCAAAGGGCAAAGGCGGAGGAGGAGGGGGCAGAACTGACTGGGGCAAAGCGGGAGGTGGAGGGGGGACACGAGGAGGAGGGGGTATGTTTTCTGAATTTGAGTTTAAAGGGAGAGGATCGTTGATTAAGTGTCCAGTAAGGCTTTTGTGATTGAGTGATGAGCGGTCATCATTCTGTCCGGACAAGCTGATCAAATCAATGTCCAACTTTTGAGGTTCAACTTTCTGCAGATTAATTATTCCATCTTCATTATCGTTTATCATCACAAACGTCTCACGGTCTGTCTGGATGCAAATGTTCCGAAATGTTTTGTATGGAGCGTCATCTCCCGTGGAAACTGAAGCATCCCGGACATCGCCATGGCGACGGGATTCGGACTGGGAGAGGCGGGACTGTAGCTCAATTATGGTGAACTCAAGTCGGGCCACGCAGTCATCGCTCTCCTCCTTCAGCCTGCTCAGCTCCTCGGTGTAGTCCTCCTGGGAACATACTCAGTTTTAGTTTGGTGCAATAAGTTGGGTTTAAATGAAGAGTGGAGGGAAGCTAAAAGTTTGACTTTGCTATTTAAAGGTTTCCACCTGAGGAAATTTTCATTTCAGTATCAGACATTGCAGGTTACATCCAGTCTGGTATCTCTCATTTGGAACAAACCTGATTAGGCATCAGTACAACCAAGAAGGTAAAGATATTTATTTAATTTCTAGGTTGTTAATTAGGTTAATTTTACAGTATTCATTATGGGACAGGTTTGAGAGGGAGTTGGCCATAATTTTCTTGGAAAAAGATATACTGTACAACATATTTTACAATGTTTGAATAGCATTCACATAAATTACCTGTAATTTCTCCAAATCGTCTTTGCATTCCCTCTTCAGCTGCAAAAGTGCTGCTTGGTGCTCTGAAGGGACAAAAATCTATTTTCACACAGTTTTGAGTGCAAATGTATTTTGTATGCCACAAGAGAGCACTCCTTTCCCAAACAATGTTTTTAGCTTTGTCACAGACCAGACTGAAGTGAATCTGTTCCTCTGGACTGAGTACACTGGAGAGTCTCATGGACCGTGGCTTCTGTTTGATATGTAAATACCAAATACTTGTCATTTTATTAGTGTCTTTGACTCTTTCAGTTTTATCATCCCCAGGGATGGGTCAATGATTGACAGTTTTTGAACATTTTTTTTTCTATCCCATTTGAGATTTTCCATATAGCAGAATTTTGTATTGAGAATTAAAGGGTTAAAACTGATTAAAATAAAATACTTATTTGTTGTTTTTTCTGTTTTTCAAGTACAAATATGAATCTCTTTATGACTGTGTGAAATGGGGACAGACCGGAGAGAGACCGGCAGGTGAATCCACAGGTATAGCTGTAGGTTCTGTTCATGTTCTACAAACTGAATATGTCAATTTCAGATGGAGAGGTTGGGCCTATGGAACTCTATGGGAGATTTACTGTTTTATACTCTTTTTGAAATAAATATCCAAACCTGTGATCGAGAAATGTTAAACCTTATCATTATTTGTTAGGAAGTGGCTTCACAAACTTGCCATTTAAATTGGTGAGTGACCTTCCACCAGAAAAGTTAGTGCATTTTTAATTACAGAACCCATGACTTTTTATGACTCCACTCTAGTCTCGCTGTGCACCTGTAATTTATAGCCAGAGGATACACATAGAGGGTGAGGTAGTGTTTATCTATGCTCAAGTTTGATGTTACTAGTATTATATCACATGACTACAGAGCGCAAACAACTGCTCTAACATCACTCAGGAATATTTAGATCCTGCTGACAGTCTGCCCTCTAACATGAAGATCAGAACATGCAGTACATATGAATGAGAACCACATACATTCACACAAGTAATTCACATGTAATGTACCTGCTTCTGTGTACTTCAGTCCCACTTTCTCCTCTTCTTGTAGTGGAGGCCAGACTGCTTGTAGACGACCCGGGGTCCTGTCCTCTGCATCGGCAGGCCTTTCTAACTGTAAAAACATAAACATATGGAGATAGTTATTCATATAATTATCACTATTCTAGCTATTCTGGGGCAAAGTGAAAAAAGTGGCTACTGTGCATGTGCTTTCACAAAAATTACACAGCGACACAATCTTTTAAACAGAGCCAAAATAAAGGATGGGTTCTATGGATTCTGCAGAGGTAAGTAGTATTAATAGTTACAGGAAAAAGACAGAAGTAAAAGTACTATAGATAAGTGCATCATTCTGTACTAGTCCCACTCACTCTTCCAATTGGTTATTTTTGTCATTGGCTATCTTCACGTGCACAGTAAATCCTGATTATTATGTGATTTCTGCACCTTAACGGTCCAATATTACGCAAAATGGACTCTTGTGAGTTTTAAGCCATGTTATAATGCTGTTACCTCATCAGCAACATACCTGGAGTTGTGCTTTTGAGTAAGCTTTTAGTATTAGTACGTCCATGGCTGAAATTATCCAAATGATTCTAGTGAAGCTGTATGGAGTTCAAAAACACAGTGGAGCACTTCCTGTATTACCACATGACATCACAAGGTGTTTTCAGTTTGAGACTAAGCCTAAATATGCAAGGATTGTGCGTTAAGCGTGTGTGAATGAAACAAAACACAACTCCTGGTATGTTTTTGATGAGGAAGCAACATAAAAAAGATCAGAAAAGAGTGCGATATAGGTCCTTTAAAGATTATTTAAATTACATGAAAAATGCTAAATCTGATGTGAGTCAGCAGAGAGTCCATGATCAGAAAGAAATCAGGTGATTTTGCTGTTGTCATTGTCATTGTACATGTAACTTTAATAATCTTTATCATCCAAAAATCTGAGGATAATCTGATTTTGAATGTGCAAGTAACTGTAACCACTGATAAAAAAGATGGATTAACTGATCACACTCATAGAAAACTGCAAATTCTCAAAAAAGCAAATAGTTAATGGACAATATCAAGATGAATGAACAGAGGTAAAATCTAACTTGTACCTTTGTCACCAATTAGGGAAGTCACTATTGAATTTTAGTGCCATAATTATTACAAGAATGAACATACAATTGTTCACAATTACTGAGATCTGTTTTAATCTTTATAGATTACCTTTCCTGTTTCCTGTATGTCAAATCAAATGTTCTGACTGAAAAGTAATACAAATATGACATAACCCAGAAAGTACTTAAATACAGATTTAATTGAAATATAATTAAAATTATATATATTTTTAGTTTATTATATTATATTGTACCAGTATTACCAGAATGAGCAATAAATCTAATAATTTTGACATCTCTATCACCTATACATTTTGCCATATTGTCCACCCATTACTATATTTCAGAATAAATAACAGTAATAATAATGTTTGAGCAAAAGTCAGACGTTTTTTATTTTCTTTTGCCAATCTTAAAGCTACCATCTGTAAGTACTGGTAAGTGTATTTGATTTTTTTGTTCCCAGTAGATGGCAGATGTGAAACCTTTTAGTAATGCCAGGGTAGTAGTAATAAATGTACTTGTGATGTGGTAATAGCTATATAATTACAGAATGAAATACTGTATATGTTTAGTGTAATTGTTTGATTTATACTTTGCCGTCATCCTCCTCCGTCTTGTCAATGTTCTCAAATAAAGCTTTCAGTTGCTCTCTCTCATTCCTGATCCTCCTCTTCACTGCTTCTAGATCCAGTTTCTCTGAGGGATCTTTCTTCAGAGGTTTGGGAGTGAAGAACGCCTTGAACGCATCAAATACTGCGTCAGCACTGGACCTCGTCTCCGTGATATTGTTCAAATCATTTTGTTTTGACTCGTCTCCTTCTTCCTGCTTTTCGCGGTTTAAAAACTGAGAGATTTGGTCCAGGAAAGTGCCTTGTGTTTTGCTACTCTGCGATACAGGTCTAAGTTGGGAAATAGTGTCATGATCTGGTCCGACAACGCCTTTCCGTAGGACCCTTAGGCCACTGAACAGAGCTGGAAGTTGGAGTTGCGTATCAGTGGGAGACCCAGACGGAGAAAAGGTCGCTCTGGTTAAAGTTGATCCTGGAGGTGGTTCATTTGACATACGCGATGAGTGAATAACAATATTTGACGCTGGAGTTTTGGGTTCTATTGGCAAATCTTGGGATGTATTTTGGTTTTTTTCTTCATCAAACGCTGGTTCAAACTCTTCTTTCATCTCAAATTCAAGCATTTTCTCAGACAGCAAAGAATCCATGGAATTTTGTAGGTTACAACTGTGCAGGGAGAATTCGTCCTCAGTATCATTGCTTGCAACTTCCAAATTCTTTTGATTAGCAACCAAAACACAATCCAGTTTGTTATTTTCAAATTTAGGCACATCTAACTGTATAATTTCATGAAAATTCTCTTCCTTATTAAATGCATTAGTTAAATTTTCCTGATTGCAGTCCTCAGCTTCATCAACTTCCTTTTCTGGCTGGTCTGAAATCTTCTTAGGTTTTAAAAGCATATTGAATTCATCAGTATTCTCAACTTCACACGGCCAAGTAAAAGGTAACAAATCTTTTGGCTTAGCGTCATCCCAGTTTAAGTTTTCCTCAAATATGTTTCTATCCAAATCTTCAGGAAATGGTCGGAAAGATGTCAGTATAGCAGTTGGTTCTTCCATTGTAGATCCAAACAGCTACTCGAAAGTTCTGAAAAACATTCGTCACATCAGTTTGGAAATTTGTGACAGCTAATTTTACATTGAGAGAAAAAGTAAAATTTAAAGAATGATAGCTAGAAAAAATTGAAATTGAACAATCCTTGTCTGAAAATATGAGCAGATTTTTTGTCTTCTTTTTAAAAATGAAAGTAGATCGTAACCCTACTTTTCAAAAACAGTTTGTGGCAGTTAATTTGCCATAGAAGAAAAAAGTAAAAACATTAAAAAAAAAAATAATAAAATTTACAAAATAACTATGAAGGTTACAAAAATACAATGCAAGTTTAAATTTTAAAGTTTATATTTTGTCAGTGGAAATCAAGTTACTTTGCCAAGCGTGATTCATTTAGCAATTGTTAAGGCAAATTGAAAAATCCTTGTCCAAAAAATATGAGCTCATTTTTGTCTTCTTTGCGAAAATTAAAGTCGATTGTGATCTCTAGATGACACCCCAAAGAGTAATGGTCGATATCCAAGCTTTCCAAGAGCTTACTCAGCTGCAATTGAGCCAAATCTAATATTGTAATGTGTATTTCCCTCCAAAATTTCTTAACCTTCATCGATCAAAGTTAAAAGAGCTATTCCTTAAGTGGAATCCAGCGTGTGTGACACCCCCCGGTACATCCGTGATGGGACAAATACGCTGAGAACCACACCCGAGGAGGAGGAGGAGGAACTAGAAAGCAGCCAATCTCTGTCTAAATGTTTGGAGAGTGACTGTGTATAATAACGTTTGAGCAAGTACAGAGTAGCACCGTGAAAGCTAATCTGTGTGTGATCCCAACTCACTGGGCTTAAGCAGCTCACTGTTAACCATTGATACAAGTGTACTTTTACCTCGTCTTAACTCTAATAGAAAGTATATATTTTCAAAGGTTTTACAGTTTGGTGTTAAAAAAATACAAAAAAATAAATAAAAATAAAAAACACTCTTTCGTTAGACAATATAATGTGATTTTCAACATTGAATAGTTCTTTCTTTTATAATTACCATGTGTCCTTATATCTGTGTACTTAGTAGTCCATGGGCGTATACTAGTCTATGTGCCCTTATACTTGTTCTGATTCAGCTCAAGATCATTCTAAAGCTTCAGGAAAGGTTCATTTCTGTCCTTTTAGTATTTTTTGTAATATTAAATATATTCAAAGGGCTATTTGGTACAATCACATTAGTATTATGAATTAGGGTTGACAAAAGTATTGAAACTCACATACTAATCAATAATAAAACTAGTATCAAAAGTACTAGATACACATTTGAGCAGGTATTGATACTAAAAGGGTCCCAGTCACAGGACAGAAATACGCCCATGGACCACTATGAAAGCTACCTGGACCACTGAGGGAGTGCACAGATATAAGGCCACATGGTAAAATAAAAGAAAGTACTATGACGTAATATTGAAAATGACATTCAATTGTCTAAATAAAGAGTGTTTTTTAATATCATTGTAGTATTGGAATCGTTGTTGAGTATCCAAGTCTATTCCTTAGTATCGAAATTGAGTTTGATATTTTATTATATTATCGTTTTTATTTATTAGTTCACATCTTGTTCATATTTTAGTTCATACTGTCAATATGTGACTATATTATAACTATATAGCATAACTATATTGTCCTACATACCCTGAATACCCATTTTCTTTCTTTAAATTGGGGACATTTAATCTTCTTATGACTAGAAGCCTAGACATAGGACATTGTGGCCTTAAACAAGTTATGTTTATGTAACAGCGACCACAGTTAATCTTGTAAATATTCTTAAATCCGCCTACATACACTGCATACTACACACCATAACAGCAGATTACAGATGGCAAAACAGCACGGCCTAGTTCTGAATTAAATTACTGCTTAAAGGTCCAAAATTGATGCAAAATTATGCAAATTTACTCCTCTGGGCTTTGTGTAATGTAGTAGAATGCTGCACTTCCTCAAAAACATATCTGGAGTGTTTTGTTTCATTCACACATGTTTGAGTAATGCTTTATTATTAGTCTGTCAAACTTTGTGATGTCATGTAGTGGCAGTTTTCAAGCTAACAGCTCCTTTTACCTTTTGTTCAGTAGAGATAGGCAATTCCAGAGCTGAAATTATGTAAATGATTCTAGTGAAGGTGTATGGAGTTTAAAAACACAGTGGAGCACTAGAACTCAGCCTGAATATGCAGGGTTTGTGTGCTAAACATGTGTGAATGAAAGAAAACTCAACTCCAGGTTTGTTTGTGATGAGGAAACAACATTATAACATAGATCATTAAACAATACTTAATACATTGCCTTTGTTATTTATATATTGGGAGAGTAGTTTTTTTTTTTCAGTTGAATCATAAGATTTGTTGCTTTCCTCCCTTTTCTTATAAAGGTTCATAAAAGTGATGGAAGAACCGTGGAAGAACATAACAGTATTGGCTAGACACAATTTCATTCATCTTGTGGTTTTAAACCCCATCAGCAGACATTAATCACGTCAGCGTTTCACCATTTTTGAATCCATTTCGAAAAAACTAATTCTGCCTCAAGTCATTTGTGCTGACAGAAATGATTAAACCTAGTCCAAATACCCTTAATTAAACCTTTATCCAAATAATTTCCCTTGTGGATCAATAAAGTTTTGTCTAAGTAGTCCCAGTTTTACTTAAGTAAAATGTTCTAATCCAGAATGGTATCTCTTTGTATTTTTTGTACAGGTGGATATCACATCTTCATAAAGTATTGAAGAATTTTGCATCTCAGGCAAGTAAAATATACAAACTATTGGTGCACTATCATATTTTTATGGTGTTGTTGTCAAAATACATACAGTACCTCCATTGCCATCTACCATCTATCTTATCGATCTATGTATAAAAAGGTGAGTAATGTGGTCATGTTGACAGCGCTGACTTGACCAAACAAAGGATCTTGGTCTACGTAGTTCCAAAACATTTCTATTCTCAGTCACAAATTCTGCAGCCAGGGACGGACTGGGACCAAAAAACGGCCCTGGACACCGGACGGCCGTTCTGGACTTTCCAGAACGCACAGATTGTCAGTCCGCCCTTGTCTGCAGCTAAATTCTTACCTGCCTCAGACCTAATTTCACGCCTGAGGGCTTCTCATATTAAAAACTACAAAACAAATAAGATTCTTACATTTAATCTCCTTAATATCTTAATACGTTTTTACCCAATATAATGTTGTCACAATACTAGAATAGTGTTGTATTGAAGGTTTTCAGTACTAAGAAACAGACGATACTCAATACCGATACCATAATAATAGTAAAAACACTGTGATTAGTAAATTGTAGTATTTCTAACTATATTACCATGTGGTCTCCTGTCCCTCAGTGGTCCAGGTAGGTTCCATAGTGGTCCATGGGCGTATACTAGTCTATGTGCTCATTATAATTCTAAAGCTATTCAGGAAAGATAAATTTCTGTCCTGTGAATGTGACTTTTTTATGTGTATCTAGTTTCGATACCAGTTTTAGTATCGATTAGTATCTGATTTTACTTTTGCCAACCCTTGCCCAGTATTCATGGATACCAGCTTCTTGTTATACACAATAATTTAAGGACTTTCACCATTCACCGTACAAAAGATATCACATTTTGTTATAAATTGTTAATTGCTATGTCAACAGTGTTAATTTTCCATCAGTTCAAACCAAAGCAGCAGACCCATACCATCTATTACACAACACATCTCCCAATCGCCAATAATCCTGCTGTTATATAACTAATGAAAACACAACAGCCTTTGTTCCACAGCCCTGGATCATGACGCCACAAGTTAATCTTACTAACTCAAAAAACAAAACACTGCAACTGCTCCTTCCCTGTACTCTGAGAAATGGGTCAAAGTGGCGATGACTTTGCAGAAAATGCAATGTTAAAAGAACAGCTTAATATCCAAAGTGAAGGCTCAGGCAGTAAATATTTCAGGTTGGGCGCACAGTGAGTTAGGAGGCACTTAACTCACCCCTGACTCGCAGGACAGTGAAGGAGGAGGCGTGGGTGGTGCTGGTGAAGGGGAGGGCGCGGGGCTGATGTCTTCTTCCTCTTCAAGCGCAGTGAGGTGTAAAAAGTCCACGTGCTGGGGTCTGCTGGGATCAGACAGGCAAAGGCAGTCCTCCACCTCCTGCTGCCATACCTCCTCCTGCCTCCGGAGGGCCTCGTCTGTCCAAAAACAGAGACAGGGATGAGAAAATTGTAATATGCAAATTTGACTCCAATTTTTTGAGCTTTAAGCCTAGTTAGGATGCTGTTACCTCATCAAAAACATCCCCGGAGTTGTGTTTTGTTTCATTCACACATGTTTGAGCAACCCTTTGTTCTGACTATCTACATCTTCAAAGCTCAAAATGCTCTGTTCCACCTTGTGATGTCATAAACCTTTTGATTTTTAGAGAGCTGCAGAAAGTATTGTCAGAAATAGAGAGATCACAACGTATGTAAGGAGAAAGATGTGGTATTACAATCTATATATTAGGATTATACTTATCCATCTTCATTAACAGGTGTATTATGAAACTTTTCCGGTGAAGGGTACGCCATCTGCTTGCCTTCAGGAGATGTTACCGTTTCGCCTCAAATGTTTCTCCATATGGCAGTAAATGTATCTTAATAGAGACAAGCAAGTGACACGTCAGATCTGTGAAAAGTAGTTCCAATTTATAGTCATATAATGTATATCTTTCTTTTTAGACATAGATGTGAAACATTCCAGGAAAAGCCATGACGGACGCCTCACTGGAGAAGTTATAACTATAACTTTATAATCTAAAAAGTGTATTATTTTTACAAGCTTAAAGTGCCCATATTATGATATTTTCTGATGTTTCCTTATCATAAACATAAGTAGAGTTGTGTTTTGTTTCATTCACACGTAGTTAACACAGAAACCCTATATATTTAGGCTTACAAGAGTCAGAGAATTATAATTTCATTTTTGTAAGGGTTTTATTTAGAAAAGTTAAAAATGTTTTAGTTAATGTGTTCTGTTCTAACCTAGACCAGTCCCCCCAACACACACAGGACAGGATGCTCACATTTTGGCCATGAGTGTGTCCCGTTGACCTTGTTCCACATACAAAAATGTACTGCCCCCAGTGGCAGCTGCAGTGCACACAGGTGGACCAATAAAAGGCACTTTGAGCAGAACTGTGGAGAGACTAGAGGTGCAAAAGAGTTCTAATGACTTCAATTTGTTTTTGTTTTGTTTAATTTTGTCTTTTAATAGCTTTTAATTTACTATTTGCTTACAGATACATTACATATGTTGTCTTGAGAGATCTGTATGACTATTTTACACAATGTTGATAGAGACGATTTGAGATTCCCTGGTAAAATGTAGGGATTTATAGAGAATTATAGAGGTTTATTTTATTTACAGTGTTTATGAGTGCTATACAAATATTTAAAAACTAAACTGATCTAAAAATATGTTAATTTTCTTTTTAGCACTCTCTCAAAAATGCTAGCACGCAAAGACCAGCATGCCCAGCTCTGTATTAACAGTCTTATATTACACAGAATTGATTCTTGTGAGTTTTAAGCCGTGCTATGATGCTGTAACCTCCTCAAAACATACCTGGAGTTGTGTTTTGTCAGAAAATAGAATGATACATATAGGCCCTTTCAACAAGCTCTTTTCACTTCACTGTTATTTCTCTGTTCCATTTGAAAAAGCAGCACATATTCAAAGCAAAGCATTTTCTTTTCATTCGAGTAATACCACTGGCACTTAGTATGCAGCTCAATTGTTCAAAAATAAATGAACAATCTGCATAATACAAAACTTCCATTATGGCTGTGAGAATACTGCTTTAGTACAGAGAGAAAAACTGAGAGGTCAACCGGTCCAGGCTGAGAATAGTATCTTGCACTTGACAATTTACTTCTAGCTCACAGCAAAAGGTCGTGCAAGGTTCAATCAATTCCTGAGCAGTTCTCTATGGGTTTTCTAAGTGCCCTAGTTTCCCACATGAACCTAACATATGCACAGATAATCCTCCAGCTATAGTTCTGACCAAGATCGCTCAAGATTTCAAAATAGGTCCCGGCACAGGTGTTACACAGTTCCTTAACACTGACACTTCAAACTTGATTGTGATACTAAGGAATAGACTCGATACTCAATACTGACTCCCATACCATAATGATAAATAAAAAAAACATTCTATTTGGACAATGTAATGTCATTTTCAACATTAAACTATCCACTTTCTTTTTTATATTACCAGGCAATCTTATATCTGTGTAATCCCTCAGTCATCCAGGTAGTTTCCATAGTGGTCTATCGGTTCTGATGCAGCTCAAGATCTTGCTAAAGCTATTCAGGAAAGGTTCATTTCTGTCCTGTGAATGTGACTTTTTTAGTATCAGTACCTGCTCAATTTAGTATCTTGTTTCGATACTAGTTTTAGTATCAATAAGTGTGTGCTTGATATGGCCGATATGGATTAGGAAAGCACAATGATGATTAAAAACCTCATTTATATACGAAAAAAGGACATTTTAATCAAGACGTAAAAACCAGTTAGTAGTAGTTAATACATTAACTGATGTTAGTGATCAAGACTACGCCTCAGCCACCTAAAATACTGGTCTAAAGCCTTAGTCACCGTTCAAACTGTCCTCACTCCTATATTCTTTTGTTTTCAGTCTCCAATCTCCTAAAGGCAGGGACGGGAAGAGAGGTCCTAAATCATGAGTCACCCGCCCTATCTTAGACTTAGACAAACTTTATTGATCCACAAGGGAAATTATTTGGATACAGCAGCTCACACATCACAATATAATATAATAACAGAGAGTAACAAAAATAGATGGTATAGCAAAAAAGACAGGTGTCATAATTATAAAAATAAATGTATATGTACAAGTCAAAATAAAATAGAAAAATAAGTAATAAACTATAAAAATAAACTATAAAATCACAGCTATAAACAAGAGACAAGAACGACAGTGCAATAATATGCTGATTGAACAGGGCATAAGGTTATCCGTTACTTGAGATTAAGTTGTTGTACAGTTGTAGGGAGTATTATCTGTTACATAAGGGTGAGTTGTTGTACATCTGTATGGAGTATGGTATGAATGTAGTCCTGTATCTCTCATCTATCTGGTCTTCATAGCATCAGTTTTTTAAGTTCTTACTTCAGTAAATGTTAGTTAGCACATCTTTGTTGTAGCATTGTTGTTGTTAATGAATTAATATTATGTGGTCTTGAACTAGTTTTGATATAGGGTCGATATTGATTAGTATATAGGATTTTTTTTGACCACCCTACTCTAGGATGGGTCAAAAGCAGACAGCACGAGGGCTCTAGGCCTTTAGACGATTAATTGGTCAATAGTGTCTTAATCGACCAAAATTTGTATTAGCCGACTAATCATTTATTTATTTTAATTGTAAGGATTTATATGAGACGACAGCAGAAAGGAGAAGCTAGTTAATAAGTGAGATAGCTGAAGATTTTATGTAAAAAGGCAGATTAAACTCATGATTCTCAAGTCTTTATATAAATTAAGTAGTTTTTTCTGCATAATAGTTGTTTTTGCCTGAACTCCCGTGCAGGCGTAGTCTTATGAGTACAGTTGGGGTCAGATAAGTAGGATTGTCAAAAGTATCAAAAATCAGATACTAATCAATATTAACTAATACTGAAACTAGATACTCATTTGATCGAGTATCGCCACTGCAAAAATCACATTAACAAGACAACATTTTAGCTTTCCTGAAGTTTTTGTGTCATTTTGAGGTTTATCAGAACTAGTATAAGATCTCATGGAAACATAAAGAAAGTACTATTATTTTGTATATCAAAATTACCCTTTTTTTTTTACAATTTGATTATTAAAAACATGTTTTATATACATTGTGGTATCATAATCGATATTGAGTATTGTGTCAGTTCCTTAGTATGGAAATCGAGTTTTAATTTTTTGTATTTTTTAGTCGACAACTACGTTATAGAGCACATTTCTGTACAAAAATTCTATCCATCTATTCCTTTTTGCTGGTGCATGGTGCTGGTGGGTACTTATCCATTTTACACTTGACTGGAGGCACATGGAGCTCTTATTTCCAGCCTGCTCCCTGTCTGCTGCAGTTGCCTATGAGAATACTGAGTGTGTAATGACCCCGGAGAGCCTGTGCTGAAGAAGAGAGCAGACATGCAGAGGTCAAAGCTTTACAGTGTTAATCAATGTTTAAATGTGACAGTCAGAAGCAGCCTGCTCTCCCTCTAAAACTATACACTCCACTTCACTGACCAACCAGGAAAAGGCAATGTTACGCTCTTCTGCACATGTCTTTTCCCAAGCGGCTAACCCTGAGCTGAAAAATGGTCAGAAAGTTAGTTGGAGGTCTTGTTTTGGGACTTATGAAGTAAATGCGAATATAAAAACACAATTAATTCTATAGTATATATCAAAACAATTACATGATAGATACTAGTACTATCCACCCAAATTTGGTAACAAACTTGGAACAAAATACACTTTGGGGTCTTCATTTTTTTTCTTCTTACTCTATAAGAACAGAACCAGAACTAGAACGCCAAACCAAGTCACACCCGGGCTAAACTGGGCTCCAACCAGAACCAATCAAGAGTAATTGTTTTCTTCAGATATGACTAAAATGCAATAATAAGCCAATCTCCCTGTATCCATTATGTTGTAGAGTAATTTCAGAAATATTCACAAAGCAAATATATATTAGCACAAAATCTGAAGACAACTGAACTGTAACTGGGCTGTTCTCTGAAGCTAAGCAATAGTATTACATGCCCACTCAGGATCTTCAGGATGAAACATACTCATGCATACCATAGGCAGCATAGTGAGAAAATGTTTTATGAATATTTTATGATATTTTAGAGGCTATACTGCACTCCATGTCCTAATACCATTACTATCCTATGATAAGATCTAGTATCTGGAATCAGTTACGGTCAAACTGCTTGGATAAGAACCTGGGCAGAAAATCTTTTAAAAGACTCCTGCCTTGGTGTACCAGCAGTGGTAGAAAGAGTACTGCAAATGGCTAGAAATGTACTCAATAACAAGTACAAGTTCTGCTTCCAAAATTGTTTTCAGTAAAAGTAAAAAGTACACATGAAAAAAATACTACACTACTACTTGTTACTGGTTACTAGTTACTTTTAACAAAGTTTAGCACCTTTTAGATCACTATTCTATATAAATTAAACAGTTTAAAGGTAAATTGAATAATTTAAACCAGAATTTGTATTTTCCCTGAGCGCTGGCCAATCAGAGCAGGCGATGAAAAGGTCTTATGTGTTTGTCAGTTTAGAGAGGAGGAGATACATTAACTTCTTGGGTTCTTTTTTAAGACAATACAGTTTGTATTTGTATTGTCTTAAAAAAAGAACCCAAGAAGTTAAAGTACATAAGGAGACAAAATGAACATCTTCGGTTTAAGGAGGAGATACAGTGGTGAGACAGCCGTGAATCAAGGCGATTTGGAGTGGATTGGGCTGTACTCAATACTCATATAATTTTAAATGCAAATGTAAAAGTACGAGTAACAGGTTGTACTTTTACATTTGCACATTTACAGGAGTATTTTGATTAGTTACTTTCCACTCCAGTGTATCAGGAAGTATAACACAAATACAGATAGATTCAAATGATTGTTATTTCAAAGTAACTATGTTTGGAACGAAAAAGGAAAAAAGGGAAAAAAAAATCCTATACTGCAACTCTATCTCACACCATGATAAATACACAAAAATAACTACTGAAAATAAAACTACATTGAAAGTAGTTTTTCAAGCATTTTTACCTGAATATATCAGATCATCTTTACTGCCTTTACGGTCGTTTTCTTCCATGTAGATATGGCCATACTCTTTGATCCAGTTCATCCACTGCTCATTTGTATTACTGCAGTTTTCGAATTCAAGGCCACAACTTCCAGAAGTTTCCTCAGTTTCCTTTGTCTTATTTTGGGGCTCAGGAGTTGATGAATTTGGGGTCAGAAGAGGGGAAAAAATTGGAGATGGAGATGTTGAAGAACTATTTGAGTCACTGTAGCATTTATTTACAGGTAGATACTGTGGCCTTCTTACAGCCTTGATTTGTTGGTAACTGTTCTTCGATATATTCCCTTCTTCCATCTTTAAGGCTTGTTGCAAACTTTGGTTCTTTGGTCCTTCTCCCATTGCATGAAGCTCCATGACTTGCAATTGTCTATTACTATTATAATTCAAATTTGTATCCTTGCAGGTACATTTTGGTGCAGTTTTGAATATTTTTGGTTCAAATTCACTAGTCTCTTTTGTCAATTCAGAACTGGTTAGGTTTACCCGGCGTAGAATTCTTCCCACTTCTTCAATTTGACCCAGAATTCCAAGTGTTCCCATCTCCTTTTCAGATGCCTCCAGTAATGATAAAGATCTCTGGTTAACCATTTGGCAAGTTCCAGGATTTTTGGTATCTTTTGCATCATATAATATCTCATTTTCATATCCAGAATAATGAGAATCCGTTATTTCATCATTATTACTTTCCACAGTTGACAGTGAAGATTTTTGTGAAAACTGTAAAGTTGGTTGATTCGCTCCTTTTGATGCCAAATCTTTAAAATGATTCCCAATACTTCTTGTTTTCTTGGTCCCTTTTTTCGAGATATGTTCTTTTTCTTTTTCTAAGTAGTTCATAGTCCATTGTTTACTCTGTTTTCTTACTTTGAGTGGATTTGACAAGGCCATTTTGATATGAAAACTGTTCAAGCCGTCTCTTTCCTTCGCTCTCTGTCTTTTCTTAAATATTTGTGATCTGAATAGCTCATCTTCTGCTAACTTCTTCATCTTGATCTTAGTCCCCTGTTGGTTCCCCATGTCGGTCTCTGAAAAGTCATCAAGGGACAGGAGAGTTTCTTTACAATCACTGAGGGTTGTTTTGTTATATTTTAGCCCCTCCTCTCCGCAGCTACAGGTCCATCCCAGACTGGACATCTTCAGTGGGGCTTTGAAGGGGGCGGTAGGGTCCCTGCGGAGTGAGAGAGACACACTGCTCCTCTCCCTGATGGGCATGTAGAAGTGTAAGGTACTGTGTTTGCCCTCCATAGTCATCCTAAACTGAAAAGAAAAAAGAAAATTGACATGCTGTATTTAGTTTAGTTATGGCAAAGTTTTAATCTATTGCATAGAAAAGATGCATAACTAAATTTAAACATCTATATATGATCTACTATTGAAAGTAATTTGAGATACACTGACTCACAATGAATTATAATATAAATTCTTCTTACTTCATTATGAAGTGCTCACATTGTACGGATGTTAACTATTATATAACCCATATTTTACATTATATGACCTAACTATGCTGAACAAAAGGCCGTCCATTCTTAACACACCAAATATGCATCTATAGGTAAACAACATTTTATATTTTGACTACAATTGTTTATTTTACTAGATTATTTTAGTAGTCCACCCATCAACCTCATCAAAGCCACCTGTAGGCTAGTAACAAGGTAATAAATAAAATATCATACTGCTGTTGACACATTTAGATAGACACAAACAACAAACACGTCTACGTTACAAATGTTTTACGACAGTTTAGTGCGATAAAATTAAACTTACTTGTGGAAGAGTTGTTGCATAGGCTGCCTGTCACTTTTCTGCAGCTTTTGCACTACCACAGATGATAGAAAAGTCAACGTCCCGCCCACTGCACTGACTGACAGCCTTTTAACCAATAACAGGTCACCTTTAAGACTGCTGCGTTTCTCATTTGATAAAAGCACAGACTTCACTGGTACTAGTCCATAGGTGAGGGCAGGGGAACCCAGATGGCGGGATTATTAGAGTTAGTGTAATCTACTTGACTCTAATCAATCTGGAGTCAGAGACCCAGCAAATGTTACTGGAAATTACAGAGGATGTGTTTTACGCACACGTGTCAATGGAAAAAATAGCCTATAGGATTATAAAAAAAAAAAAGTTGAAGGCTACCCCAAACTGATGCTATTATTATAATTTAGGATATAATTTATGATATTTGAAAACATAAACTGGGACAGGTGCTACCTACTGTAGCCATAAAAAATACAAATAGAATAAGAGACTTTTAGCACTAAACTAAAATAACTAAACTAAATTCTAAACACCTCCATTATTACGTACCCAAACTTTGCATGAAAAAATTGCCAGAATGAAAATTCCACCACTGCACATGATCGAACACTAAACAGGATTATAAAACACGTCTTTCCACCGTCTTAAAACAGCAGTGCGGTGCTCCACGCTGAGCCACACATGGTTCGTGCGTAAACACAAACCTGGCCATCTGGAAAGATGTCTGTCACTGGGCTACAGAATAAGAATAAGCTCTAGTGTCACAGATACCACAACAACAGACCTGTCTACATACGTCAAAAGGGTAATCTGCATTTAGAGAAGTTACGAGGTAAACAAAATCGTGAATAGTCGCGTTCGCAGTCCTTGAACTTTGCAGTCTTCGAAATGAATCCAATATGTCATTGCACAAACCCGGTCACAAAACTTGGAGGAACCTCGAACAACTGAATGAATGAGAGAATGAATCAATACAGAAATATTTATGAACATTTAAGACGACTTTCTCTTGATTCCATTGATTGCCTGCTCTTTATCACATCAATTGTTTTGCAGTTCAATAAGTGACCACTAGATGTCTGTAATGTATGCAAAACTAGATTTTCTTCAGTAAAACAGTGCTACAGCCTTGCATTATCACAAAATAAATATTGTAACACTCTTTAAATAATTGGCGCCTTTTTGGATCTTGGGGAAGTTATTTTTCATCTTATTATCATCATGATTTCTATGGAGGAAATAAGGAGTTGTGCCAAAGTACTCTAGTAGCCCATGCTTGCCTCAGACTGTAGAGGCAAAAGCAGCAATAAGAGCAGCAGTTGGCAGTCTGAATGAGCTGTACAAGCCACAACTGTACTTTTTAATTATACGTAGTTTTGAACCTTATAGTAACAGGCCTAATGAATAATGAAGGGCTTGCAGCATAATAATAGTGAACATGGAGTTTATAGATTACTGCAGCTTTAGTGCTTCAGTGTTCATTCATAACTTTGCAGCCTGAGACTTGAGTTTAGACTGCTCCCAGCCATGCGTCAGTGGCACTAAGGACTTTCATGCATTCTTCCTCTCGCAGGACGCGGCACCACGCTGCATCCCCGGTCTCTATCACCAAAGACCAGCACGGTGTCGGTCTGTTCATCCGCCTGCTCTGCACTGCTGCTGGGGTCTGGGACTGAGTGAAAAGGCGGGGGCAGAGAGGGGGTCTGTCGGAGGAGAGCAGCGGAGGAGGGGTGGAGGGGTGGAGGGGGCTCGCCGGGCTGCCCTATATGGCTGTGGATGAGCTCTATGCTAATATCGGCTTGAGAGGCACAGCATCGCGTTTCTGCCGCCAGTCAGTGGTGGCTTGCAGAGTCTGAGCAGGCTCCTTCACAGCCATGGCTGAGGGCGGAGAAGGGGAAGATGAGATCCAGTTCTTGAGAACAGTAAGTAAAGCTCGTGTCATGGGGCTGGGGCTGTCCTGTAGTGGTGCCATTTCCCAGTCGCCAATTTACGCACGGAGGGAACGAGCTTGCACGCCGCCAATTTCGTTCAATGATCCGACTGTCATGACTGCGGAAGTTTGGATAAATTGCCCAGTTAGACTTGGATTTGCACGGTTGGAAATTGCGCTCCAGTTGCGGCAGGTCTCGGACTATGGCACACACCTGTCAGCAGGGCTCTCGCGCCGTGGAGAATGTCAATGAGAGCTGTTGCAGGTGCAAGGGCAAAATGATTTAAGGTCCGCATTCCGAGCCATTTGAAGTATCACAGCCAAACCTACGTGTTACACGAATCACACAAAGTCGTGTTAAAGCAGGCGCAGCTATTTTATTTAGATAAATGTTTTCCTTTTGGCTTTAAGAGTTCTAATAAGTTGTTGCTCGCACTCATGCTTACCCCCTGCGATTACTATTTTAGTTGTTTGACGCAGATTGCTTACGGAGCCCTGCTCTATGTGGATGTGCACAGCAGTTATACTTGTAAATGATATGACAGCTTGTATGTTGGTGTGGTGGGAATATTTCTTGGCTAGGCCATGGGCACGTATGGCTCATAGTTGCCTAGGTGTTGCATTGAGGGGACTGGGGGTAGCGATTGGGATTTCCATAGGCTTTGTCTGTGGAGCATTCATAGTATGTACATACATATAGATCTCTATATAGTTACAATTCTGTCCTTAAACACCTCAGGCGCACAATATGGCTATAATGTATTGTAAATATTATATTTATACCAATTCCCTCCACCTACCACTGACAAGGATAAAGTTATCATTCACATCCATCAGGTTGACAAGTACAGCCTACATTTTCCAAACCAGCTCACACACTCTACACCCTTTTCTCTAGAAAGCAAGTTGCTTTGAATCATTTGTCGTGCATAAAATAGTATTGGTGTATTGAGTTGAACATAATAAAGCACAGATGTATTCTTCAAAGTCAGTATGGGTTCTCTATGGTTCATTTAAAATTGACAGGAAATATAGTTTCAGGTTTTGAAATCTCATCAGATGACTTTGGATCTATAATCTATAAAGAGAAAATTCAAAGGATGGCCTGATCCTGATAACCTTATGTTTCATGCTAGATGCCCTTTCAGAATTCAGTGCAGTCCATTTCATCTATAAGCACTGGATAAGTAAGCTGACATGTTTTCTACTGACAGAGTACTTTGTACATCTGCACTATACCAAACTGGAGTCATTATTTTAATGCAGTAGTAGTTCAAACGCTTTCATTTAAGATTAACTGCTTAGAGGTTGGGCATACTGAACAGACAATTTATTACCAACAAGATTTACACTGATACAGTACATGCAGATGTGATTTGTATGGGGAAAGCTATATATCTAGCCTTCATTAGTCTTCTCTTACATCTGTGCATACAGTATCAGAGCCATTGGGAAAATGTAAACAATACTGATTGTATTCAAAGATTGTCAGTGTCATGTTTTAAATCTATTTATAGCAGCAGAGCGGATGCAGTATTCGGGTTCAATAACCACTTGAGTGTATCTTGATGTTGTGTCCCTGGCCAAGAAATGTGTTGTGTTAAGCTACCAGACACCGGAATTTCTCCTGAGGGGGATCTTTAAGCAGTTAATCTATCTATTTATTTACCCATAATGCTGTCTACAGTCTACATTCTGGTCAAAAGCTCAATTTCACTGGGACAATAGCTTGCTTTGATGAAGATCAAATAAAGGACTAAATGAAAAACATTAGATCAGAGGAATTACAGTTGGACTGAAACTAGTAACTAGTGACAGCTGAAGTAACTCTTCTGAGCAAGTTAGTGCTGAGTTTGTCTAGTATAGCTAAGATTAAAGGTTAGAGGGAGTTTGACAAGTAGAGATGGTTCCATATGGAATGTATTCTTCCACCAATACCGATATTGTAAGATCTATGGCAAGGCCCACAAATAGCAGGAAAACTTGCAGCAAACAAATTTTACTTTTGTAAAAATAAGTTTAAGGGATATAAATATAATTTGTTGTTTAATTTGTTGTTTTTCTATGATTATGGTCATATGGTCAATTTCTAGTAGACTTAATGTCTTAATGTTTGGGTCAGAAACCTGCTCTTGTGCAATATTCCCAGCCTGCGGTGATCTTCTATATATTTTTGCAATGAAAAAGGAAATGTGGAATGTCTAAGGCTTTAAAATGATTTGCTTTAGCAGTTGTTTGTTTTATGGACTGCATTTTAATCCTACTATTTGTGTGTCCTGTGATATGCTGACCCACGCCATCTCTAGTTTCTACTGTCACAATGGCATCCCGCTTATCTGATGACAACAGCGAAGTGAGCAAGTGGGGCTTCCCTGAGGTCCACACTGCCTGGTTATTAAAGCTCAGTGCTGAGAGAAAGCTTTGCCCAAAGGAAACACTGAAGTACAAGTGTTAACATTATGGCTAAAGCATGTACAGATGGCATGTGTTTAGTGAACATATGAGTTGTACTTGTCTATCTGATGTTGTCAACTAGGGCATTCAACTTAGTACTAGCTGAGAGCACATGTAATTGGTAAGAACGACCTTTTAAACAGCTAATGTGATTGAGACTTAACTGTTCCATCTTCATTTCAAAATAGCTGCTGCGTGTTTTATGGTGTCTGTTCCATCTAATCACATGAGCAAGTGATCAAGTAAACCTAAAGTCAGCTGCACAAAAGAAGGCTATCATTAATGTCCTCATGCATTCAAAATCACTACTCTTGTTTTGACACCAGCGAAAGTAAGACACAGTGGAATTCCCTTATCTCTTGAATGCAAAATGAGGGAATTGGAGAGACTACAAAGATCCCACTCGCAAGTCAATACTACTAGGGCAATACTAAATAAACTATATGTACTGTACTCTAATAATCTACTGCATGTGCTCTTTGAGAAATATTGTCTCTAGTTCTAATTCAACAGTGTGTAAGTTCAGACATTACTGACCCTCTCCTTCCTGTTCCTCCAATAAAAGACTGACACGACATCATAACTGTTCTCTATTCCACCTCCTTCAGTTTCATGGTTTTTGATATGGTCTTGTCCTTTCTACTTCAGCTTGGTCTGTGGTCTTGATTTTAAAGCTATCTAAAACATTGTCAAAGTGATCAACTATGATTGTTAATTTCAGATACCTCGTTGACTGTGATGTAAGGTGATGACATGGGTCTCCAGACATCGTTAATCAGTTTGGACTCAAGACGCTCTCTCGTCTTGCTGATGATGTGTAACAGTGGGATCGCTGGCAGTGTCGGGATTATTTGTCAAAGGAAACACCAGTGAACAACAACTTGGAAAAAGGTTTCACTTCAAAGCCACAAAGTTAAGACCGATGCCCCTCTTGTAACTCTATAGTGGCACACTTCAACACTCCTCTGTGCCGCCCTGAAAAAGACAAAAGTTTCAATTACTCAGCAGTCAGCATGTGTCCAAAATATCAACACTCTCAAAGAACTGTACCCAGTCGAAATCAGCTATTTACATTGTTTTAGACACATGATGTTTTGTTTGATTTTAGCTGGCAAAAATACAAGCATAACTTTGCCTACATGCCAACAAGTTTAGTTATAACTCTAAAATAAACACAGAAAAGCTAAGGCAGATCTTTCTGAGACAAATAAATGAAATAGGACTATGGATTTCATATTAATAAAGGCTTACAACTAACTAGTTAATATCTAATGGAATGAATGACCCAAAGGAGTTATGACATGGGCATTACATTTAGCCTACATAAGCTACATACTCACTTGCACTTTAAGGCAGTTTTTTATGCTATTTCCAAGTGTTTGTTGGGTTGGTGGAGACATGGTCAGACATTTAATTTGAGCTTAATTAGAAGCAGCGGTCAGTCCCCGTGTTCTGCTCATCTACAGGTCATCAGCAGCAGTGTTTGTAGAATATAACATTCATTATTCTTTCTGGAAGATTGATAGGTAAGGTTAATATTAATATGCATTTTGACTTTCTCATTTAGCTGTTACATGTCTATCTCTACATATTTTTTAAAGCCTCATAGCATTTCATCTGCTTTCTATAAGTGTCTTGATTGGGGCAAATCTAAGACAATAATATTATTAAGCTAATAGCAAGACATTCCTGTTAGCTTAACCACGTTAGCGGCTAACGCACCTGCAGCTAATCCACATGCCTAATGATGTGCTGTAGAAATCCCAAAACTCCACAACTGACAATAAAAATAGAAAAGCTATAATTGTTGCAAAGTTAATACCTTTTTCTTTGGAGTTTGAGGCAATATTTGATGTACATTAGCTATTAGCATTAGCTAGCAAGAGGCTCGTGTTTTTGTCACGTGATATGTCCATAGTCAAGTACAAAAAACAACAACTTGTATTTATATAAAGTTTCTTAGTTTGAAGTATATAAGTTAGAATTGGTCTACTAAAAATAGCTTATTTTAGAAATGTTACTAGGCTGTTTCACTAAAATGTTTTAGAAGTCCAGACATTTTTTGTAATCAATTAAAAAAATATGATATGTTTCCCCTCAGCACTTACTCACCCGAGGTTGTATTTGGAGCAATTCGTGCATGTTTGAGCAATCTTTAATCGTTTATATTCATTACCCCATATTGCCGATCAACTCCTGTTTTCACCACCACTGGCACTCGGCCACTGCTCCCTACTTACTTAGATCGTTCTCCAATTTTATTCTCTTAATCAGTGATTCGGCAGCGTCTCATACCCATTTTGGAAGACACTCTAAAGTGATATGCAGTTATCCATAAGTGGGGCCAATAATATATTTAAGTTTTATTTATTTTTTTTATTTAACAAACCCAATTATGACTACCACAATGACAGGTTCTTTATGACTTGTTATGGATCGCCTCTTTTAAAAAGTGACATTTTACTCAACATACTATTTGTGAAAGTATGGAAATTGTTGTCATTCCAGACCTTACAATGCTTAAAGAGTTATTTAACCTTAGTGAACCAGGTAGTACACTTGTTGCTCTGTAAAGGCCAGGTGTTGGTTGGTCACTGTCTGGTGCTCCAGTAGCCGCTGTAGAGGGCTTATTTGGGGTTTATGTTGTTCTGAGGCCTGCTGCATACCAAAGCCAGGGCTCTGGAGTGTTAAATTTAGCCTTTTTAAAGATGATGCTTCCACAGCACATACAGCTCTGCTCTCTGACACGCCACTATGCTACAAGCTGCGCCTCAGACAGGACAGGATGAGACCAATGACACTTTAACACCATTTTTATAGGGATGAAGTCGCATTCAGATATTATATTCTTGATACCACAGGGTAATATACAACATATTTCCAAGTTTAACAGACGCCGGGACTCAGGAGTTGGTGGGGTGCCAGCCCTGGTACATTTCCACAGTAGTAATTTTTTAACGCAGGATTTGGCAGTGGATTAGCACCCCGAAGCAATTTGTTTAACAGTGTTTAACAATTTGAACTAAAAACATGACTTGTATACTGGATATTAAGTCTCTGTAATGGCCTTAGGGTGATGTAAGCTTAATATGAGAGGAGTCCAGTGTCAGCGTAGATGAACAGGGATAATTACAAACATACTGTATGTGAGTAAGCAACATATCACATATCCAAGTTATAAAAGGATAACCAAAATAAAACATGCAGCCGTTAGTTTGTTATTGATTCTTAAACTTAGAAAGGTTTCCTGTTTGCTTTGAAAGTCAAGTTTTATACTCTCCATTTTTGTTTGTCCTTTTCCTAGTTGCACTTTTGTCCTAATGTTGTCCACCTCTGCCTGAGCTGGGGAGACACGTGTAGTGGCCTGATCTAAGCTTCCTGGTCTTGATAGAAATTGAATGTGAAAGATTTCCCTTCTGTATTGATCTAGGCAGCAGTAAAGGCAGCACCTGCCAGTGTTGTTTGGCAGAACGCTGGACAGGAGACTGGCCAACACAGGTACACAGACCTGATGTGCACTTCAACAGCTGTGAGGTTCTGTCTTGTTGCAATGGTATTTTAGATAATTTTTAGCATTTTGCTACTTTCATGTAAATAATTGTCACACTAGTAGTGCTTGAGAATGTGTCTAAAAATAAATCTTAAGATCCATATTATGAATTAATAAAAAGTGAGCCATGGCTGCAGGGCTCCAAACCGGCATTTATTTTTCTCCTGTTAGTTGTGCCACTCTGGTCCAATGTGTGACAAGACGTGGCAATTTAGTTAAGGTAATGAGGGTTGAAATGGCAAGTGTTTTATCTCACCTAAACCTGTGAAGCTGCTGAGTCCAAAAGATCACAGATAAGGTGGGGAAAGCTGACTCACTATGGAGTGTAGTGTCACTTATAGGAACCATTTGAACATTTGTTCAACATTTGTTCAAGTTCAAATATAAATGTTTTTCATTTTCAAATGAACAAAACAAGTCATAGATTTCAGACTAATCATTAGGCTCTTCATCAACCTAGCACTGTCATAGTTTATGTTGTAACTGCCAATCAGCTAGCTGTGTGACATTTGTGTGCAGTTTACACTGATGGGGTGTGCTCACCTCATCATGTATGTGTTGGATTTTGTGTGTTAAATCCTCTTTCATTTTCTCTGAAAGCAGACTCAGCAGCAGAATGACTGAAGTGTCAGCGATGCAGTGTAGATGAAGAGGAGCTTATAGCCTCAGGTGGATGCATCGCACACATGTGAGCTCCTCTCCTCTCACAGGATGATGAAGTGTGCAGACGAATGCTCTGTCCCTGACCGAATGCCCGTCCTGTGGCAGAGGAGTGCGACGCAGCCTTGTGCATGCTTGGGAGCCTTGATTATTTGAGGCCTGGATCAAGCAATATGAATGCAAGAAAATCCAATTTGCTGTACGAACACCTTATAAATCTTCAAGGCAGTGATCCATAACAGTGGGTTGTGAGGCAGAACTTGTTTCCCTGTTAAGTTTTATTTGAGTTTAAAGTCACAGTTTTATAGTCCACACAAAGGGAAGATCCCTGCTGCCAGAGGCATGATGCTGCCTCCTGTGCTTTATACAGAGCATTTCAGTGAGTGTGAGGAGGAGAGCAGGTCCAATGTATGACAGACACACAGGGCCGGCCTCTGGAACGGCCTGTCAACATAAAATATGGCAACTGTGAAGTTGAGCTCATTAGCTGTTTGCCACTCTGTGCTCCCTCTATGTTCTGCTGGCTTTGTTGTTTTGTACTGCCGCTCCAGCCTCAATAGGAAATCAATCTTTATCAACTGGAGAGACATTTTGCACTGTTCTCTGTTCTTTGTGCTGGGGGCTTTTTCACATGTGTGGAAGTTTTTGTCCATGTCCAGTGATATATTCTTAAAAACATGAAGCTGGACCTGCACTTAGCACCCAGACTGACATTTATGAGAAACACGACTCCTGCGGTCACAGTTATTTAGACAGACTACACTACACGACTACGAGACAGTGTGAACAAGGAGACAAACGCCATGGAATCTTCCTTATTCACTGTCCTACCTACAACTGCAGCCTTTACCTCCTGCCCCCCGTGGTCCTGCTGTTGATATCCAATGAGCATGTGCAAAGCATGCCTGTCAAAATAGCAGCGCTGAGGGATTGAACAGATTCACCTTTTCTCAAGTTCACATTGGTGGCAGTGGCGCTCGGGCTGTGGGAGTAGATTTGGCTCAGGGGGGCGCACGGAGCTCTCAGGTTTCGGTTGTGGGTGCATCTCGCTGCTCAATGCACCGCCACCTGTCGCTGTCTGTTCAATAACATGGCATGGCCACAAGGGGGTAAGCCAGTGAGGGAAATGTCCTAAACAACCAGCAAAAAGTAGTCGTGCACAAGATGGAGAGAGATGCTTTGATTGTTTGGAAAGGAAGGAGAGGTGTGGTTATGTGAACATACGACTCTGAAAGATCGAATCAGAAGGGCTGCAATGAGCTAGTTGCTAAGATGGAACTTTAGAGCTTTGTAGTTTAGACCAATACAATAATATTTTGGTATGCAGGCCATCCAATTAGGACTGCAGTGATTGATCAGAATAATCTTGACTCATCGACTATTAAAATACACGTATTGTAGTTTGAAAATTGTTATTGCAATTTCGACTATACAGACACTAAAACACATAAAAAAATACTTTTTTATAAGTAGTCATATTTCTTTAGTTGCCGCCCTACATACATCCTACACTGTTTTAGTTCAGCTGCTAATAGTGTTTCAATCTCAATACTAAGGATTAGACTCGATACCGATTCTGATACCACGATGATAATTAAAACATTGTGTCATGCCTCAGTGGTCCAGTAGGTTCCATAGTTGTCCATGTCTAGTCTATATGATCTCAGAAAAGGTTCATTTCTGTCTTGTTTTTTAGAATCAATACTTGTTCAAATGAGTATCTTGTTTCAATACTAGTTTTAGCATGGGTTAGTTTCTGATTTTTGATACTTTCGTCAACCCTAATATTTTAAGACTCTCTCAAATTGTGAGCACGCTGATTGATTTAAATTGTTCATTGTGAATCTTGGTTTAAAAATGTAATCGCGTTGAGACCATTTGTCAGCTTTATTTATTTATCTTCCAAAATGGCCGAGCCCTCTTCCCAACCCTGCCTTACCTACTGCCCTGGGACCTACCCTATACATAGTTGTGGTGGGTCTTTAGCGGTCTAGTAGATGGCGTGCCGCTGCTATGATATCACTTTGCTTTAGATCCACCACATTCTCTGGCTCCCGGTCAAGTCGG
The DNA here is from genome assembly GCA_029959045.1 of Taenioides sp. WSHXM2023. Lineage (NCBI taxonomy): Eukaryota > Metazoa > Chordata > Actinopteri > Gobiiformes > Gobiidae > Taenioides > Taenioides sp. WSHXM2023. Next base: position 21,601,066 of record CM057103.1, on the reverse strand, counting down.
CGACGCACAGGCTGATCGAAAAGCCGATAGGAAGCCATAGTTGACACATGGTTGCTGCACCCGTGAAAAAGTCTGATCATACGCTTCCAATTTTAATGAGAGCACTTGGATATCTAACTACAGTTGATCGCATGACACAGCGCATGACCTTGTTTTATTTAGAAGGAAGTCGACCCAACCAAAATATGATTTACACAGATGCCTCAAGTAGCCATTTAGTGTGGTGTCTGATATTCATTATCGAAGGGCATAGTATTATCCCTAGGACTATAATATCTAATTATCTGATTGTATCTACCCTTCCTGCTATAGCTAAACAAGACAAGAACTGTAATTTGGTGAAAATCATTTATGTTTACAAAGCAGGGTTGTCAAAATCACTTACTAATTGTTGTTAAAAGTAGTATCATACTCATTTGAAGGAGTATCAGTACGAAAAAAATCACATTCACAGGACAGAAATTAACCGTAGCTCTAAGTTTAAGACTAACACAAGCCCATGAACCACTATGGAACCTACCTGGACGACAGAGGGATTACACAAACACACATAAAATAACATAAAAGAATATTTAATCTTGAAAATCACATTCTATTGTCTAAAGAAAGATGGTTTTGAGTATCAAATCTATTCCTTTGTATATAAATTTTAGTATTGTGACACTAATAGAAGCGTATAGTATCTAGGGCTGCACAGTATATCGCACAAGTATCAATATAGTGATATTGACCGATGTAATAATTGATATTGCAACATACTATAATATGGTAAATAGTTACTTTCTTTGTTAGGCCAGAATTAGCTTAGATTTAGTCCTGGTACAATATTTAAAAATACTGTAATAATAAAGGTTTTCTGAGGAACCCTAATAGTAATAGTCCTTGATAGTCTTTTTAGGACTATAATGGGCACCTTAATTTCTTAATTTCATCTACACTTTGTGGTACATTTAAACAAGATTAGAGCTGTAAATTGGTGAAAATCATTTGCGTTTACAAAGAGTCACAGCCATTAGCCTACACGCCTAAAGGTGCATTACGTTCATTACATTTGCCACCTGGTATTCAAATAGCATAGTACTGATAATGACCTGTTACCAATTTAAAGCGGCTTAAAGCCAGACTGCCACAGACCAACACAAAAATAGTACCAGAGAGGCTGCCAGGTCCCACTGCAGCTCTAACGCCCCTGAATCCAGACTCCATCCAAAGAAACCTGTTTTTATTTGGTTTAAGAAGTGGAAAGTCTCCAGCTCATATCGACATTACCGTGACCCGCCGTGACCTGAAATTAGTTACAGATAATTGAGTTAGATGTAAATAGCTTGCTAGATAGATTAATTTTGGAGTAGGTAGAGCATCTGATTTGCTTTGCTTTGGTTAATCATTCACAAACAAACATTAGCCAGATAAAGCAAAAAGTGCTACAGCTTTAGGACATCTTAATAAAGATACAGTGAAAATAGGTTTTTCATTATTTTGATATAACTGCTGCCTTGTCGGATTCATACAACCTGTTTTCTTAACACAGACCATTTTACTTGTTTCAGCAGGTAGAAATGTCAGCGATATGTTTAGAAATAAGTGTGAAAAATTAGGACTTTTTTGCTACTAAACTGTGTATATGGTGTTTGAAATAGCACTGGCAACTATTCCCAGTCCTTTGTGGTAATTTTAGTGCAAACTAGGTAAATTTACAGCTTTCGGGTTAAAAATAGTTGAAGACTAAGTGTGTGCTGTCTCTAGTGGACAATGCAATTTCAAGTACTACGTTACATCACACTGAACTGCACTGCTGTCCTAATGTGTGGTTATGGGAGGAATTTATGTATTAAGTCAGAAAATAAGGGGAGGGATAAAACCGTTAGAGATAATTGGTTGAGAGGTAAAGGTATAACATGTTGATAGCTGATGGATGCATAACTGGGTGACATTTCTGATCACCTCATTTGTTTCTTGCATTTCAAAACGTGCAGAAAACTGTTAGTTTTCTAGTGTGCCATTGAATTTGATGTTTTATTTTTTGCTAACTGCAATGAGCTTGGAAAAATCTATTGCAAGATCAAACATGTTTCTATGTTTTGAATGAGTATAACTTCGATTTGCATAATTAACTTTTCTTTCCATCCTTCTGGAAAGTTAATTATTGTTTCAAGACACTTTTGAATCTTAGTAGCAGGGGGGAGGTAGAATTAATTAGACACAGCTTGCCTTAAATTGTACACTGCTGGAAAATCAATTTATGGCTAAGTTCTATAGTCTATTACAAACGATGCATGTAATTAGCATAGTGTTTGTTGAATAGTGCTTAAAGATAGTGGTCTTTGGCCTCACCTCCTGAATCACTGGGCGCTGTATCTAAATCGGTTGTATTAATGCTGCTGTGAAGGCGGTGGGAACCATAGCAACCATCAACACAGCCTGGAGCGGGATATGAGCTGGCACGCACACGCACATGCACACGCACATGCACACACACACACAAACACACACACACAAACACACACACAGAAGGGAAATCAATATCTGTGTGTGCAGTACAGAGTGCAGTCCCCACAACACCAGACTCAGAAATGTTCCTTTGTGAGTGCGCCCAAATAGATCCTAGCATCTCTTTGGTACAAACATCCAATTGTTTTTTAGTTAATTTATTTTTTAGCCACTATAATAGTAACTTTCTAAAAATATTACAGTGGGACTAAACACCTAAACTCCTCCCATGACCACATTTCAAATAGAACTACTAAACTGGGCAGTACCTGGAGGACTAAAGAAAGGAGTGAAAGAGAAGGAGGGACGGGCTCTGGACGTATGAGGAACGGTGTGATTGGTCTCCTCATTCAGGTATCCAAACGTCAAACTCCTCCCCTGCACCTGGCTGTAATCAGGGCAGTGCTGTGTGATGTCACGTAGTACTTGAAACTGCAGTGGCCACTAGAGGCAGCACACACCTTTGGACTATTTTGACCAGAAAGCTCCAAATTTACCTAGTTTGCATTAAAATTACCAAAAAGGACCAGATAGATAGAAAATGCTATTAAAACACCATAAACAGTTTAGTAGCAAAAATATGTTGATTTGCTGTAGTTTTAACTGCTCTGTCATTATTGGTGAATATTTTTTAACAATTATCGCTACTGTTTTACTGTTTTCTTAGTAGCTTCCTATCCCAGAATGTTTTGTGGTATGACACACAATCCTTATGAATCGTGATTGGATCAAAATACATTCTGTGTTTTGTTGCAAAGATAAGATATTTAGTTTTAACGTGTTAATTGCTATGATAACCGTACACATTTGTCATTATTGTGAAACTCATGGATTACTGCTGTGTGTGCAGGACGATGAGGTGGTGCTCCAGAGTGTGGCTGCCATCGAGAAGGAGCACCGCAAGTTCTGCCTGGCCGCGGAGGGCCTGGGCAATCGGCTCTGCTACCTCGAGTCCACCTCTGAGGCCAAGGTAAGGGCTCCACCACACTGCGTGCAAATATTATCCAACTCTCTAAGGAGTTGTGGCGGCATCAGAGGAAAATAGAACTGAGAATATTTCAGATAGAAATATTGATACTTTGCAGTGACATGACGCTGGGGGTGTTCTACATGTATCTCCATTGGGAGAATGTTTCTGGTGTTACCATGGTGACAAAGTGCACACATTAGCAAACACAGACAAAATAGTTCATGCTCGCGTTTAGGTCTTTGATTTTCCTGATTGTAAATTCACATTTGTGAATTTACATTTTGGTGAATTTACCTTTTTTCATGGTGAAGGGCAATGTATAGGAAAAACTATGTCCAGTGTTCAGAACTTCAGATCACCAGACCAGACCAGTCGACCGACAAGACGTGGATTACGATAAGAGTTTGAAATTCAGCTGTATTTGCTTTGCACAAACCTTTGTTACAGTAAGAACAATGGAGCAAAACCACAAAAAGCAGGAGAGGGAGTGGGCTGAGGAGAAGAGGAGTTTCCAGGAGAGGGAAGATACCTGGAAACTCTTGTATGAACAGAAACAACAGGAGTTTGAGAAGGTTGCTCAGGAGTGGAGGTCCAGGGAGCAGCTACTGTTGAAACTGCTCCGAGAAAAGAACAACCCCAGTATTAACACTGACATTGAGAAGAGGTTCAGTGTCTAAAATCCAAAGCCTAAAATCACTCACCTCAATGATCATGTGACTCAGATCGAGGTTGGTCACTCAGGGGACAGCTTTTATTACAGTTTGGTCACCATCACTGTAGAAAAATCAGGCCCACCAGAAGATGTTTTGGGTGCTTCTTCTGAGACTGTGGAAGAGACAGCAACAGCAGAAGTAGAAGAAGTCCACAAAATTACTGGAAAAGTTACAGGGGTCATTTCACTTGAAGGTGACGAAGTTGGAATGACCAAAGTGGATGTAGAAGAAGACACCGCTAACTGTAAACAAGCGGGTGAAGATACAACAGGACCTCATGATGAGCTAGTCATTGAGTTAACTGAAAACCACAAATCAGCAATGGAGGAACCTGATGCTAGTCTCGTTCCCCAGTTTGATGAGGTGCAAGCCAAGGATGGAGACATGAGGATCTCCGAAAAGAAGAAGAGAAAGAACAGGACAAGAAGAAACAAAAAGGGCAAAGATGAGATGCAGAAGAAATTATGGCAAGAAAAACTTGAAGCCTACCACAGGATCAAGGACTTTGAAGTTCAGAAGACCTCAGCAGCGGAGTTAAATGAGGTTCAAGCCACTCAGGAGACACAGACTGAAGCTGAACTTACCTCAAACATCATGGTCCATGATTCAAATGCTAACGACAGAAAAAGAAGGAACCAAAAGGACAAATATAAGATGATAGGTAAGATGGGGTCTTGCTTTAAATGTCCAAAGGAAGAGCAGGAGGACACAACAGAGACAGAAGAACCCCTGTGTGAGAAGGTGGAGATCCAGGATTCAACTACCACCACTACAAAGAGAAGGAACAAAAATAAGTCTTCAGATATACCAGAAGATTAGTTCACCAGCTCTACAAATGAAGAGCCAGAGGAGACTGAAGTTGAAGTTACCTTAAATAACGTGATAGAAGAATCTCTGTGTGAGACGGTGGAGATCCAGGATTCCACCGCTACCACCAGAAAGAAAAAGAAAAAGAACAGAAATAAGAAGACACATGGGACGGAGTTCAGATCAGGTCCAGTACAATTCAGAGAAATACTACGACCAATACTATGATTATGAGGATGTCCTGCTGCAAGGGAGAAAGGCTCGAACCAGAGCGAAGAACGTGACAGCCGTTTCCACCAGGTATTCAGACTATGAAGAACACTGTGTGAGGAAGAGGAACAAGAGGTGTTAGGACTAAACAACTTGGTCCTGTTTGATTTGCTAAAGTACAAATAAAGAAATGAGCATCATATGAATTTTATATTGAGTTATTGACGTATTAATTGGAATATATATCTTTTATTTATACCATGAAGACCAAACAAGAACACCAGACTCCTTTTTATGAGCGTCTTAAAACAAAGGTGCAGTTAAAGGGCCCATCAAAAACATACCTGTTGACTCCTGTAACTGCTTGCCTCATGAGCTTCATTTGACTGGAGTTGAACTCTGTGGGTGATACTCCCTTAGTCCACTTCTTTATGCAGTCTATGATTCTTAGTGTTTGACAGATTATCAACTCTTTCTCCTTCCCTCTCTTTATGTCCCTCTCTCTTTCTATCACTCTAGCTCACTCCCTATCTCTTTCTTTCTCTTTCACTCTCTGTTACCCTCTACCTTTCTCTCTCTCTCTCTCTCTCTCTCTCGCTCTCTCTTTGTCTCTCTCTATCTTCTCTATCTATCTATCTCTATCTATCTTTCTTTCTATATATATTCCTATCTCTCCATCTCTCGCTCTTTCTCTCTCGCTCTCTCTCTCTCTCTCTTCATTTTCTTACCACCCTCTTCTTCTCTCTGTCTTTTCAAATCTGCTGGCTCTGTACCCCCTTAACTGTCACTCTGCTCTGTTCCACCTTGTGATGTCATGTCGTGGTAGTTTTCAAGTTAACAGTTACATTTTACCTTTAGTTCAGTAGAGCTTGGCAATTCCAGGGCTGAAAACATCCAAATGATTCAAGTGAAGGTGTGTGGAGTTTAAAGACACAGTGGAGCACTTCCTGTATTACCGCATGACATCACAAGGTGGAACAGAGTGTTTTCTGTTTGAGAGAATAACAGCCTAAATATGCAGGGTTTGTGTGTTAAATATGTGTGAATGGAATGAAACAGAACACAACTCCAGGTCTGTTTGTGATGAGGAAACAACGTTATAACAAAAATCAGAAAACAGCGTAATATGGGCCCTTTAATTCACTGGTCCAAAAGTGCGCACTGAGTGGGAGGGGCGCTGTAGTTTCAAACAGTGTTCACAAAATGTACAGACATTGAACTTTTTCTGGAGTAAGGTCCACAACCTGCTTGGATGTTACAGCTTTGCCTAGAATATCCCACTGTTTTGGTTGGTTTCACATGACATCACAGCACTGTACAGAATACAGATGGGCGGCAGGTAAAACTGATATTGTTAAAATGCAGATTTTTGTTGCCATACAGTGAGTTCTTGTGGCTAGATACAGACAGAAATGTTCAGGTTCAACATTTGTGAATTTACCTTTTAGATATTTCATGATAAAGTACAATGTGCCCCCCATCTGGGAGTATAACATCACTACATTCTCAAATCTGAAAACCACCAATTAAATATTATCTATAGAAACTCAGCAATTCTACTAATACTACTTAACTTTTTTATTAATGTAAATCTGAGCTGTGAAATCTTCTGCAATTACAAAGTTTGGGAATGTGTTCAAATGTGTTAAAAGTTAGCTGACAGGGTAATTTATTTGTTCTGCTGATGGAGTGTCTTTAGAAGTTATACACAATATCAAAGTTGTGAAAAGTAATCTAGGAAGTGCAGTTCACTTAAGTTTATGAAACTGTCCCAGCTATAAATGCTAATTTTGGATTGGCAAAAACTAGTGTTGAGTGATTTTGGGGTAATTAATAATATATTATTTTACTGAGAATCTGAGTGTGTAAATATGAAATATGTACTAATTAAAATAATGTGTACTTAATGGCTTGTGCCAGCAGTGCAGCAGGTCTGAATGAGTTCTTGGCATGCCTTCTTCTGGATACTGTAAAGTGCAGACACTTTGCATTGAGTTAATTAGATAAAGAGCATCTCCAAAGGAAAGTTCAGTAGACAGCTGACACACTCCAACTTTAGTCTTGTCCATGGCCAGACATCCCAAGACCTAAAGTAACCACAGTGGATATGTGACTCGGCTCTCTCTCTCTCTTAGCTGATGTTTCTGTTTGAGTTCTGCTTCCTGATCAGACTGTGGTGTCTTAGATTTTTAGAAATGAAGTTGGAATGATCATCTCTGGTCCAGAGGGGCATCTCAGTAATACTGTTGTCCATGCTGAAGGATAATGTACTTTGAGTATGTGTATAGTACACAGTGTGATTCATGCTGTTGTCAGTAATGGCATAATGGCATATTTGCTGCTGGTTTGACCTGGCTTTACACTCTGTAATGTGGCAGGGTGATAAGCAGACGATCACAGCCTCCACACCAGCTTTGCTTCACAAGCTGTGTATTTCAAGCTCAGGCCCAATGAAGGAAGTTATTATGAAGTGATAAGACCTGACAGCCATGTTCCAGCTTATCCTTTACTGACGGTTATGTTAGTGTTATAACGGTAGACTCAGTCACACGTCTGCCTTCTTATCTGGGCTCTGGATAGGGAGTAAAAATGGGCAGAAATGTTGGACCCTGCCCAGCAGTGGTCTTGTCTCAGTCGTGTAGTGACATCTGTGATGATTGTCTGTCTCATGTGTGAGTTCTCCTGATGGACCCTATTCTGTCCTGTCCTGCTGTGCCTCCCAGAGCTTCACGTGTTGAGTTTCAGCACAGGCTCTGCTCATTATCACCACAGCCCTTCCCTGCGCTCACATTTCTCACTTCACTGCTCGGGTCAGGGGTCAACTGCTTCTGTTACCGAGTCCTACAGACGCCCAGTACTTACATCTCCACAACACCTCCGACTATAAGTAATGACGACTAAAAGATACAAGCAAGCTTACTATACAGGCAGTATTGTGCAATATCTAAGGTCTCAAATTTCTGTTCCAGACTTTTACAATGTATTTCATGTGGTAAGCCTCTGGGCCTGGGGCATTGTTTTGCTGAAAAGTTAAAAGAACATATACTCAAGCCAGAAAAATAAAAAGTTACACTTCTCTAATGATGTCTTTGATACGTGAAAGGTTCACTAGGTACATTTTAAAGAAAAAGACACATTCCTGCATAATACACAGTTTATACTGGATAACCTAGTTTACACACTAATTAGTATAGGGTGATGGAGGTACAAAATATTTATTTATTTATTCATTTATTTATTTATTTGACTGGGACAGAGCACGTTAATGGACAAACATAACACAACATGAATGTAAACACACTGGATTGTAGCCTAAGGCTCATTTCCATCCGTTGTCCCAAAGGGCTGGGGTCACACAAACAATAAAATTCTGAGCACTCCACTCATTGCACTGTCAGCAATATTTCACACTCCATTCATTGCATAATTCCAATCATTGCACACTCCATTCCATTGCACAGTTCCCATCATTGCACAGTCCAAAATATTGCTCAGTCCAAAATATTGCACAGTCCAAAATATTGCACAGTCCACTCATTGCACAGTTCCCATTATTTTGCAGTCAATCTGGCCGCACATTCAGTACATATTTTGCCCATATGTGCAAACATGTCTCCATAGAAGATCAATCTTTGAAGTGTTGTCACGATGCTAAAACTTCAAACTCGATTTCAATACTAAGGAAGACACTTGATACTCAATATTGATTCCAATACCACAATGATGATAAAAAACATTCTTTCTTTAGACAATAGAATGTCATTTTCAACATTAAATCATAGTACTTCTTTTACCGTGTGGTCTTATATGTGTGTAATCCCTCAGTGGTCCCGGTAGGTTCCATAGTGGTCCATGTGCGTATACTAGTCTATGTGCTCTTATACTTGTTCTGATACAGCTCAAGATCATTCTAAAGTTATTCAGAAAAGGTTCATTTCCTTCCTGTGAATGTGACTTTTTTAGTATTGATACTTGTTCAAATGAGTATCTAGTTTTGATACTAGTTTTAGTATCAATTAATATCTGATTTTCATTACTTGACAACCCTAAATGATTCCTGATTTTTTCTTTTCCCTGCCGCAGTATGTTCCTCCAGACTTGTGCATCTGTAACTTCGTGCTGGAGCAGGCTCTGTCGGTGCGAGCTCTGCAGGAGATGCTGGCTAACACCGGGCAGAGCAGCGAAGGGGTGAGTGCTGTACTGTCTACTCCTTAATGTTGTTTTCTATTTCTCTACTACCATATTAAACAAAGCGTGATTTGGACTAAAACTGAACCAAAACTGGTATAACCAAGGGTGGGTTTCCACTTCAAGATACAGATTCAAGATTCTATTGTCAATCATAAAAAAATAATTCAATTACAGTTACAACATCAGACACTGCATAGTTTTGATGTGCATACCGATGGTGCATGACCCAAATCTTGCACTTATACAAGTAGGTGTCTGAACTGGGACTTGGGGACCAGGTTTGAACCAGGATTAAAGACCAGGACTGAACCAGGATTAAAGACCAGGACTAAACCAGGACGCAATCATGACAAGTGTGAACGCAGCCCAAGACTAAACAAGGATGCCATCCTTGTTTAGTCTTGGATTAGACCAAACAAGAACACCAAACAAACCAATACATGGAATCACAACGCACAAAAACAAAATGTTCACAAGAAGATGTTCTTAAGATATGGGTTTGGTGTGAATATATTTTCTCAGTCATTAATAAAATTTTTCATTTGAAGTGATGAGTAAGAACATCTGAACTCTGTTGTTCAAACTGGAGGTGTCTGTTTCATTTTGGACCTGTAGTGTGTAGTGAAAGAGACGAGACAGTGTGATATTGAAAGTGCCTGTGGGGACAGGACCAGAGCAGACTGATCTGTGAGTGCACTCTTTCTGTGCTCTGCTCTTTCTTAATCAGTGCCTCTGGGAGCACCACATTCTTTTGCCTGATGGCATCATCATGGTCATACGTATTTCTGTGCACAGAAACACCATGTCAAAAATGGGGCCTGCCTTTTTGGACCAAATTCTTCTGTATTTTCAAAACAACCAGAAACAAAGAGAAAACATTGCTTCATTTTTTAAAACATTTTATATAGAGAAACAAGCTATTACTGTCCAGAAGCAGTGACATTCTATCTCTATTCCTCGAGGAAGCTGAGTTCTGTGCTTTTAACACTCAGGTCTTTGTACACAGACCAATGGCGTCCAAGAGGAGCAGAGATGAGAATATCTGTATCGCATGAATGGCTGCAGTGCATTTACAGCCTCATTGTCTACCACAGCCCTGACTGCATCAGTACACAGAGAGTACACAGAGTACACACACTACAGAGTACACAGAGAGCGGGGCTTGCTGGGTGGCTGTGACTCCCATAATGCAGCACACAGAGTGGTAGGTTGCTCTCAGCGCTGCTCTGCTGACAGTCAGCTCTGCATTGTGATTAGGCACTGAGCAGATTTGTATTGTAGTCAACAAAGCCACATGGGTGGCTGGCCTTGTTTGGCAGCACTACACTGCTGGCTAGAATGCAACTATGAAAAAGGGGCTAATAAATCATCACTACCTAAGAGAGGGCCCATTTCTCTCCGTGTTATTCTCACATAGTGTAACACATAGTGTAATTGCTGCCACACTTTGCAATAACGCATTCTATTTGTATTTGTGTCACTAGAGTGCTGACCATGAAAAATGGGTAGGTTCATTTGCTTGTTCATTGCCTCGTCAGCCTGCATGTCCATGTTCCCGAATGATTTAATACCACCTCTCACCCCCTGTTTTCATATGCCTATTACTTGATTGTCAAGTAATAGGTAAGTCATATCACTGATACTAGTTAGAATAGACAGTACAGATTAACAGATAGTGAAAACGTCAGCATAGATCCATCTTGATTGACTAAGTGATAAATGTGAACATGTGAGTGTACAAATGTATTCGTTTTTGTGATAGCATCAGATAAAGTTCTCAGCACACCATCACTCACCAGACCGGACACAATCAATTTTCCAGTGACAGGGCCCTAAACTTTAACTTATGACAATCCTGAAATAGACATGGCACTGTCTCCTTGTGCACATAAGTGGGATGTTTGCAGTTACAGTGTCACACATGTTATGAAGAGATTCCTCTAAATGATCCTGTGGAAACATTGTGTGAGCAGCTCTGTTTTCTCTGGGTTTGGTTTAACATTTAATTTGATGACCTGATTGATCTGAGGAAATGTTCTGAAATCCATTTAGATTTCAGTGAGTTCTTAACCTTTTTTTCACTTCTCTGATTATGTGCCAGCTCATTAACTTTTTTTTGACAGTTGAAGTTCATTCTTCAATTTGTGTTTATATTATAAACTCTTTTTAATAAAAGCTACTTTACGTAAACTTGACTGTATGCTGATAATAAGCATGAGATAGAAACAAATAGAATGAAACGTGAAACACTTTGTTTGTCAGATCAACTGTGATAAATACTTGAGGCTCAGCCGTAAGTTCAGCAGCCACTCCTGTTGACCTGTCTGCTCTTTTGTAGCTTAATATACGAGCTTAATATGCTATTTTTATTCGAATAAAACCACAGTCAGCACTACTGGTAACCTCTGGTAACACAAGAGCACAACACGTCCCAGAGCGATATATCTGAGTGAGTAGTCTATGTGTAGAGGAGTGGATCCACAGTACACCTGTGAATGTAAATGAAATGGAACAAACCATGTAGTGTTGTTGACGGGAGGGGCAGAGGAGCGAGCAAAGGTCACACTTCCCTGCACTGATGTGTCAGCATGAGCACAGGCCTGAAATACCAGGCTGCCCACTTCAGACCAGCTGCTGCACCACTCTCCAGTCCATTTGTCTTTTATCAAACCATTTCAGTCCACCATCAGCGGAAGAGTCACAGCTTTGTAATGTGGCAGATATAATGTAAAGGGAGTGTGCTGGACAGGGACTAGGGCTGTCCAAAAGAATTATACCCAGATGGTAATCGACACTACTAGTATCCAAACTAGATAATGACTTGAGGAGGCACTGATGTTGTTCCGAAGTATTGTTTTAACTTTCTATTTCCATAAAATCATGCAGATGATTTGATGGTGTGCCAACCTCCAGAAGGTTACAATACTGTGCCTTTAACATTTCCAATGGGCTTATTTCAGTGTGTCAGTGATGCGCTATATAGTTTTGAAATTTGAAATTGAAATTTAATTTCATTAATGTATTTATTTTGTGCAAGGAAGCAATTTACATTATTTTACAATGGAACAACGTATTATCCATATAGCATTAATGAAATCATAGCAGAAATAACAACAACAACAACAAAATTTTGCCCAAAAAGGAGTGGGAAGAAGAAAAACTTATCTTCTTCCCAATCTTCTTCTTCTCTTCCTTGTCTCTTGACAAGGAAGATGCCTGCATTTGTCAAACAGCAGACTTAATTTTTTTTATCCGTCCTGTCCTCCGCCTTCATTTCAAACATTCTTTAGAATGTTTCTACTTTTAGTAAGGGAAACATATTACATTTTGCTGTTGTAAAATGCAATGAGGTCATTGTGCATTGCATGGCATTACCTAAGACAAAAATGTATTCTTTTTTACTGCCACTAGAGGTTGATTAAAAGGGTAAGTGCGAGTTTTGAATTTTTGAATCTAGAAACGCCTAATCCGTACGTTCACATTTCCCTTGAAAGAATGTGCATTTCCTCTTTTTTGAGATGTGTTTCTGTATGATCTGATTGTGAAAATGTGTGCCACTATCATTGTTTTTTTTTTTGCTTGCATTCTGACTGAAAAACACAGCACTTTTTTTTTACTATTCCATATGGTAATCGCTCCTGCATGCCCTCCTATTGGTTTAAACTTTACTATAATAAAAGTTAAACTGAAGGGTTTTATGTCAGGAGGAGCATAATGTGCACATATGATGTTCCCCTATATGCTCTAAAATATGTCTTTTTATCTGTCCCAGGCTGGACAAGGAGGGGGTCACCGGACCCTCCTTTATGGTCATGCGATCCTCCTACGTCACTCCTTTAGTGGAATGGTAAGTACATCATTAGGCACAACTTTCTTAAAATTTATCACAAATCTGCACTAATCTATTACTTTGTAATCCAGTATCTGACCTGTTTGAAGACATCACGGTCTTTGACAGACAAATTGTCCTTCGATGTGGGACTACAAGAAGACTCAATAGGTACAGGAGGTAGTACCAGTACTGGTACTGTTTGCATTTTAAGAATCTAAATATATCTCAAACTACTATATGATTTTAAATAGAAATGTTAACACCGGTGCCATTATGTATTATTTACTATGAGATGCTTGAATTAATTATTTAATTAATGTAGTGCTGGTAATTCTTACACTTCTTTGAACTTACGGAAGTAAGTATTTTTCTTTAATTCTGAAAAATTATGCCAAGTCTTCATCTCACAATTCAGCATGATTATCAAATACCACATGTTATTCATTTCAAACCACCCAAGAGTCCTTCATCACTGCAATGTCCTGTACTTGACACTTCAGCACTTGTGAGATGTCAGGTGTAGTACCTGTCATATGTTTAAGAGTCTTTTGAATGACTGTGTGCAGGTGAGGCCTGCTGGTGGACCATTCACCCTGCCTCTAAGCAGAGGTCAGAGGGGGAGAAGGTCCGGATTGGAGATGATCTGATCCTTGTGAGCGTCTCCACAGAGAGATATCTGGTAGGTGTCTAACTCCTCCATACAGCTGCAGTGTCGCAGAGATCTGTATGTAACACTGAAAGTAATCTAAAACTTACAAGTTCAATAGACTTAAGAATGACAAGAGAAAATACCTGCATTTTTAAAAAAACTAATACCTTTCCAAACCGAACCATTCAATACCCACCATAAACTGTATACATGAATGGACATCGCTAACCCAGTAGCCCCTGCTTTCCATATAGGAACTGTTCATCCATCTCTGGCTCCAATTCACTTTAGATTGAAAAATTGTTAGCCCCTCTCTAACTGCTGAACACTATAGGGGTCATAATTAGTCCACTTCTTTATACAGTCTATGATATGCACATGACATAGCAGGGCTCATCTGTTTTGCCAGAGTTAAATAGCCTTTGGAAAACTTGGATCCCCTTCACAGTTCACCAAACACAGTACAAGTGACAAGGCAATTGAGGAAGAGACTTTTGAGCCCACATCAGTAATGGAAATCTGATTACCTGTAAAGCCGTCTCTCCTCCTCCACTCCCCTCTGAGAAAGTGCCGTTCTGTGTGATGAGCCTGTAGTTATAATGCTCTGTGTCCCGTATGCACAGCTCTACCTGACCTCAATTAACTTGCTCAGTAAAAAAACAGATGAGTGAGGGGAATTTTAAGAGGGACTACACATTAAAGCTATTGAGACAAACACAGGCACATTAGATACTTGTTCCTGGCTTGAGTGGGTGTTCAAATGAGAAGAAGAAGTCTAAATAGAAGTAAATATATTTTATTAAGCTCCTAAATACGAACTGTTATTTATAAAAGGGCCCATATTATGCTGTTTTCTGATCTATATAATATTGTTTCCTCATCACAAACATACCAGAAGTTGTATTTTGTTTCATTCACACATGTTTAACACACAGACCTTGCATTTTTAGGCTGAGTTCTTCTCTCAAACAAAAAACACTCTGTTCCACCTTGTGATGTCATGCGGCAGTATAGGAAGTACTCCACTGTGTTTTTAAACTCTGTACACCTTTATTAGAATCATTTGGACAATTTCAGCCCTGGAATTGCCAATCTCTGTAGAACAAAAGATAAAAGGTAGAAATTAAGTAAAAAACTACAGCTGCATGAAATCACAAGGTGGAACAGAGCATTTTGAACGTTGAAGATGCAAAAAGAATAATAAAGGATTACTCAGACTTGTGTGAATGAAAAAAAACACAACTCCAGGTCTGTTTTTAATGAGGTAACAGCATTATAACATGGCTTAAAGCTCACAAGAATCAATTTGCCTAATATAGGACCTTTAATCTACTTTATCCCCTGAATTACATTATTTAATGTGTATTCATCATCTCTGCTAAATCAAATTCATTGATCTAGTATATTCTATAACTTCATTAGTAGTAATTGACTCAATATTCAGTATTGACTCGCCGTTTGCAGCACCTCTCTGCCTCCAATGGGAACTTCCAGGTGGACGCTTCTTTTATGCAGACTCTGTGGAACGTCCAGCCCACCTGCTCCTCGGCCAACATGGCTGTAGGTACGTTTCACTTCAAACTACTGACAACAAAACATGGCTCTTTTTGTTATCCTCACACTTCTCCTTGATGCTACTTTACATATTCCTGGCCTATAGCATAACTGCTTATTTTCTGGCCAAATTGAGTTTTCTGTTTCATTTTATTGTCCAGACCCTGCAGCATCATTAGGTGTCATTGCCTCAGCCAATCAGAAAAAAAAACTAAACAAAAAAAAAACAACTGCCCAGTCAACCCAGTGCATTGTCTTGAATTTTGTTGGGCAATTCTGCTAAGAGGCTAAAGATGTGCCAGCTGTTTGGGCCAATACCACTTTAGTACCATTTTTTATTGTTTTTTAGGTTATTTGATTGGTGGCCATGTTATGCGACTTTGTCATGGACACGATGAGAGTTTAACCATCCCAGGAGCAGACAAGAGTGAAGAGGAGCAGAGGTCAGCTTTTACTCATTTGGAGCTATGTTATAATGAATTTGACCCCATTTCTAAAAAAAAAAAATGACTGCTTACAT
Organism: Taenioides sp. WSHXM2023; assembly: GCA_029959045.1. NCBI lineage: Eukaryota > Metazoa > Chordata > Actinopteri > Gobiiformes > Gobiidae > Taenioides > Taenioides sp. WSHXM2023. Next base: position 21,585,130 of record CM057103.1, on the reverse strand, counting down.
TTTATGATCCTTAACCATGTGTTGTAGAGCTTTGGGACTTAAGTTGTACATTTCTTCTTATTATAACTACTACTGTATGTATTTCCCATAACATATATTTTATTTAAGGCATTGTGGTGCTGTACTTTGTCCTCAGGATAGTGAACTATGAGGCAGGAAAAGGAGCATCCAGGGCCCGTTCCCTATGGAGACTGGAGCCGTTGAGGATCAGGTGGGCACACTGTTTCTGTTAAATTCACAGTAGTTTTATGACAGCTGGTTCAGAAGTGATGTTTTGCACTGCCACTGTAATATGAGCTATATATAAAAGTCTTCTGGAGTTCAGGGCCGGCTGTCACTTTAGATTGAAAGCTGTGTTGTACCTCCTTTTACTGACCATCTACACCATCCGCCCATCTTGTCGTCTGCTTTTGTACTTTGTTGCAGATGGATGGTGTCAACGCTGACTTTTAGAGTTCTGAACTGAACTCTGAGCTCACTATATCTGTTATTTAAAATCAGGACAAAAGACTATAGATGACGTGGGTAGAGTAACCAAAAAATGTACTCAAGTGAGAGTAACGTTACCTCAAAATAATAGACTCAAGTAGAAATAAAAAGTAGTGGTCGAAAGTAGTAATTACTCAAGTTACTCAAGAATAACTTAAAGAGTAAATGTTGGAGTGTACGATCTGTTTTATAATTTGAAGTTAATGTCATTGGAAGGACAAAATATAATGTAATGCAGAAAAAAGGAGTGGTCTTACACTAGGAAGAGTAAACAAAGCTTTTACTCAAGAGTACTGTTACTTCAATAAAAATATTACTCAAATAGGAGTAAAAGTATGCTGCACTACCCACCTAATATGACTGATGCTTTTTCATACCAATGTGTAATTGTGTGTTTTAACTTTGTTCAGCTGGTGTGGTAGTCACATCCGATGGGGACAGCCTTTCCGACTACGTCACCTCTCCACGGGTTATTACCTGGGCATGACTGAAGACAAAGGCCTGGTTCTTCAGGACAGGGAGAAGTCGGATACCACTGCCACAGCTTTCTGTTTCAGGCCCTCCAAAGTAAAGTAAAATCTTGACCAGACTTTCTTATTAGTGGTTTCTAAACAAGTCTCCAATGAGGTTAGAACTCCCTAAAAGACTTTTCAGAATTATTGAGCAGACAAAGCAGTAAATGTTCCTTGCAATAAAGCCTTCAATTTATTGCATTTCTCATTTCTGGCACATAAAAATAAATACTAAAAAGTACTTTTTACTTTTTACATCTTTTTACCCTTTTGCACAACTTTCCCTGGAGCTTTTTTCCTAGTTGTAACTTTTTACTGTGTTCTGTAAATAAAATGGTCTCTTCCTGCATTCCTACAGGAAAAGGGTGACATGGGCCCAAAGCGAGACATTGACGGCATGGGTGTCCCTGAGATTAAGTATGGAGACACCATGTGCTTTGTCATGCACGTGGCTACAGGACTGTGGCTGTCCTACCAGGCTCCTGATGCCAAAGCCTCCCGCCTCGGCCCGCTCAAAAGAAGGGTAATTGTAATCCTACTGGCACTGTTGATACCACATTGCAGCAATACTGTGAATTAGAATTTAAGTGTCATGTACTGTAAAAATGTCATAACATAGCTCCTCCATCATAAGCCATAACAGTGAGTGATTGCAGTTTCTTTTATGTGGGACACAGGGTTTAGGGAGGCTTGCGGTACCTCCAGTTTGATGAGAATCTCTCTGGTGCCTGGTGTCCATGCAGATTTGGCTGCAAGCCAGTGCACCTGACACCTTCCAAGTGCTTAATCATCTTCATAATTATCTTTTTATAGAGGGTATCACAAACATTTGTTTTAGCTTATTGAAATGCTTGGATTTATCATACTCATCTTCTATTAGACTGTGTTTCTAAAGAAGAGCCACGCTCTGTGTGTTTGTGGGGCTCCTCATAGGCCTGCCTACACTCTGAGGGTCACATGGACGATGGGCTGATCCTCCAGCGCTGTCAGCACGAGGAGTCTCGAGCTGCACGAATCATCCGTAACACCACCTTCCTCTTCAGCAACTTCATCAAGTACAGCATTAGAACACAATATGCTTCTAGAATACTCTGTTAATACCATCTAACAGCATAATTTCTCCCTTGCTCCTAGAGCCTTAGACAGCACAACGGAGGGTGACTCCCAGGTGGCAGGGTATATAGAAGAGGTGCTTCAGACACTCAATGACTTGATTGAGTATTTCAAGCAGCCAGACTCTGAGCTGGAGCACGAAGAGAAACAAACCCTCCTACGGTCACTCATTAAACGCCAAGACCTCTTCAAAGAGGAGGTAAGTAATGCCATCAAACCAGGTTTCAGTCTGGCTTTCTCTTGTTCAAAGATGGACATATAATTTCACTCTAAAGCCAAGTACAATTAACAGTTTGTTCTGTGTGCCTAGGGTATGCTTGCTCTCTTGGTCAAATGCATTGACCGAATGAATGTGTACAACAATGCTGCGCATTTTGGAGAAGTAGCTGGCGAGGAGGCTGGTGCAGCATGGAAGGAGATTTGCAACCTTCTTTATGAACTTTTGGGTGAGCACACTGTATTCACACTAATTCACCCCTAACTCCAGTCCACATCCTGTCGTTCTTTCTTATAGGTTTCAATAGTTGACCTAGAGCTGTTTATAGCTTTGTGGGGGCCATACAAGATGCTACTGAACTTGTGGGTGTGAACAATGTAACAAATTACCTATAATTATCCCAGTTAAATTAAGCACAGAAAAGATCAAGATGAGCCGTCAGCAACTTGAGTTTCAAACTGGGAAAAGTAGGTAGTTTAAAATATTAGCCACAGCTCCTACAAACTAATTTGGTTGTATTTGTAACAGGCCAAAGTATATCCCCTGTCTGGACTATACCTTGTGTTAAAGGAGATGCACAGTCAATATGCTCCCAGACCACAACGTAACATAGTTGTCTAGCATTATTGTTCTTCTATGTTTGCAATCATTGAATTTTTGATGATTAGATGCACACAACACGTAAAGGTCTCAAATTGCTGCTTTTATGTATCTTACAAGTTTGCATAATTAAATTTTTTTTTTTTTTTTAGCTCAACTCATAACACAGTTTTTTTTAAGAATTAAGAGGCATTCCAGCACAACAAACTGGGTCATTAAAAGACGTGGCAGGCGCTAACACCCTTTCACACATTTTAAGACTGTGACCTTGAAAGGTTTTATTTTTGAAATTGCGTCTTGTTTTACCATCATTAATCAGCTTTGCCCTCTGAAAGATGTCCTGGCTGAAGGTAATCATCACTTTTCCAACACAGATGACTTCCCTTGACATGTTAGAGTGTGCGACCCTCGGTGGCCCTCCTGCAGTGAGGTCATCTCCAAGAATGCTGAGCCTTGATGTTTAAAGCGAGCGTTATATGATGAATTGTACAGGGGCCCACTTCTAACACTTTGTGAAAATCATTACAAACAATATCGAATCATCCTGCGTTGGAGCGGCCTGGACATGTAGTTATAGAATTTTCTTAATGAACACTCAGGGAACAGCAGAATTAGAGGATATTAGGCAGTCATCAGCTTTCCTTTAGCTCAAAGTGTTGTTAATGAGCACTATATTAATGAGTCTGCTGCCCTTGAATCCTAATAGTAAAAAATGAGGCTGGGAAACTCTCTAATGTTACTCTAAAGGTAAAACAAAGCTCTAGTAAACTATTGTAAGTCAGGTCTTATAGTCTGGCCTTATAAGTTTTGTGTAAAATGCCTTCTGCCTTTGTCTCTAATTAGACTCGTTTTACATTATGCATTTATTTCATTGCTCAGCTGCCTTGATCCGTGGCAACAGGACCAACTGCGCCCAGTTTTCCAAGAACCTGGACTGGTTAGTCAGTAAACTGGAGAGGCTGGAGTCTTCATCAGGTATTTAAAAAGAGATCTGTATTATATTTAAAGTGGACATGATTCATTAATAACAAAATATTGCTTTTTAGGAATCCTAGAAGTCCTCCACTGTATCTTGGTGTTAAGTCCCGAGGCGCTGAACATCATCCAAAAAAGTCACATCAAGTCTATTATTTCTCTGCTCTACAAAAACGGACGGAACCATAAGGTTGACATTATATATTTAAATTTGTTGATCAGTTTACAGCAGTATTTACTCATAAAGCAAAACTCATAAACATGCAAACAAACATCAGAGAGTGGAGGAATACTATTTACAACTGGCTTCAATAAAACCTAAATTAGGCTTAGAGACACCCACAGACTTGATGCTTGTTAGATAAATCTTTGTCATAGCTATATCTTTAGCCTCCTATCACATTACCATCTGTTGTGTTTACCTTCTCACTATGTGTTTTACGTGTTGTGTTAAAGTGGGGCTCCAATATTTACTCTGTCAATTCACAGGGCATGAAAGGGCACTCGTGTAAACAGCAGCTGCTAATCACATGAGTCTGTTCCAATAGCTCATAGCCTTTTTGTAGCTGTTGGGGAATGAGTGAAACAAAGCACTGACAAGAGCATGTGACAAAATATGACATTTTATGATGTAATCTTGTGTAGATTTTGGACGTCCTGTGCTCTCTGTGTGTCTGTAATGGAGTGGCAGTTAGAGCCAATCAGAACTTGATCTGTGACCACCTGCTTCCTAAGAGGGACCTGTTGCTTCAGACCAAACTTGTCAATGATGTTCAGAGGTAAACAGAGATATTGTATCTACCTAATTGATACTTGGCAGTGACATCATGCTGGGGGTGTACTGCATGAATGTCTATGGCGGAATGTGCAGCAGTTACTATGGAGGCACAATGCCCACATAAGCAAACAATGAAACTGTTAGCCAATGATTGTTAGCCATCTTGTGACTGTAATAATATTTGAGAGGGACTTATTTAACTGCAGAAATTAGATCATCTGTTATAGTTCTAACTAAACCAGTTATTTGAGTAACAGAGCCTCAGACAGAACAGTGCCTACAGTTAGCTAGCATCACACCCCCAGGGAATGTTGATGACATCAGCTGCAAAGTGTGTGTCTGTGAGCTGTATTTGTGTATGTTCTGTCCACAGCATGAGGCCAAACATTTTCCTTGGTGTGGCTGAGGGTTCGGCGCAGTACAAAAAGTGGTATTTTGAGCTGGTGATCGACCAGGTGGACCACTTTGTTACTGGAGAACCCACTCATCTGAGGGTGGGCTGGGCCAACACTAAAGGCTACGCTCCGTACCCCGGTGGAGGAGAGGGATGGGGAGGCAACGGTGTTGGGGATGACTTGTACTCTTACAGTTTTGATGGGCTTCACCTGTGGTCAGGTATGATTACACTTCTTTTATTAGTAACTATTACAAATACTCTCTTTAATGTAATTAAGTAGATTTTGGTAGAAATTGTACTTGTTTTTAATTGTAATTAAGGATAATTCTAGACATGTAATTGTAATTAGTTATATTTTAAATCATAGAAGTTACTGAGTACTGTACAAGTCCTAATTGTCCCAATCTACAAAAGTCTCTGCTCATTTCTATACCAATACACATAATATTACTTCATCGCTTACTCTGATTGCCTAGAGCTCAGAGAATATGCAGACTGCAATTTAAAACCACTAAATTCAGAATTACACTTTTCTGATTGAACAAGTTTTGCAAAAAAGCATGATCTAAAATGCTTCTTAAATTGCATTAAAAAGTAACTAGTAACTAGTAACTAATACTCATAACTAGTAACTAATACTCATTTTTCATGCAAACTTTACCATTTTGGCAGCAATACCTGGATTTGTGATTGCATTCATTTTTAGCCAAATAACTGTACTTTTACTTGAGTATAAATTTTCAGCACTCTTTTCACCACATTTGTCGTTTTATTAAATATTTGTTATGAGTGCCGAAGAAACGAAAAGTTGAAAGTGATGAGCATTTATTTGTATGAATGACTATAGGTCTAAATACGTATATTTTTGTGGTGCAGCACTACTCCCTTGTTTTGCACAGTAGTAGAGCAAGTAATTGTAATGATTCACAGAACCTTAAGAACTCTGAGAAGCAAAGGTCAGTAATCCATCTCTATACTATTAAAAGCACATGATGTGATACATTAGGTTTTAAGTCCAGTAATTGCACCCTTATCTTTGGACTAAAAACACACTCCTCCTCGAAAGTTCTCCTGGATCATTTTCACGTCTGAGAGCGAGTCAGTCCCCTCTGCTTCTGCCTTATCTCTTCTCATCACTATCACTGTGCCCTACATTTGCAGTGACTTTGTACCAATAACATCTATCCATGGTGCTTTTGTCTAGGCCGAATCCCCCGGGCCGTGGCCTCCATTAACCAGCACCTGCTGAACTCGGATGATGTGGTGAGCTGCTGTTTGGACCTGGGTGCTCCCTCCATGTCCTTCAGGATCAATGGGCAGCCGGTGCAGGGCATGTTCGAGGACTTCAACACCGACGGCTTCTTCTTCCCTGTCGTCAGTTTCTCTGCTGGGGTCAAGTAAGCATCTGCAGCTACAGCTACAGCTTCTATTCAGAACTTTATGTGTATGTATATATGTATATGTATTTGGTGACATCATGACAGACAGCCCTGGTTACTTTGTTTGCTCTTAAGTTGCCAAAAACAGACAATGCTATTAAATGCTATTAAAACACCATATACACGGTTTAGTAGCCATAAAAGTGAATTTAGTGTTTAGTTCCACACACACACATTAGTGAAATGTGCTGAACATTTAAAGTTTAGCAAATGCAGCAGGAATATGATAAAAGCCTTTTTTGCAGTATGAAGTATTGCAGAAAGTAAATGGCAGGAAGAAGGAGGGGAGAGAGTGCAGTTATATGAATGGTTTGAAAGATGATTGCAAAGAGACGAAGGCAGCACATGTGAAATATTGCTTTTTCTCCCTCTAGGGTCCGTTTCCTGTTAGGTGGACGTCATGGAGATTTTAAATTCCTGCCCCCTGCTGGTTACTCTCCTTGTTATGAAGCTTTGCTGCCCAAAGAGAAGATGCATGTGGAGCCCGTGAAGGAGTACAAGAGGGACCATGAAGGTGTCCGAGATCTGCTGGGAACCACCAAATTTCTGTCTCAAGCCTCATTCATCCCCACACCTGTTGACACCACACAGGTTTGAAGAACAAAAAATCTTTATAAACAGAGTGTGATTTTCGCCATGAGATTGCGCTGACTGTGTCCTTGTGGTTGTGGCCTTTTTTTTATGGATCTCTTGCACCATCTGCTGTCTTGCCCCTCTGCAGGTCGTTCTCCCCCCTCTGCTGGACAATGTCAGAGATAAACTGGCAGAAAACATCCATGAACTGTGGGCGATGAACAAGATTGAGCTTGGCTGGACCTATGGCAAGGTATGTCTGCCGTTGTTGACTGGAATAACTGTAGAAATCAACAGTGTTTGAAAATACACTTTATTAGACGCCTTTATGGTCAGTGATAGAAGCCAAACTGCTGGTGGCAACTATTATGTTTGATTTAATACTGTAATAAACAGTTCCTGGTCCTGCTGATCGATGAGTCGAAAAAGGAGGCATGGTAAAATCTGTCTGACTACAACTGCACAGGAGTTCATGCAAAACAATTATTTGGGCAGAAAAAGTGAAAATGTATTTACTAGTATATAAATTATGAGTTTAATTTGCCATTTTACATATAAATACCGTAACTCACTCACCTACTAACTTCTCCTCTCTCTCTGCTGTTGTTCCATATAATTCCGTGTAAGATAAATAAAATAATTAATCAAGACACCATGTATGTGTGCTTATGTGTGTGTGACTGTGTTCTGTGTGTTATTGTGAAGTGCTTTGAGTGTCTTGAAAAACGCTGTATTAATGGAATGTAGAAACTGACGGATTAATCAGCTAAACGACTAAAAGACTACAGCCTTATAGTGCTGTATAGTATAGGATATAAATATGTTTTCTTTTCCCAAGGCCCTTTTTACATAATATGAATGTAACACTGGTACATAATAATAATAAGATATCAATTAAACAGCCTATTTGGATATTAGGCTTTAAACCAGATGCCCTTCCTGACTATGATTCTTTTCCTAATCCTGTTTTGACATTTGTATCCATTTTTACATACATCATAATCTCTTTCCATCGCTGGCATTTGGCTATGCAGCACAATCTTGGTTGACAGTCTGGTCACACAGTCCTGCACAGTAGTGGTTTTCACACAATCCGTCTGCAGTGGACTAATTCCACTGGGGCCATTTAACAAATCTAATGAGTGCTTCACCCTCCAGGAAGATGACACCTGCATTAATTAAAACAGTGAGGAAGTATTCCATAGAGGGAAAGATCGCCATATAAGTTATAAAGGACACCTTTTAAGTACAAACAGCTGCGAGATTAATATACTGACTCACTAGCCCCAACGACCCTTGACAGACATGTATCTCTGAGAATAAGTATTTAAAGTTATAAGACCCAGCAAACCTCACTTCATACATTTGCATTTATCTCATTTATTCACCTACCAATATATTTCCCCTTCAGGTTTTTATAATGGTGAAACTGTTACTTGAATCTAAAACCTAAGCATGTGAGCAAGATCTGGGAGTTTGTATGTGAACACAAGAGCAACAGTAGCTTGTGTTTACAATCTACTTTGCAGCTACTCGGAGGAAAGTGAAACACAAACAAGATAATGTGATGTGTGATCAGCAGGGCAGAAGTAGCACTAGAGTTCTGTTTAAGGCTGTCACTAAGGTCTGTCTTGGTGACTGAAATGATCTAGGCTTTAAAAAGTAGTCGTTTTACTGTAGCCACCATGTTTGAAAGTGGATGCTTTCATGGAAAAAGAATAAGCATAATATATATGGATATTTTTTCAGGTTCGGGATGACAACAAGAGGCAGCATCCTTGCCTTGTGGACTTTTCAAAGCTGCCAGAAACTGAAAGAAACTACAACTTGCAGATGTCCAGTGAGACATTAAAGTATGGCACTTTGCTGCACTGTCCACTTGCCTGTTCATTGGCTCATTTTCCTTCATAGCTCTGCATGATTAGGGTGGACTTTGTCCTATTGACTGCGTTCTGTTGTTTTAAAAACTTGTTTTAAAAAGCTCTGATTACTGTCTGGGAGTTGTAAAACTTAGACAAACTTTATTGATCCACAAAGGTCAATATAAATGATAATAATAATAAAATATTCAAAATAAATAGCAAGAGACTGGTGTCAGATAAGGCATAATTATAAAACTGTATATGTACAAGTACAAATAAAATATAGAAAAATACAGTAAATATAAAATACTGTATATCTGGGCTATATACAAGAGGTGAATAAGAGAAACAGTGCAAAGATGAAATAGTGATTGACAGGACATAGGGTTATCTATTACATAAGTGTGAGTTGTTGTACAGTTGTAGGGAGTATTATAGTATGAATGTAGTTCTGTATCTCTCACTGTTTGAACGGAGCTGCAGGAGCCTGTTGGAGAATGAGCTCCTCTGTCCCTCTATAGTCTGGTGCAGTGAGCAGGAGTGTCCACGATGGAGAGCAGTAAAAACATTTAACATGGCTCACTAAAGGGGTGTTAGTTACTTATAAGTAAGGCAGTGTAATGGTACACAACAATGCTTGTTATAAACCTGAAATGAGCTATGTAAATGAGGCCATGCCCTGTGTGTGTTTGCATTGATGACAAAATGTTGTGGAAGTTTGTCTTATATTCTTCCTGGTTTATCACAGAACCCTATTGGCACTGGGGTGTCATGTTGCTCAGGTCAATGTTCACGCTGAGGACGATCTGAAGAAAATCAAGCTTCCCAAAGAGTGAGTGTTCTCCATGTTGAGTAATTTTCCCAAATGGACCAGGATTAATCATAATGTGATTTTTTTTTTGTATGTTACAGCTATATGATGTCTAATGGATATAAGCCTGCGCCACTAGAACTTTCTGACTTAAAGCTGAATGCAGGTCAGGAGTTTCTAGTTGATAAACTGGCCGAGAATGCACACAATGTGTGGGCCAAAGACAGAATTAAACAAGGTTGGACCTATGGTATCCAGCAGGCAAGTTATGCCATTTCCCACTGTGAGGCTGATTAGAATTTATATATCACAGTGAAATATAATGCATCTCTTTAATAATTTAACATGACAGTTCATTTTTCATATGTGACAGGATTTGAAGAGTAGACGCAATCCCCGTCTGGTGCCATATGCTTTATTGGACGAGCGCACTAAGAAGTCAAACCGAGACAGTCTACGAGAGGCCATCAGGACTCTCGTGGGATATGGATATGACATTGACCCTCCAGATCAAGAGAGTTAGAAATGTTTTACACTTTTCTCCTTATTGTACACACACTTAATGACACTTAAAGTGCATGTGACCTTTAAAAACTGTTCTTTTTCAGCTGTTCATGTAAGTGATGATCAGAGTATTGAGACTATCCGCTTCTTCCGAGTGGAACAAACTTATGCAGTCAAAACAGGGAAGTGGTACTTTGAGTTTGAGGCCATCACTGGAGGGGACATGAGAGTGGGCTGGGCCAGACCAGGCAGCAGACCTGATGTTGAGCTCGGCATAGATGACCAGGCATTTGTCTTTGATGGATACAGGGTAAGTCATACGTTAGCATATCATTTCCTTGTAAGGTTTTAGCAATTGTACACTGTATGCAATTTCAATCTTTCTTACATTTTATTTCTTTAAGGGCCGACGTATGCACGCAGGCAGCCGTTACTTTGGCCAGCCATGGAAGAAGGGCGATGTTGTTGGTTGTATGATTAACATGGAGGACAAATCCATGATTTTCACTTTGAATGGAGAGCTTTTAATCACCAGCAAAGGCTCTGAGCTTTGCTTTGCTGACTTTGAGACTGAAGATGGTAAAGGCCCGTTTTATACTTCATTACTGCACTTCAAATTCAGTGAAAAAATAAAAAATTCTCCCTCTATTGCAGGTTTTATCCCTGTGTGCAGTATGGGCCAGTCTCAGATTGGCCGTATGAACCTGGGTAAAGATGCCAGCACACTCAAGTATTACACCATGTATGGGCTTCAGGAGGGCTTTGAACCATTTGCTGTCAACATGAACCGAGAGATCACCATGTGGTTCAGCAAGCGCCTGCCCACGTTTGTCAACGTGCCTCCAGACCACATGCATGTCGAGGTACACTAACACACACCCTCATCCTCTTAAAGATTGTGCATGGAATGGATTTCACTCACTTTTGTCTTTGAAGGTAACAAGGATTGACGGCACAGTGGACAGTCCGCCCTGCCTCAAAGTCACCCATAAGACTTTCGGCACACAGAACAGTAACAGTGAGATGGTGTACTGCAGGCTGAGCATGCCTGTGGAGTTCTACTCTGCGGACATGATACTGGACGAGTCAAACAAACTCAGGTGAGCCATCGATCGCATACTTTACGATCATTTCACCAATACTGTTACATTACAGCAAACATATTTACTTTACTTTCACATTTCCTCCAAATATCTCTGTAGCCAGCCCCCTAAAGAAGATGGGACAGTTGACTATGGGAGCATCACAATGGTAAATACATGCCATAAGCAAAGACATGTTTTACCTTTTTTGAATTATGAATAATAATTCTCCCTTTCTGTGTTCACACAGTATTATCACTCTGTGAGAGTGTTTGCAGGACAGGACCCTGCCTCCATTTGGGTGGGCTGGGTCTCTCCAGATTATCATTACTACAGCAAGAACTTTGCCCTCAGTAAAACACGCACCGTCACTGTGACCCTGGGAGACGAGCGTGGACGTGTCCATGAAAGGCAATTTATTTTATATTTACAAATATTTACTGTGGAAACACAAAGATTTACTGTTTGGACAGAACAGGAGTCATTTATTAAGTGCATTCAATTTCCCTGTTGTGTTGATTTGTTAACATTAGCAGTGATTTAATTTTATTTATTTATTTTTTATGAACAACCTCACTTCTTACAAAATGCAGTGCATCACATTAGACTGTGTTAGAACAAATTTTCAATCTGACTGCCATCAAAGGCATCCATCACCTTTGTCAATCTTTTACTTTTTGGTTAATTTTACTGAATGTTTGATCCACAAATGTCTATTGTTGTTGCTGCTACAGCGTCCAGAGGAGTAACTGTTACATGGTGTGTGGATTGGATGCAGTTGGGCAGTCCTCTAACTCAGACCTGGAGATCGGCTGCTTCACTGATCTGGCCTCTGGCCTGGTCTCCTTCACGGCCAATGGCAAGGAGCTGCCCACGACTTATCAGGTTAATAGTATTTTAATAGGTTATTTAGTCTTTGTGGGATCAGAGATGGTGAAAGGGGAATATAGAACAGATCTGAACACGATGACATAAACAGATAACAGTTTTAAATGCAACATCTGCAGGGAGATTAATTGTTTTGCTTGCATAGCAGAATATGTATTGAACTTATTTTTCATTCTTAGGTTGAACCAAATACTAAGCTGTTTCCTGCTGTGTTTGTGCGGCCCACAAGCCCCAACCTCTTCCAGTTTGAATTTGTCAAGAACAAGGTTTGTCTTTAACAAAACATCATTATTTGAACAGAAAATCTGGACTGAAGTAAAACAATAAAATAAAATAAAAAAATAAAAATGTCTTTTTACTTCAGGATGCCATGCCCCTCTCGTCAGCCATGTTCAAGAGTGAACGCAGGAACCCCGTGCCGCAGTGCCCTCCTCGGCTCGATGTGCAGACCATTGTGTCGGTGCTGTGGAGCCGAATGCCAAACACATTCCTGAATGTGGAGACGGCTCGGGTCAGTGAGAGGCACGGCTGGGTCGTCCAGTGTCTGGAGCCTCTGCAGATGATGGCCGTGCATATCCCAGAGGAGAACAGGTCTGCCACACAAGGCTTCCCTAGTACCACTGGTTTACATGTCTGTTCATCCATCCAGAATTAGGGGTTTTTATATGCCAGTATAAATAAATAATACTAAATAATAAAACAGCTCACTAAGGATGCTGTCAAAAGCATATTTAGCTTTGCCTTTTTTAGTGAAAGATAAAGAGTGGAATGATGACTTTGCCAGTGCATGCAGATAAAGTCATCATTCACTCTTAATTGGGTAATTTTGAATGCTTCCCAGTGGATCAAATGTAAAAGATAATACACTGCTCTTTAGGATTGTCTAAAGTATCCAAAATCATATACCAAATCATACAAAAACTAGTATTAAAACTAGATACTCAGTTGAGCAGGTATCAATACTAAAAAGTCACATTCACAGGACAGAAATGAACCTTTCCTGAATGTCTTTAGAATGATCTTGAGCTGAATCAGAACAAATATAAGAGCACATAGACTAGTATACACCCATGGACCACTATGGAACCTACCTGGACCACCAAGGGATTGCACAGATATAACACCACATGGTTATTTAATGTTGAAAATTACATTCTATCGTCTAGAGAAAGTTTTTTTTTTTAAATTCGCATTGTGGCGGAATCAGTATTAAGTATCAGGTCTATTCATATTTGTATTGAAGTATTGAGTTTGATATTTTAGTATCGTGACAGCACTACTACACATGCTTTACTAGTGCTTTCATCCAAGTTAGCTAATAGCAATTTATTAAAGGTCTCATAACTTGTCTCTTCAGATGTTTGGACATCCTGGAACTTTCTGAGCTTGAAGACTTGAGGAAGTTTCACTACCACACGCTGAAGCTGTACTGTGCCCTGTGTGCACTGGGGAACACCCGTGTGGCTCATGCCCTCTGCAGCCATTTGGACCAATCCCAGCTGCTCTACACCATCGACAACCAGTACCTCTCTGGCATGCTCCGAGAGGGCTTCTACAATGTCCTCATGAGGTGGGTGCAGGACACATTTTAGTCAAATATCAAATCAAATATCAGTCAAATATAGGATGAACTGGAAGGAAAGTGATTGTGATTAGATTTAAATGACCCCATTGCTCCAAAAATTTCAGTTTTCACTTACCTCCCATACACATCCACTGCTCTATACTTTACTTATCTATACTTTGTGCTCCTTTTTTATTAAATTGTGATTAAATTGTGATTTAGGATTCGGCAGCACCATGTTGCTATTTTGGCATGCATTTTTACAAAAATCCACTACTTGCTAAAATGAACAGCAGCTATCCCAAAGTGAGGCCTCTAGGCGGTCCAACAGTGTGGCACTTTGTTGTGATGATGTTTTCTGTAAAGGACCAGCAAAAATAAAATAAGGGTGTCATAGATAGATAGATAATAATGTACAAAAGCATAATTTAATTTCTTTAAATTTACTGATGTGATTTGCTAACTGTGATTAGTCAAACTTTCTCCTATATAGCACATATGTAGCCTCTAAGTATCTCAGTTTCCTTTTTTTAAGGATTGCTCCCAGGAAAAAACAATATGAACTATTGATTCTTGACTGGGTGAATCAAGCAGCAATAGCAAACGTGCACACAGAAATGCATAGTAATTAAAAAATGATTGATATATTCTTTTCTTCTCCAGTATCCATCTTGAAACGGCAAAGGAGGCTCGCCTAATGATGAACAATGAGTTCATTATCCCAGTCACAGATGAAACTCGCTCCATCCGGCTGTTCCCAGATGAATCTAAAAAGCACTCACTTCCCGGAGTGGGCCTGAGCACCTCCCTCAAACCTCGTGTCAACTTCTCCCCTGTGGGCATCCTGAGCAACAAGCGGCACCAGTACCTCTACAGCCCCCAGATTCCCCTGGGCATCCTGAAAGAAAAGGCCATCAGCATGCTCACCGAGGCCGTGCAGGGAGGGGGCACCCATATCCGGGACCCCGTCGGAGGAAGTGTGGAGTACCAGTTCGTCCCTATCCTAAAACTCATCGGGACACTGCTGATAATGGGCGTGTTAACCAGCGAGGAAGTTCGACTCATCCTGCTTCTCATCGATCCCAATGTGTTCGGGGAGACCAAAGAGGAGGAGGCCAAGGGAGAGGAGGTGGCCGTGGTGGCGGAGAAGGAGGAGACCAATAAAAATGAGGAGAAGGCTGTGGAGGCAGGAGAGGAGGAGAAAGAGGCTAAAGCACCTGTCAAGGGTTTGCTGGAAAAGTCTCTGCCCGAGTCCGTCAAGCGCCAGGTCATTCCCTCACTTCATCTGTCAGCGCTCTCATGAAATTCAAATTGTGTCTTTTCTTCTTCCCCTCATTCGATTTGGTACTTTAAATCCTCATTCTCAGATGTAATGTTATGATTCATCCCGCTCTGAAAAATGATTGCATAGGTGCACAGCAAAGTATCAGAGCTGAATGCTAATGCTCTTATCAATGACAGAGCTACACAGACCCTGTATTTTTCCTGACTAAACTTTTTTGGGACCAGAAAGTCTGAAATGATAGATAGCTTTTGCAGCCAGTGCCTCAGTTTCATTTACAGTTGTGAGCAAAACCAGTATTAGAGCAAAACAACTCATGCATCTATGTGACTATTTGAAAGTTTTCGGTCTGCAGCGATTAATCAACTAACTGTGACTATTTGACTATAAAAAAATAATCTTATAAAATCTTAAAACCGTTATCTTAAAATCATAACTGTTTTGCTATAGAGACTTGTAAAATACATATAAAAATAAGCAGCATTATTAAATCAAAATGTCAATATTTGTAAATATTTATCTAGAAGCCTGCAGTCATTTCTCTCCTTTCCTTGTATTAGTTTTATGTTTTGTTTTATTTTGTTTCAGATGTGTGAGCTGCTCCACTACTTCTGTGACTGTGAGCTCAAACACCGCATTGAGGCCATCGTGTCCTTCTCAGATCGCTTTGTTTCTAAGCTGCAGTTTAACCAGAAGTTCCGCTACAATGAGCTAATGCAAGCGTTCAACATGTCCGCCGCCGTCACAGCCAAAAAGACCAAAGAGTTTCGCTCACCTCCACATGAGCAGGTACAGTCTCAAGGACCACACACAGGGGAATCACAGTCTGTTGGGCAGGCTATTTATGTTTACACTTGTTATTTGAACGCTGTGGAACTGAGCTTCAAGAGAAATCAATATCTGTGCCCCAAACACAAGATTAATGCCAGATTTTGTAGAGCCCTGTGTGACTTTTACTTGAGATTGTTCAATTATTTTTACATTGTGCTTTTATTTCCACAAGACTTGAATCATGACATTTAAGGAGCTGTTGTTTTCTTTTTTTAAAAATACAAGTAACTCTACATCTTTTAATGAAAAATATATTTGGTATGCTAACGGCCTCAGCAGTGCCCGCCATTTTGTACAGTGACAATGCTGTTTTTTCTCTCATCTTTTGCTGCCTAAACTAGAGAAAAAATAAACAGCTGAGAAAGAAAGCTTTTCTGTGCATAAGCCTAAAGCTAAACTCTGATCTCTGCAAACTAAGTAAAGCAGCTGTTGACTGAAGAGAACTTTTTCCAGAGAGCTCCCCCCTCTTTTCACCACATGGTTTATTAAAAAGTACTGCTAGAAATAGACATCAAAATATCTTTAAAGGGCTTTGCTTTAGCTTACTCGTGGACAGTTAGCATTTATATATAGTTAGTTTTACACTTGGCTTGCAATTTCTAGCACACAGGATATGGCATTGATAATTTTATTTTTGTCATGGCTATTTTAAACATGTATGCGTCACTCTGTTCCTTGAATACATGCACATGCATTTTAGAGTGTCTCTGGTAACTGTGCGTATATCACTGTCGTTTTTTGTGACTCTTCTGTAGATCAACATCCTGTTGAACTTCAGTGCGGGGGATGACTGCCCCTGTCCCGAGGAGATCCAGGAGGAACTGAACATCTTTCATGAAGAGCTACGACTGCACTGTGGTAGTCTACTACATCCTCATTACTTTTACAAGCACAGAAACAGTTTTAACATGAATATAATCACCTCTCTGATGCACAAGTATTATAGTGTCTCAGTGAAAATCACTTGAGTCTCTTTAAAACCATTTGCTTATTTTAGGAATTCCTGTGGAGGAGGAAGAAGAAGAGCCAGACACATCGATAAAGGGCCGTCTTCTTGCATTGTTGTACAAGATCAAGGGCCCACCTCAGAAACCAGAGGAAGATCCCTCTGAGAAAGAGCAGGCTGCTCCCAGTAAGATATGCTGACATCTAGTCCATTCAACTAAAAGCCCACTTATGGTTAATGGGAACACCTAGACCATGACTTTAATCTCTTAAGTATGTAAAGTAGACAGAAGCATCAGGCTACAGAACACTATTTAATATTACATCCACCACTGGGAGATTATCATGTACAACATGAGACCAAATTAATTCAGGTTTATGATAATTATGATAATGTATACAATCTACCTACCACCATCAGCAACTATTTCCTGCAGCCAATTTCTGTTTTTCTCTCAGGTTGCCCTTTTGCCATGGTTCAGTTTCAAATATTAATGTCAATCCTCTATAGGCACCTGCTTTTTCTCCCATGTTCTGGACCAACTCGCATTGTATAAAAGCTTTTCACTTTATACTTAAAAGAGGTAAAAGCAGCACCCAGAATTGAGGCGTATGATGAAAAATGACACAGTACTAAGTGGTGCTTTGTGTTAGAGCTTGGAAACAAAAGTCCAGTCTTGTGTAATGAAGACGTTGATAAAATGCAGAACAGATGTGAGGCGTTCACCTTCAGTCACTTTTCTCTGCCTGCCTCTGTCCAAAGTCTCATTATAATTCTGTCTGAATATGACCCTTTGTTTGCTACAGATGTCCCACTGCTGACAGGACTCATGGTTCAACTTTATGTCCAGAATACCAATGTCATCAGAAAAATCAGATGTAGGGGTTTTGTTGCATAGTAGGTTAATCATAAAAAGAATGAGTCTTCTTGTAGAGTAAAGATGATCTAAATACTTTTGATTCTTATCAGGTATACTGTATATTGCTCTTTTTGTGTCACATTTAATTATTTATTAACTGAAACTTCAAGTAACTGACAGCCACTGTTGACACTTAATTTATTGATCAATAAGAGCATTAACAAAAAGTCAAATTGACATATTTACATTTAGACCTAAATGCGTATTTATTTTTGTTTGCTTTAAGGGTAGCCCGAAATCTAACAATCAAATACACTCACGAGAGAGAAGATGTCTGAGGCACGTCTGACTGCTGAACATCAATATTTTAACACTAATGAGTTTCAACTACTAGGGTCTTCATCAGGACAGTGACTAATACACTGACAGAGGAGGCTATTCTGTGTCTCTTTTTAGATAATTCTGTCTGATGTGTGAATGACTTCATGTCTCCTAAATCTAATATGTGTAGCCAACCTGAAAGAGCTGATCTCCCAAACCATCACCAGCTGGGCTCAGGAGAGTCACATCCAGGATCCAGAGTTGGTCAGGGTGATGTTCAGCCTCCTCAGGAGACAGTATGACGGCATCGGAGAGCTCCTGCGCGCCATGAAGAAGTCCTACACCATCAGTGCCGCCTCTGTGCAAGATGCTATCAACCTGCTGGCCTCTCTGGGTCAGATCAGGTCCCTGCTGTCAGTGCGCATGGGCACTGAAGAGGAGAAACTTATGATTGATGGGCTTGGGTAAGAAAGACTCACTATTGTAAATGTTTAGAATTTTTAGGTGTAACAGCAACATTTTGTCTTTATAGAGACATTATGAACAACAAAGTTTTCTACCAACATCCAAACCTGATGAGAGTGCTCGGCATGCATGAGACTGTCATGGAGGTCATGGTCAATGTGCTGGGAGGAGACAAGTCCCAGGTATTTATTGTCATCATTTATTTATCATTTACTGCAAAAATTGTCAGAAGAATTGTATTTTTTTAATGATCTTTGATATACGTTACACTGTAAACCAATAATTATATGACTTAGGAGTAAGCCAAGAGCAACAGCATAAGACCTATAAAACCCCCCGTGTTATGGAGCTGGTAAAATAGTGGGGCACCTAGAGGGGCAAGAGTGGGGTGGGGGGAGGTCTCTCTGCCCTGTCCTTTTTGGGCAGTGCTGACAGAAGCTGGAAGAGAGGGCTGTGATTTAAAGCCTTGGTTAGTGCCAAACGTGAATTGAACCTTAGGCAGACCTTTGGGAGACAGCGAGGCACTTAACATCTGACTCTAGCAGTTTGATCACGTCGCCTTGGACATAAATTCCTGAGCAGTTTACTGCCACTCGATACATGTAGTTAATTTACCGTACCCATATAACGGGATGTTAGCAAGACTTATGTGAAGTTTTTAAGTATTTGTTGTATCACAATGCAGTTTAGTTGTAATATTGATTTGTTTTTTATATAAAATCATTTTATCTAACTTGAGTTTACATTTATATACACAAGTCACAGCGGAGATCCAAATGTGTCTTGATGTGTCATGATGCCCCTATTCACAGGAAATTGCCTTCCCCAAAATGGTGGCCAGCTGTTGTCGCTTCTTGTGCTACTTCTGTCGTATCAGTCGTCAGAATCAGAAAGCTATGTTTGACCATCTGAGCTACTTGTTGGAGAATAGCAGTGTTGGCCTGGGTAAGAACAATATTCACAGAATATACCCAACACTGTGCGAAAGAGAGACTAAAAGTTTCAATGATCTCTTTAGCTTCTGAAGCAATGCGAGGATCCACTCCACTGGATGTTGCAGCATCATCGGTGATGGACAATAATGGGCTGGCTTTGGCATTAGAGGAGCCTGACCTGGAGAAGGTGAACGTAAAAATGGATTCAAAAGCCTTGTTGAACACTTTTTAAAACACCTAAAAATGTTTTACTCTTAAATGGTCTAACAAAATTGCAATAAGGAACTAAGTAGTGTCTGTGTGTAGGTGGTGACATATCTGGCAGGCTGTGGTCTTCAGAGCTGTGCCATTTTGGTTGCCAAGGGTTACCCAGACCTCGGCTGGAACCCCATTGAGGGAGAGCGCTACTTGTCTTTCCTGAGGTTTGCTGTCTTCTGTAATGGTGAGGACTTTTCTACCCTCATACCAGAAATACAAAGCTCGATTCATAAAACAATTGATTAATTCACTGATTCATAAAACAAAATCATTCATTCTGTGTTATACTTTGTGTGTCAGACAGAAAAGACACAGATGGGTGTGTGTAACTTTAGTTTCCAGACACAAACATGTTGTTATTGTTCCAGGTGAGAGCGTGGAGGAAAACGCTAACGTGGTGGTGAAGCTGCTGATCAGGCGTCCGGAGTGTTTTGGCCCTGCCCTGAGGGGAGAGGGAGGCCAAGGGCTGCTGGCTGCAATGAAAGAAGCCATCAAGATCTCTGAGGATCCAGCCCTGGATCTCCCCCCGGCTGCAGCCACTGCAGGGTATGGACAGGTTTTTTTTTTAGTTTTACATAAAAAAAAACCCCAGTGCTTTAAAGCTTGATGAAGTTTAACATGGAGGGCCGTTGTGCTCCCAGTAGTAGTGTTGGTGCATTAGTATACAGAGGCTCTGATACAGTAGCTGCATTTTAATAGAGAAAGGATCCTGAAGTCTGGAGTGTGGAGGGATATTGGGAAAGTAGTCAAAATCAATATTTATAACCCGCTGCTCAGTATAAGCACTGTGTTCAGTGCCAGCATGTGCTGTAATTCATGTAGTTGTTAAGTAAATGTATTTTTATGTTAAAAAAAAAGTTAATTGTTTTGAAATCTATCCTGCAGGTCTGGTGAGGAGGAGGAAGAAGTCATTCACATGGGCAACGCCATTATGTCCTTCTACTCTGCCCTCATTGACCTGCTGGGCCGCTGCGCTCCTGAGATGCATGTAAGATGTCCCCCACTGTGTCTTGCACTGGTTAATTATTATTGACAGTCATTGTACAGCAATATATACACAAAATGTCAAACTGAGCTTGGGCGTAGGTCTGAATAAAACAAACATTTTTGTTAACTTTTACAGTTAATCAATGCAGGCAAAGGCGAGGCTCTGCGAATCCGAGCAATCCTGCGCTCACTGGTTCCCACCTCAGACCTGGTTGGCGTCATCAGCATTCCTCTTAACATGCCGGTGATCAACAAAGGCACGTTGTTCCTAAGCAATTACACATTTTCTGAGAAACTGGCTTATTCTTGGCACTTGCGTACAGAATACTGTATTTTCAGTAACTATGTATTCTCTCATCATTCAATCGAATACAGCTGATTTGTTTATATTTCCAGATGGTTCAGTGACTGAGCCCGATATGTCGGCCTGTTTCTGCCCGGACCACAAGGCTCCCATGGTGCTCTTCCTCGACAGAGTGTATGGCATCGAGGACCAGGCCTTTTTGCTCCAGATGTTGGAGGTCGGCTTTTTGCCTGATCTCAGAGCCTCAGCTTCTTTGGATACTGTGAGTTTGGTAGTTTTGTTATTTTACATAATAGACATCACAGTCACCCTAAAGCAATTTATTGGTTGGTAACAGAAGGGAGTGAAGCTCCCTCTTCCTGTCAGATAATCACAGTCTATAATGCAGTTGACGAATAGACTGAAAACTCACCTCTTCTCCCTGGCATTTAATACTAGCTAGACAGGATATCTTGGTAATTTACTGTAGTTTTCACATATATTGTGTTATCTGTTTCTTCTGTTTTTGTTGACTTTTATGCAACTTTGGTCACTTTGGTCAGCTGGAATTGTTTTAAATGTGCTATATAAATAAACTCAATCACTAAAAGAAAGCTAGTTGGTTGATGCTTTGTACAGAAGGCAATTGAATTGTCACAGTGCGCCAAGCGAGGTGAAGATGTATGCATAGGAGCTATTCCTGGTCTTAACTGTTTGTGTACAGACATGAACCTGAGTAAATTAAATACTAGTGGATGAATTATAAAAGATATGTTGTTTTGTTGGTCTGCCTTATAATATTGCACAACAGGTACACATCCAGTGTAAATTGAATATAGACTGTGGTATGTAACCTGTTGTACTTGTCCCACAGGAGGCTTTGAGCACCACAGAGACAGCCCTGGCCATGAACCGGTACATTGGTTCTGCTCTGCTGCCCCTCCTAACCCGCTGTGCTCATCTGTTTGCCAGCACCGAGCACTACGCTCAGCTGGTGGACTCCACACTCCAAACCATCTACCGCCTGTCCAAAGGCCGCTCGCTCACCAAAGCCCAGAGGGATGCTATTGAAGAGTGTCTGCTGGCTATCTGCAAGTGAGCGCTGCCAAACGTGTCAGGCATAAACAGCTCCACTGATGAAGTGGGCTGCAGCCTCTCATAGAAATCTAGCTGTCTGATAAATGTATTAGGATTTATTGATCAATGGCTTGTCTCTGTCAAAGAAAACATTCATTTATCAAACTTCCAAATGAATGAGAATAACCACTGCTCCTCTTTTTAATAGACATCTCC
This sequence comes from Taenioides sp. WSHXM2023, assembly GCA_029959045.1. Classification (NCBI taxonomy): domain Eukaryota; kingdom Metazoa; phylum Chordata; class Actinopteri; order Gobiiformes; family Gobiidae; genus Taenioides; species Taenioides sp. WSHXM2023. The sequence continues at coordinate 21,562,866 of CM057103.1, read as the reverse complement.
GTCCATCTATGATGCAGCAGCTTTTAAGACGACTTGTATTTGATGTTCCCATGCTCTCGGATTACTGCAAGATGCCTCTTAAAGTAACGCTGTCTTAAATTAAGCCTACAATCCTTTATCATTATAATAACACTTACATTTGTCTTTGTCTCTTTTGTCTGTAGTTGTTAACCAACCACTATGAACAGAACTGGAAATACTACTGTCTGCCCTCTGGGATGGGAAGCTTAGGTTTAGCCTCTGAAGAGGAATTACTCCTGACAAAGAAACTATTCTGGGGGATCTTAGAATCTCTCTCTCAGAAGGTACATGAAGAGATTGCTATGGAAATGTATTCTGTGTAATTTTGATCCATTCAAACCATTGCATATTGTTTCCATCACTGTTAAGAAATTCACAGTTCTGTGAAGGTGGGAGGAACCTTAATAGTCTTGTGTGGTTGAGGCAAAGCTAAAAATAGATGAACCTAAAAAAGATGAATCATTTATCAATTTCTGTGACAGGCTTTTGTTACATGTACAATACTTCAGCTTTTCCTCTGCTCGGTCTCTCCATTCTCAAACCCCCTGTGGCATGCACTGGCTGAATAAAACCAAGCATGTCAAACATTCGTTCTGTCTTTTGTAGAAGTATGATGCTGAACTTTTCAAAATGGCCAAGTCGTGTCTGTGTGCCATTGCTGGGGCCTTGCCTCCAGACTTTGTGGATGCCACCCTCGGGGCTACATTGGAAAAGCAGGCTTCAGTGGATGCACATGGAAACTTTGACCCTAAACCAATCGTCACTGCCAAGTAAGTGTTCTGCAGTTAACCATTTTAATAAGTTACATAGTTAAACATGTGATGTGGCTTTGCCTAACCTACACAAACTCTTAAAAGCATCTCCCTTCCTGAAAAACTTGAGTACATTGCCAACAAATATGCAGAGCATTCCCATGACAAATGGTCCTCAGAGAAGGTATGTTCTAGCCTGTGTAACATGATTTATGTTCCTGTTTCACTGCTGAACAGCTTTGTTTCTCATGTGGAACTGTTGTCTCAGGTGTCAGCAGGCTGGATACTTGGGGACAGTATTGATGATCAGGCCAAAACACATCCTCTGCTGAAGCCTTATAAATCTCTGAGTGAGAAGGTACACACACACACACACACACACACATTATCACAGTATCAGCCATCAATCATCACTAAACCTACCCAAGCACTAAAGCTGTATTGTATAGGAGAGGGAAACCTATCGCTGGCCAGTGAAGGAGTCACTGAAGAGCATGCTGGCGATGGGCTGGAACATTGAACGGACCAAGGAAGGCGAAGCCATGTTCCAACAACGAGAAAGTGACAAGCAGAAGAAAACAGAATCTGAGGTGTTATGATCAATTCTAGCACTGTTAGCTGTGTGTTTGGAATACAACAAGCCTGTGCACTTGTGATGAATCAGCTGTCACAATGTCAGTACAAGTTGGACAAGTTAGAGATTTATTTCACATTTAATCATTGTCCTTGTAGGTTAATGAATTCAGTCCTGCTCCAGTGGACCTGCACAATGTCACTTTGTCAAGGGAGCTACAGGTTGGCCATTGTTCCTTAATAAAAACTCCTTTCAAACTAAGAGCAAATCCAAATCCTTAAGTGTATTATTTATCTGCAGGGCATGGTTGAAGTAGTTGCAGAAAACTACCACAACATTTGGGCTAAAAAGAAGAAGATGGAGTTGATGAGCAAAGGTTTGTATAAATACTGAATTATTTGTGCTACATCGACATCTCTGACGATACCTCTTATTTGAATGTGAAGGAGGAGGGACCCACCCATTGCTGGTTCCCTATGACACCCTGACCGCTAAAGAGAAGCACAGAGACAGAGAAAAAGCCCAAGAGCTCTTTAAGTTCCTGCAGATCAGCGGATATGCTGTCACAAGGTTTGCTCTCATTGCTCACGCCACTGAAAATGCTTGTTTATAAACTACAGCCACCTTCATTGTTATTACCTATTATTTGGTCTATATTGTTGTACATAGGGGTATGAAAGATATGGAGCAGGACTCGTCATCTATGGAAAAGCGCCATGCCTACAAGTTTGTTAAAACACTGCTTAAATATGTGGATTCTGCCCAAGAATTCATTGCTCATCTGGGTATGTATTGTTTTTTAATAATTTCACCCTGGTCTATCCATTCAAATATTTACATGATGATCTTAATTTCAGAGGCTATGGCGACTAGCGGAAAGACCGACAAATCTCCACATGACCAGGAAATCAAGTTTTTTGCGAAGGTTTGTTCATTACCGGATTCTTTTTGGCATTTTCAGTACACTTTTATTTGACTATTGTATTGTACTTTTATAGGTGTTGCTTCCACTCATAGATCAAGCTTTTAAGAACCACTTTCTTTATTTTCTGTCTACACCCAACGTGACCCTGAGCAGCTGTGGGTGTGCCTCTAATAAGGAAAAGGAGATGGTCACCAGGTAAAAATAGTATTTGTGAAGTTTATTGATACTTTGCTGTAACATTATGCTGAGGGTGTTCTGCATGTTTGTCTGAGGTGAATTGTTACCATGCTGACACAATGCACACATTAGCAAACAATGAAAAAGTCTTAAAATTCAAGAAAAAATACAAAATGGATTTAAACAACACATTTTCTCTCCATCTCTCACTGTTGTAGCTCGATGTATGTCACACGGGGCTTGAATAAAATATCAGAGGCACACTGATTCCAAAAAAAGTCGTATTCTTAACACGTTTCGACCTATGAGATCTTCATCAGGGCTTAAGAGAGTAATAGACAACAAGTGTTCTTATTAAGGTCACGTGAAGATTGAAGCCTAGAACATAATACAAATTGGTATAAAAACAGAAGAAAATATGAAGTGGACAAAATACAAACAGGTAGAACAAGCGATACAATGAGAAACAGACAACAACATAGTATGGCTTGTTATCAGTAAAATCAAGATCATCATTGAGCATTGGATATTGTTTGGCTTTTAAAGTGTCTGTCTAGAACATTTCTCTTTGGGCCAACATTCTCACAGGACCAGGATCTCTTAGGTTTTTTTTTTTTTTTTTTAATGACTTCAATAACCATTGCTTTTAGTCATTAATGTTTGAATGACCTGCTTGTGCAAAGTGTTGCAAAGTGCCATAGGATAATTTGGTTTTGACGGTGTACTTGTCTTCAGAAAGTCTGTCCTTGAGTCTCCTTTTTGTCATTCCCACATAGAAGCAATTAAATAGACAAGACAATTTATAAATAAGAGTGGTGTTACTGTTGGCAAAGTTGTGGCATTTGAAGGTTCTGGATCTGGATGGGCCTTTGAAAGAATTGGTTTTAATTTTGGTTTTGGGCCCTGTCGGGTCTTTAGGATCAGGGTTGTCTTAAAACATAGCTCAGGGAATGTTGTCACACCCCCAGGGAATGTATCATTTGTTTTCATTTTGTGTATTACTGGTTGCATGGCCTGTTTCTTTTTCCTTTCTTTCAAATTCTTCAGTACCTTCTTGACTTTGTCTGTTCTAGCCTTTTCTGTAAGTTGGCAGCTCTTGTCAGACACAGGATTTCTCTCTTTGGTAAGGTTTAACTCCCATGGTGTCACTGTTTGCCCTAGTACACTGCTATAGGCATGTATTTGTATTGCAGGAAGTGACTCTGCAATTATGGTGAGCTGTCTGGACATCCTCGCGCATTCACTGGACACTAGGTAAGACTGTAACTGTCTGCATTGGAAAACTATATGGTGTTTAAGATTTTAACTGTAATAAACTTTTACCGTTTTACTCTAAGAACGGTGATGAAGTCTGGTTCAGAACTGGTCAAGGCTGGATTTCGTGCTTTCTTTGAGAACGCCGCAGAAGACCTGGAAAAGCTGCTGGAGATGTTGAAACTGGGAAAGTTCCTTCAATCGAGAGCCCAAATGAAGAGTGTCAGCCAGAGCATCAACTATGTGACTGTGGCCTTACTACCAGTTCTGGTGGCCATCTTTGAGCACATTACTACTTACGGGTTTGCGGCGGATCTCCTGTGTTAGTTTTCAGATTTATTTTTACTGCTTGGAGCTTCAAAGGGTCCTTGTATTTCCTTATGGTAATTATGTTTTAATTGTTTTCAGTGGATGATGTGCAGTTGTCCTGTTACCGAATCCTCACATGCCTGTACTCTCTTGGTACAGGAAAGAACATCTTTATGGAGAGGTGGGGAAATCATTTACAACAAAATGTTAAATCCAGCAAACACATATTACACTAAAGCTGAACTCAAAAACCATGTCTGCTGTATGTGTTTTTACACAGACATCTGCCTGCACTGGGAGAAAGCCTCGCCACCCTAGTGGGAGCTATGCCTGTAGCGTTTTTAGAGCCGCCGTTGAATGCTTACAACCCACTGTCAGTGTTCAACACCAAGACGCCCAGAGAGAGGGCCAGTATGTAACTGCTCTGTTATGTGTATGCACCATCAGCTGGAAGGCTTTCATTTAAAACAGCCTTGTTATTGTCTTTGTTTAGTACTGAGTATGCCTGATACGGTGGAGGAGATGTGCCCAGAAATGCCTTGCCTTGACAAACTGCTCAAGGACGTGAACGATATCTCTGAAACTGGAGCACGCTATAGTGACATGCCACAGGTGAGGGCCAAACGTCACATTCACTGACACTGGCTTTGATGCTCTTAGTACGTCAAATGAATGATTCCTCTGTAGGTCATTGAGGTGATCCTCCCCATGCTGTGCAACTACCTGTCTTATTGGTGGGAGAAAGGTCCAGAGAACTCTCCTCCAGACACCGACTGCTGCACCATGGTTACCTCCGAACACCTCAGCATCATCCTGGGAAACATCCTCCGGATACTCAATAACAACTTAGGCACTGAAAATGCTCCATGGATGAAAAGAATTGCAGGTAGGCTACTATAGACATTTCATTAGTCAGTAGTTTGGGTTTGCTCAGGTTAGGTTTGAAAGCTCCAGTTGGTGGGTGAACTACAAGTTTTTGTCCTTATTTTATTAGCATGTAACAGTGAGGAATAAAAATGATTTCATTTAATGTAACTTCTTTTTACATGAAAGCTACAGTTGCTCCATGTCTCTTGCAGTTTACTCGCAACCAATTATCTGCAAAGCTGGTGCTGACCTTCTTCGAAGTCATTTCCTACCTACAATGGACAAACTCAGGAAGAAGACAGTAAAGGTAATTATAATAAACAGATGCATGTTATGTATTCCCTCCCTAACAGAACATTTAGATCTAACAGTGCCGTGTATTTGCAGGTTGCTGCTGAAGAGGAGCTGTTAAAGGCTGATGGCAAAGGAGATAACCAGGAGGCAGAGCTGCTTATTCTGGACGAGTTTGCTGTCCTCTGCAGGGACCTTTATGCCTTCTACCCCATGCTTATACGATATGTAGATAATAACAGGTATGCTTCACAGGGTTTGAAACGACATAGTATTCAGTATATTGTATACAAAGTAATACTGAAGTTATTACCATTCTAAACTCCTATTTTAGGTCTCGATGGCTGAAGGAACCCGATGAGCACTCCACAGAGCTTTTCCGAATGGTTGCAGAGCTCTTCATTCTGTGGTGCAAGTCAAATGTATGCTTTTTTGTTTCTTATTCAAATGTCTTATACTATGTATTTGTGAAGTAAAAATTCTTTTAAAAACAGAACTTCAAGCGAGAAGAACAAAACTTTGTGGTGCAGAATGAGATTAATAACTTGGGTTTCCTCACTGGAGAAGGCAAGGCAAAGATGTCAAAGGTAGGAAACAATTCCTTTGTAAATCACCTTTAAAAACAGCCAGTTGTTACTATGTTAGGAATGTAATGGCATAAACTGTTTCACATTGTTATTCTTGTATATGATTGCAAATATTATTATTCTCTCTTATTCCCTTTGGGTAATGGCTGGTCTTTTGCAGTCAGGTGGGGACCAGGAGAGAAAACACAAACGTCGTCGTGGGGAATACTACTCCATCCAGACGTCACTCATCGTAGCTGCTCTGAAGAAGATGCTGCCTGTGGGCTTAAACATGTGCACTCCTGGAGACCAGGAGCTCATCTCCCTGGCCAAAATACGCTACAGTCTGGTGAGTTTGTGCATATGAGAGGAACTCACTCTGTCAATTAATGTACAGTACACATAGTCCATATTAAAAATGGCTTTGCAAGATAAGATGGACTGCTGTATTATTATTATGTTTGTTTCACTGTTACTGCTGAAAATTGAATTTCCTTTGGGATCAATAAAGTATTTATCTATGTAATTAACATTCACTATCATTCCACAGCTGTTTGTCATCTAGTTTTGTGGACCTCTGTATTTGGTTTATTTAGTAGTTAAACCATGCCCCCTACTGGTAATTTTGTTCCCTGTGATGTGTGTTTTCTGTCATAGAAAGATACTGACGATGAGGTGAAAGACCATTTGCGTCAAAATCTTCATCTCCAAGACAAGGTAAACATGTTTTTATTTATTTCATGCAAACATATGTTTGTGTTTTCTATTTAAATATTTAGGGTTAGGGTTAGGGTCTGCATATCATTTACAGTATTACAATAACATTATTTTGTATTCTTCTAGTCGGATGACCCAGCGGTCCAGTGGCAGCTGAACTTGTATAAAGATGTGGTTGTAAAGAGTGAAGAACCAGCCAACCCAGAGCACACAGTGGATCGTGTGCAAAGCATCTCTGCTGCTGTTTTTCACCTGGAGCAGGTACAGAGCCATGTACACACTCGCACGTTATGGACATGGGCTTCATGAGAGGGGTCTTGCTTGTGTTTTTTTTTTCATTTTACATCATTACTAGTTTTCAATGTTCCAAAAATTTTATTCTACAGCATTCTGGTAGAGTGTGGGTTCTGCAGCATGGTCACAGTTCAGTTAATAGCTTTTACTCTAAGTCTGACCAAGCTTCACTGAAAAACCTTTCAGGTGGAGCAGCCTTTGAGGAATAAGAAGTGCGTGTGGCACAAGTTGCTGTCCAAACAGCGCAAACGTGCTGTAGTGGCCTGTTTCCGCATGGCCCCTCTGTACAATCTGCCAAGGTGAGTTTACTCCTGATGCGTTCTAATGTCTTGGTTACATTTATCAGTAATCTACCACCTTTAAGACACTAATTTCTAACAGAAACAGAACCATATTTTTGTGGGGGACATTTGTTTTTTGTGTGTCTATGTAAAATCTTCATCTTCTTCCCAGTAACCCTATTTCTTCTGTGTTGTTTTTACATAACACTTCCTCATCCTCCTCAGATACAAAATTAATAATTACTTCCTGAATGGCTATCGGGTGGTTTGGCTGGAAAGGGCATTCAAAGCCTCCAGCTTCGACCGCCTGTTTTCTCTGCTCACGGTAAAGTGGAACTACTAGGAAATGCATCATCAGCACTCTCTCCTCATCACCGGGACCAGGCTCTGCCCAGCAACCAACTCTTTCCTGACTGTTGGTTCTGATTGGTCAGCTTAAACATGTTACATTTCGGATAATAGATATAACATATACTTGATTGTTTGGTTATTTGTTCTTTATACTGTGAATACTTCTCTTAACCAAAATAACAATTCCAAATTGTAAATGACCTGTCAGAAGAGTCAGTGGCCCCCACATGAGCTGTCACCTCCTGCTTGAAATGCACTCGTGTAACCCCTCCCTCATCTCTCCTTCACCAGGACCCACCCTAATGCCACTCTACCTCCCCATCCTCTTCATTCACTCCCCATTCCCTCATGTCCCCCTCCCCAGGCATCGTGCTATCAACTTCTTCATCCCGGCCTATCAGAGACTATGGATAGAGACAGAGGAGTACTCCTTTGAGGAAAAGCTAGTGCAGGATCTGGCAGTAAGTACTGGGCTTGTTTTGCCCCTGTCCTGTGTGCCCTGCATTGGCACCCCTCTGCCAGTCCTGTCTGCTGAATGCTTCTTAAGGCCTGTGCCCTTTGAGCCGTGGGAGCGTGTTCGTGTGGGAGGCTGGGCCAAATCACCCCGGGGCGCCCCATGTAGGCGGGCCAAACCCTTCACACACAGGTCCGTCAGGGGCCAGAGACTGCATGACCAACTCAGGAGACACAGGGCCCGCTCCAGCGCTCTCAGATGTAGGAAAGCAGGCTATGCCTTTGTGACAGTGGTAAGGAGGGTCGCTCTTTAGCTGTTTAGCTGTCAGATGTGGATCCAACCATCAGTTGTCTTTTCTCTGTAACTTTAAGTCTGTGAGTTGTAACGTACCTTCTGTATCCATAGTGACGTGGCATGTTTGCGCTCGCATTTCATGGTCAGTATTTGTGAATACGTTCGGCAAAGTCATGAAAACAATCCTATCTTGGCCTGGGTTTAAAAGTGAAGGTGTTTTAAGGTACTTAAGGTACATTCAGATCTTATCAAATGTTATAAAAAAGAGTTTTAGACATTATTACAGTCCATTGTGACATCTTTCATGTACAGCCATTATCACCAGTGGCCTAACAGCTTGCCTCTGATTGATTTACAATGCATGTGCATTGACAGTTGTAAGGTTCATTTTCCACACAAACTATCTTGTCAAGTTGTTTCATGGGTTACTTAGAGAGTAAAATATTATCACATCTGCATGCTGTTTGAATGTAATGATGTTTTTTTTTATCAGTGGAAACATGTATGATATTTTAAATTGTCTGAAGATGCTCTTTTTGTGGGTTGATATTTAGTTTAAAAGTGTGTGATGTTCTACAGAAAACCCCAGTCAAGATGGGGGAAGAGGAGGAAGAGGAGGTGGCTGAAGTTCAGCCAGATCCTCTTCAACAACTCATCCTCCATTTCAGCCACAACGCCCTGACAGAGAGAAGGTGAGCCCATTACACCAACCATAGATCACATCATCATACGGCACTGGATTAAGAACAAATCTAATTTTTTGCAGTCACTTGGAAGAAGACCCTTTGTATATTGCATATGCAGACATGATGGCAAAGGTACTGCCTTGAGCAATGATTTGTTTTCTAAATGTTTGACCATTACTCTAAACAGTTGATATTTTGCAGAGCTGTGCAGAAGATGAAGAAGAAGAAGAGGAAGAAGGCAAAGAAAAGACATTTGAGGTTCCTTATATTGTGTAACAGGCCTATAATAATGCATTCACAGAGAGTCCACTACAAATACACTTTACCTTTAATATGAACAATAGGAAAAGGAGATGGAAAAGCAGAAGATCCTGTATCAGCAGGCAAGGTTGCATGCCCGTGGGGCTGCAGAGATGGTGCTACAGATGATCAGTGCCAGTAAAGGTAAGATCTAAGGCGCTGTTTCCTGACTGAAGTACAGTATATTCAGTTTGTCCTTCTCGTGTTCCTTCAGGTCGACTGGGCCCTATGGTAACCTGCACCCTCAAACTGGGCATTGCCATTTTAAATGGAGGCAATGTGCATGTCCAAAAGGTGGGCTCTTGTACTTTCAGGCTCGGCTTATATTCAAGGAAAATAATGACCATGACCCTGTACAACATGTACAAGGTCTATGATGTCACTGTAGTCAGATCACAAACTTATGGGTTAACTGTGAAATTGTTGCCAAATTAACAATATGGCATTACATGGTGTGTGTTTATTTGTATTATTTTGACTATGTGATTATATTTCACTTTCAATTGTCAGAAAATGCTTAATTATTTGAAAGAAAAGAGAGATGCTGGCTTTTTCAAGAGTCTATCAGGACTTATGCAGTCATGCAGGTGGGAAGTAGAAACATTTGAAGAAATGATCTAAGACACATAATTGTGTACATGTATTATGTATGATGTATTTGTCTCGTCAGTGTCCTGGACTTGAATGCCTTTGAGAGACAGAATAAAGCAGAAGGACTTGGGATGGTGACAGAGGAAGGTTCAAGTAAGTAAAACACAATACTTACAAACATTTCTATTTAGAAAAAAATGTAGGTCCTACTCCTAGACAAACTAAATACAGTTCTGCAACACTGTTGAGGTATGTAGGATTTTTAAAATAAGAAATGAAAAGTTCTAATGCTGAACCATGCAATAGTAAATGACAGTTCAAACATTCAATGTGTTTTTAAGGCTTGGTACTACACTGGAATATAAACATCACCATTTACAATAGCACTGACCTACACCAACATTCAACCTTGTACTTACAATATTTGTATTATAACAATACACATCAGAAAATTACAGATATATCTAGATAAAAAAACGACAACAAAACAAATCTAGACATATCTATAATTTACTGATGTATATTATTTACCTGCAGTGTCTTACATTGTTTCATTGTCTGTTGCTCAAGTTGTTATTTGAACCTTGTTTGAACCAGTTTATACATACTGTTGTTGTGTCCTTGGGCAAGACACGTCCTCTACCTTGCCTTGATTGATTGTGGTTTATGAGTGAGTGGTTTGTGGTGATTGAAGGGGTCGCCTCACCTTCTGTCATTCTACCCCAGGGCAGCTGTGGCTTCTTAAGTACTGTAATTTACCACCACTGAGTCTGGAGTAAATGTGTAATAACTACAGTGTACCATAACAGGCAGTACAAGTGAAAGACAGTATTACTATGGATCTAATTAGTAGTAGTAGTATTACTGCTTGTGTTTTTGTTGGAGAATGGGTTGAACATACAGACTGGTGCTGCAGGGTGTTTTAGCTCCAAGAGGTGGTCTGTCATGCACTAACAGGAGTGTCTAATCCCAGAGTACATGGTCCAGCATTAATCCAGCTTTCCCCACTTTTCATCAAACAGTTTGTCTTCATCATACATTTCCAATGACTCTTTAACAGTTCATTGTATGTAAAATATGTCATTATAATTTCATATTTAAGTGGCACAAATTTAGCTCACAATATTCATTTTAATTAGCATGCTTTTGAGTTGTACACCCGTAGCTGATATATTTATATCTCTGTGTAACCCAATGTCCTCTCTTTTTGCTTATGTCTTGGTGAATTCTTTGTCTCCTTCCTGTCATTTTAAAACCCATCGATGGCAGTCCACACTCAGCGGGGTAAATAGCAAACTTAGATTGTCCTGATTTGGCTCTGCTTCATCTGAATGTCCCCTTCATTTATTTGTGGTCCACTCTCCCTGCTTCCTCTGGTGACCACCCCCGGTGTTTCCTCAGTGAGCAGGAACACCCTGTGCATGCAGACTGCCAGACTGCATACACTGCCTGTCCTTTGTGTGACATTGTTCTCACCACCTCATGTTAACAGTTACTAATGCAGTCCCATTACTGATCATCCGAGGCACAGTGCCACCTCTGAGGGTTTGACTGGAGCTGTGTCCACAGCCTAAGCAAAGCTTTGTCTTGCTTTGGATTTGGGGCTCATTTCAAAAAGCTGGTTTCTATACACATGGACATACTGTGCACACTCGATAATTTAGCTGTGCTGTTGTTTCTTTTTATTATGAACAGTAACCACTTTTTGTCCCCTGCTCCTGTGCTTTCTCAGGCTGAAGTGCGGCCTGCATGTCAAAATTTTCAGGCTTTCTTCAGCTTCTGGAATTGTTCTATGGTTTTCCTATTTCAAACACAAAACACACTTTGGATTCAGAAATCTAAAGACCACAGATTCAAAATGACATTACATATGCTTGCCTCATGTGAAATCATTTTGAGGGTAGTCTCATATATCCTTTTCATTCAGCGGCTGCTTAGGTTACTTTGAAATTGTATTAACAAAAGTATTCTTTCAAAGGTTCCAAAGTACTACAAAATGATGACTTTACCAAAGACTTATTCCGATTTTTGCAACTTCTGTGTGAGGGGCACAATGGAGGTAAGGCCTTGTGTGTGATCATTTCATATTTTTATTCACGTATCAGTTCCCCAAGGCAAATATTGATCTTTATTATTTTAACAGATTTCCAGAACTTCCTGAGAACACAAACTGGAAACACCACCACAGTGAACATTATCATCAGCACAGTGGACTACCTGCTGCGTCTGCAGGTCTGAAAATGGCAGCATTAGTTTCATTGCTTTTGTTCTATGTACATTCATTCCTCTGCTCTACAGGAATCTATCAGTGACTTCTACTGGTACTATTCTGGTAAAGACGTGATAGACGACATCGGAAAGCTCAACTTCTCCAAAGCTCTGGATGTGGCCAAACAGATCTTCAACTCCCTCACAGAGTATATTCAGGTCAGACTCATAATAGGCTGTTTGAGGGCTTCATTTGTTTTGCATTAGTTTCACATTTTCCTAATGCTTTTTGTAGGGTCCATGTATTGGAAACCAGCAGAGTCTGGCCCACAGCAGACTCTGGGATGCTGTTGTGGGCTTCTTACATGTATTTGCTAACTTGCAAATGAAGCTGTCACAGGTACAGCAGACTTGTATTAAGTGACATTATGGATCACTAGTAGAATTTTATGTATCAATAACGAAAAGCAAGTGAAAAATTATCTATATGCTGAAATTCTAATACACATGATGTTATTGTACATATATTAAAACAGTTTCAATGTTAAAACTGTAAAATAAGCTTTATTAAACATACTGTAAAAGAATGTTGATGTTTTTAAAAGGTAAAATATATTTTTTTCTGTAGGATTCCAGTCAGATTGAGCTGCTGAAGGAGCTGATGGATTTACAAAAAGACATGGTGGTCATGTTACTGTCTCTGCTTGAGGGTAAGAAGACTTGACATGCACTACATGTACACAGAGTTTGTCTCTGACACTTCTAACTCTTCCGTCTCCCATGAAGGCAATGTGGTTAATGGAACTATTGGAAAGCAGATGGTGGACACCTTGGTGGAGTCTTCAAGCAATGTGGAGATGATCCTTAAGTTCTTCGACATGTTCCTGAAGCTGAAGGACTTGACCACGTCTGACAACTTTAAAGAGTACGACCCAGAGTGCAAGGGCCTCATTTCAAAGAAGGAGTTTCAGAAATCTATGGAGAGCCAGAAGCAGTACACTCAGTCAGAGATTGAGTTCCTTCTCTCCTGTGCGGAGGCCGATGAGAACGATATGTTCAACTACAAAGAGTTTGTGGAGCGCTTCCATGAACCGGCCAAAGAAATCGGCTTTAACGTGGCTGTGCTGCTGACCAACCTGTCGGAGCACATGCCTCACGACTCTCGCCTGGGCAGCTTCCTGGACGTGGCTGAGAGTCTGCTGGGGTACTTTGAGCCGTATCTGGGCCGCATCGAGATCATGGGCAGTGCCAAGCGCATCGAGAGGGTTTACTTTGAAATCAGCGAGTCGAGCCGAGAACAGTGGGAGAAGCCACAGGTCAAAGAGTCCAAGCGACAGTTCATCTTTGACGTGGTGAACGAGGGTGGGGAGAGCGAGAAGATGGAGATGTTTGTTAACTTCTGTGAGGACACTATATTTGAGATGCAGCTGGCGTCTCAGATATCGGAGCCTGACGAGGTGGAGCAGGCTGAGGAGGAGGAAGAGGAGGAGGGACACAGCTTCATGGAGGATGAAGAAGAGGCAGAGTCTGTGTCAGCTTTTACTAGCGCCTGTCGCTCCATCAAGAGCAAGATCTCCAGTGTGCACCAGATGATCTCACTGAAAAACCTGCGCAAACAGTTCAAAAAAGTACGAAAACTGAGCATCAAAGAGGTGATAACCGGCTTCTTCTCCTTCTTCTGGATGCTCTTCATTGGCTTCTTTAAGGGCATCTTTGGCCTGATCTTCGGATTCTTCCACCTCATCTGGTCCTCCATGTTTGGAGGCGGCCTGGTGGAGGGAGCCAAAAACATCAAGGTGACAGACATTCTCGGTAACATGCCCGACCCCACCCAGTTTGGTATCCATGGAGACGTGATAGAGGGGGAGAAAGTGGAGGCGATGGAGTCATCGGGCAGCTTGGAGATCGCTATGGCACCCACCGGAGAAGTTGCAGAGGCCGACCTGATGATGGAGCTACTGGGAGCGCCTAAAAAAGAAGGAGGGAAACATGTGGAGCCCGGGCTGGGAGACGTGTCTGAGCAGGGCGAGGGATCAGGGGCCGACAAGAAGAAAAGTGCATCCAAACCCGTTGATAAAATGGAGAGTGAGCCAGAGAAAGCAGAGTGAGTGATTATTACATACAAATACAAAATCAATCCTTATATTTACCCCCAGATATTTTAAAGGGCTATTAAAGAGGCTGTACCAGAACATGTTTAGGTTGAACTTTCAGCCCCGCCTTACTCACTCCTTTTTGCTTCTGCGATATTGCCCCATGGCACAGAAACAACTGTCTGGGATAGTGTCAGGCATTTGTTTCATTAGAGCGCTCTAATTCTCGCCTACTTAAAGCTTTTAATGATACTATCTATTTAAAATTATTATCCTAGGATTATCCTGTTTTGTGACAGTGGCAAAAGTATTTTCAATATTATTGTTTATCGCAGTATATCTCTGTAACAATACGTTGTGCTTCAAAATGTTATTGTGACAGGCCTATAGAACAAATTAAAACCAGGTACAGACCCTTAAGATCTTGTTGAAGAAGTTGTATGTATTGCCTGTGTTATCCAGCACCGAGAACCAAGAGAAAGAGGACAAACCTAAAGAGGAGGAGGCCAAGGAGCCGGCAGCAGAGGAGAAACCTAAATCTAGAGCCACTCAGCCCAAAGAAGCATCTCCTGCCTTCATGTCCAGTGTGTTTGCTGTTCTGGACATCTATCTGACCAAATCTCTGGTATGCAAGTCATCATACTGCAGTACTGCCCTTCACCCATTTTCAACTTCTGTTTTATCCATTGTTTATAACAGTGCATATGACAGGTTAAACTACACTAGAAGTATGTAGAGGTAATTAGATAACTGTTACCTATCAACCCTGGATGGAGTTTTCCGTGTTGATGATACAGGTAGATGACCGCTACTAACTGTATTTCTGTACTTTTCTGCAACTTCTTCCACAAACTGCTACTTAACTGATGTAATACTATGATAAATACTGAGCACAAGTACTATCCCACCAAACCAACTTATAATTAGAAAAACATGAACACTTTTCATATGCACTTTAAAGTGGAACTGAACACTCCACTTTTTCGCTACTAAACTGTGAATATAGTGTTTTAATAGCATTGTCTACTGTCCCTAGTAATGTTTGGTAATTTTAGTGGTGCAGACTAACTAAATGTGCAACTTTTTTGGTCAAAAACGTATAAAAAAGGAGTTTGAAGTGTGGATACCTGTTAAACCAGTCACAATGTTCCTTATAGCCTCAGACCCTGCACTTCCTCACCCTTCACTTTCCCATTTAGTCCTCAGTTTAACAGCTCTATTTGAAATGTGGTTGTTGGCAGAGTTCAGGTGTTTAATCCCACTTTAAACCATTTTACCCTGTGTAATCCTTCGACTAGCTGCATCACACTTTCATTTCAAAATACTCACAACATTTACCACTGTTACCAGCAGATGGCGTCAGACAGCTACTACAAACATTCTTAGTGAATATCATAGAACATGTTTCTCACATACATACTTACATTTACAATATTTAAAAGACTAGACTAAAAATATGAAATAGAATGGCCATAAGTGATGGATGTTTTCTGGTTGTTCACTTCAGAATTACCTGGCTCGAAACTTCTACAACCTCCGTTTCCTGGCCTTGTTCGTGTGCTTTGCCATTAACTTCATTCTGCTCTTCTACAAGGTAAGATATCCGACACATTCACATTATGCTTGGGGTTGGGCAGAGAAAGAATTCTTATAATTCTTCTACATAACTACGTGCTTAAAATAAATAAAAACACAAAATAAGTCACTTGTCTAGTAGCTTTCCGGTGAGTGAAAAATGAACTGTGAAGCCGTGTTATTGCGTAAGGTGACGGGAGAGTCTGATGATGAGGACTCAGACGAAGGCAGCTGGGGAGGTGATGAAGAGGAGGACGATGAGAATACACTGTTCGACATGGATGAGTTTGTGCTTCAGGAGAGCACTGGATACATGTTACCTACTCTGCGCTTCCTGGCCGTCTTCCACACGGTCATCTCCCTGCTGTGTCTGGTGGGATACTACTGCCTCAAGGTACACAGCACTCCTATGGCTCTGTGTCTGGGTATAGCGTGTTGAAGTGGCATTATCGAAATCTCATATATTTATTGTGATAATGTGAAAAGCATTGTAAAAAAAAGAGGGATATTACACTTCGATGGGGTTTTAATTGGTACCACATAACATATTTAGAACACCATGTTACCTTTTATAGTTTCGAAAATACTATATTTGCCAAAAACATGTTTCACTTCAGTTTTTGACACTAAGTCCCCTCTCCCTTTGCTCTGCGTGCTAAGTCACTGCCCCTACAGAGCGCTATCACAACACAATCAGCGTGCGTCCCACTAACGAAACTACTGCACGTCGCATCAGATGTGACTTAGACTTGTGGGCGGAGCATTGGACAGAATCATGTGACTAACCATAAGGAGGGTTCGAATAGTGCGCAGGATAGATCGCTAAATTACTCAAACATGCATGGATGAAATTAAAAATAAAACCACTACAGGCATGTTATAACATGATAGAAAGCTCCAAAAAGTCAATTTTGCATAATACTCCTCTTTAAAACTGACCTGGCAACCCTTTTGTACTGTATTTTTGTCATAATAAAGGTTAAGACAGTATTTTCTCCAGTACTAAAACAGAAAAATGATCATAGTTTCTGTACTTACCTGCTTATTTGGCGCTCCACTATAGCAAAACGATGCTTTAGTCCCTGAAAGTTCACATTTCTGTCACAATATTGTCTAACTACTCTCTCCCTCATATCCTTGCTGCTATGTTAAACTTGCAGGTGCCTTTGGTGGTGTTTAAAAGAGAGAAGGAGATTGCCCGTAAACTTGAGTTTGACGGTCTGTACATCACAGAGCAGCCCTCTGACGATGACATCAAGGGCCAATGGGATCGTCTGGTCATCAACACTCCGTAAGTCCACTGTTACACGCAGGTTTGAGGATAACTTTAATAGTCAGTCTGTGAATCTATGCTTATTATTTCACTATAATATGCTTGCTCTGCAGGTCTTTCCCTAATAACTACTGGGACAAGTTTGTCAAAAGAAAGGTAAGACTCCATTTTCTGACATCTGTAAAAAAAAACTATTATTCTACATGTTTATTTAAAGTGCATATGACAGGTTAGTCTACCCATTAGATTTAAGATCTTACTTTTACCAAAAACTTTGCCTAGTCTTTTCTTGTTTTGTAATTTTGGTAGTTATAATTTACTTCCTGGTTGGACACAGGCAGCCGATATGATCTTACAAAACAAGGGACAAAACAAGGGACAAAACAAGGGACAAAACAAGAGTAAATTACACAAGTTATGATTTGACAAGTAAAAATAAAAATCACCTATATACTTCCTGTATTTTCCAACTTTTTTTCCAACTCTTCTTCACAAACTACCACTTGACTGATGTAAAACTATGACTATTTACCACCCCACCAAACCAAGTCATTTTTTTTTTTCAAATGCACTTTAAACTCCTTGCGTTTGTGTGTAAAACTGAGAAGATCCAGTCATGCAGATACAGCGCAGCTAAAAATAACCCTTTCCCTTCTGTGTGTAGGTGATTAACAAGTACGAAGACCTGTACGGGGCTGAACGCATCGCTGAGCTGCTGGGCCTGGACAAGAGCGCTCTGGACTTTGACCCCACTGTGGAGACTGTGGAGAGAGAAGCCTCCCTCATGTCCTGGTCTGTCCTCTGTCATACACTTTTCATTATGCAAACAAGTATGGAAATATGACCACAAATATATCCACTAAATACTTCTTGGGCTTCCTCATCTTAAAATAAAAAGTAATGGTAACTTTATTTTTTGCTACCACAGGCTGAGCTCCATTGACACCAAGTACCACATCTGGAAAATGGGTGTAGTTCTGACCGACAATGTAAAGCTCCTTCATAATAGATTTGCATATCTGTTTAATGAAACGGTTGTATTTAAATGACTCTTTGCTCCACCCAGTCCTTCCTGTATCTCATCTGGTACACCACCATGTCAATCTTTGGACACTTCAACAACTTCTTCTTTGCCGCTCACCTGCTGGACATCGCTATGGGCTTCAAGACCCTGCGCACCATCCTGTCCTCTGTCACACACAACGGCAAACAGGTGAGCGAGGCCGTCAGCAGGGGGCGCCACGTGACTGGGACGTGGTCATATGATGTAGTCTGTATGCTACAAACTTCTTCTACACTGATATGTACTTGTTTAGATTTCATGTTTTAGTTCAAGTTGTTTTATGTAGTTGTACATGCAGAGAACCATACAGTTAACAACTATGTAAAAAGGTTAACAAAAATGAGTCTATCTAAAGGTTTGCAGTGAGCTAGGGCAGAATATTTTGAGGAAAAAAAATCAAATTGTGTTTCTGACAAATTGCAAATCTATCACAAACACAACGCTTATGTTTTAATTATAGGATGCTGTTCAAAGTTCACATTTTAACACATCCAGCATTGGCAAAAAGACTAAAATATTAAAAGAATCCCATTTCAGAACATGTTTGAACAAGTCTAATCTACAGGGTTAGCAGTTTTATGCAAAATAAGACAGGAGATTTTGTTGTTTTATGGAGGAAATTATTCCAAAAACTGCAGCCTTTGTGGTTTCAAATTGCAATTTCAATTTGATTGTGATTAATGTTGCAGCCGTAGAGCTAACACCAACTTCTGTCTACTGTCTTTAAGTATTTCCTTAACTTGTTTTTGTTGTTGTGCGCCATACATTTAGCACTTGAACTGAGTATTTTCCATTCAAATGCTTCCTGATCCCTCTGAACAATGCCCCACACATGTCCCTGTAGCTGGTGCTGACGGTGGGGCTGCTGGCGGTGGTGGTCTATCTCTACACTGTGGTGGCCTTCAACTTCTTCAGGAAGTTCTACAACAAAAGTGAGGACGAGGACGAGCCAGACATGAAGTGCGACGACATGATGACGGTTTGTGGCTCTCATCACACAAAAATCCAGACGCTCTTTGTACGAGGGACAATGAAGCTGCTATTTTCAAGGCCAGAGGCAGCTTGGGTTTAGAAAGTGAATGTCGCCAATATTTCTTCTTTGTCAGACAGAAATCCAGGCCATTTAAACTTCTAAAGAAAAGCTGTAATTGTGTATCCTCAAAATTCAGTTCACCTTAGTCAGAGTAAAGTTTGGAGGTGCAGTTCTCTCAGACTGTCACAAATAAGTGACATTATTAAATTAGTCTTTTCATTAGTAGAATTACTGTATCTAACTTTTACTTTCTCTTTAGTCTCAAACAAAATACAACATAAAGATGAATCCTTAACCTGTATCTGAGTCCCTGTACTCTGCCCCACAGTGCTACCTGTTCCACATGTACGTGGGTGTGAGAGCCGGAGGGGGTATCGGAGACGAGCTGGAGGATCCTGCAGGAGACCCCTATGAACTGTACCGCATCCTCTTCGACATCACCTTCTTCTTCTTCGTCATCGTCATCCTGCTCGCCATCATTCAGGGTCCTTATCTCTGTTTACAATGTTCTCTTTAGAAACTAGAAAGGACAAGATGCAAAAGGAAGGAACTTGAAAATTTACAATGTTCTAATGACAAAGGCCATAATGATTCCTCCTGATTTATACAAGTTCACAACATCATTAGTGATTTGGCCTGTGCTCATCTCCTCTAAATGTTACAGGTTTATGGAATGTCATGAAATTGTCCATCAGACTGAAGCAGACCTGGGAACTTTGCAGCTTGTGGGCCCAAACAGCCTTAATCTGACCCCTTTTTATAGCAAAGTAATAGATTACAATAGCTTACATTTTAAAGACATTTGTTGATGAGGACATTTTGCTACATCACTGATCACATTAGAAGTGCTATTTACTCTGCCACTGTCAAGATGCTTTAAACTTCAACATAAATCACAGACAGAAATCAATTAACATGTTAGGATGAGCAATAGAGATGAGTATCAACAAGCAAACTCGGTTTAGTGATTCCCCAAAGTGCCACTACATCTCCTGTTCTGACCAGAATAATCACAGATGTGTTTTGTGACTGTTTCAGGTTTGATCATTGATGCCTTTGGTGAGCTGAGAGACCAGCAGGAGCAGGTGAAGGAGGACATGGAGGTACGTTCACTTCAAAGAAAGTTTTGAACAAACTAACAAAAAAAAAAAACATTTAAAATGACCAGTGAATTTTTTTCCTACAGACCAAATGCTTCATCTGTGGCATTGGAAACGACTACTTTGATCGAACGCCTCACGGTTTTGAAACTCACACTTTACAAGAGCACAACCTGGCCAACTACCTGTGAGTGAAAGTCAAATATTCCAAATATGAGTTTAGTGTGAACATGTGCTGCAGCTGCTTTCACTCCTCTGCAGGTTCTTCCTGATGTACCTGATCAACAAAGACGAGACTGAGCACACGGGACAGGTGAGACATACTTTGATTTCCAAACACCGATAAGCATCACGTCCAAACGCTGCTGCAGAGTCCTGGCTAAACGTGCCATTTTTCATTTTGCATTTTGGGTTAAGATTGAGGCTTTATCCAGTGCTTCTTACATTTACATAATTAACACTGAACTTTGTCCAGCAGCGCACATTGTCATAGCGACATGAAAAACAGTTATTGTGTAGTTAGCACAAACATAAAGCATGTGGAAGTGCTAACAGACGCATAGAGCCTGAACGGCAAACAGAAAACTATAATGTGTTGCTTTGTGCTTTACTTATGCAACAAGATCAAGTGGGTAGAAACATTGCACAAGTGGTTCTTTGCAGAAGGAAGGACCAAAGCGTGGGCTGTCTTGGACATTTATTTATCTGCGTCTTGTCGTCCATGTAAAAGACACAAATTTAGCTTTGTTGGGAGAAAAAAGCCTGTTATTGGCTGTAGAGAAAGCCGTCAGATCTGAGTTTGTAGTGAGGCTTGAGGAAGTGTCATTAATTTGCGACAGAGATGACAGAGTTGGTGTCCTTCTGGGTGCAAAAGTTTGAGACCATCTGGGCTGCAGTCTGTCAGTGGGCAGTTGGAGCCGGTTCAACGTGAAGAAAGAAAGTATAGAACGCAGCAGCGACGTGCCAGAGCCAGCCCAGAACTCACTCACCAATGGCCTGGGGTGGAATGGAACTAATGATGGAGTAGGTTTGCTGAGGAATTGTACTTTTTTTTGTAGATTTTGAAACCTGAGTTTGTACTTTTAATTGAGTATAACTCTAGACGTACAATTTTACTTCATTACATTTAAAATCCTAACCTAATCCCAATTTGTAACTAGTAATTTAAGTAGATTTGTTATGCTTACTTTATAATTTTACATTTTGGTAGCAGCACTTTTAATTGAATTTATTTGATTGCACTTTTCAGTAGTCTTTTCAGCCCTTTTTTAGTAGTATGCTGGATGATTTCTGTATAGACCATAAATCACCTAAACCACAAAGCTGTCATTTTAGCCTTTTTAAAGTACCCTATTCCCAGCAGGGGGCACTTAATTCAATCTTTCAAATGGGCGCATTGGAAAGATAAATTGCGGTACAAGAATTTTCTACATAACTACAACACAACGGTCTATAATAGTCTATGAAAGCTATGAAACGTCAAATACAATTCATAATAAATCTTGCCAGAAGCTGTTTTTCTCCTCAGTAAAGAGACAATATATGAGATGATATTTATACAGAATATTTTTGACATATGTTTGATTGATTATGGTCCAGTCTCTGCACTCAACCCTGACGGTAAACCTGTTATTATCCGTGGAAAATCCCATTATAAGGTCTATCTTAAGGCACTCCCCTAACCTCCTCTGAAAACCTGCTCGGGTAAAATATCATAAAAGTACTTCTGAAATCCCCAAGTCCCACGCACAATCTAGAATTTTCCCCGGGCACTGACACTGATCTGTTTTGTCCCCGCGCAGGAGTCCTTCGTGTGGAAGATGTACCAGGAGAGGTGCTGGGACTTCTTCCCGGCCGGAGACTGCTTCAGGAAACAATACGAGGACCAGCTGGGCTAAAGAAGACTCCACCCTTTGGACCAGAGACGACATTACCGCGTTACGAACACGATGAACTCGATACAACTGGACTGACCAACACCTTTGACTGGACATCTTTGCCCGCCATAGTGAAAAAGTCTCCACACCTCCACGCCTCTTTATGCAAATTCTTTGTTTGATCGTGACTTTGCCTTTTCACCTGCTAACCCCAAAACCTGTCGCACAATTTGATGTTCGTAGACAATTGTCACACTAGAGGGTTGCGGCATGACAACTGAATGTTTCAATTAGGGCTGCACAATATTAGAAAAAATGCCATCGAGATATTTTAACGTACGTAATTTGAGAAACTGAAACTGAAATTGGACTTGGAATTGTTGAAATAAAAACTTAAACCAAGACCAAAAAGAGGCAAAAAAAGGACTTATGAAGGAATTATGAACAAAATCTGACCTTTTTTACATTTAACCTTCAAAAAACACACGATTTCTGCCAGGCTGAGAGTTTTTTTTCCTGTGATATTCATATTTTAGTGACATATTGTGCAGCCCTGGTTTCAATATGCACAATTTCGACTTGGAACTCGACAGACGCGCGCTGCTAGACTCAACACACTCGCCGTGAAATCTTAACGAGACCTGGTTTTTGCCTTTTTAAGATGGTTCAAATCTACTGAATTACTGAATGAATGAAGTCCTTTCTGGTCTTGGCGTGTTCGCTGTGTTCCCAAGACCAAAGACGACAAATGTGAAAATGTCAAAGAGCCACCGTGCCTTACCAGAAACTATGCAAAGAACATTTTCGTCCCTCCTGACACAAGCTGCGCTACTGAATTCGCTTCACGCATTGATTTGAGCTTGAGTAGTTTTGGTGGCTTTGGAATCGCGAATAGAAATCATTTGTTGTATAAAATCTAGAGAAATTTTGCGTAAATGTTGCTTTTTTCCCCCCCCGAGCCTTTTCTGCTGTATCCACTCGTGTCCGCAGCACAACCGCCCCAAGTTTACCAGATAAAAACGCTATCGTACGGCTCTTTGTATGTACCTAGTAGCTTTGGTAAAGAATGCATTTATTTTGATCAGAGGGAAGAAATGAATAAAGTAACTGACGCAATAAAGATGCTGTGTTGGCATGTTTTAGTCTGATTTGTGAAGCATCATTCAACCAGGAACACACAATTCTTCCTCAAACCTCAAATACACCGGGAACATTTTGACACTTTGAGCAAATGTCCCGTTCGATCCGTCGGAACATCTCAGAACTTCCTGCCTCTTTAATGTTAAACTTTGTCCTTGTGGCGCTGCTGTGCTCAGGGTCAGGAGATCATGCTGTCCAGCCAGTCCTCTAGGTCCTCCTCCGTCAGCTCCTTCTTCACACGCGCGGCGCTGACGTGTTTGTCTGACACTTCCTCCGCCATCTTGTCTTTGTCCTCTGCCACCTCCGGTACATCCCTCTTCACTTCCTCCGACGCTGCAAAAACAAAGCAACTACTGACTTAACAGCCTCTTTAGTTCACAAATGAGCTTTTTTATGACTGCGGGACATGTATTTGAAATTTCCACCCTTGAAATATTCAAAACAGACAGGCTTAGTCTTAGTGTTAAAGCCTTAGTGTTAAAGTCTTAGTGTTAAAGGGCCCATATTACACTATTTTATTATCTGTTATGTTTTTTTCCTCGTCAAAAACACACCTGAAGTTGTGTTTGTTTCATTCACACGTTTAAACACTAAAATCCTGCATATTTAGTGTGTTTTCTTGTGTAATACAGGACATTTAAAGGTACCTGCTTGCCTATTATTGTTTTGCCAGGAATGTTCCACAGTAGGGCATATTTCTCCATCTATATTGCTCTACGGAAACAAGCAAGCGACGCAACCAAACCAAGTTGCCAGTCAGATCTGTGGAGAGGTGACTGCTGCTCACAGTAAGAATTTGTAAGAAGTTATTTTTGAGCAATAAAAACATAATATATACGTTGTAGGCAATACCATGTAACATTTTAGGCAATACAACATCGCCATGGAGACAAGCAGGTAGCATAACTCGGACCAGAAACAGTAAAATAATAATATAAACATTTTAGGGCACGTTTCCGAGCTCACCGTTGTCGATTGTAGCCGTCTCTTGCCCTAAATCCATCTGGTTTTTTTGAGCATCCCCTGGTTTGTGTAACGACAGCAGCTCCTCCAGATCTTCATCCACGCCCTCTGCTGGTGGGACGGTGTTCAGACGCGAGGGGGGCATCGGCGCTTTAGGAGGGGCAGCGACGGTGTGCAGGGGACCTCTGGGTGCAGCTGACGGACAAGCGGGGACACAGGCGGAGTTGGACACGTCCGGTCTGGGAGGAGGCTGAGGAGGAAGCTCGCCCGGAGTGGAGATCTGGAGCAATTCGATCAGTGTAAACCCACATTTTCAGTTTTCTTTTCAAAACAAACGGCTTATCTTCTAAATAAATAAACATAAACAATAAATTCCGACAGTGCATATGACAGGTTTGCATGTTTTTCTAATTATTTATGGCTTGGTTTGGTATGCTAAATATTTATATTTAAGTACAAAAATACACAAAGTAGTGCTGAGTTCTAAAACAGAATACTTCTACCTACCCATATCATCAACTCAGAAAATTAAATCCAAACTGGAGGTACATTTAACTAAATAAATGTCAAATATATTTTTCTATTTTTATGGAATTACCTGTATGAATCATGTCTAACCAGGAAGTAAAAATATTGACAACAACTTCTAAAAATCTAAAAATGTAATGATAATGATGTTAACTGTGATTTGGTGAAATAAGTCTGTCATTTGCACTTTAACTGAGAACTTCAAACAGCATTGTCAAGAAAAAGTTTTACCATTAAATAACTATTTTATGATATGTGGTCCAGATATTTTCACTGGTTTGAAGTGAACAAGTCAAAGTTAAACATCCTACATTTGATTCTGTGTCTGTTACAACACTCCAGCCATCAGAAAAATATGAACGCATTTAGCAACACAAACTCTTTACATATACGGTCCTTTGATTGACTCTGACCGGCCCGTTTAAGCTCATTTTGAATTACAAAATAAACATATTTTATCATTTTACCTCATGCACGGACTAAAGCTGCATTGCTTTTATTTTAGAGGTGTTTTTTAATGACATTTTTTGTAAGGCAGCCTCACTTTTTCATTGCTTAGTCATAACATAAACTCTTCCCAGTCTTACCAGCGCGTCAAAACAATGATATTTACTGCTTTTTATATAGAAATACAATTAATATTCTGCAGAATTGAGTTAAGCATTTTGGCCCGGCCCGACACAATATTTTCTGTTTCTCATGTGGCTCCGTGTAAAAAATAATTGCCCCCCTCCTGCTGTCGAACCTCACTGAACTTTAACACTTTAACAGGAAATGTTTTGTTGTTCATATGGGATTTTTAACAAAGCAAAGACGTGCTGACCGTACACCGCACACTTTGTTCTACTATTTCCACTCGGCTCTTCATGTTGTGTGTGTGTGTGTGTGTGTGTGTCCTGTGTTGAGAGCCCTCCGGCTGTTGTGCGTTCTCGCTGAGTGTGTGTTGTTGTACCTGCACGAGTTCGGCCTCCAGCTGGAGTCTGTCGTGGAGAGGCACTTGGACAAGACTCTGAGCCAAAGCAGAAATGTCCACCAACGCACACACCTGCACCAGAGGAGACGGGTGAAAGACAGGTGAAAGACAGGTGAACCACAGGTGAACCACAGGTGACACAGGTGAACGAGTGGACGACAGGTGACACAGGTGAACGACAGGTGACACAGGTGAATGACAGGTGAATGACAGGTGACACAGGTGACACAGGTGAACCACAGGTGAACGAGTGGACGACAGGTGACACAGGTGAACGACATGTGACACAGGTAAACGACAGGTGAACGACAGGTGACACAGGTGAACGAATGGACGACAGGTGACACAGGTGAACGACAGGTGAACGACAGGTGACACAGGTGAACGAGTGGACGACAGGTGACACAGGTGAACGACATGTGACACAGGTGAACCACAGGTGAACCACAGGTGAGACAGGTGAACGAGTGGACGACAGGTGACACAGGTGAACCACAGGTGACACAGGTGAGACAGGTGAACGAGTGGACGACAGGTGACACAGGTGAACGACATGTGACACAGGTAAACGACAGGTGAACGACAGGTGACACAGGTGAACGAATGGACGACAGGTGACACAGGTGAACGACATGTGACACAGGTAAACGACAGGTGAACGACAGGTGACACAGGTGAACGAATGGACGACAGGTGACACAGGTGAACGACATGTGACACAGGTAAACGACAGGTGAACGACAGGTGACACAGGTGAACGAATGGACGACAGGTGACACAGGTGAACGACATGTGACACAGGTAAACGACAGGTGAACGACAGGTGACACAGGTGAACGAATGGACGACAGGTGACACAGGTGAACGACAGGTGAACGACAGGTGACACAGGTGAACGAATGGACGACAGGTGACACAGGTGAACGACAGGTGACACAGGTAAACGACAGGTGAACGACAGGTGACACAGGTGAACGAGTGGACGACAGGTGACACAGGTGAACCACAGGTGACACAGGTGAGACAGGTGAACGAGTGGACGACAGGTGACACAGGTGAACGACATGTGACACAGGTAAACGACAGGTGAACGACAGGTGACACAGGTGAACGAATGGACGACAGGTGACACAGGTGAACGACATGTGACACAGGTAAACGACAGGTGAACGACAGGTGACACAGGTGAACGAATGGACGACAGGTGACACAGGTGAACGACAGGTGACACAGGTGAACGAATGGACGACAGGTGACACAGGTGAACGACAGGTGACACAGGTAAACGACAGGTGAACGACAGGTGACACAGGTGAACGAATGGACGACAGGTGACACAGGTGAACGACATGTGACACAGGTGAATGAGTGGACGACAGGTGACACAGGTGAACGACAGGTGACACAGGTAAACGACAGGTGAACGACAGGTGACACAGGTGAACCAGCGAGCGACAGGTGACACGGGTGAACAACAGGTGACACAGGTAAACGACAGGTGAACGACAGGTGACACAGGTGAACGAATGGACGACAGGTGACACAGGTGAATGAGTGGACGACAGGTGACACAAGTGAACGACAGGTGACACAGGTGAACCAGCGAGCGACAGGTGAACAGGTGAGCGAATAAGTGAGCGACAGGTGAACAGGTGAGCGACAGGTGAACAAACAGGAGCACAAATCAGGGCTACACTAAACAGTCACTTAAATATCAACAGACAAAACGGGCTAATGCCTGAAGCTAAACCCACGGTAATAACACAGTGAGGCACTTTTGTCTCTTTTGCACTGAAAAAAGGTACGTCTTTTTTTGTAAAGATTTTGTTAATATTTTGGCAGTTGTCGTAGCTCATCATTAGATTTAATTTGATACACAACTAGACCAAATTAATGAGCAATAATATTAAAATAATATTAAAATGAAGGAGCACTATGAAACCTGCTAGTTTATAAAGAAATTACTCTTATTCTCTGGATTTTAACACTGCGTGAGTTCTGTGGTCCTCTGTCTTTTATTTATTTATTGTTTTTATCTATTTTATTCTTTTAGTACTGCCTTTATTTATTAATTTTATTATGTATATTAATTGATTTTATTATTATTCCTTTATTGATTCTATTAGTTCCTTTGTTTGAACATAATTCTGCTGACTTTTTAGAGTTGAATGGTGTACAAATAAAGTTGGATTTGCATGGAATAAACTAATCCATCACCATGGAGACAAGCAGGTTACGCCAATAGGCCAAGTTACAGGTCAGATCTGTGGGGATGGGACCTCGCTCACAGCAAGAATGTATGTTTTTCAGTGTTTTATTTTAATAGCTTTTTAACACAGCATGCAAGACAAGTTTACTGCCACACTGTGGAACGAGAAAAGCTGTAAATGAACTGATGAATGACTTTTTCTTTCCAATAATCCAACTCCACTCTGAAATACCAAATACTTGTGAACACCCATTACTTGACTGCCATCCTCACTGTTCTAATAAGACCTTGCGTAGTGATTTTTCTGTCTTGTCTTGTCTGTCTGGCTCTAATCTATAACGACAGAGAGAAAAAAGTCCACCGGCACCTGACACAGTCCAGCGCTCGTGGGCCCTGTGCTAAAGATTTACCTGACCGGCCACAAATGAGTCCTCGTCCCAGTCCTTTTCGTCAGAAAATCGAAACTGTGTGAAGGAATCCCCTGAGAAACACACACACAAAAACACAACTCATTAAAGAAGACGCTTTATGCTTCAACATGATGATATTTAAGATATTACTAATAATTGTGTCTAGTTTTCTCTGTTTCAACAGTTTTAGTGAAGTTTATAATTCTACTTCTAATTTCATTTCTATTAAGTTTGTTTAATTTACACGATAGGGATTATTTGTCGAATTTAAATACAGTACAAGACTATACCTTTATTTTGTTATATAAAGGTGTTTTTCACGATAATGACAGGTAAAGGGATTCCGTTACTTCCTGTATTTTCGTACGTTTCATCTTAACGTTTTTCCCCACAAACTCAAACTTGTAAAACTGGTGTCAACTGAAACTAAAAACTAAAACTATGATCACCACAGGTACAATTCCACCCACACAGTCTATGATCCCACCAAACCAAGTCATAAATAAATAAAATAAACATGTCATATGCATTTTAATCCAAATACAGTGTTAGTTAAAAACGTTTTGTGAAAGGGCATCCAGTTTAAAACCTCCATGTACTTATGTAAAACAACACTCCCGTCTCAAATACAGGAGAATACATGATTACAGACATGCGTTAATCAAATTGGAAATACAACTTTGAGTTATAACAAAAAGAGTCTTTATTATCCTTTTGTGATGCGAGTAAAACATCGTCAAAGTGATAATGAATAAATAGAGAGAATAAGGATAAATTCACTCCACAATTATTCACAATTTTAATACGTTTACTCTTTCCCCACTGTTTTTTTATTGATTTTCAGTGAAGAGAATTATAATTATACAGCAAACAAGTAACATTAATGAAAATGCATAATAATAATAATGTAAAAAACCTAAATAATAATAATAATAATAATAATAATAATAAATACATAAAAATAATAAAAATAAAATAAAATAGCGATAACTAAATTGTCACACTTTGGTTACACAATTATAATTTCCCGAGAAAGTCCATTAAGGGTGTCCAATACAACGTTTACTCTTACTGTACAAAATATGCCTAACGATTGAGTGAAAAAAGATCAGCTGGTTTGGAAGAGGAGCAACGCTTCCATGGAAACAAGCAGTTTAATTTTTTGGCTAAAAAGTGAGATACTTTAGCTTTAATATTGCGACACCTGTAATAGAAATAACAGTAATAAAAACTACTTGGTAAAACATCCCCATGGCAAATCATTAGAAACCTTTTTAGACAAGAATATTAGCTTTTTCGAACCTCGGTTTAGACTGCCAATATCAGCTGTCCCATCACCGGGGGTCCTTTTACTAACCCTGCCCCACACTGCGCTCATACCAAACTGTGAGTGCTGCATTTGGCGTGGATTATGTTTGGGTATGGCGAGAGGAGAGGGTCAAAAAGGTGTGAGCGCAGGGGGGTCTGACTGCCACATGTTTCAGACTGGATTATTGTGGAAAGCCAATGAGCCGTCAGCTTTAGGTGACAAAGTATTCACAGGACCTTATCGAGATCAAGATGGAGGAGGTGGAGAGGGCAAATCACACACGTTCAAGATTCAAGATGGAGCTCAGAATAAACACGGGGAGTACTGAGAGAGAGGAGAACGCAGCTGGACACGTACGAGGGATGGTACGAAATGAACATTGTGAGTTAAAACCGATATCCGAGCTTTGTATTACGCCATTTTCTGATCTATGTTATAATGTTTCCTCTCAAAAACATACCTGGAGTTAATTTACACATCATATTTAGGCTGTATTCTTCTCTCAATGGTAAAAGTCGACTCGACCTCGGAAATTACTACTACTACTACTATGACATTACAAGTTGGAACAGAGCATTTTCAGCTTTGGAGATGTACTAGACAGATAACTCCAGGTATATTTTTGATAAGGTAACAGCATTCAAGAGCCAGTTTTCATTATCTGGTCAATATGTTGTCTGGAGAAACCCTCCAGCATCACCAATACCGTAACTGGAGACAAAATATCACCCAACACGTACAAAGTCTGCTGTCTACTACACATGGAGGTGATTTTGAGTTATGTAAGGAAATAGAACACCTAAAATTACTGTGAAAAGTACATCATTGGTGAAGACAGAGGTGGTTGAAATTGTCTATCGCAGAGAACAAACCCATAAACTCACAAACTAAGGCTGCGTCCCATTCCTCCGTCTTACACCTTCGTCTTACCCCTACCCCTTGGTTTTGTGCGTTCATGTGAGGGCAAGGGGTGTCTGGATTCTAATTTTGATCACGGGCTAGGGCCACGGCCTAGGGCCACATACCCCTTGAAACGAAGTAAACTCTCGACCAGACTTGAAACGAAGGGGTCGGCCTACGAGCTCAGGCAGGTGTTGGGATCAGGATGGAGCGTCACATCGACCATCCAAGGAGTCTCATAAATGTGAGTATTTTCAGCAGTTGTAAATATCAATTAACAGTTTAGCAGGTTTACAATTATGACGCTTATGTTCTATGTTACTTTTAGTGAACTGTTGTTGCGATTTTAACTGTAGTAATGTCTGTTTAGCCGACGTTATCATTTTCATCGAACTTTCATGTATAAACAAGCTAGTTTTTGTCGAGCTGAGGTACCCGATAATCCTTGACATGGCACTTTTTAGGTGAAATCAGTGTGAAGTCAATTTGCTTAACAGAAGCAAACGGTAATCGAGTGGTGTCCCATTTCTTAGGGGAACATTCGTACCCCGAGCCCTCACAGCTCGGTATTGAGGGGCAAGACAAAGACGTAGATAAAGGGGTAGGGGAAGGGGTAAGACAGAGTAATGGGACGCAGCCCAAGTCTAAACCTGCTAACTACATTGCTTCATTTGTTTTGTGCCAGGTAGACCTTTAAAAAAAAATCCATAAAAATCAGGACATGAACAGTAAAAAAAAAAGTCAGATTTTGTTTCCCTTGCACGTTATGAAGGACTTTACTAATAGCTACACAAGAGGCAGTAGCATCTGTTCAGGACCCAGTACAATTTGCTGCAAGAAGTGTATGAGCGTGGGTGATGTTCCTCGCAATCTACCAACACCTGGAGAAACAGACAGTCACACAGGCCGCTGTCCTCCATCTGAAATTACATCATCAGAAAACAGAGTGAACGTACCACCTCTAAATTCAAGCTTAATTTAAACGAGCTGTGAACGCTGTGAACAGTGTATTTCCTGTAAATATTCAAAGACTGTTCGAGATGAGAACAAGCCACTACAATTTAAAAGGAAACTCAGATTCAGAACCGAAGTTATGGAGCGAAACATTGCTGTGAAAGGATTTAATTTATGGAACAGTCTTGACAAAAAAAAAATCAAAGGACCAAATACAACGACGGCATTTAAAAAATACATACAATCCAGTGCAATATGTTTGTATTAAAACGTAAACTAAGATTTTGCGCTTTAAAGTGATGATCTCTGTTTGCAAGTGATTAATACGTGTGATTGAAATGAAATGTACTGATGAAATGTTCATGTTCAAGATGAAATGAATCAGTGTTAATGTGTTGTCTAGAAAAGGGAAGAGGGGGCAGATAACATAAGATTACTCTTCTTTCTGCTCCTTTTCATTTATTTCTTGTATGTTTAATGTTATGACACTGTTAATGTGTTTGTATTTGTTTGTTTATTTCATTCATAAAGTATAAAAAGACTCTCATATCGTCAGCAAGAACCGCCCATACGTACGAACACGCTCATTCATTTAGAGCGAACAAATGTCCCCCTCTTTTCCAGTACAATACAGGGGCCTCTCTCGTGGTATGACAACACACTTCACTAACATTTCATTAGAATGCATTTGTTCTGCACGTGCTTTGGAGAGTTTGGGACAAGGAGCTTTAAATAAAACAAAATAAAACAAGTCTGCATATTAGAACATCCATGATACGCACTGATTGAAGAGGGCTTGTGTTTAGCTAAGAAAAGCGGCCATCTTCACAACAGACAATGAGACCAAGAGAAGGAACACGCTGCATTTGAAGAACTGTTGCTAATCATTATATAACAATTCTTGACAGTAATAATTATCATGTCAAAATAGGCCTGCTGCGTGCTGTTTACATCTTATTATAAAAGGATTAATTGTCCGATAATCAAGAAATTGTCGTTAGCTTTACAATCACAATTTGAATGGACACAATTAGCGAATCGCAAACATTGCAGTTTTTGAAGTACCATAATTTCCTTCGCAAATAAAATCTCTGATCTAATTCTGCATAAAAACTCCTAACCCTAAGATGAAACACTGGCCCCTTTCATCTCTGACCAAAACAACAGAGCGAAGGAAGAGTGAGGCTTACAAGAGGCTTTCCTGTTGTGTGTACAGACTTCACTTGTTTCCCCCTGGAGGCTGCTTTGATACTGCAGGACACAGCGAAGACACTTCGGTTCTGAGGGTTGCTACTCTCCTCAAACTGCCCTGACACTGGATCTGATGACCCTGCCTGTTGGTGCACTGAGACTTTTGTTTGAGCTTTCTTTTTGTCTAGAAATAAAGTGCTTTTGAATTGATTTGAACTTGTCTTTTAGATGTAGCTCATATTTTAGTCAGTTCTTCTGGATGTGATTAGAATGAGAACTTTGAACACAATCCAATCCTACTATTAAAACATACATTTCAAATTTTATCGCACTTGCAATGCTCATCAGAAAAATCCGATTAATTTCAGAAATTTTTCAGCCCAACTTTGGACCATTGTTTTTCATGGTTTTTAAGAGTAAAATTCAGGTACAGCGTCTTTGAGTTGTATGGAAGAGATCGTCTTGACTTTGTCTGGCTGTGAAGTCCAACCCACGCAGTTGGGAGGGACATTTAGTAACTCATTTCAAACTCCTACTTCAATTTGAGTCCAAAAATTAATTAAATCAACTTAAGAAATTATGTGTGGGACTTTAATTCGACAGGAACGTGTTTTTAAATGAACAGACATTTCATGGCTCAGTTTTGTAAAGCTTAATTATCAAATTCTTGGATTAAGACGATGACTTTTAACATTATTTTTCAGTGAATACCGAATATATGAATAATTTAATACTGAGATAAAAAAAAAAGCTTTACTGAAAAATTCATTTCCTTTACTAGTATAAAAACATTCAAAATTATTAAGTTTTGCAAGTATATTTTTTCCACGTTTAATATTTAAAGAGAGGGTAATTTACTTTTATGGGGTATCAACTGCTAACACATAACATATTTAGATCACCATTTATTATTATCTTTTATTGTTTTGAAAATGATTATACACCGCATTCCAAATGATAATGCAAATTGTGTTTAAGTGTCATAAAGGTCAAATGTTTAGTTTTCCAGTTAATCTCATGGATGACGTACTATTAAGAGATTTGTATCTGATTCAGAGCACACAAGGATTCGTGCAGATAAAGGCACAATGAGGAAGGTTTCTGCCAGACAAATACATCGGATTAAGAGAGCAGCTGCTAAAATGCCATTACAAAGCAGCAAACAGGTATTTGAAGCTGCTGGTGCCTCTGGAGTCCCGCGAACATCAAGCTGTAGTATCCTCCAGAGGCTTTGCAGTTATGAATAAATCTTCTATTTGACCACCTTTAAACAATGCTCACAAGCAGAAACGGCTGGGCCCAGAAACACTTGAAGACTAATTTTCAAACAGTGTTGTTCACTAATGAGTGCCGTCCAACTGGATGGTCCAGATGGATGAAGTGGTGGATGGAGTGGTGGATGGTCCAGATGGATGGAGTGGTGGATGGTCGGTGGACGGCCACCATGTCCCAACAAGGTTGCGACGTGAGCAAGGAGTTGGAGGAGTCGTGTTTTGGGCTGGAATCATGGGGACAGAGCTGGTCGGCCCCTTTAGGGTCCCTGAAGGTGTGAAAATGACCTCTGTAAAGTACGTGGAGTTTCTGACTGACCTCTTTGTTCTATGGTACAAAAAGAAGAACCGCGCTTTCTGTAGCAAAATCATCTTCATCAATGACAATGCACCAACTCATGCTGCAAGGAACACCTCTGCAACATCGGCTGCTATGGCCATAAAAGAAGAGAAACTCATGGTGTGGCCCCATCCTCCCCTGATCTCAACCCTATTGAGAACCTCTGGAGCTCCTCAAGCGAAAGATCTATGAGGGCGGGAGTTTTTATTTTTGAAAAAAATACTGTTATCATTGGGAGGTTTGTTCAATAACATTCTAACTGTACTCTAAAGGTTGATGACTTGAAAATTATGATGACTGTCATTTATATTGATAATTTGGCAAAATCTGAGAAAAATATCATTTGCATAATAATTTGGAATGCAGTGTATTCAACGAAAACAACGTATTAACATGTTTTATAAGTTTCACTTTCGTTTTATGATGCTCTCAGTCTCCTTTCCCTTTGCTCTCTGTGTTAAGTCACTCACCTTCAGAGCGCTATCACAACACAATCAGCGTCCATCCCACTTATGAAACTATTGCACATCGTGTCAGATTTTTGCAGTTGTTGTGTACAGTTTTGTGTCATGATTTTGTATATTTATGGAGAATTGTCGTGTGGGAGCATGGGCGATGTGGGCTTGTGGGCGGAGCATTGCACAGAATCTTACAGCTAACTTTAAAGGTGCATTGTGAAACTTTTCTGGTGGCGAGTCCTTCACCTGCTCTACTTTACATTTATTCAATTACAGGTGGTTTTATAGCTGACAAAAACCTAGAAAAACAGGCATTCTGTGAGCAGGGTCGCCTCTCCACAGATCTGACATGTAACTTAGTCTGATTTGGTCTCCATGAAAATAGAAAGTTTTAATGCCATACTGTGAAACATTCCGAACAAATCCATAGCATTTCCATGGAGAAAAGCATTTGACAGACCCTCCACCAGAAAAGTTACACAATGCACCTTTAAAGAGGGTTTGAATAGAGCCCAGGACAGATCACTAAAATACTCAAACATGCAGGAATGACATTTAAAACCTCTTCTGGCATGTTTTTGATGAAGGAATAATGTTATAACATGGTGGAACGTTAAAAAAACCAATACATTTTGCATAATACACCCTCTTTAATGATTTATTTACTACATTTATTTTCAAACTTCAAATTCCAGTGATGTTTCTAGGCTACTGGGTCCTGTATTTTAGGGGAGCGCTAGAGGCAACTCAACTTGTCAAGCTGTGTTTAATGGAGATTTATGCACCATCTGGATCCACCTTCCTGCGCTGGAACAAGGTAGATGCAGCATTCAAATCACTTAAAACTCTTAATAATTGCCTGGATATAAAGTTCATGGCACACCCCCAGCTACAAGCCTCATTCTTCTATTGCAGAATAAAACAGATTGCAGATTTGAAATGAATCCTTTACCTTTATGAGATTTGATCACTTCCTTTGCTCCAGACTAGATCTGTAAGCCTTTATTTGGTCATTTATTATATGGTTGATGGTGTCTTGGTTAGTGTTGTCATGATATTAATATTTCAAACTTGATTTCGATGGCAAGGAAAAGTCTATACCGATTCCAATACTACAATAATAACCCCACACAATTTAGAAACAACATTACATTAAATCATAGTACTTTCTTTTATATTACCAGGTGTTATATATATTTTTTATCTGTTATGAGTACCATAGTGATCCATGGGCGTATACTAGTCTATGTGCTCTTATACTTGTTCTGATTAGTATCGATACTTGTTCAAATCTGTATCTAGTTTCGATACTAGTTTTAATATCAATTAGTATCTGATTTTCAATACTTTTGACAACCCTAGTCGTAGTTTAGTCAACTTATTATTTTATTTAGATTATAGGGATGTATGTGAGACAACAGAAGAAACGAGAAGGTATATTGTGTGAGTCAGCTGAAGATATGGGAGTGAATTATGAGTTGGATCTGCTTTTTTACATATAAATACACTGTTTCCGAGTACTTTTCTGTATAAATAGTTGTTGCGCTTGAACTCCCTTGAACTTGAACTTATAAGTGTAGTTTTGGTCAGATACATAAAGATATGGAATCGTTTTGATAGCTTCGCCCTTTTAGTCAACCAATCAATCGACAAAACTTTAGTTGACCAAGAATTTCTTCAGTCAGCTCCAGCCCTAGTCCAGACAAAAGCCGTTTGTGTGGTGGATGGACAGAGAGGAAGCTTTTGCACTTGTACTACAGAATAAACACTGCATAACTCAGGATTATGTAACATCCTCCTTGAGACTGAAAATCATTAGCCCCCCACAATTCGGAACAATATCTGTATTACACACACAGACTGTATATAAATGAACTAACCAGCTAGCTGCCGTGTTGTGAATAGGAAGTGGCATGGGGCGCTTCCGGCTCCAACGACTCTTGGCTCTAATTCCCTTTCAATTGGAAAACTGTCACCCGTGTCTCTGTAACTGCTGCTGTCAGGCTTGTCATTCTGTCCTTAAATGTTTGCATTAACTCGCTCTACATGATCCTGGTGTTTTTATTTTGTCCGGAAATCAAGATATCAGGTACCGTCTTTCCCTGTGGTCACTCCCGCTAGCGTTAGCAACAGGTTTGATTGACCACCAGCGGTTGGGAAGGGGGCGTTACCTTCAAAAACTTCGCTCCAGATTGGCTTTTTGGGTTCCTATTATACTTGCAATCATAATTCCTAATATGGAACTCTGCTTCAAATTCGCCCCTATAATTGCTGGCCTCATTTAACTTCATTTGGCTGGAACAGAATGCTACGTCCACTCACTTAGTCCACTTTTTACACTGTCTATGATATTCTACAACAGGTTTTAAAGGAATAGATAAAATCACAATTACAGTACTTGCACATTCTGTTTAATTTAATAGTCAAAACAGCGAATACATGATCTGCGTTACACAAACATGTTTACTTTCTTTAGATAAGCCAATACAATTTTAGCGCTATCACAACTTAATTTTTTGAAATGTATAAAAAAAACCTAAAAAAACATCACGCCAGTATACTGCAGCACACGATATCAATAATGTATCTCCCTGTGTCAAAAGCTGCTTCTAATCTCTAAGCAGCACATCCTTATAGACAGAGCCCCGGCCCCACCCTGAACAAATTTAAACTGCTATAAAAAGGACATCACGTCTGCACAGCTTGGCAATAAACTATACAAGGGCCATGTAATATAAAAAGATAATGCAATAATGAAGGTAGTAATGTCATAGAAGTGATTGTGGTATCACCATGTTATAGGGATGAGACGAGACACAATTTCCACAAGACGAGACGAGATATGAGATAATTCCTAATTTATACTTTTCATGGTTAAGTTTCTAATTTTGGCCTCGCAATTTTTTATTTATATCATTTCATATTTTTTGTTTACATGCTAGTACTGCTTTTAAAACTGTAAGATCGCCAACACCCTTTTTTGTCCAATCCAAATATAAACACTTGGATAAAAATCTCGCAAGATAATTTTTCTCTCATGTGCACGATCATGTGGCAATTTTGGCTCGCAAGATCTTGTGGCACCAACCCTATCCTGTTACCTTTTATTGTTTTGAAAATAAAAGGTAACACGGTTTCACTGAAAACAACTTGTGGCCTGAGTCTTGGACAAAATCGTACTGCTAACTGTAAGGAGGGTTTGAATAGTGCCCGGGAGAGATCACTCAGATTACTCAAACATGCATGGATGATATGGATATAAAACCACTTCACGTTTTTGATGAGGGAACAGCATTATGAACATGGTAGAAAGTTCAAAAGTCGATTTTGCATTATACCCACTCTTTAAACGTTTCCAAAAACAAAATGATGTGAAAATTCTGTTGTTGTTATTTAAAGTTAGCAAATTCCTTGAATTGACCTCAAAATGTGGTTTGTTTTTTATCCAAAATTAATAACTGTCAGAGGAAATCAAAGGGAATTATTTTGGAAAAAACAATGAACCCAAAACAGATCCTTGAGGTAAAAATTAAACAGGAAGTTCACTGTATTTATTGCCTTTTTCTCTACAAATAATCCCACTGCTTGAAAAAATGAAATCATGAAATCTGAACTGTTAAAAGCCAATTAGTCAAGGCTATAAACATTGTGATACCTGCATCAAATGACTAAATTGTTAAAGCAGACCCATTATGTAAAATCAACCATGTTATAATTGTTTCCCCTTCTCATTAACCCCCTCGAAGTTGTATTTGGAGTGATTTGTGCATGTTTGAGAAATTTTCAAGACGCCATATTGCCATCAACTCCCGTTTTCACAGTCCCTGCACATGCCCACTGCTCTGTACTTTATTTACTTTGTTAATCTGCGATACGCGTTAAGATTCAGCAGCTTTGTGCTATCCATAGGTGGTGTGATGACATTTTATTTATTTCTGAAGTTGTTTTAGATGAATATTGTGATTTAAAATGTCCAAAATACAACATAATGATCCATGGGTGTCATAAATTATAACTACTGGTATAAAGCAGACACAACCACAATGTCATAATTACAAGTTTTAATCTCATAGTTAAAAGTTGAATGGTGTCTCTTGTAGCTTTGGCACAACACAAACTTATATGAAACCAAACAAAGTAATGTTTTATAACTGGTGTATTAATGTATTGGCAGGCTGTTGTGTACCTGCTTCCAGTTCTGTCTGCCATAGCCCCAGCAGCAGCAGTAGCATTGGGCCAGTGGAGCACCCTCATTTCCTCTGTTATGATAAGCAGAGTGCGGTGTGAAGTGCATGATTAGAATAAATGAGTTTGAGCCCACCGTGTCTGTGCACAGCAGGTTCTACACAGTCTCTGTCTGCTCCACACGCTGCTTTTCAAACACTTGTCTAACTATAGCACAAGGCCTTATGTAACCAGACAAATGCTCAGGACATGTTGGAACTCAAAGTATACAAAGGGATGTATACGGCTCTCTAAAATAAATTGTTCAATAATCACATATCACAAAACTGTAGTCATTTGTTATTGCCAGCTGAAAGTAATATTTAAAGGTTTTATATTACACAAAATGGAGTCTTGTGAGTTTTAAGTCATGTTAGAGTGTGGTTACCTCCTCAAAAACATACCTGGAGTTGTGTTTTGTTTCATTCACACTTTTTATTGTTAGTCTGTCTACATCTCCAAAGCTCAAAATGCTCTGTTCCACCTTGTGATGTCATGAAGCGGTTAACAGCTACATTTTACCTTTGTTCAGTAGAGATTAATAGAAATGATTCTAGTGATGGAGTGTAAAAACACACTTTCTGTATTACCACATGACATCACAAGGTGGAACAATGTTTTCTGTTTGAGAGAAGAACTCAACTCCAAGTATGTTTTGATGAGGAAACAACATTATAGCATCAGAAAATAGCCTAAAATGGGCCCTTTCAACAAAATTGCTAAAGAAGTATGTCTTCTTTCTATTATGTAACCTTTCTGGTAGGTGGAGATGTTATTGATTTGCCAGTAATGTTCACAACATGGTATAAAAGGTATACATTTTGCATCTATTCAATTCTACATCTTCAAAAAACAGGGATTCTGTCTGTGAGCAGAGATGCCACTCCACAGGTCTGACCAGTAACTTTGCCTGGTGGCATCAGCTTGTTGTCTCCATACTGATATATATGTTTAATGCCATACTGTTCCAAGCCACTGTTTCGATCCAGCTTTTTCAGGTCAGATGCCAATTTCAATACTTTAAACATCTGCCAAGACCTGATTTCCTTTAAACTAAAACAAAATAAGACAAAACTGATCCAAATGTGTTATGTAGCCATTATTTATCTCTCAAGTAATTACAGAATTTTGTTTGTAGTAGAAATTTGTATGAAAAAAAATAAAAAAACGCAATGAGACTTTTTACAAACAGTAAATAATCTTATTACATCAATTTCTTAGCCCAACCAGGTTATCTGCTGAACCGATATTTGGAAGCCGATATTCAGTGCAGTCAAAAGTTCAGTATTGGCGCCAATATCCAATACCAGTATCGGATCGGTGTATCCTTAAGATGTAGTAGTAATAGCGAGACTGTAGTAGAGTTTTATCCGTAGTGGTAATAGTAGTGATAGTAGTTGAAGTATCTATGCATTTCAGAGTGATGAAAAGTTAGGACTGCTGAGGTTAACAATTCAAAACTAAATATTCAATCTTTCTGAATGGTCAACTGTTCTCAAAATAGCATCATATAACAGGAAGCTGAAACCCAGGAATATCTCGTCCCCCTTCTGTCACAGCCTGCTACCTCTCAAACAATTCTCTTCTGAAGTATTCATAAAAACACTGTAGCCACACTTGAGTGAAGAGCGCATTTTCTGAACATGATGTGCATGAGTCCACAAAGATGCAAGGGTTTTCAACATTAGAATTGGGCCGGTTCACACTTCAGGTAACACTGGCACAAAATAATTTAGTAAAATATACCAAAAAATACACTGGCGATGCACTGATAAAGCAGCCCACCATAACAATACTGGATCATCAAATTTAGTACCATGATATAACGATATTTCAATGTTTTTACACACCCCTAGTACGACATTCATACCATACTCCTTACAACTGTACAACAACTCACCCATATGTAACAGACAACACTATGTCCTGTCAATCACTATTTCATCATCATCATTATTATTACCATTTACATTTTTGCTCTTTGATATTATAATATATTGTGACGTGTGAGCTACTGTGTCCAAATAATTTCCCTTGTGGATCAATAAAGTTTCTATGTTTAGTTTCTATTATAAATCAGCATAAAAAAGAAAATCTCTAATCTCTACAGATAAAAAGGAGATGAGATAACCCTAACCCTAGCCTCCTCATCTTCTCCTCCTCCTCAATACTATTTATATACCTACATCCTATTTGTTTAGCTAGCAGTCAACATTATAGCAGTAATCACATGTTTCATTGTTATTTCCTCCAAAGCTCAAGTGTTTTCTTCGACCACATTGATTACATCTGATTAGGCGTGTGTCTGCTCCTGTCGTGGAGATGATTTAGTGGCCCTCGCCTTTCCCTTTCGACGCCATTGATTTGAAAGACCCACTAATGACACGTGCAAACTGGAAGAATATTACTTAATTGCTTCCAGAAAGGCTTCCTAACAAGCTAACGATGCTTCATATGTGGAAATGATATTGATTCTCTCCCGCGGGGGTCGAGGACTTTTAAGACGGTAAACAAGCTACACGCCAATATAGCTGGTGCTTTTAATGAGCGCTAGACCCTTGTGGGTTGTTATAACTTGGACATAAAAAAACATCAACAGAAGAGCACCATTTAAAGTCAAGGGTAAGTAGCCTTCACATTGTCTCGCCTGGTTTCCTCAGGATTTTAATTGCAATTAGCGGAGGCAGTGATTTATTGTCGCATAGTGGCGGCTCTGCCTACCCCTGGGTTAATTGGTTTGGTTAAAACGGCGTGACAGAGGGGAGCAGGCTGATGGTAGAGCGCTAGATAAACTCCACCAAATGTGAACTTGTACTGCTGACATGTTGATACACCAACGGATAAGGTGGGTGAAATGTCTTGCCCAAGGAATACAACATGCTTCTGTGTGGGTACCCTGGGTGGGTGGATATTCCATCAGTGTGACTGAATCTAAATCTATTTATCAATCCCTCTCTCTATCTATATATTAGTAGTAATAGTAGTAGAGTACAGTAGTAACATTGATGTTTGACTGAATCACTGGGCTTTAGAGTTACGGTAATCTTAATCCTTGGCCATACCACTTTCCCCAGTTCCCATGATGGCAGGCAGGTAGGGGAAAGTGGTAGGGCTATATACCCCTCCAAACGAAGATTTTTCAGAGGCACACTCCAAACCGAGGGGTATGAGCAAGTTCCCAGAACGCCTTGCCAATCACCGGCAAGATGGCTGCTACCACGACCAAAGAAGTAGACGGCATGTTGGATTTCTGGCAAAAGCTTGTCGCGTCTGCTTACGTAAAAGCTTTCAACCCCTACCCATTGTTGCTCAGCTTCTAGAGGCAAGAGGTAGGAGTAGAAATTAGAAATGGGATTGGCCCTTAGTGATTATTAGTATTAGTTTAAAGGGCCAATATTATGCTATTTTCTGATCTATGTTATAATGTTTCCACAAACATATCTGGAGCTGTGTTTTGTTTCATTCACACATGTTTAACTCACAAACTCTGCATATTAAGGCTGAACTCTCTCTCGAACGGAAGACACTCTGTTCCACCTTGTGATGTCATGTGAATCATTTGGATAATTTCAGCCTGGAACCTGCCGATCTCTACTGAACAAAA
Source organism: Taenioides sp. WSHXM2023 (assembly GCA_029959045.1). Classification (NCBI taxonomy): domain Eukaryota; kingdom Metazoa; phylum Chordata; class Actinopteri; order Gobiiformes; family Gobiidae; genus Taenioides; species Taenioides sp. WSHXM2023. The sequence goes on along the minus strand of CM057103.1, from coordinate 21,520,466 downwards.
GGTAAAAGGAGCTGTTAACTTGAAAACTACCGCTTCATGACATCACAAGGTGAGACAGAGCATTTTGAGCTTTGGAGTTTAGTAGTTTAAGTAGTAGTAATAGTAGTGGTAGTAGTAGCAGCAGTAGTAGACACAGCAGTAGTAGGCAGGAGACAGAAGTATTAGTGTTTCCAATGATAGTTTTAGTGAGAGCTAAAGATGATATTTGATACTGGTAGTAGAGGAAGAGGAAGTAGTAGTGCACTGGAATATTTTTGGCAGAAAAAGTACGGTTCTGTCTCCTGTGTTCTTGTGAACGCTCCTGTCTCCTCTGTCCTCATGAGCGCACCTGTCTTCTGCCTCCTTGTGAGCTTGAGTGGTGTAAATAGTGTTGCAATAGGACACTTCACATAATGGGGAGGACACTTCAAGCTCCTCTGTCCTGAACACACCTGGAAAGCTAAAGACGTACAACAAAACATCACACTTTCTATACGGCCATGAGCTTAATTATACACAATGTCCTGGTGCTTCTGTTTTCATTACACCATATACCATGTTATAAAGTTGTACCCTCATAAAAACATGCCTAAAATGTTTTTGTTATAAGTCATTCCTATATATTTGAGTAATCTAGTGATCTCTCACGGACCCTATTCAAACCCTCCTTACGGTAAGCAGTACGAGCACACGCCTCTTGTACAAGGCTCAGTCCACAAGTCTAATCTAAAAAAGCACGATACAAAACAATAGCAGTAGTTTTGTTAGCGGGATGCATGCTAATTGTGATGTGATGGTACTCTGAAAAGGAGCTCCAACAACGCATTCAGCATTTTAATATGCTGAATATAGCATTTTCAAATCAACAAAAGGTAACACGGTGATCTAAATATGTTATGTATTAGCTGTTAATACCCCGTAGAAGTATCCCTCCTTTTTAAACTGAACTTTTCTCTTTACTTTAAATACATAAAACTAGCTTGTCATTTCACAATACTAAAAATTCCTTTCAGTACTAAGAAAAAGGCCCCATACGTTATACCAATTTTGAAACTATAATGATAAAAACACTATTTTTAGACAATAGACAATGTTATATTCAACACAAAATAACAGTATGTCTGTGGTTTCATGTCAGTTGTTCATAAAAGGATTCTAAAAATAGTCAGGAAAGGTTCAATTTTGTCATATTTATGCAATGTAATGTAATCGATGCTTCAGTTTTGTTATCTGTTTTACTGTATATTGGTATCTGGGTATTGATGTTTTGACAACACTACAGTGAGCCGCTGCAAAACTTCAAATAGCCTAGTATTAGTTTAAGGTATTGTTTTTAAAGTGGTCCTGGTTCTAAAGTGGTAAAAACAGAGTCATTACTCTTTGTTGACTGCAGCTACTTTCAAACCAAATGGATGATCAAGGATGAGCTGGAATAGTGTGTTTGCCTCTTCAATCACAAAATATCAACATGTCACTTTGGGTGTTTGGGAGGTTTAGCAGCAGCCTCCAGCTGCACAAAAGGTTAAGGTCACAATGACAGTTCCAAAATAATGTCCATCTATCTGCAAAGGAGGCCGGGGCTCAGTTAGTAGAGTTAGTTGTCCTAAAAAACAGAGGTGAGTTGATGGTTGTAATCCAGCAACCAGTTCTTCAAACTGCCCTTGTGTTTTTGACAAGACTCTTGCCAAAAACAACTGAAGGGTAAACAGACGTAGTAGCATAAAAAAATGACCTTGTAACGTAGACATCTTGAAAAAAACAGAGTTTGAAGTGTTTTTGTTTGTGCATAAGGCCCTTCATGGTCTATTGCGTCCACTATTTAGTCAGACACACCTCTGAAAACCAATTGTAGTCGAATTAGCAGTACAATTATCAGTTCACAAAAGCTGCATATATTTAGATGATAGAATGGTCTCTGCAAAGCAATCAGAATACTTATTTTACAAAATCATGCAGCTCTAGATTGTGAACTTTAGCTTAACTTATAAAGCACAAACTCCATCTTGGCATGTGCCGCTATGAGGTTAATCGGGTGGGCGGACCAATCACAGAGCAGCATTGAAGTTTGTGCAAATGTGTTACAAACAAATCAAAACAAAGAGACGCTCTTCAGCCTATTTTAGCGTCAGTTTTGTTTGTGGAAGATGTGCAGAAGGTCCATAAGTGCTACCCTGGCCATAAGCGCTTTGTGTATTTATGGACAGGGCAGATGTTCTGTGCTTTTCTCTCTTTTTTTGTGAAGCACTTTGTCCGTCTAATGGCTATTGGAAAGTGTTGCAAATACATTATGGATGACTGATTGATGAAAAGTAGTAGCTGTAACCACTAATAAGCAATTTATATTTATTAATTTAATTCACATTTGTGCCATACTTGAACCTCAACCTCAGTTAGAGCATTTGAATGGAAAAGATGGTGCAGGAGAAACCACCCGTGTGACTAATGAGACCTAAGAACAGCAGCGCTAGTCCTCCACACTCACTGTAAATCAATGAAATGACACAGCATTGCTCAGCGCCATTTGAATAAAAAGAAGTGCTTATGTAAAGTCATGGAGAAGTGCGTACCTGTTTGAAGAGAGTTTTGTTTTCAGAGGCCACAGAGAGATGAGAACAGCGCTCCCACCTGCGGCTAAATAAAGACCTGAGGAGGGACTGAAATAGGACTAAACGGTCAGACACCAACAAACAGGACAGTGCTTTGAAAAACATCTAATACTACAAGATTATGGTACGAGAAGTTAGAGGAGAAAAGTAGAAAAGCATTTACTTCAGAACTAAAAATATGTAAAAAGTAGTGTGGTAATAGTGGAGCTAGTCGAGGCAGTAAGAAGATAGTAGTAGTATATTAGAAATAGCAACAGTAGTAGTACTGATAATTGTAGTAATAGTGGTATTAATGACAGTAGTAGTGGTAGCTGTAACAGTACTAGTAGTGGGAGTAATGGTAGTAGTAGTAGTTCTGGTTACAGTAGTAGTAATAGTAATAATAGTACTAGTAGTGGTGGTAATAGTACATAACTGTAGCAGCAGTAGTTGTAGTAGTTCTCTTTATAATACCATCATTCTTAGATAAATTCTCTCTGTTGCTGAATTGATTATTATAAATATTTGTTCAAACCTCGTGGAGGATTTTGGCACCGTGGCTCTTTTCCCCATCCCAAGTCCCTCTGGTTCTGCTGGGTAAATCCATCACTGGACTCTCATAACACGACATAATGTGACAGGATTATGGACGAACCGTCAGGGAGACATAAAACACACACATCCTGTACTTTACCACGGACACCAATGAGCCAGGGACAGGACTTTCTTTTGGTTGGGTTTGCCGTCATGTCCTTTTTCACTACATTCAGAAATCTCCTCATTGGTCTTTCTCTAGGGTTGTCAAAAATATCGAAAATCAGATACTAATTGCTACCGAAGCCAGTATCGAAGTTAAGATACTTGATACTAAAAAGGGCACATTCACAGGACAGAAATGGGAACCTACCTGGACCACTGAGGGATTACACAGATATAGGGCCACATGGGAATATAAAAGAAAGTACAATGATTTAATGTTGAAAATGTCATTCTATTGTCTAATTCTGTTCATTCAAAAATAAAAGATCAAATCCAATTGAAAGGTCCAACAAATATCGTCCATAAAAACTGCCATGTGTCTGAAACCCAAGACGGCATATGGCTCAGCTGTTACTGTTGTGTGATTTACTTTGGGATTGGCTGCATTTATATCCGCATATCCTTGTACACATATTAGTGACAGTCACATTAGTCATTTGTCTTGTTTGGTCACACAGAAACGCTCTCCCACGCAGGTTAGCCAAGCATCGCACACTCCAGCCTCAGTATTAACGCATATCCGCCTTGCATCCTGTCAGGCGCACGTATGGAGAAGGTTAAAGGGTTAAAGGGACCGGGTACATGGCGCTCACATTTTACATATGGCTGGTGATGTGCAATATGTCCGCGAATGTAGCTCAAAGTCCTGCCGTTTGTCTGAGGAAGTGAAGGCAGGGGAGTGAACCAGACCTCCTCTCACTGTAGCTCCATCAGCTGCAGAGTAGTGTTCACAGAGCCAATGCAGAGTTCTGTCTGTCACACTCCGCCTCTGACAACTCCAGAAAGTCTCTAAAAGGGGTCAACAAACTGAAAACAGTGTATCCGCAATCTCATGCCCAGGCCCCTTCACCTGTCCACCGCTTTGAAGTCAATAAAAGTACAGTACAGAATATTCAGCAGTACAAGTCAGAGAAAGGGATAGAATTACTTTTTTTACATTTGCAGTTGTTCAATTGCACACTAACCCTGCTTTGCAAGTAAAGTCAGGGGTTTCATAATAATACTTGATTTCAGGATTTTGCAAGTTTACTTATTGAATGAATATTGAACTGCCCAGTCTTAAATTCAGCACAAGTTCACAGAATCCAAGCTCCTAAACTACGGTAAACATCCTTAGCATATTTCTGCTCAGAATACTGGGTGACAGACAGATACAGTGAGTGTTCTGAACATGCAGCCGACAGAACACACCAGAATGTGAGTGAGCTCCGCCCTCAGAGAAACGTCTCCTCAGAGCTGCTCCACCTGCACATGAAAATGGCCCACCTGAAATGCAAAAGGAGGTTTCATAGCCCTGTATTTTTGGCAATATCCCCATCCCAGGAGTGAAATCCTAGTGTTTGGGAGTATTCTGAATCGAGTCACATTTTTGATTTGATTACTTAATACATGCTGTTTATTTACTATTTAATACATGCTGTTCTAAAAAACTACCACCACAACACAAAGACTTTAAGCTCTTAAGTCTTGACCACAGCATCACTTAGCTTCGATTTCTCAAAGAGGTCTATTTAAAGGTGCATTCACGCTCTATTGACTTAACCCAGGCGCGGGGCTTAGGCAAAGGTCAAAAGCTAACAGTCAATGCTACAGGAAATGATAATTATGTGTGTATGTGTGGGCATACAGCCATAGAGTGAGTGCTACGGGTTGTTTCTGCACATTAGCACAGAGCAAATACACGGGGACTATAAGGTCAAACATCATGGACACTTAATGGATTCTATGTAGTACAATGAAGTGGTCCCTAGTCAAATCCATTTACGTACGTCGATTTGTTTGCATCTCAAAAACACACCTGAAGTAATGGTTTTGTTTCAGTGATTTGCTGAATGTCACACCCCACTCTTTACCTCAATATCACGCTATACTGTCCTGTCAAATAACTACAAGGGGAAAAGAGTAAACAAAAACTTTCACTTCAAAGTATCCATGTTAGTGTCTTACAAACAATAGCCATGTAACTATATAGTTTACTTCCTACTACTGCAAAGGCACATAATCCAAGTATTAGTATACTCTGAATATTTTAAATATTGTATCAATTATCTTATGTTATAAAACACTACAGAAGAAAACTCGATTTGATACTAAGGAATAGACACAACAGTCAATACAGATTCCCATACCACAATGATAATAAAAACACTCTTTCTTTTAGACAAGAGGTGATTTTCAACATTAAATCACAGTACTTTCTTTTATATTATGTTGTGGTCTTATATCTGTGTAATCCCTCAGTCATCCAGGTAGGTTCTAAAGTTGTCCATGGGCATATACTAGTTTGTGTACTCTTATACTTGTTCTCATACAGCTCAATATAATTCTGAAACTATTCAGGAAAGACTCATTTCAGTCCTGTGAATGTGACTTTTTTGGATCAATACCTGCTCAAATGAGTGTCTAGTTTCAGTACTAGTTTTAGTATTGATTAGGATCTGATTTTTCAATACTTTTAACTACTTTAAGTATCAGAAGATGTACCTAATAAATTGAACAGCTGTGTATCTTGAGCGTAAGCATGGCTCACATTTATATAATACACTTCCCACCCACCATAAAACACAGCAACCAGAACAGCAACTTAATTGGCCATATAAAACATACATACAACACATGATGGGTCTAAAGCATGGTAAGCCCACACAGTACAAACAAGAAGGCTGCAGATTTCATATTTTCACAATACAAACCCTGAATACTCTTAAGCCCTTCAATAGAACCATAAATAAAAAGCTTGTCTTTTAACCTGCATTCAATCACTGTATGGCTTATTTGCGAGAAAAAGTGCATCGTGTATAGGAGGTGGAAAATTGTCGCTCAGACGTGACTGAAAATCTCATTATTATGGCTGTACTGTTGAGACCAAAGTTAAAAGCCACAAAACTCAAACACGAACAGGACTGGGTATGCGTAACCATGGAAACTGTTAGGTCAGCTGCGACAACAAAGGCGGAAAAGGCTAATTTATGTTTTAGAAAGAAAAGTCAACTCATAAAAAGTGCTTTTCTCTCGCTCCAACCAACTCTCTGTGCTCGTTCGTGACCACAGCACACACACACACACACACACATATTTGAGGGATTTGAACTGCCAACCTTCACGTTACATAGGCCCAACCAGGTACTTCCATTATCCATTATCTTAACTTCACAATTCCAAACAATTCCAATGAAAGGTATTCCTATCATTTTTAAGTTTTGGAAATAAAAGAAATACAGTCCTTTGTCACTGGAAAAAAAATATACATAAACTGTACATCTTTCCTGTTGAGGGGGTCTGTCATCTGCTTTTCTTCATGGATATGTTCTGGAATGTTCCACAATATGGCATTAAGGCGACATCACCAGGACATGTCACGGGTCAGATCTTTGGAGAGGCAAGCCCACTCACTGTAAGAATGCATGTAATAGCAGTAAAAACACCTGTCATTCAAATACATGCAAGACTGATATGATGTTTAATGTCATACTGTGGAACTTTCCGGGGTAAGCATGCAGCATGGAGACATACAATTGGAGAACTCACCCCGTAAAAGCTACCAAAATAGTTAAATGCTATAAATGTTTTTATTAATAAACAAAACTTTGGCTGTTCAGTAATCAGTAAAATATATATTTTTTACCAAACTCAGTCAATCACAATCAGCTTTTACCAGCCTCATTACCGAAAACACAACAGTAGTTTGTTTTTGTCCCTGGGCGAGCACAGATTTGGCTGATGTTGCTAATGAGCAGCTTGAGTTGACACTAAAATGCTGAGAGCCGTACACATGTGTGTGTGCGTCATTAACAGGAGGCTGCTATTGTTATTTACCACATTCTGACACGACGTGGGAGGCAGAGCAAAACAATTATCTCTAATCGAAGCTGCGATGACACTACTGAAACACGAGTAGGTTTGCCTTCAGCAACATAACTGGCATTATCAATGAAAACAGCTCATTTCACCTGCTGCATTTGGACCAGCAGCAGAGCACATTTGTTTACAAGACAAAAGAAGTGACAGACAGTGAAATCATTGTACAGGGAGACAAGACTGGAGCAAAAACATTCAGTTACTTGCATGTTGCAAAACAGGCTTTCAAATAGTTAAGAGCAAAAACTTTTTACCCCAGTTACATCTGGGGTGTGATGTTAATGAGGAAATGTGTTAACCTGGCTCACACAGACTGATGTGTGTATCACTCTGAATTGAGTGATACACACTCAGGGCAGTCAGTTGAAAGAAACTATCTGCCCCAAGTAAAAACAGTCCAATTTGACTGACTAGTGTTCGCTGTAAAAATGATCCCTGCTAAAATAAAACGACTGCCCTCTAGTGCCCTCAGTGAAATTGTCCTGAAGCTAAGAAGACTACCCTTTGTGCCCAATCAAAAGAAGTGAATGAGTGAAGCCTCTGGTCCTCACCGATCATTCATCATCTCACCCTGAAGAAGGTGCAAGCCGACATGCGTCGGTGTGTTTTTAATGCTTCCTGCCCACTCAAAATAAAGGCTTTTAAATATTTTGTAACTAAGTGAGTGCCTGATATTTTTCTTTTCTTTTTCTCAATGTATTTTGGGGCTTGATATTTACCTCGTGTACAATTTCTTTGCAATAATGGGGATATTTTTTGCCATTTTTATGCAATAACGTAAGATTTGAGCTGTAGAGGGTAGAATAAACAACTTATATGCCTAATTATTAGTTCATTCTGCTATTTGTTGCAACTCAGGCTTATAAAGATAAAGTAGATTTAAAATCCTTTTATCCTGCTTTGTGTCAATGCCATAAAGTAGTTTCAATATTATCGCTTATTGCAATATTTCTCTGTGGCGATATATCGTGTTCAACATTGGTTATTGTGACAGGACTATGATTGGAACCAATGATCAAAAGGTTCAAACAAATACTTCAAATGCTGATTGGTGGAAGCATCACAACAGCAGAACAAGCCAAAAAATGTAACTGGAGTTAAATCCATTTGGAAAAAAAAAACAAAAACACAAGCATCTTGCACAAAGAGCTTCCTTCTGCACATTTTTCAAAAACAAAATCTGTATTTTTGCTGAAACAGACCAAAGTGCGTTCGTCAGCGTCGCCATCAGACTACAGCCTGAGTCTAAGATGGATTCTAAAGTGTATCGTTTCCTTGGTTAGGCAAGGAAGTGGGTCTGGAACTCAAGAAATCATGTCTCCTTGATTCATGATGGGTGTGATTGACAGACAGGTTAACCAATCAGAGAAATGCATGGTCCATTTGTGTCAAAACAAACAAGTTAAAAAAAAAAAGGACTGATAAAACAGCACGGGTTTCTGCAGAATCAACAACCAAAGCACTAAACTCTTTCATATCTGAGCTTTAAAAAAAAAAAAAAAAGTTATATATTTAGTTCTGAATGATATGAGAATATTTAAGAGATGGCTTCCGCATTTGAAAGACATACTACAAATTAGCAGCTGTGATTGACATGCCCCAAATAAACAGAAAGTAGGAGGAACTGTCTGATTAGGCAAGTATATTATGAAACCAGCACTTTTTTGAAAATAATCTAGTATTTTTAGACAGATTTAAATACATATTTCATCCTTTCATGGTTTAAAAATGGGCCAATGCAGTTTTAATATCAGGGCAAAGGCTTGACAAGGGCATTCAGTCTGGTGCAGGTGATGAACTTTTAAAACATGGAGCAGCTCTAGGGCCCTCCCTAGAGCTGCTCCATGTTAGAAAGACTAAATATACTCACTGGATTACACAAACATCCCAGCACAGGGATGCTAATGTTTTTGGTCAATAGCTGCTGATAGGCTGTTAGTGGGTGGTACTGCAGCAAAAGTCAGAGATACTGAAGATCCAGTACAGGATTTTTGGTTCTAGGGCTATTGGGTGACTAGAGCGATACTAAAATATATCAGGAATACTGACAAATATAGTAGACAGGCCTAAACAGGAGTGTCTTGTGAATGCCATTATACCACTAACACAATAACCCTAAAGCAGGACCAACACCAACCAAAAAAATATTCTATATGTACAATACTGTTAGCTAGAGCTACAAGAAATAAATGATGATGATTAATTCACTCTACAGCTCAAATTTTCAAAAAAAGGGAAACATGACACATATTTGATAGTTTAAAAATATTAATTATGAATATATTCTTACTATCGTTGTGGTCATGCTTCTCCTTACAGTTGCTCTGGATTCTAAACAATCTGTATCGGCATCGGTCATAACAGTCAATCTTTATTTAAAATAGAAGATATGCACAAAATAAGGTAGCCTATTAGAAATAAAAATACACTTTGACTAAATATGGACAGAAAATACTATTTATTTATTACTTTGAGTGACATCAAACTCAACTACGACAACCAAGATACTAAAAAAAACAGATATTAATGTACAGTCTGAACTATTTCAAGACCAGTTCATCCTAAAATGTACTAAATGTGTTTTATTTTGAAGTTACTGTGCATTCTAATTATGTAATAAGAATTTCTGACTGGTGAAGACTCAAATCCTCAACGTACAGCATCATTTGATACGATGTCTGAGTATGTACCTGTTTATGCATAGTTGCTGTTGAAATAGTTTGTCATAGGTGTTATGAGAGGTCACATCAGGGCGTAGTACACGGAACAATCAAACTAATTGTATTTGGCACATAAACACTGAAATAAGACGTGAATGTAAAAAAATAGCTGTAGTAATGGTTGTCACCATTAGAAGAAAACAGAATAAATGTTTATGGTGTGAAGTCAGGTCGGAAATCAGTAAGAGACAATAGACCAGGTAGAGTCGTAAAAGAAGTTCTTTATGTGATCAGATTTAAGGGAGTTACAAGCAGGAGATACACAGAAGACATGCGAGGATAGAAAAAAAAGCAAGCTCTAAGAGGTCACAGTTCGGTCTTTATATATGTTGGAGAGAATAAAACAACCAGAGTGTGTTACATATATGGAGTGTTGTTGACTTCCTTGTGAGCCAAAAATAACAGAAAGGTAAAAGGGCAGAATTTGAGAAGTACTGGTTGCAACCAAGTGTTCCCACAACCGTTAAATTTAGCGTATGTGAGAACAGGTGAAGGTTAACCTTGCCTAGAAACAAAATGCATGCTTTCATGGTGTTCATCATTTATACTCAGTGACAGTACAAACTTGAAGATAGTGTATGCATGTTGTACAGTTTAAATTATCTAATTGCTCTAATAGTACTAGATGCTGGATATATTGATATATTGATTTCAAGATATGTAAAATCTGACTATCAAGCTTATCATCTACAATTAGAAAACAGGCAGCAAAAACAGATGATTAAAAAGACCACGTAATCTCACTATGTTTCAGCACATGAAACTGATTGACAAAATATTACCTAGTCAACCACTGCTAATTAACACTATAGGTTCATTGTGTTAGGATACAATTGCTAGTATCATCAAAAGGTACTACTACAAATACACCAAAGTACTTGTATAATGTTAAGGAAAAGTTACTTACCACACTAAATGTAGCCTTAAGACCTACAAGGACCACTGACACACCTACCCAAGTTTAGATCTTAACCTCAATTAAATTGTAATGCTAAAATAAGTTTTTACCATTTTTAACTAATGATCTTTCCATATCTTCTTACAGCCTCTGAGATCACCTCACTGAAGGAAGTGGCTAAATGGTACGGGACCACTCAGTTTGGACTTCCCATCTGAGGAAGACCTGAGGAGGACCAGGACGCTAATGGAGAACCTAAAATCCCTCGACATCTTCCAATCTCACCTGGAAGTCTAACATCGCAAAAGAGTGGTCCGAAATTTAGAGTTGCTGTTTAAACAATGGCTGAATGAGACGTGCTTGCCAATGAATGTTCCGGAGTATGTCACAGAACAGGTTGGTGGCAGAGTTGTCCCATTTGGATCCTACGCTTTTGGCAGCAACACAAAGGGAGCTGACATCGACCTCCTCGGGGTGGGACCAGGCTTTGTCCAGAGAGCCGATTTCTTTTCATCTTTTGTGAAGAAACTGAAGACCCTCAGTTATGATGGAATAGCCATTGACATGGTTTATGCTAAAAATTAACCAGAAAAGCATTAGCGACAAACTGGTTCTGATGGATGTTGTTCATCTGCAAGGACTGGACATACATTGTGTGAGGAGTCTACAAGGCTACCGAGTTACACAGGAGATCATTAGCTTGGTGCCAAATATCTTCACATTCAGAGTAGTGCTAGCCACAATAAAACACTGGGCGAAATGCTACAACATCTACTCAAACAAGATGGGATTTCTGGGCGGAGTTGCCTGGGGAATCTTAGTCGCCAGAGTATGCCAGCTGTACCCTTACGCAACCGCAGTTTTGGTGGCTAAGTTCTTTAAGGTCTTCTCCATGTGGCAGTGGACTTTCCCCATCTTAATGAAGAACCATGAGGAGCACAACTTGAACTTTCCAGTGTGGAATCCCAAAGTGAACGCGAGAGATCCGTTTCACCACATGCCGATCATCACGCCGTCTTATCCGCACCAGAACTCCGCTTTCAACGTATCGGCCTCCCACTCTGAAGATCATCATGGAGGAGATCAAGCGTGGACACATCATAATGGCCCGTAATTTTTTTCCAGCATTACAAACATTATATTGTGCTGCGTCCTAATGCTACTACACAGACCCAGCATCAAGTATGGGCTGGTTTTGTGTAGTCTGATTGAACAAGGAGTGAAGAATATGTTTGGGGATAGTCAGAGGAAGCAGGTCGTCATTTCCACAAGCTTATCACTCAACACCTGATTGGATTAACTTGTCTGTCCCTAGCAGTTGCTTCCTTATGGTTCTTATTCAATGAAACATCTTTTAAAATGTACTAATAGAGGCAATAAAGGCAATTTTCACACATACACTACTAGGCAAAGGTTTGGACACACCTTCTCCCCTTATGTTTACTACATACTACATTTTAGATACAGAATACATCAAATATACTGTATGAAGAAGATGTATGGAATGTAGTAAAGGAAAAAAGTGAAATAACTAAGATTTTATATTCAAATCCCTCAAAGTATCCATCCTTTGCTTTATTATGGTTGAGTTAATCTTTTGTTTACTACATTCCATATGTGCCCATTCATAGTTTTGACACTTTCCGTGAGAATCTACAATGTAAACTGTCATGAAAATAAAGACCAATAAATAAAAAAGTGAGTCCAAACTTTTGACTGATAGTGTAGCTGCTTAAAATAATACTCTGTACGGAATAAAAAGCATTTTCCCGAACTAGAGAAAATATGAGTCAGGTACAAGTAAGCCAATGAACTGCTTATCCCTTCCCAAAACATGTTCTCATTAGGTAGTTGGGATGAAACGCATAAATCAAACAGTAACTAGTCAAAAATAGAGCAAATGTCAATATTATTCCCATGTACTAATAACTAATTCATACTATAATGAACACAGTTTACCTGCGTTAAGTCATATTTCATAACTACAGGTGCATAAAACTGTAACATGATGGAGTGCAGCTGTCATGGGGATCAAACGTGTAGGGGGCGCCCCGAGAGAAGTCCAATTTACACAAACCCAGTCTCTTTCCTCAGCTCATTACGCCATGTCCTGCGGGGCTCGAGTAAACATGTCTCGTATTGAATCCATTGATTTTTCTTTTTTTTTTTTCTCTCTGATAATCAATACTGGCCTGGAGGCTTTAGCGTGGTGGTGTCTGGTGAGAGGGGTGGATGGACGGAGAGGTACGAGGGGGCGTAGGGTTGGTGTGCTAGAAAAGAGAGAGAGAGAGAGAGAGAGAGAAGAAAGAAAGAGAGAAGAGAGTTAGATAGATATAGATATACAGATAGAGAAAGTGAGAGATAAAGAGATAGAAATATATAGCTAGAGATATATAGATAATGATATATAAAGATAGAGAGATAGAGAGCGATAGAGAGATGGAGAGAGATAGGGAAAGAGAGAGAGAAACAGAGAGAGAGAGAGACAGTGATAGAGAAAGAGAGAAAAAGAGATAGAGATATATAGGTAGCAAGATATAGAGAGAAAGAGAGAGATAGAGATGTATAGATAGAGATAGTGAGAGATAAAGATAGAAATAGATAGATAGATAGAGAAATGGAGAGAGATAAAGACAGACAGAGACAGCGATAGAGAAAGAGAGAAAAAGAGATAGAGAGACAGAGATAGAGACAGAGATATATAGGTAGCAAGATATAGAGAGAAAGATAGAGATAGAGATGTATAGATAGAGATAGCGAGAGATAAAGACAGAAATATATAGACAGACAGACAGATAGATAGATAGATAGATAGATAGATAGATAAGACAGAGAAATGGAGAGAGATAGAGAAAGACAGAGATAGAGAGAAACAGAGAGAGAGACAGCAATAGAGAAAGAGAGAAAAAGAGATAGAGAGACAGAAACAGAGATAGAGACAGACAGAGAGTTCAAAGGCGTGGAGCTGTGCCCCGTTTACTCAAGCTGTTCAATCAAACTGAGTGGGGATGAAACAGCTGGGCCTGCTCCGGCGTCTTCAAACACGGCTCACGGTGCTTACAGGCGTCATCGTATACACAGGAGGAGATAGGGATGCTTAAGAGATAGGCCTGGTGGTTATGTGGCACGCTGAGAGAGGGGGAGAGCGAGAAAGAGAGCAAAAAAGAAAGAAAGAGAGCGAGAGTACAATGTAGAAAGGATGGCATAGATTGTTTTCTTTATACTGATTCGAACTTGTTACATTTGAAGATTTTTCTTAAAAAAACAGCATAATATGGGCCCTTTATCTATATTGTTTCCTCATCAAAAACATCCTTGGAGTTGTGTTTTGTTTCATTCACACATGTTTAAACAGAAAACACCTTGTGATGTCATGTGGTAATACAGGAAGCGCTCCACTGTGTTTTTAAACCCCATACACCTTCACTATCATTTGGGTCAATTTAGCTCTGGAATTGACAATCTCTGCTGAACTAAAGGTAAAAGGTTGCTATTAACTTGAAAACTACCGCTTCATGAATGGAGAATTTTGAGCTTTGGAGATGTAGACAGACTAATAATAAAGGGTTACTCAAACATGTGTGAATGAAACAAAACATAAAAGCAAAAAGTCCATGTTATTCCTCCAAAGTCTGAACTCTGCTCTGGCAACTGAGGAATGCTGTTGATCTCTCAGTTAAAAAGACCCAATCTGATTTATTTCAAATGACTGGATCTAACATTTGATTGCTTACACAACCCGATGTGCCGTCCTGGGCGAGCTGATGAGAGTTTAGAAAATTCTAGATGTGCTGAAAACTAAAAATCTCAAAATTATACGGTAAAGGGACAAAGAAAGAGAGGGAGTTTAGACCTATTATTCAAATTAAATATAGTTGGTTGCTGTTAAAGTCTTACTCTGTGTTGTGTCCTTGGGCAAGACACATTACCTATCCTTCCTGCGACACTGCGCAATAACTATGGTCAGAGAACCAGCTGATTAACCCCTGGACAGCTGTAATTAGAGCAGTAACGAACCAAACCACCAAGACAAAGCACTGAATAAATAATGCACAAATCAATGAGAATATATGGTAGTATATGAGAAAAAAGCTAAGATGTAAGCATTATTAATATGGAAAATTACCGTCATACAGAAGAAATTAAACTGAAAGCGGATTTTTCTTTTTTTTTTTTTTTTTTTTTGACACATTAGCAGCACAATCGCAAATGCCATAAATCATTTCGTAGGGATCATGAACCACTCTGTGTTGGATAATAGGCAGCGTTATGTAATGTTTCTGAAGTGTAATGTCTCCAAATGACACAGGAGCATCAGTCAGTTTCAATTGTGCTTACCTGGGCTAAAACACAGCGCTGTGACAGGGCAGGGGTCAGCTATGGTGCATGTTGTGTAATAGTAGCTGTTCATGTCAAGGTACTGTCATCACCATGTTTTTCTCTCTACACCAATGGACAACGCGCGCTATCTGAAGCATCTTTCTGCTAATCAAGCCTCAAGCGCCCTCAGCACACTTTTAATTTGTGACAAAATATGGGAGCGCACTTCAACACATGTGCTGTTAACAAATGAGTAACATGTCAAAGAATGACTCTGGAGTGGGGTTGAAAATGATATGGAAAAACCATGTGGGTAATACGAGTATGTGTAATGTGAATGAAGCGCAACAACCTGCCCACCTTGAAGCTCTTGGTCTTTGTTTTTTTTTTTTTGTTTTTTTTTTTAGAAATTTCAGAAATCATTTAAAATCATCTTCTGAAACATCAAAAACTGTGAAATTACAAATACATTTAGCAGTTTTAGTTATAAATCATAGTATGCAACGTTCTGGAAGTGGAAAGTCAACCGCAGAATTCCACTAAAATGGAAAGTTAAAATCATTCTTTTGAACATTCGCCAAGGAAATAGTTACCACATCATTAGTTAGCCTCCATTGTACCTTTTAAATCCAAATATTAGAATTTTTTCAAAATGTCTAAAGGTAAAAGTGGATGGGATTTTTACTTGGGGCAGGAATGTTGAGCTCCATAGGAAGAAATTGTAAGAGTGCTGGCTGCAGACCTCCACCCAGAGGACCTGAAGGCTCTACCAGCAGCTGAATGAAATAATGACACACTTCTACCAGAGTATATTAACACATCATTACTGCCATTGTTAAATCATTTATATTTGACAACTATTGTGGATCTGGATATGGTAGCCTAATGCGCATGTTCCTGTTCAAGTATTATTTATTCTATATGTAAGGTTACAAACCCTTTCCCTAACCTAAACCATTACAGACACCGAGTCTACGGCCACATGCACGGACAACCTACTATGCTATATTACATCATTGTACATTACCTTATGTCTTATGGTATTTACAAAAGCAAAACTGAGAGAGACACAACACAACACAAAAATTTGTGGATTTAAGATGAATAATTTATTAATTTTGGTGATTAAATGTATGATCTTTAGTCTGTCTTCACTACAATAAAATAACCTTTCAACACGAGCTTTATCGCCTTACATTTTCTTTAATAAACAGCCGACTAAGGCAACAGATGATAAAAGGTGTAATTAAATACTTTCTACAGAGCAAACTAATGAAAAATAGTCAAGACCTGTGGATAGACAGTTAGTCATGTGAGGGTCCTCTGGGGTAGGGCCCTCTGGGTAAAGGTCTGCAGCCAAACTGTTGAGGAAATATTCTTTCCATGAATTGTAACATTGACAAATCTAAATAATTTCCACATAATTAGCACAATGAAAATGGCCTAACAACTTGTAGTAGCAGCTTTTGAGAGGAGCAAGACAAAAACGACACCTACCTACCAAGTGTCAGAATTTTATAGACTTTGTTATTTTACCTTACCCACGCAATCATGTATTTAAAAATAATGAAATTGCAGAGTATGTTTCCAATTTGGACAGGGATGGTTGATGATGCTCACAGTGAAACTGAAATGCTGCTACTATCTGCTTATTAAAATAAATTGGCCAGATTTGTAGTTGAACATTTGGCTGGGAATACTTCAAGATAACAAGGTCTAGGAATAAAAGGGGGAATTGGGCACTTAGCTTGAAATGAGTTCTGCCTGATTGTGATTTTCTGTAACAAATTTTAACCTTTGTACAACTAATTCTTCAATGAAATACATAGCGATTGGTAACAGACATTGGTACTAATTATACCAAGAGTTGCAATTGGTAAAAAATTTACCAAAAGCCTCAAAAGTCTACATTCAGTCCATGGCATCAAAATAGTGTCAAACGCCTCTAGTGTGTGTTAACCCAGTGCTCCTGAAGCCACAGTCTAAACGCACAGTTATGTGTTTCTGAAACTGAGATTATAATCCTCCATAGGCATATTTTCATATGAACATGTCTAGATCATGTTTACATCTTTTTTTTACTGTAACCAAATTAGGGATTGTCCGACATAAAGAGTTTTTCAGCTGATACCGATATGATATGATGACCGATATTTGTCTTTGGTGTAGGCAATAACTGATATTTGCCAATGCCAAGTAAGGCTCACATGTTGGAATAAAATTATTGTTAAATTGTTTTAATTAAGTCTTCATGTATTATTAAAAATAATAGTTTGTAACAAAAAAAGATAAAAAATATTTGGGATATAATTAATTTGTTGCATAATTTATGATGACTGTATAAACATACAGCCACAACTTCCATATTCTTTTTCTATTGCAACTCATGGCAAAAGGAGAAATTCAATTTATCAACTGGACAAAAGTTTATTTGGTTGACAACGACCGAGGGATTCTACACACATCTATTGCAACTCACTAGTCTGTTTATGCGCTGGAGACAAACTTGGAATGACACATGAGAATGACATGTTGCACAGAGAATGAAGAAAATGCTTTAGGTGGAGTTAGAGTCACTGTAATACCCAGATACTAATGGATACTAATAGTACTATAAAAACTAGATAATTATTAGAAAAAAGCACATAAGACAAAAATGAACTATTCCTGAATAACTTTAGAACAGTCATTGATCTAGATCAGAACTAGCAAAAGACCACATGGTGACTTTAAAGAAACTAGAATTTTACATTGAAAATTACATTCTACATGATTGTCCTGTCAAAATGGTAGAGAATATTGAAATTTTCGTATTGTGACAACATGCTTGAATAAGGACTAAACCAGGTCAAAGGTGTGATTAAGCATATCTAAACAAGGAAACTAGATCTAAAACTGTCAAAGCACTGCTGTTACTCAACCCACAGCTTCACAACCACTTCAAACATCATCAGCTGCTTCGTCTACGATGACATGCACTGGCCCCTCCCCCTCACACCCCTCCTCCTTTTGGCCCCTCCCTCCGCCTCCTCACCTCCTCCGTCCATCTCCATCCATCCACCCAGCCTCTCACATGTTGCAGAGTGAGTGCCATGCTGCTCGGAGGATGAGGCTTGCTGCCATGTGGGAATTTCTACCAAAAAATCTGCCATCCAAGAGGAGGATCGATTTGAGCTTGAAAAATTCTGGAGATAGTACAAGATTGCTTTGAAACTTTTTCTTACGAGTCCGTGTAACAATTTTTCTCTTTTAATACTTCTCAAAACGGCTTTTTAAAGCTGACTACCATCGGATGTACCCAAGAATTTATCTAGGTTTGAAACTGACACAAAGAAGATCTTAAAACACTATGCAAAGCTTTACGACTGGACTAACTCTTCTCATCAATTCTAAAAAAAAAGTTGAAAACCTTTCTTTAGCAAACTTGGACTAGACATTTTTCACAATTCAAAATTTCTTACATAAAAATAGCCATTGTACCTACCAAGTGGTCCCATCTTGAAACTTGTTTGGAGAGCGGATCGCGACGTACTTAGCAACTGGTGAGGATGAGCGCTGTTGCGATGACCTACGTGTATTTGGCGAGAGTGTTTTTCAGCTCGTTGGAGAGGAGGAGAGGAGCGAGGGAGCAGGGGAGGGGACGAGGAGGAAGGAAGCAGTGAGAGTGGACCAAGGTGTGAAGATAGGAGGCAGGAGACACTGGAAAGGCACTGGGGAAGTCAAGTCTGAGAACTCTCCAAAAAAAAAAAAAAAAATTCGTCAAGATTTTTCTCCCAGATTGCGAGGTGAGTACATGGATGATTTTCAATTCTTCTTGGCAGGAATTACAACTTTGGAAGGATATTTCGCAGGTTAATGAATAGTGGAAAAAGTGCTGTGTATCGTCAGTTGTCATCCCAGGCTTACTCAGTCCACTCCAGGCTGCATAATATTATTGTCTGGTACGTTCTTGTACAACTGTGAATGTTTATTCTATGGTCAGGATGTGCACAGAAAGGAATATTAGACGTGGCATCAATCAAAGTCAAAAGGTATTACAATTGGTAAGACCTTGGCTACATGGTATTTCAAGTTGAAGGCTGGCAAACTCTCACCTTGTATTTTCAGATAAAAATTAATTTGTAAAGTGCTGTGTGCAAAGCTAATGAAGGACATCTATGCCAGGAATTCAATTCTATTACAGGCATATTTCAACTAGCTGTGTTTGGAAACTGTAAGCAATGTCACTGCAGTTATACAAATGTAAAAATGATCATTGTAAACAAGGAGTAAACTGGCTATGATCCAGGATTAAACCAGGACAAGGCAGCTAGGTAGACCTATAATCAGAGACAAATTAATTACAATTTTCTGTGTAATTAATTGAATTTTTATTAAGTCTTGTTAATGGAGAGGTCTACAGGCAATCCTACGACAGTATAAGTCGTAGGAGTTCAGACTTTTGAGGAAGAAATTTGGCTCTGAAATCAATTTGAGGGAAAATTCCACTATCTATATATCTATATCAATATATCTATATATACATACATACATATATTCCTCCATACCTCTATATATATCAGACTAGCAAAAACTATGTACTTTTCGTTTGGTTATTTGTACAAAAAAGTTGAAAATGCATTCTTTCAATGGCCAGCATCATAGCAAGGAGGCAAATCTGCACTGCTAAATTGAAACGTCATCCGAAAAGCAGAAATTTTCTCTCTACTTCAAGCTGCTAGTATTTGAAGATGAAAGTGTTGCTAGTGTCTGGAATCTGTGAGCGGCTTTATTTAGCATCCCACATCCTCTCTCCTCCATCTCCATCGGCATCTCTTTGCTGTCCTATCGTACTGATCCAAAGAACGACCAACAAAGCGGCTATGATGCTTTTTTTTTTATTTTTATTTTTCCAATGCAGCAGAGTCTAGACCTCATTCCTTCGCAGTATTGGTGCTTTCAAAAACGAATTAAGTATCTGTATTGACAGTGGGAAATGGAAAACCCAGAAATGAGATCAGGGTAAACCGGGGCTCTGCTATTAATTGGGCCGAAGCAAGCAGGAATTAACAGACAAAATGGAAAACAGGTTTTTAAAAACTACCAAAGTTGAACTAGAGCTACTTCTTCTTGATTAAAACAGGGATAATAATAATAATAATAATAATAAATAAATGCATAAACCTATCAACCACCAAAGCAAAAAAGCTGAAAAACCAGGAACAGTATCAAGACAAAACCAAATATTCATTTAGGACTTTAATGATCAAAGAAAGCAAATAAAAATGGTAAAGCAAGTGAAAGTAGCGTGCGCATTAACCCTGTTGTCAACCACTACAAACTACGCAATGAATTCTAGCAAACTTTAGCTTCCACTTTAAATTCTCAATGAAAACATCAAAGAAGTTACATAATTCTTATGGTATCTGATCCTTTGCAAACATCAATATCCCATCCTGAACGTGAGGGTTGACAGTCTGATGCCAGTTCTTAGTAGCCCATTTGATTATGATCTCCATTAGCTGTATTTGATTAGATCACAGCTACTTCTTCCTGGAGTCAGCATGCTGCCATTGTGTCCTTGGGCAAGACACTTCAACCGCCTTGCTTAGGTACGAGTGTGTCAAGTGAGTGGTCGATTGCCGGTGGTTGGGGGTGCTGTTGGCGTAGATTGGCAGCCATGTCTCTGTTAGCCCCAAGGAAGAATTAGCATTAGCAGTGACGGGAATAAATATATCTCTTTAGTTAAAGGTGCATTGCGCAACTTTTCTAGTGGAGTGTCTGTCACCTACTTCTTTCCATGGAGATGTTATTGCTTTGCCTGGAATGTTCAATGATGTGACATTAAACACATCTATCTATCCGTCTAGCATTTATTCATTACGGGTGTTTCTGTTCTATTCAAAAGTACAATAATTCTCTCTGTGAATAGGGTTGCCTCTCCACAGATCTGACCTGTAATATACCTTTAGCTAAAGGTATATATAGGTTTACCGTGATTCTACCGTGGAACATTCTAGACAAAACAATAACATTTCCATGAAGACAAGGAGGTGATGGACCCTAAATCAGAAAAGTTGGGCAATGCTTCTTTAAAGTTGCACTGTGTAACCTTTTGGTTGGGGGTCCGTCACCTGCTGGTTTCTATGGATATGTCATTGCTCTGCCTGGAATGTTCCACGGTATGACATTAAACAGCTCTACCTTACATTTATTCAATTACAGGTGGTTTTATAGCTAAAAAATACCTAGAAAACCTGTGAGCGGGGTGGTCCGGTTTTGTCTCCATGAAGATAGAAAGGTTTAATGCCATACTGTGAAACATTCCAGACAAAGCAATAACATCTCCATGGAGAAAAGCATTTGACGGACCCTCCACCTGAAAAGTTATGCAATGCACCTTTGAATTCCATATTTTCTGTATCCTTGACCTCATTCCATTGCTGTTTTGACACTTGCGTCCATGGTCTAATTCAAAATGTGTAATGACGCCGGAACATCGAAACACACAAGCGCGGGTGATTGGGCCGATTCGTCTCCGTTAGCCAAGCATCTCTGTGTTTGTCAATCCAGTTAGTTGAATCAGTGAAGGCCTAATGCTATTTGCCTCTGTCTTATTATGATTGAGACTTGATAGGTGCCCATTAGAGGCTGTGGTTAAACTTAGAGCTGCAGGCCAAGAGGATGGATACGTCTACTAATGTGTACTGATGAGATGGCCAAGTCGAGTGCAAGCTGTTTCCCATATTACTGAAAGTACGTTGGTCAAATTGAAGTTATACAAATCTCTTGGAGGTTTTGTGGTATCTGAGCCTTTGCAAACATCAGTATCCTATCCTGAACGGAGGGTTGACAGTCTGATGCCAGTTCTTAGTAGCCCATTTGATTATGATCTCCATTAGCTGTATTTGATTAGATCACAGCTACTTCTTCCTGGAGTCTGCATGCTGCCATTGTGTCCTTGGGCAAGACACTTCAACCGCCTTGCCTATGTACGAGTGTGTCAAGTGAGTCTGTCAGTGAAGTCAGAATTAGCATTAGCAGTATCAGGAATATTTCTAAACCAACTAAAATGAATCAAAACACACTCTAGCCACATGACAACTTTGCTCAAAAACACAACACCGGTGGATGGAAGTATTGCAACATGGTCATCCACAAATTGAATAACGAAATATTTGGGAAAGAATGCCTTGCGAAATCACTCAAAAATATTGCTAAAGGATCTCAGAAGTTGAGCGTTCAATACTTAGGCCACTGTTGTAGAATAAATTGAAGTTGCCTGAAAGATGAAGAAAAGAGGCATGTGGCTGGAGTTCTAATGCAGTAGAAGTTTATGGTCCAGGTCTGATGACGTAGGACTGACAAGGACTGAGCTGGCAGTGAGAGCCCTTAGTACTGCACAGAAATTCTCTAAGAGCCCCGTTTTGAGTTTTACCCCGTCTAAACTGAATTGGGAACTCTCTGCTCTTTGGTTCCTTAATGGACATAACAAACACTATGCAGACCCACTCATTGGGTAATTACTGCATGCTCAGCAAAATGCCCAAAGAAAGTATTCAGGGTGAGGGCATGGCAATACAGGCTTAAATAGTGAAAATAATACTGTGATAATGATATAGTTGATGATACCTATGGTTGCTTAAAGGTGCATTGTATAACTTTTCAGGTGGAGGGTCTGTCAAATGCTTTTCTCCATTGAGATGTTATTGCTTATCTGGAATGTTTCACAGTATGGCATTAAACCTTTCTATTTTCATGGAGACCAGACCAGACCAGACCAAGTTTCAGGGCAGATCTGTGGAGAGGCGACCCCACTCACAGTCAGAATGCCTATTTTTCTAAGAATTTTCGAGCGATAAACCCACTTGTAATTGAATAAATGTAAGGCAGAGCTGTTTAATGTCATAGTGTGGAACATTCCAGGCAAGACATATCCAGAAACAAGCAGGTGACGGACCCCCAACCAAAAAGTGACAAAAATGCACCTTTAATTGTGGCTTTTATAAAATATACTGTATGTGCAACCTGGTTATGGCCATTTAAGTTCTGAATCCACTCTGTCTCATCTTTTCCTTTATTAGCTCAAAATATTAGCGCCAACTTTCACTGACGCAAACTGACAGGGATCTAGAGACATCCTTTGGACACATTTGAGTCCACAGTCCAGTTCCTCGTTTTCAGTGGAAGGATTGTTTTAGGTGAGGCCAAGATTATCAATAGACACAGCATCAAAGAACAAGTGAATGGTGCCATTTGTGCAATCGCCGTGGCAACTGCACAATCAACCCCCAACAATGCACAGGGAGAGAGAGGAGGCCTGACAAAATGAGGACCCCTGAGGTTACAACGTGGTTGACAGTTCTGTCTTTATTCTAAATGTCAACTGAGGTTTATCAAGGCAATCGATAAAACGAAATCCCCAAGGTCTTACACGTGCCATAATACAAGCTGCCACACTACAAGCCATGTCCGACTTTAACCATCTCAAAGTGAAAATCCCATACAATGATACCAAATTCTAAAGGTTATTGTGTAAAAAAGCTGCTAGCCCTGTGTTCATGTTACGGCTGCGAGATTAATCGCAATCGAACTGAAATCACAATATGAATGGATGCAATTAGCAAATCACAAAGGCTGCAATTTTTGAAGTGTGATAATTCCCTCAAAAACAACAAAATATCCTGCCTTATTCTGCATTAAAAAAACTTCTAACCCTGTAGTTTAGATTGGTACAAGCATGCTCTGAAATGTGTTTCTTGTATTCGTGGTCAGTTCAGTTCATATTTTAGTGTGTTTGTCAATAGTCCTGGATTAAAATGTGAACTTTGAACATAAATTGCAAATCTATTCACAATCACAATGCTTGTCAGAAAAATCGCAGTTCCATATTTTTCCTAAATCATGCAGGCCTAGTTCATGTCATTCTTAATTTAAATGTTTATGCTCTGTATGTTAAAATGTGGATTATGAATTATGAACTAGGACAATAATTGGAAATGTAATCGCAAATCAATCCGAAAGAACTAACAAAATTACAATTAAGAGTTTCTTTTCCAAAACTGTAATCCCTGGACCTTATGCAATCAATAGTACTGAAGTTGTGGCTTTTTTTTTTTAATATTTTAACTTTTTACTACCTGTTGATTCTCCAAGATCTGGGTTAAAAGGCGGGCACTGCATTCTATTTATGTGCCTTTGGGCAAAGCACGTCACTCGCCTTTATGTATAAAAATGTGTTGATATGACTGATTGACTGAAGCAGAAGAAGGCACAGACTGGGCAGCTGTGGCGATATGGAAGGAGCTTATACCAATGATGGAGACTGTGAAGTGAATGAATAATGCACAAATTGTTTTGAAACCATTTTGCAGGTGTTGCAAAATTTTAACAGGCCAGACATAAAACCTGAAGATGACCACACAGCCGCTACCACCTGCCCCCCAAAGTAACCACAGCACTGGACGCATTTTACACACAGCCATGTTAAAAGCCCTGATATTTGTACAGGCAGGTGCTAGGACATAATAACCACCTAAGAGAAATCTATCTGGCCTTCCACTCAATTCAAACAGCTCTGTGTACGTAATTACCCCATCAGGCTGTGATTTGTCTAAACAAACTGAGAACACTGTGGCCTCCATGGACCAATGGCAAATAGTCACTATTACCTCACTAATGTGAAAAGAAAAATGTGTGTTCCTGCTACTGAATTTCTCCAGCCAAGCTGCTCTAATGAAAATATGTTGAAAAGGCAGTATTGTATATTAAATGTTCAAGGACGCCCAATAAACCAGGAGAATAATCAGCCATTTTAATTACAAGTTAACAGTACATTTTCTGAGATTTAACAAAATAAGAAGTGCAGTAATTAACATGGTGATTCAGACCAGCACCCCATGAGCATACTACCCACAGATCCAATGGTTAAATGACTCAACTGTACATGCCAACTACTGAACAAATAAAATGGTGCTCCAGTGGTATTAATGGTATAATAAAAACATTCCAATTGACTACTATGGACCAGATATCGACTCAATTCTAGTGTTGTCAATATACTAAAATTTCAAACTAAATTATGCTAGTAAAATTCTTTTTTTAGCCAATAGATTATTATTTTGTATTAACAAGTTCAGCTTCTTTAATATTACCGCATGGTCTTATAATAGTTGTGTTATATAAAGACCATTTAAAAACTTTTTGAAAGGTCCAATGTTGTCTTACTTCTGTGAATTTTGTCAATACTTGTTCAAGTGAACCCCTAGTTTCAATTCTAGTTTATGTATTGATTAGTGGGTACTGATTTTTGTCCACCCTACTCGATAAATCAATTTCTATACTGCTGAAGTCTGAATTTTGCAAGATCCAAGATTGTGGCTTTGAATTAATTATCAGACTTTGTCTGTTATCCACAAGGACCCAAAAATGAACAAGGACATGATATGAAAAACAGTTCAAAAGATAATCCACAGATTAAAAACTGTGGACATTTTTATTGGAAAAAGTCGACTCCCTGAACCACCCCCAACTTTACAACATTCAAAAGTAAGTAAAGTACATACAAGTAAGTAAGTAAGTGCACTTTAAGTACGTGCACTACATACAATACTTTAAAGTATATGCAATACAAACAGAAGTACATTTAATACATACAGCACCTCAAGGTACGTGCAATACTTCATCATTTTATGGTACGTGCAACTGATACTTTGCATGGCATCACACTGGGAGTGTTCTACATGTATCTCTATTGGTGTAATGTTCAACAGTTACCATGGTGACACAAGGTGCACAATAGCAAAAACTGTTTCAATATAGTCTGCAAACTCAGGAAAAATACCAAATGGATTTAAACAACACATTTTCAGGAGCCTGTGATCAATAGAAGTGTTTTGTTCCAATTTAGGAGTTTGATTTTCAACAGAAAAGGTGACAGTGACTAACTGAAAAACTGCAAGTTAGTCTGTGACAGTAATTTTATGTGTGAGAGACTTGTTAAAGCGCACAAATCATCTAACCTGTTGTAGTTCTAAGTTAAGTCAGTCTTTCTGGTCAGGCAGTGTTAAAATAAAACTCAGTCTAACTTGCGTAACAGGGCAGTGCCTACAGTTAGCTTCACACAGACCCTCGGAATGTTGATGAAATCAGCTGCAAAGTGTCATTATATGAGCTTATTTTTAGGACAATGCACTGTAGCACTTTGATAAACTCTCTCAACTCAACAAATCTACTCCCGAGTCTATGGTGGTAAACGCGCTCCTGTCTACTCCTGTCGTGCTCCTGTCTACTCCTCTCCTGCTCCTGTCTACTCCTGTCGTGCTCCTGTCTCTGTACTGTATTTAGCCTGCTGTAGTTTATGTCATTTGTAATTCTAATGTGAAGTTACTGTTGTCTGAGGTCCCGATGTTTGCGATGCTGTTGTTGTATTTTATGTTAAGAGTGGCTATTAATGTTACCATCAGCCTGTTCAGTGGCAACATGGAAATTAGCCATATTTACATAGGATACAATATGCTCATTGTCATGCACTGTCCCTTTTCAAAATAAATACATAATATAAATAAATAAAGGTAGCCAACACTTCAATTTTTTGAGGTTTTAGTGGGTGTATGGGTGAGTTTTTCCGCTGCCAAATGCCGGATTTCATGGTTACAGTAATTGGCCATAAAAATGGACTTTAGAAAGCAGTGCCTCCCACGTACAATTAAGCGTCCTCTAGAGAATGGGTGCACTGCTGTACGCCGTGACTAATCTGACAATGTGGGCACAACACGGAGAGGGGGAGCAGTGGCACAGACAGTCCTGAGAATGCACCTCTGGCATTTACTCCAGCACCCGCTAATGCGCCAGCGAAACATCATAACATAGAGCTGTTAGCACCGGGAGGGAGAGAGGAGGGAGGGTCAAAATGGCTGCCACTTCTCTGAGAATAAACAGATGCATGCATTTCAGCGCAATCAGACGGGTCAAATGTGTTCAGTGTGACAATTATAGGCTATTGTACATTTTCGGAGGATTCATATCGAAACGTTTAAGAATGAGGAAGTGTTTTAAAAGGTCCTATATTATGCAAAATTGACATTATGAGCTTTAAGTCATGTTATAATGTTGTTTCCTCCTCAAAAACAGACCTGGAGCTGTGTTTTGTTTCATTCACACATTAGTCTGTCTACTTCTCCAAAGCTCAAAATCCTCAGTTCCACCTTGTGATGTCATGTAGTGGTAGTTTTTACATTTTATTCCATAGAGATTTGCAATCCCAGGGTTAAAATGATCCAAATGATTCTGATGAAGGTGTATGGAGTTTAAAAACACAGTAGAGCACTTCCTGCATTATCACATGTCATCATAAGGTGGCAGTGGTTTGTGTCAGTTTTGCACTTGCAGAATACAGTATTTTGGTAATTAGATTCTTACTTACAAAATAAAAAAAATGCAATATGATAATGTTTTGCGAAGAAAGGCGAGGTAAAGTCAGGTTGTAAATAAATTAACACAAAATATATTACACATTTAATAATATTTTGAATTGTCAGGTTGTAAATTTAAAAATCACAGACTGAATGTTATTTTGTATAAAAAAATAGCATGTCTCACTTATAGAAGGTGGGGTTTAGTGTCCAATTCTTTTTATTAGCAGTGACGAGCTGCATTTATTTAGACCCAAAGACAGACAGGCAAACACATCACAGCAGCTTCGCCAGCAGCAAAAATTATGAAAATCATATACAAATCAACCAAAGTTATACAAAGTTTGCTACTATTCAAATGTGCACAAAAGAGATTAGAAACACTGCACGTAAGAGGCTCCCAGTGTGTGTCCAACATGTACTTCACTGATGAACAGTTTCTCATTAGCGTCCGCTTCCTGACGCTGGAAAATTCACGCACGTCACTGTTGCTAATTGAGGAAAGGCTTAAAATAAAATAATTTAAAACTATCCTGGCTCATTTGTGTGGCCTTGGAGGATGCTAAATGTAGAACGTGATCGCTATCTGTGCCACTGGAGCTAAACAAAACATCAGATAAAATAATAACGAGCGAAAAGTAAAACTAAAACTGAAAAAAATGAAGTGAAAAATGATGCCGTGTGATGGATCCAAACCATTTCACTGGCCTTGGAGAATAATTGTAGTCCCTCAACACAAAACATTTTATAATTAGAACTAAATTTCGGACTAGACTCGGGGGGGACTAATTGGCAGTGTGGTGTTTAAACTGATTTGACTTCCCCCGAGAGAAAACATGGGCTTGAACGGTTATTTAGATTTGAAATGAAGAGTAAGGCAAAAGTTATCAGAAGCCAATAAGAAATGTATGTTAAAAGGTCAATATTAGGCTATACTAAGTTATCTCATCAAAAATACCCGGTAGGTTGTATTATTTCACTCATTCACGTTTGAGTTGCAACTGCATTTATTCTGTCCTCCCACTCGAGATCTGAAAATGGTTGGAGACACCTTGTGACATCATTAGGAGGTAATCCAGGAAGTGGTCTACATGTTTTTAAAGGTCCTATATTGTGCAAAATTGACTCTTGTGAGCTTTACGCCATGTTACAGTGTTGTTTCGTCATCAAAAACCTTCCTACAGTTCTGTTTTGTTACATTCACACTTGTTTGTCTACATCTCCAAAGCTCAAAATGCTCTGTTCCACCTTGTGATGTCATGCAGCGGTAGTTTTCAAGTTACTTTTTACCTTTAAATAAGTAGAATTTGGCAATTCCAGGTCTGAAGTAATCCAAATCATTCTAGTGAAGGCGTATTGAGTTTAAAAACACAGTGGAACTTGCTAAAAATGTTACTCTTAATTGCTAAGAAAATGATAACGGTCTCCTGGCTCAGGCCGCTGCCCCCCACAATTACCCAGTGGAAAAGTAAAATAAAGGATGTGTATCATATGGAGCAAATAACGGCAAGGTTACAAATGAAGACAGATTTATTCATGGACAAATGGTCTTCAATCCAAGCCTATATTTCAAATGGATAACAACTTTTATAGGTATTTTTTGTGTGGGCTTATGGGCGATATTATGAATAGTAAATGAGGAGACAACATGTATATCTACATCTACACTGTAACTTTATTTTATGTCATTTTGCTTTTATTGTATTTTTAATGCTGATTCATAACCATATGTGACTTGCACCAAAAAGTATTAAACAAAAACAAGTTCAAAATAAATAAATAAAAACACACTTCCTGTATTACCACATGACCTCACAAAGTGGAACAGAGCGTTTTCTGTTTGAGAGAAGAACTCAGCCTAAATATGCAGAGTCTGTGTGTGTTAATGTGTGCATAAAATAAAACACAACCCCAGTTATGCCTTTGATGACGACACTACATTATAACATAGATTATTATTATTATTATTATTATTATTATTATTATTATTATTAATGCATATTCCTATAGATCTGACCTCTAACTTGGTCTATCACCTATATTCGCATTCACAAAGATGAGTTTAATGCCATACGGTGGGACATTCCAGGCAAAGCAGTATTACCATGGAGACGAGATGGTCGCGTACTCTCCTCCCGAAAAGATACACAGTAAATTTGATTTTGGACACTACTAGTAACCATTTTGCTTTTAAATTAGTTGCTGAAACTTTGGATTAACTGCAGTATTCTCAGTTATGGTTTTTCCTCATCCTCTTTTTAATTCTTGTCAAGTTGTATGTTTTATGAATTACAATCATTTTTTTCTCCCACATCACTGCCAACAACAGAATTAAAGCTATGCAAATATGAAGTCTAAAGAGAGATGTGTATTCTTCCAACACCCTGACTGGTTTGTGACAGTGGAGCAGTGTTGGGCCTATGATCTTTGTAATAGACGACACACTTGACTTGAGTGTTAGAAATCTGTCCTCACAGCTTTAAATGACGTTGTGGCCACCAAATGTTTGTCACATCCCTCTGGTCAGTGAGACTTGGCCCTGGATTTCTTTAAATGTGTCGCTCAATCAGCTCGAAAACTTGACAAGAATTAAAAAGAGGATGAGGAAAAACCATAACTGAGAATACTGCAGTTAATCCAAAGTTTCAGCAACTAATTTAAAAGCAAAATGGTTACTAGTAGTGTCCAAAATCAAATTTACTGTGTATTTTTTCTGGAGAAGAGTACGCGACCATCTTGTCTCCATGATAATACTGCTTTGCCTGGAATGTCCCACCATATGGCATTAAACTCCTCTCTGTGAATGTGAATATAGGTGTAAGTTACAGGTCAGATCTACAGAAAGGCAACCCCGTTCAAAATAATAATGCATGATTTTCCAAGGCATTTTGATTAAAAACGCCACTAATCTAATACAGAGAAGATGGATAACTTTAATGCCATACTGTGGAACAATCCAAGCAAAGCATAACATCTCCACTAAGACTAGAAAAGTTGCATAGACTTAAAAATGTGAAACAGAACTAGAGGATTTTAAACGTTCGCAGTGATCCAAAGTTATTCCTCACTTACCTTATGCATGCAGACGATCCTAATTATTCACAGTGATGAGTTTCATGAGCAGAGTTTTGCCGTCACCACAATGCCAACAACTTGCACACTTGCTAACCATGCACTTACTGATTTTCTGACAAGTAAATGCATTAAAATTAAATTATGGATTTTGTGTCAGATAAAATTGCTGTAACAACTGCTTTGCAATCTTTTGTGCAGCCCAGAGCCTTAAACATGCCTCCACTGTTCTTGTATACACTGGACACTAGGGCTGCAAGATTAATCGTAACTGAATCGAAATCGCAATTTGAATGGACACAATTAGCAAATCAGAGGCTGCAGTTTTTGACGTACCATAATTTCGTCCACAAACAACAAAATATTCTGTCTTATTCTTCCCGTTTTATGCAATTCTGGTATATCGATTAGTCAAACAAAAAGGGAGCAAGACAAAAGCTCTCAAAACTACCACGTGCCTCTGTGTATCTGACCCAAACTGCACTCACAAGACTAAAGCTGCACGGGACAGGAGTTCAAGCAAAAAAATATTTACGCAAAAAGAAATGAATTTGAAGACAGACAGACAATCAGACTTTTATTAAGAAATATAAAAAAAATCCTAAATCTTCAGATAACTCACTTCTCTCTGCCATTTCCTCATATAAATCCTTATAATCTAAATAAACTAGTCAACTAATACAAATTTTGGTCTCCATCGACCGATTACTCGACAAAACCACTAAAGACTGCGGCCCTCCTCAGTGCAGTCTTTTTGTCAATACTTCTGGACGCGTTTAAATATGAACTTTGAACAGAATCTTATTATTAAAACATAAATCCCAAATCTAAACGCACTTGCAATGCTTGATATTTTTCCCAAATCATTCAGCCCTACTGGACACAAAACCATCTCATATGAGCGCATTAGTCCGAGCGAGAGTACCTGCTGACTGTAGTAGCTCACTGTAGTCCGCCCCTCTCTGCGCGGGCATGTCCTCGTCCACTTCCTGTGTCTCGGAGTCTTCATATCTGTTCCAGTTGGACTCCAGCTTCCTCCTGGAGAACGACTGGGTCACATGATCATCTCCGCCAAAGTCCCCGTCATCCTGATCCTGGAAAAAATACCAACAATTTAACAATTTAATCAGCAGTTAGAAAATGACGCACCGCCTTCTAAAAAAAACTATAATTGTGTTGTGGAAACTTTAGTCACTCTCACCACGAACAGGCTCCTGAAAATGTGTTGTTTAAATCCATTTTGTGTATTTTTTCTTGAGTTTTTGGTAGTTATTGATAATGTGTGCATGTGTCACCATGGTAACTAATGAACTTTCCACCATAGACATGCAGGCAGAACACCCACTAGCGTTATGTCACTGCAAAGTATCAATTACCCAGAATTACGGACTAACGGTATTCTTATGAGAACTTGGAAAAGGAATGACTTTGAATGACATCACTGGCTGAAGTGGATTCCATTAAAGTTTTATACAATATTTAATATAAAAGATAATAGGGCTGGGTCACATACATCGCATTTTTGGGTGATATGAAATTGTAATCTAGTGATATAATTTTCATTAGCTGGGCAATTAATCAAATTTTAATCAAGACTGAGACTGAGACAGTTTTAGGGCTGAACGATTTCGGTAAAATATTCAACAGCAATTGCTTCAATAGTTTGATTCTGTTCACATTTTGTCCAGAAACATTAACATTTGAGAGAAGTGACAGTAAAATTCTATCGCCCTGGAGAGGTTCAATGTAGAGAACCACCTGCTAAACTAATACAAGAATCATATCCAATTCAAAACATGTGTTGAAGTGCTTTAAAAACAACCCTAACCCTAACCTCCAACAAACAAACTGAAAAATGTGACAAATTATCCATCACCCAACCCTAATATTGAAAAGAGAACAGTTTTGTTAAGGTTTATTCACAGTCCCCTGCAGCTATTATGGTGTTAAACTTATTCAAGACTCTGCTTCAGACAGTAACTTTTCAACTTTTAGCTCTGTGAATGGAAAGAGACAAAGTGGGAGAGGTGTTTATAGGCTCCCTTTCATCAGATGTGCCGTTTCTAGTTGTGAATAAGAACATTTTCAGAGCAGAACTATAGTCATTTTCTTCAATACAGACATGCGGTGGACTGAGGGCAGCGACTTATTCAATATCTCTCTGCTTTGACAGTGGATATTTCGTACAATGCTTTCGCCAGACAATAACAAGTAACTATAGGCTTTCATTTAACAAAATTCTAGCTTTGTAAAATAGCCTTCAGTCACATCAATGAGCATTAATAAAAAAAAATAATAACTACACACGCACATACAAAAAGGTAGGTTAAGTAATAAAGTAGGATTTATGGCAAGTTACGGAGGGTGACGATTGTTAATAGGGCAGAATAATTAATGCAAATTGTAATGTAATTGCTGGAAATAAAGTGTAAAAAAGAAGCAGTAGCAGTTCAGATGTGTTTTCTGAAGAGAACGAAATACTACTAGGGTTGCCAAAAGTATTGAAAGTCAGATGCTAATCGATACTAAAACTATTATCGAACGTAGATACTTATTTGAGCAGGTATCGATACTAAAAAAGCCACATTCACAGGACAGAAATGAACCTTTCCTGAGTAGCTTTAGAATGATTTTGGGCTGTATCGGAACAAGTATAAGAGCACATAGAGTAGTATACGAACATGGACCACTATGGAAAAATATCTGGACGACTGAGGGATTACACAGATATAAGGCCACATGGGAATATAAAAAAAGGTACTTTGATTTAATGTTGAAAATCACATTCTATTGCCTGAAGAAAAAGTGTTTCTTATTATCACGGTGGTATCAGAATCAGTACTGAGTATTGAGTCTATTCCTTAGTACAGAAATTGAGTTAATACCATGTCAACATTACTCGCCCTATAGTTAATTTCTATACAAATATTTTCTTAAGGCATTCCTAATGTTCGTTTAGCAGTAACAATTCCAAACCTGCCAAAGTATCAAATGCACTTTGACCCTAAGACTTGGGGATGGATGCCACTGCGGTCATATACTGAGGACAACGGCTTTGACACTCGCTCTAGTCACTTCGCGCTTCGATTACTGTAACTCTCACCTGCCAGCCTGTCATCTGTGGGGTCAGAGCCTTAAGTCTCTGCGATCTTTTAACTTGTAGGTGACCTTGATACTTTTGAAAGGCACCATTAAATAAAATGCATTACACTTCTGTGGGGTATTAACTGAGATTCGCCAAAAACAACACCCCACCCCTTTGCTCCCGCTAATCAAACTACTACACATCAGGTTTGTGAAGTTGTAGAGTATTTTTTTGTATCACGCTGATGTAGGTCCGTGGGCTGAGCATTGGGCAGAACCTTAAAGCCAACCGCAAGGAGGGTTCAAATAGGGCACG
The DNA here is from genome assembly GCA_029959045.1 of Taenioides sp. WSHXM2023. NCBI lineage: Eukaryota > Metazoa > Chordata > Actinopteri > Gobiiformes > Gobiidae > Taenioides > Taenioides sp. WSHXM2023. The sequence continues at coordinate 21,486,483 of CM057103.1, read as the reverse complement.
GGAGAGATTGCTAGATTACTCAAACATGCATGGATGACATCTAAATCCACTTCATGCCTGTTTTTGATGAGGGAACGATATATAATTTATAACATGAGAACGTAATCCTACATATTAATGCTGAAATCATGGTTAAATGTTCCTATTGTGCTCTACTATCCAAAAATAAATAAATCTCTTGAACTAGGATCACTTTGGTGCAGCAGTCTTGTAAGATGTTATTACGTCTAAATACAGTTATACATAAGAAGTTCAATGAATCATGAATTAAGAATAAACGACAAACGCAACACTTCCACTTTTGACTTTGACGTATGCTCAAAGTCACGTCCGGAACGCTGCCGTTGAACACACTGGCGTTCCAAGTAGGGATGACTCAGAGCTCTCCCGGGCCTCCTCTTTACAGCATGGCCCCCTCTGGAACTTTCACAATCACACATGGTCATTAACACATAGCACTAATTCACTAGCGGTCTCCATGCAGAACAAGTGGGTCAAGGTCCAGTCCTGTTTGGAACCTGGACCAGTGCAGTTCAAACTAATGAGCCACTCTCTCTGAGTCACTCTGGTCTTCGTAAATAACATCACAGAGCTTTAGCTGCCATGTTCTGCTGTCATGGAGATGTGTCAAAATCACCAGTGGGAAATAATCAATAGTTTTATTTTTGTTCATCAGTTTTTATATTTCTTTTATTTACCCAAGTAGCATTTTGAGTAGATACGTAGTTTGCTAAAGAGGATTGAATGATTAATTGAAATGTAATCAATTTTTTTTTTTTTTTTTTACTTGTACATATACATTTATATAACTCTGGCTTAGTCTCTTCTTATTTTTGTTACTTATTTTGAATTTATGATTAACATTTATATTTTTGCTCTTTGTTATTATATTATATTGTGATGTGTGAGCTACTGTGTCCAAAAAATTTCCCTTATGTATCAATAAAGTTTTGTATAATTTGAATGCTTGGAATTAATACTAAAATTCCAACTTTGTTTTTGAATTTGATACTAGGGGATATGCGCAAAATGTAGGGCTGCAAGATTATTCACAGTCAAATCGAAATTTGAATGGATTGAATTAGCAAATCGCAAAGACTTAAATGCAAGTGAAGTGCAGTTATTTCCTGCACAAACGACAAAATCTTCTCTTATTCTGGGAAAAAAAACCTGCTAACCCTGTAGTTTAGATCTGTATAAACATGTTCTCAAATGTGATTTTGTGTTTTTGTGTTTGTCAGTTCATATTTCAATCCTCTATACACGTTTAAAATGTGAAATTCCTATTACTTAAGTATTTAATTCTGCTATTTATTGATTACAGTTCTTGTTTTTTAACCATATTTAGAATAGTTTATTAGGGATAATTCTATTCCACGGTTTTTGAGTCAGTGGCATAAATTAGTTTTAATATATCATATACTTCAGAATTTGTTGTAATGCCAGGCCTAATCAGATCATCCATTTTATTTTTCAAAGTAATATTTAGAGTATATAAATATATGGTTCACTCAAGGCTAGTGTTGACTGATTAAATGAATAGTTTCCATTTGTAAATGCATTATTGTCTCCCTCTATATTTGATCTTGAGCTGCTTCTACTTACGCAGCTGCCCTGGGGTAAACTGATGGAAGCGAGGCTGCCAAATCGACCCATGAGCCTCTCCACCACCAATCGCTCACACACAGGCAAAGGTGGTGGTGCAGTGTTTTGCTCAATGACGACTTGAACTTTTTACTGATGTCATTTTAATTTTAGTCATTTTAGCTACAACTCAAGTTAACTTTTGAGCTCTTACCACCTGTGGTCACTGCTGCTTGCGTCTGTAAATTTTTCGAGTCAGCATGAAAAAATGAAAGCTAAATTGCTGCTTTGGCCCTTTTTAACCCTCATAACATCATAAACAGCGCGGATAGACAGCAGCGGGCGAATTGTTTGATTGCAATCAGAGAGCCTCCATCTTCCAACAGAGATTCTTCAATGATTGCAATCACAGTGCTCCTATTGTTCTCCATGTAATGTTGCAGTTTCCATGGCACAAATGTGAGCAGTCGGAGCATCCCAGAGGAGGTCAGTGGAGGTGTGGTCATAAACCATGAATACAGCTGCTGCGGGTGTACTTAAGAAGTGGCAAGGTGGAGCAGATGGACGATTAGGATTTGGGCAGGTGCAGAGGAAGTCAGTTATGATGTTGAATTTAATCATATTTTTTCCATACATTCAAATTATATAATAATTAATAATAATAACAGTATAATAACAATAGGGTTCATTCAATAGGGTTCATTCACACATTTTCAGTTACTAAAGATGGTTTAGTGCAACAGGTGGGGTCTATCAATGAAAAAATGGGTCTTTAGTAGAGGTACTATGTGAGCTATGGTTGTCCCTGTAAGGTTTATCCACAAATGAACAGATTTTTTAACAAATAAACATTACTTTCCATTAACTTTTAGAATAACTCACTATTTCACATACTAGTAAGGATATTGGAAATAACTGGGAGATGACATGACCATAGACTGTATATAAATCTTCTTTATACAGTCTACGGACAGGAAAAAGACAGGATTTTTTGACATGATACACTATAAATAAACTGCGGGGTAATATTCATAATCTTGCTCTCATGTTTTTTTCTATTTCATGTTTTTTCTGTCATTGTAGCACTGCTTTTTTGGACCATTTAGGCTCCTCGGGAGACAAAACAAGTGGAGAAAAGAATCTCACAAACATTTTCTACAAGTGTGCACAAGAATTATAATAGAAAGGAGGTGTCACAAAATGAATATAAAAATGTAGGCTTTATTATTGTCATACTTTTAAGTAGCCTAGCCATAGACTGCTTTTTATGGATTTTATTATAGTTTTGTGCTCCATGTACACAGTCTATGAGCCTTGCAGAATTTGGCAAGTAATTTTGTTAGATGTGTTAATTTAAGAAAAACGTGATTTTGTGTTAGATGAGCTAAATGATCGTCTTTGAAAAGAGAAATAACCATGTTGATTTGAGCGGGATAAGCACGCTGCTGCTTGAGGTGTTTTCATGCGTCTCACCCGGCGACTGAAGTCTGCTGCCTGGCCGCCTCCGCCTCCTCTTCCCCGGCCGCGGTAGTGGTCTCTCTTGCCCCGGCTGCGGTGGTACCCGGATCGGCCACGGCCCCGGTATTCTCCGCTGTGACTGTCGCCGTCATGTCCGCCACGGCCACCTCTTTTCCCGCCGCCGCCTCCTCTGCCTCGGCTCGGTCTGCCTTCCATTACTGTTGTCAACTTTACCCGGACACTTTAGCGCGGTGCACCAAAACACCGATGCCGATGTCCGTCTTTCAAATCGGCTCCATGGTACAATGCAGTGTTATGGTTCCGGATTGAAATTTTCTTGAACACATTTGTTATTTGAATTAAAGTTACAAAACCAAAATCAATAGTTAATTAATACACCAAACAGACAAAAGCAAGAAAACCCAAATAACTGCACTTATAAATAGTACATTAATAATTTGTTTGATTGTTAACTATGAAACTTGTTTTTTTGTTTTTGTTTTGGAGTTAACTTGAGGTGATCTATAAGCCTGTAGTGTTTCATTGTGATCAAGAGCAGCATAAATTACCATTATAATCTGGATAATGTGATGAATGATTTATACATCAGGATTTATGGATTTCCCCTTAAAGTGATTTCAGGTGTCATACTCTCAGGTGGGGGGGCTAGTTTTTCCTATTGATTACATTGTACTTTGCAATGAAAGTACATTGCAAAGACTGTAATGTGCATTTTTCATTAGACAACACATGACGGTTTAGTCCTGGTTTTGTCTTGTGGTAGTGCTGGTTTAGACCTTGTTAAATTTTGTGGTAATCTTGGTTTCATGTTGTGGTAGTCCTAGTTTAGACCTGGTTAAGGCTTGTGTTAGTCCCAATTTAGTAGAGATTTGTACCCAGGGCCCAGAATTTCATTCTACACCCCTGTCTACACCAATGCTAAATTCACCCTGCTTTTCTTTACAGGTGCTGTTCTCTTCCCACATGGATCCCCAGAGGAGCATCTTTCGTGACCTGTCCAACTACACCACTGACTTTGAACCCAGCAGTGTGGATCCTGACTTATCCAACAGCTCTTTTGGCAACTCTTCCCACGTTCACAATGCTCCCCACAGCCTATGGGAGGCCATCGCTATCGCCACTGTATCTGCCATTGTTAGCTTAATAACTGTCGTAGGCAACGTCCTGGTCTTAGTGTCTTTTAAAGTCAACAGCCAGCTTAAGACAGTCAATAATTACTATTTGCTCAGCTTAGCCTGCGCTGACCTCATCATAGGAGTGTTGTCTATGAACTTGTACACTACATACATCTTAATGGGATACTGGTCTTTGGGAAACCTAGCGTGCGATCTCTGGCTGGCGGTGGATTATGTTGCCAGTAATGCTTCGGTTATGAACTTATTAGTCATCAGTTTTGACAGGTACTTTTCCATTACGAGGCCGCTGACATACAGGGCAAAGCGGACTCCGAAAAGAGCAGCCATTATGATAGGAATGGCGTGGATCGTGTCATTTGTTCTCTGGGCTCCTCCGATTCTTTGCTGGCAGTATTTCGTTGGTGAACGCACTGTGCAGGTCGAGCAGTGCCAAATCCAGTTCTTGACAGAACCGGTGATCACTTTCGGCACCGCCATCGCTGCTTTCTACATCCCAGTTTCGGTTATGACCATCCTGTATTGCCGTATATACAAGGAAACTCAAAAAAGGACTAAAGACTTGGCAGAGTTGCAGGGACTAACCAGCGGCTGCGTCCAGGAAGGCACCAAACCTCAAAAGACACTGATTCACTCCTGTTTCCATTTTACACGAGAGAAAGCAGATCGCAACCAAGCATCCTGGTCTTCTTCCAACCAAAGCAATGCCACCAAAACCACCACGCGTTCCGAAGAGGCATGGACCAAATCTGAGCAGGTGACCACATCCTTCAACAGCTACACGTCTTCCTCGGAGGACGAGCATCCCGTTTCCATGGATACGCCCCAAGGCTCCTTCAAAGATCAAAACCGGGGCAGCAAGAATGGACAGGTGGCGGACTACGGGGGTGACGAGCAGTACTTCTCCTCGCCTTCCAAGCAAAACTGCAAAAAGGGTATCGCGTACAAGTTCAAATTGGGTTCTAGAGGCAAAGATTCTAGTCCTGAACCATCTCCAAGCAAAACCGAGACCGAGCAAGTGGTCAAAAACAACCCATCGCCTTCCTCCTCCACCACTTCCAAACCGATAGACCCCAACATGAAGAATCAAATCACCAAGAGGAAGAGAATGGTGCTTGTGAAGGAGAAAAAAGCAGCCCAGACCTTGAGCGCGATCTTGCTAGCTTTCATATTAACATGGACGCCCTACAACATAATGGTACTCATCTCCACCTTCTGCGCAGAGTGTATTCCCATCTGGTTGTGGCACTTGGGCTATTGGCTGTGTTACGTGAATAGCACCATCAACCCCATGTGTTACGCCCTGTGCAACAAGACCTTCCAGAAGACCTTCAAGATGCTGCTGCTGTGCCAGTGGAGGAGGAGGAGGTGCGAGGAGAAGCTCTACTGGGGAGGGCAGAACGCAAACGCCAACAACAAAGTCACTTGAAGAACTGGTCAAATGATGAGGTTTTAATGGCGTATTGTGTAAGCACGGATTTGCATTGTAATTTAATTGGACATAAGGCTGTGTCAGTGAAGGATGAGAGTGATGGAATATATTTATAAAGTACTTTTTAAACAGTGATTACAGTAACTGATATCCAAACGCGGACATGTTGTAACTATAAGCTCTACTCAAGCACAGGCTATTTAAAGAAATGGAGACTGCAATTTTTCTTTCAATGTCAACTCTAATGTTAATGTTGAGAAATTGATTAAACCTTTTTTTTTTAATGAGGTTAGCCTATATACTTATAAACATATGTCCCTGCTTTGTCGTTGCTAGCCACATGAATGGGTCTTACTGGGTTTTTGCCACCTGCCGCCATCTTGGTTCTAGATGCTAATGTAAACAAATGTAAACACCAAAGGAAACATGCATTAACTGCCTTTATAGGAAATTAATAATCATCTCTTACTTGAAAAGTCATATAAAAACAGTCTGATAGAACAAATTAGGCCTGTCACGTTAAAAAATTTGAAGTAGTTTGTTGAACTCAATATAGACAATAAATGATAATACTGAAACCAAACCATGAAACAGAATTAACTCCCCAAAACTATTCTAAATATATATTGTGAAAATAAATGAGCTACAATAAATAAAATAACAGATTACAACTCTTTTGTAGTTATTTAGTATCTATAATGAGTCGTAAAAGTTATCTATTCAACCCTCTACAACTCAAATCTTATCATAGTATGAGAAAACAACCATAATAAAAGTACCCAGAATAAATACTAACCCCCTAAAATTACTGTTCTAGCCATCATGTATTGAACAATAAGTCGATATAGTAATTATAGTGACAGACCTAGAACCAATCTGGCACCGATATCCATGCGTAATCTGCACTGACTGCCCTGTGTGACGTTAATTGGCAAAAACATATTAGGCTATACTGTAAAAAAAGGCGGTCACTTTTGGCATCGCTGCAGTTCCAATGACCACTCTACAACGCTCTTCAAGTACTTCCATTCTGTTCAACAAAAGAGGAGCTTTTTGTAACCAAAGACATGCTCAAAAAAAAAAAAAACTATGAGAACAGCAACATCATCAGCCTCTAACAGGGAAGCATAAAACTACAGTGCTAGATTTATAAATGAGGTTTTTATATATGTTGATATTTCACATAACTGACAATGTTTCACTGTGCATTGATAAACAGTTTTTAAAAGCTGGACTCAACACTTAAACTCCTCCTACAACCACATTTCAAACAGAGCTGCTAAACTGGACAGTACCCGGAGGACTCAAGAAGAGAGTGAGAGTCAGGGGTTTGTAATCAGAAACCTGGATTAAATCAGGGCAGTCTGGTGTGCAGGGAAGGCAGTGCACAGTTGTTGACCCGAAAGCTGCAAATGTACATAGTTTGCACTAAAACTGCCAAAAAAGGAATAACTGAGTGTTTAGCGCCACTTTAAATAGTTAAATTACAGCTGATTTGTTTGTCAGTTTGAAAAGCGCAGAAAAGATGAGCCAGTTCTCTTTCCCTGTTTTGCAAAAAAAGCTCTGATTAGGGAAAAGAAGTGAATAGTTTGATAGAAACCCTTTTGTTATTTGAACAGCACTTATATTGCAGTACATTCCTAGCCTGGTGAGCCTAACTGGAGCCAGGCTGAAGTTCAAACTACTGTGTGTTTCTGCTTACATAATCTGTACATAAAAGGGAAGAGTGTAGGTCTTTATATTTCCTTCCTGGATTTGACACTTTGACAAATCTTTAATATAAATTTAAATGTTACGCAATGTTTTTTGTTTCTGAATTTTGCAGATGTTTTGATTTTGTTTTCAAGGGCTTTCAATGGTTTCTGTGCATATAAGCTTCTTATGTTTCACATGACATAACTTTGAGATTACTCAGTATATCCAATGTGCATAAGACAAAAAAAAGATCTTTGTAAAATACACATATCTTCCTCTGGGGGGCGTTGTGCTATTGTAAATGAAGCGCTGTCTCTTAGATGTGTGGTGTTATGTTGATGCTTAATCTCTGTGCCTTTGGTGAGCTCAGAGTGAATGAAAATGTGCAGTTTGTCCATTAGTGAAAGTTATTTGTACAATTTGTTACTTGTATGAAATTTGTCAAATACAAGCCAAAAATACACTGTAAGTTTATTTTTAAAACCAAAGTTGTGTCTGTGTCTGCTTTGTGTGTGGTGTTCAAAATGGGATAAACTAGAACCCAACTTATTTATGTGTAGATTTCTAAAATATTTCAGCATTTTAAAACAAAAAACTACTCAAATTAAAAAAACAAAAACAAAACATACAGTATGCAATTGTCATATGGCCTAAAAATTTGATAATTTTGGTCAAGATACTATGTTCCTGTTCATTTTGATATTGCGTGTATTGCACAAACAGAAGGTAACTGGAGTATACATAATTTTGATTATTCTTTCCTAAAATTACATTAAATGTGTATGTTGTCCTTTATATTATTCAATCAAAAAAATATATGCCAGTTTTGATTTTAAATTCCATAAACATGACCTAACTTATCCCCAGATACAAAGTAAACATGTTCAAATCAAATATACTGTAGCTTAATAGTGTTAAGAATAAATCAGCATTAGAATTGTTAATTACAAGAACACTGGACATGATGAACAAGTTGTTTATAATTTATCTAATCAGGAAGTGGAATGAGCCTCACATGACTCATTTGGGTCGCCAGCTTTAATGCTAAAATCCACCTCGAATCCATATCCTCACCAACTAAACCCCAGCACTCGAAGCCAATTATTAATCAAACTTGTCTGTTCTCTAAATGCAGGTTTAGGAGCTGGCAACTCAGGTTCAGTTGTGATTGCAGTACTTTTTAAAAACAGTAAGAGCACGGGCTATGTACAGTTCCTTCAAGGTCTATTATTTTAATTATACATGTAAAAAAAAGAATGGGATAATATTCTAACTGCACTTGGTAAATGTTATTATAACCCCCTGGCCAGGTAAATCCTACTCCTGGATCTCTACAACTACAAACATTTACTATAATACATGGTTATGAATTTTAGAAAATAAAACACATTTTATATACCATCACAATTTATTAATCTGGTTTTTAAATAAGATCTCATAAGTCTTAAAATTTCAATGCATCTTCATTCACAGTCACTTTACAGTTTTTCAAAGACAAAAAAAACCTTATGTATATGTATATATGCTCTGTATCGGGAAGTAGCAGCAGAAAAAATTAAGTTAGAAGAGTAACATTGAGCGGTGTCACAGATGGAGGAAATGTAAATTAAGATTAGCATTTGTTAAGAATATCAGTGCAGAACAAAAAAAAATCCAATTGTACCTTACAGGTCAGATGTGCTCAATATCTTAATAAAGAAACTGTACAGTAGACCCCAAATGGGAAAATAATGACACTTAAAAATTTTGCTTCCGCGGCATGTCCAGTAGGGGGCAGTACTACCTCCGTTTAACAGCCGGTCGCGTGCCCTTGCTGCTTCCTCCTGCTTTACTTGAGCCCTTAGAGCCAGAGAAGAGTTTGGTCATGAGCTCGGAGACGTCTGGCAGTTCGGGGTTGGGGTTCAGCATGTTCATCGACTGTTCCATTTCCTGCAGCATCAAGAATAAGTTTATTACTATTGGTTTAATATATTTCTATGGTATTGGAAATAGGGCTGTAGTCGACTAAAGACCCAAACTACACTCATAAGACAACATCTGCAGGGGAATTCATGCAAAAATTACTATTATTTATGCAGGAAAAATGTACTAGGAAACAATGTATCTACATAAAGACAGACTAAATTTGCGAATCCTGAATTTAATCTGCCTTTTTACATATAAATACCAAAGAATACCCCATCTTCAGCTAACTCACTAACAGTGCTGGAAGAATACTTTGAATATTCATATTTTTCTCACAAATTCAGTGCAGTTAAATCCTTATACTCTAAATAAAATGATAAGTCGACTAATATAAATTTTGTTGGGCTAAGACACCAGCGACTAATTAATCGACCAAACGACTAAAGGTACTACAGAACTATTGGAAAGTATGCAGTCACTTTAAGTAAAATTAGCGAAAAGAAAAAGTTACGAGGATAATATGAACTGAATGGACCCAAGGCAAGATTTCAGTTAAATGGCCTGTATTAAAATATATATAGTAAGTGTAGTAAGTATAGTAGTGACTCAGAGTAGTTATTTATTACTAGGTCTGTACAATTTTGGAAAAAAAATTGATCTTACAAGTATTGCAATATCAGGTTTTGCCCAGAGTGCACATTTCAAACATGTTCAGCAGCATTAACATTTGAGAAAAGACAGAAATATTAACTAATAAACTAATACAAGAATCCTATGCATTTCAGAACATGTTTGTAGAGGTCTATAACTAACTAAACTAACTAAAGAGTAAGCAGTTTTTTCAATACAAATACAGGATATTTTGTTTACAGTGGAAATTCTATGACCTAAATAATGGCAGTCTGTGCAGTTTGTGCACCTACTCAAACTGTGATGTTTTGTGCGCCACCAGGAAGTTGTAAAGGATGTGACAATCACCAAACAAACCACTGATGTATGAAGTGGTAATAAAATCATCACAAATATGAAACTGTTAGTATATCAACAATGTGATGACTAATGCTCTTTGACTGAATCTATCATAAACAAATGTTACGTGCTTGACCTTCACCTGCAAACAGAAAATATGAAGCACCGTGGCCTGTATTTATTGTGCAATATAACTTTGAAAATTATTTGATAGGACTAAATTAAAAAAATATATATAAAAAGTCCTCACCTTTCTCATTTCTGGATCGTTGGTGTTGACAACTTTGGGCAGAAGGACAATGATCAGCAGAGGGAGAACCATCATCATCACCTGTGAAAATAAACAGAAATAACAAACAGAAAATGTAAAAAGTCTTTTGGGACATTTGCAGTTACAGTGTTGTTATTAATGACCTCCAGTCTCCAAGTATTTTGATATGGAATTAGATATGCACTTTTTATTCCCAGAACTTGATAAGGTCCCAGCATTATTATAACCAAGCGCCTTGACTTCAAATCATAGTAAGATTTTGTTTATTATTCCAAAACCCACTGTGCTTTTGAGTTTTAAATTTAGTCACTTAGGTAGAACTTGGTCGTTACGCAAAAATCTACACATTGCTATATTTTCCAAACTGTTAGTAGAGTGAAAAATGTATGCTAGTTAAAATAAAACAGTGCTTTTGTCTGATATATAGTAATAATCTATGAAACCGTTGATCATCATGTTGTCATTTGGACATTTTAAATCGCAATATTCATCTAAAATGACTGGCTTCTGCGTTAGAAAACTGCAGTGCTTAATGGAAGCTGATGTCGCCATAATCATCATCACAACAAAGAGCTGCTCAGCTGTCAGCATTTCATTTGCACCAAAATGACTGCGCGACACTGTTGAACCATACGGATCAAGAAAATACATTTGGAGAATGAAGTAAGTATGGCGATATGTACCGGTGGAGGTGAAAACGGAATTTGTTTGGACCTGACATGCATGAATCGTGCCAAATACAACTTCGAGAGGCTAAATGAGAAGGGGAAACAACTAAAACATGGTTACCAGCTCTAAAACGTCGATTTTGCAGAATAGGTCTGCTTTTTAAATAGATAAATGATAGTAAAATGATAGTAAATGCAGCTTGTCACCATTGGGTTCATGAGGAAGTCAGTCCAGCCCCAGGTCTCCCTCTTCAAGAAGTAGCTGTGAGGGCCAGACGCTCGGATCTGCAGAGGGTACGGCTGCCGGATGACTTCAGACGTCTTAATGTAGTTCACCAGACGAGCTCTGGGGGAATATAGAACAAACACCATGGTAACTCAATGTTGTTTAATTAGACATGGATGTAGACCTGCGATGATCATTACTTATCGTTCAATATAAGCTAAGCTAGAACAACATTTCTGAAATAACATAAGATTTGAGCTGCCGGGGGTTGAATAAATAACTTCTATAACTTATTAAACATATCAAGTATTTCATTTGCCATTTATTTATAACTAAACTGAACTAAATAATTAACTATTATACGTTTACAAAAATGTTTAAATGGATAATCCTGCTTTAGTGTTATTATGTCAGTGGTATAGTGTTTAGTTTCAATATTATTGTTTACTGGGATGAGGTTTTATGTAGTAATACTGTATATCACCCCTGAACATTTGTTACTGTGAAAGGCCTACGTGGAGGTCAAATAAACAATGTGACCATTACCTCATTTTGCCTTTGGATGTGATGTCCACACGCACTGGCTCAAACCTGAAGGAGGGGGAGATGATTTCCACAACGTAAGAGCCTGGAGGGATGTCGTTCACTGCGAAGCTTCCATCAGTTCTGGAAAAGAAGAAGAAATTTGTTAGTGAACAGCAATTTCTCTGTTATATTTACAATACATGTTCTTAATACATATACACAAAGTTAATTTTGTACATGTCAAAGCAAAAGCATTTGAGTAACTGCTAAACTGATGTTTGTAGGGTCATATGGGCATGAGGGGAAAACCGATGGGGGATAGAGGTGGGCAGAAAATATTGAAACACTGTTCATATTTTGTACGTTGTTAATGTATAGATATGGAAAATTTTAAAATAAAAATATAATGTAAATTGTTTATGGTAAAAACAATCATTGTAACTTACTATTAATTATTGTGAGGAGCCTAAATGTCTGCAAATCTCCAGCAACATTCAACAACATTGCTAAACATAGGGGCCAGGTTTAATTAGGCTTTACATTGAATGAATGGCTAAAATATAACTGCAATTTAACTCCTGTCTTGCCGTCACAGTTGGAATTAGATTTCCTTATGCTATGTTAATGTAACGCAGTGTTTATTATAACAATCAAGTGCAGTTTGGGAGTGTTTGACTTGAGGGAATAGCAATAATAACCAGTGTAATCTCTGGAGGACACAGTTATGGAAACAGCATCACCACAAAACAAGATCTCACTGGGCTACCGTAGATCAGGAACAAACTTAACATCAAATACGCAGTTTAAGCACAAGACTATTGATTCATTATCTTGTTAATTTATTAATTAGTCTGGACAGTGCTAATCTTCCATCTGTTTAGAGCAGCTGTTCTCTGCAGGAGCTAACGGGAAAGCGGCTACTGTAAGTGGCTACAAGCTAATGCTAACCAAGCTAACACTGCTAAAAGGGGGTCACAATTAGCTACCAGCGGTACATTACCTCATAAATCCGACATATTCTTCTCCTTCCACCAACACCCGAGCGGATGACACCCAGTCTTGAGGTTTGATCCCGGGTACGATGGCTCTTCCCTCGATCTTGAAGCGATCTCCGTTGGATTGTGCGGACACACCTGCGCTAGGCCCCGTGTCCATGTCTGTGAAACACCACGCCGCGATGAACGCACAGTGCACTAAAAGACATAACAGCGGTATTCTTTCTGTAAACTGCATGTCTGCTTTCTTCTCAAACTATAAAACAGCTCCGAACAGGTCTAAGTCAACATGGATTTGGGGTCTGAGCGAAGACACGGCGGAAGAAGAAGGAGAAGAAGAAGCAGACAGCAGGGCTCATCAGCTGGGTCTGCGGAGCGTGACGTCACGAGTAAAAAACCCCAAAAAAACAAAAACATTTATTTAAACGAGAAGTAATAATAATAATAATAATAATAATAATAATAATAATAATAATAATAATAATAATAATAATAATAATAAAATCTGGATTACTTTGAGATATTAATCAGTTACTATTCATTATAATTGTGTGTGTAATCAAATTATTATTATAGTTTATGCACAATGACTTATTTTAATTGCAGTATTAGTAACAGTAAAATTATCATCACGAAGAGTTGACAATTCAGATGAATAAATAAATAAAATAAATAAATAGATAAATAAATAAATAAATAAATAAATAACTCCCAGTAATGTTCCACATTATGGTGTTAATCTTACCTATCTCCATGGAGACAAGCAGGTGATTATGCCACTATGCCAAGTTACAGGTCAGATCTATGGAGAGCTGACTGACTCCAGCTCATAGTAATAATGTACTGTTTCCAGGAATAAAAACACTTGTAAGTGGATAAATGCAAAATAGACGTGAGTAATGTTGAACACTGCAAACATTGCACGAATCAAGTGCACTATTCTATTTTGTGTATTTAAGTTGAGAGTAACTATGCTTGACCTGCAATGATTAGGCAAATATTGTGTTAGTCCATAGATAACAGGCCTGAACCTGAGTGTCTAGTGTAGAACTTGAATACATGGCAGCTATCCATCATGCTCTGGTCCACTCTATTGTTTACTTTGCACGCTGAAAGGGACTCAAAAACCATCCCTCCCATGACAACAATGGAGGAAACTAGTGCATTGTAGATCTTTGGTTTACCCCCATTTGTTCAAACCTCTTTTTAGTTACAGGTGCAATGGCTGTGAAGTACAGAATATGGGTAGTATAATGATGGTGAAATGCATTGTAACTCAGGGGTAAAATGTTACTTTGATGGATTGGCTGCCTATTCAACATCAATTAAAGCTTTTGTGCACAGTTCAATTAGATCTACTACAGCAGTGGGTAAAACTTTGTTACGTTTACTTGAGTAACTTTTAAAAGAAACTGTACTGTTCTAACACCATAGTTTTACTCCTACTTGAGGAATATCTTTAATTGAAGAAATAGTACTCTTACTATTTGAGTTTTGGTTACTCTTCCCGCTGTTTACACGTGTAACAAGTGACAAAAGCTTTATGTTGACAATATGAAATTATTTTATTGTTTGTTTTAAACCATGAGAAGCTATGATGTTCTCATTTTTGTGTCTATCCTTTGAAAATACCACATTTTATACGTTAATGTTTTGTCCTTCAAATTACATCAATTACAAATTATAACTTGCATCCTCAGTTACACTTTAATTTACCCTACTTCAGTAGTTTTCCCAAATTCTTTTTACTTTTAATTTCTTGGACCATTGTTTTGCACTTCTACTTATTATTTTTAAGTAATTTTACTCTTACTAATCTTCTCTGCTCATCTCTGGTCTGCTAAAAATGTATCATATTTTAACTTTTTGGATATTGGTCTCTAAATGTGGCAATACCTAATTCATACACACAAATATTTTTTTTATATTTGAAATTTTAAATTTATTAAAAGATTAAAAGAATCACTTGTTCACTTTACATCTCATACATACAGGCAATTGTCATATGCACAGGCAAAATAATAAGAAAAGCTCTAATAACTTAAGACTGTTTTAAGTTCCTGATTGCAAAACATTTGAGCACTAGTCCCACCACACGTGCGTTTGGTCTTTCGTGGTGCGATTGAATAATGGCACTTCATAGAGCGATACACCCGGTCTCCTTCACTAGACGGTCCACTTCAATGTGAAGCAGTTGACTTTTTGCTTGATTTTAAAGCAGGCGGGCGCTCGAGGCCCTGTGTCAAGTGTCTCCAACTCCCCCTGAAGGAAGGGAGTGGTCGGAATAGTCAGGTTTAGAGTAGAGTCGAAATGATCCAGTCCACTTGTCTGGCGGTGTTATCGGCCCCAAACACAGCCGTGATCTGGCAGTAGTGGTCACATCCTCAGAAGTGCACCAAGCCTGTCAGGGCAGCTGGGTGAGATAAGCCCCGATAGCCTGCAAGATAAAACGGGGCTTAGAGAGGAAGACTCAAAGTGGCTCATTACAAAGTCCAAATATAGACCGCTAACATTACCATAGCATGAACTTGAAACTAACCATCCGCACTGTAAAATAATTCGCCAAACAGCTGGTAAAGCAAGTAAAGTAGTAGCTGTGTGTATGTAAATTAACAGCTGCCTGATGAACTTAGAACAAACTACTCCTTAGATTAAAATGAAAAAAATATATATAGTGGTAAATGAAATCTGCATGGGACTAAAAACACATCCAAAACCCCTCCTTATGAGGATGCCACAGAGAAATCACAAACCTTCCATTTCTCTGGGAATGCTTAAAGGGCCCGTATTATGGGTTTATGTTATAATATTGTTTAATCACAAACATACCTGGAGTTGTGTTTTGTTCCATTCATATGTTTAACACACAAAAAGTCATGTGGTGATACAGAAAGTGCTCCCCTGCGTTTTTGAACTCAATACACCTTAATTATATTTTAAATACTTAAAAACTACAGCTTAAATACGTCACAAAAAGTGGAACTGAGCATTTAGAGCTTTGGAGATGTTGACAGACTAATAATGCAGGATTACTCAAACAAGTGAGAATGACACAAAACACAACTTTAGGCATGTTTTTTAAACTTCTGTGCTTTCCATTAACAGACTCGTGAGCATCCGTAATCTAATTTTTGCCCCAATAGAACAAGCTGAACAGTAGAGGCAATAAGTGACATTTGTACTCCAAAACTGTATTAAATAAAGTGATATGGCCCCATAGTCTGAGTGTAAACCTGTGGGAAATACTGTAACCCACTACGCCACTGCTTCTCTAACCATGAAACGAACTATGACCTCTTTCCAGTTTCTTAAAAAACAGCACAATAAAGATGTCCTCTTAACCTTGGCCAGATCTCCTGTAGACCCTGGGACCGCACATAGTCTGGACCCCTCCTTCCACAAGTCTTTTAGCCGCTGCTTCATGACTTCAACATTTCTACAACACACATAATGATTAATTATTGTGCCACTAGAACAGTTCGAAGTCGGTTCTTGGACAGATGTGTTTTCTCACCTGTCTTCTGTACAACTGTCCTGCAGTCTTTTGTCCTTCTTGGAGAGTTCAGGCCACCATTTCCTGACGATGGCCTGGACCCAAAGCAAACCCACCGATATGTGCCTAAAACAACACACGCGATTATAAACTAGCATATTAATACTCCCCTTGGTGAGTGACGCCAACTGTAGGCACTGCCCCGTCAGAAGTTCTATTAGACTTTAATCTGATCTTTGTTTTAACACAATCAGACCAGAAATAGTTGACTTAGTTGGAGCTGATTCAGTCACAAGCCGTCTAACAAACACGTAACAGGACCATGAATGTTTGCACTGATCACACGTCCTGGAAAATGTGTCGCTTAAATCCATCTTGTATTGTTTTTGAGTTTTGAGACAATCGTAAAACAGTTTTGACAGTTTTTGCCAATGTGTACATTCATGTAACTGCTGGACATTACACCACAGAGATACATGTTAAACACCCCCACTGCAAAGTAAACATATTTTTATACTGTTTTGCAAGCACATCTTTAGACATTCGATTAACTGTACTAAATGAGATTATCATCGCAGTGTGCTTTGTACATGTGACACTTACTCTTCATATTTACTGGTGAGAATCAGTTTCACTTGGGGCATGAGGTCAACACAGCAGCCCAGTGAGAAACATGGTGCTTCAGTTTGAAGGCTAGAAACACAAAAACAACAACTATGAGTCAATTATGGCTAACAGAGTATGAGGAAGCAGGGAGAATGATCACACGATATCTGTTTAATCAGAAATCTTACGCTCATGCAGGCCTGATCACGGTAGGAGGTTTGTTGGAAATTTTGTTAGGTCAAACTTGTAATTTCCTCACAATTTGAAAGAACCCAAATGGCAAATTGAAAAGGCTGCAATTTTAAAAGTACCATAATTTCCTCCACAAGCAAAATACTGTCTTATTCTGCATAAGAACTGCTAACCCCATAGTTAAGATCTGTACAAACATGTTCTGAAATGGATTCTTGTATTAGTTTGTCAGTTCATATTCCAATATTTTTGTCAATTTCAATGTGAACTTTGAACATAATCCTATAATTAAAAGATAAATTGCAAAAATAATCACAATGCTTGCCAGAGAAGTTGCAATTACATATTTTTTTCCAAACTGTTCTGCCCTAGACCAAAGTGTCACTTTACTCACTTATTTGTTAAGACAGGTAAGCAGTCAAGCAGCACTCCCGTGTCCTGGATTCTGTGAAATAACATTACATGAAACACATTATCAAAGAAACCATACTATTTATTAATATCATTGGGTTTTACATATGTCTGTACCTGATTAGATAGGCCACTAACTCAGCGGCGTTTCTTCGCCAAAGGCTAAGTGCTACTTTGAGCCGAAGACTTCTTCCAAATAAAACTTGACTCATTGCTTCGTGGTCCTTTGACAGCTGCAGAGGAGGGAAAACATTTGTCAATATTTGAACACTTATCATATACAGTCAGTGAATGTGAAAGCTAATTGAACTGATAAACTTAAAGATGTTCTTTGTAACTTTCCTAGTCGAGGCTCTGCTATCTGTTTGTCTCCATGGAGATAACATTGCCTGAAATGTTCCACAGCAAAGGCATTAATCAAAACTAAATCCATCAATTACAGGTACTTTTATTGATTAAAAAAAACAAAAAAAAACCAAGCATTCCAACTGTAAGCGGGGCACTACCTCAACAGCTCTGACCTGAAACTTGACCAAGTGGCATCTGCTGGTTGTGCCCATGAAGATAGACAAGTTTAATGCCATACTCAGGAACATTCTGGACAAGGCAATAACATTTAGACTTAACTGATCCACATGGGAAATTATTTGACTATGGAGACAAGCTGGTAACTTCACTCCAGAAAAGTGACATAGTACACCTTTAATCAAAACAAAAGGTATTCCATTTTAAAGATGATGCACTGAGAAGAGAACATAATTTTAACACTCCATCTACAGTAACAGTAACTTCTCTGAGATGACACACACCTCATTTAAGTCTGTGTACTTGGAGCTGGCACCGGCCATCTTGGAGCCGTCTGCAGTGTTCACAGGAGGCCCGCGGTTGTCATTGTAGCAGTTGCTCCGTGCGTCGTCGGAGCAGGTCAGCTCATTCTCTTTGTTGGCCATGCCGGGGTCACGGCCACAGCCTACATGGGATGCTTTGCGGTGCAGCTTGACGCCCACCACCTCCAATGGACAGCCCTTCCTCTTGCTGGGAGACAATTTCTTCGCTTTGCCTGGACAGGGTAGGCTGTGCACATGAAATCTGTCAAAACAACGCCAAAATGGGAAGAGAGTATTATTAGTACAAGCAGCTCAAATTTTTAGAGGAAAAAAACCCAAACACACTTATGAGGACTCACCCGTTCTTATCTAAATCTTCTTCATGTCTATTATTCACCTAAAACAAAAGGGATAGGGGGTTGAGGGCACTACTGGATACAACACTGCGCATTCACACCATAAGAAAACTACAGATACACCATTGAAAATAATACAATATTTTATTTTTGATATTTTGTAATTCTCCATTTACAGCCGGTCTTTGAACAGAGCTACTTTCTCCCAATCCCCTCTCCTACTGAGTGAGTGACAGATGGAATTAACTAATCATATTGTAGTATGAACTCCCAGTACACAAGATATTAAGACTTTATTTACCTTATATAGGAATTATACAGATACTAAGTGTACGTGAATCGTAACTAAATAAGGGATGCACCAATCCGATATTCTGGCTGGGCATTTATATTGATGTAATAAGAATATTTAAAAGTTGGAGGTGGTCCAGAAAGTTACATAGCACATTTGGATCAGTTTTGTTTTATTGTCATTTTTAGCTTAAGGAAATAAATACTGATTTGAGTCTCTGCACTGTTATCGGTTAATACCAGCAGATACTTTAAACCATAATATCAGAGTCTGTATCGCAACTGAACAAGCTGGATCAGTGCATCCTTAAATGAAATTGAAATCGAGAGGAAATCATGGTATTTTTTTGGCACCACTCCTAACAGAAAAGTCTCAAGTGTTACGAGTGTTCACACCTGCTTCATGTTCTTGTGAGCAGAGGGCTGCAGGCGGGGTCGCAGAAGGCCATTGGGTTTGTTGCAGTTGATCCTGAAGACGTTTTGTTGCCAGACATGCTTACCAGCGGCCATAATATGAGACACTGTAGGGAAAAATCAATAAACTTTAATTAGGGCTTAAGTACCACAATTTCCTCCACAAACAACTAAATATAATGTCTTATTCTGCACTAACTAACCCCGTAGATAAATAAGAACTGTTCTAAAATATGATTCTTATATTAATTTTATCAGTAACATAAGTTTAGTCTCTTTTTCCCCCCCAGTCTTTTTGTCAATAGTTCTGAGCGCATTTAAAATATGTGTATGTAAACTGTGAACAGAATCCATTCACAATTAGGTATTTTTCCCACATCATTCAGAGGTATAAGGGGAGACACTACAGGCAGTTTTTTAGTTTTTGGTCTATTTGGTCTCTTAACAGACACACTTTGTGGAGGCACTGAAAAAAGAGCCTTAGAAGCCTTAGATTCTCATGAGACATTGTAACTACAAAGGCCGTTTTCTCAAAATGCACTTTTGTCCCATTGAGACAGAAGGATCACCCCTTAAAAATGCACCTATGTACACCAAACTTTATAGTCCTGTACTTAAGACTTGGATGGATCACAAACACATGGACTGGTTCATTTTGTGGTTCAGTTTTGTAACTAAAAAAATTAGATAAAAATTGAATATTTAGGCATTTTGTTAACTCAACTCAAGATATTCCAAATCCATTCAGTATACTTTTTAGTATCTAATATGACAACAAAATGAGGCAAGAAATTTATACCTGACTTTATCAGTTTTTGAGATTCAGATATCCTCAAAATTGTTAATTTTGCTTGCACATAAAATGCCTTAATTTGATATGAAAACATTACATGAATAAAAACGTGTAATATGTATTTTTTTTATTAATGCAAATAAACTATATAAGAAGTTTGTAGCTAAAAATCACTAAATAAACTAAGATTTTTTTTTCCTATTCACCTGCTGAGTCTCACTGTACTAAACCCAGGTTAAATGAAAGCTGCAAGTCTGTAAAGTGCATTCACGTGAAGATCCATATGTTGAAGGGAATAAGAAGATGATTTCAACGATGTAATCTCCTATAAACTAAAATAAATACGCGTTACCTTATGGAGAGAGGCGTTGGCTGCTCTTACATAAACATTTACATTAGCATCAGGTCCGCCCATGTCAACACAAGTCACAAAAAGGACTGAAGAGACACTGTAATAACGCGTAGACTGTTTTGCATTTAACAAATTAGTCCGAGAGCTAAAGGTATCTCACAGTAATTAGCGGTGACTGCTAGCATGTTAGCTCAAGCATGAAAAACAACAGGGAAAGTAGCTGGGCCGCTAGCTGCAGCATGCTAACGGGAGCTAACTCAAGCTAGCCAGTTAGCATGTTTGTTAGCACCTTTGAACATTTTGTCACACCAAAAACGATCCGCACACTGTTAAGTCAATCTAAACTATTAAAACGACTACTAACCGATTCATCTTGTAAAAGAAACTTAAAGATCTCCAGGTGTGGTATTGCAAAAAAGTGAAAAAACTTGTTGAACTTGTCCACTTCAGCTTGTCAGTGTCGATTGGTTCGGTTTGGGAGTTTTTACCATTCAAATGAACACACCGCCGGGGATAAGGATTGTGGGATTGAATTTGGCAAAGGACACGGGGAAGGAGCGACGCCTGGAGGACACATGATGGACAAAGAGCGGGGACAAAGTAAGTTTTCCAGGTGTAAAACGGCGCCATCACGTGGCACCAGTGGATAATGCAGAAAATGAATGGCCATGGCGAGGTTTTGGGCATTTTGGGCAAGTGTTGTTTTTTTTTTTTTTGTTATTTCTGTTATGATTGCACTTTTGTCATATGTATATGGAAAAGAATGTAAATTGCTTACTTGCCCAAAATGAAAAAAAATTCTTATTATTATTATTTTTTTTTAGAATAAATGTTTTTTCAGATTATACAATGCGATGAGACCGTTTTCTGTATTGATAGGCTATAATTTATCATAAAATAACCAAAAACTAGGCCTAAATGCATAAATGTTAACATGATATATTTTATAAGACTAGACCCCATAAGACCATAAACTCAATATTGCAACAAAAATCAGCATTTAAAGAATATTCCGTTTTGTTTTATGAATAAATCAGCATTACAATTGTCATCGGTGTAACATATATTTAATTTGAACAACAATTTGTCTATCCAGTTATGAGAAGAATACTTGTAAAATGTATTTAGTTACAGACTGACTGTATAGCTGAATTAAAATGTAATGTAATATACCTTTACATGGGTGAATCAGAGTACTGTACTGTGAATACTTAGAATACTTTTACATTGAGTTGCATTATATTATAGTGTGAAAACATGACTTATAATTACAAATAACATTTATTTTGTTGCAGTTTGTTACGCATTAATTTATGTCTAATTAGAAATGAAAAATCGCATGCTGCTTTCTATTTTTTTCCACAAAAAAATAAAAATTAAATTAAAATTGCATGATTTAGGATAGAAAGTGTATTCTGAATGTAAGAGTAACAGTATCAGAATACAGGTACTCAAAACTGGTATTCAGAATATATGATATGTATTCTGCATCTGCCTCGTATCTGAGGAGACAGATGTTATAGTGATGTAATGGAATAAAAAAGTTCCTATTGTTGCTTGTATTTTAGGCTTACCTATCCCTTTTGTGATATCATATTTAAAGCCAACAACTGCAACATGTTTGTGGACCAGTGTTATGCAGTTGACTTGATTTAGCCATTTCCCCTCGGTTCTCTGTCTAACTCCAAAAATGTGACTTTATTTAAACTTTTACAGGAGTCACGGTCAACATATCGTCTTTACTAGTACTTGACACTACTAATTTAAAGAAACAAAACAACAAAACGCAACTTCAGGTATGTTTTTGATGAGGAAAAACATGAGGAAACAACTTTTTAACACAGATCAGTAAACATGCAGCTTAGGGAGAATTTGATATTAGAAAATTGGACAATATTATAGTTGAAATGCCCCAAACCGCGTAAACAGCACTACACAAAAGTAACATTGCACCGAGAACCTTTAGGTTTGTGAATGCTCCACTAGTGTAAATTCCCACTGAGTATGACCTTTTGAAATACCAGTACTTCTACTTCAGTTGTATACATATTCAGAGTACTCCCTTATACTTTATGATCCCTCTCATAGTGTTTCCTTTATTTTTTATTTTTTTCTAAATTCGGTAATCGTAAACATTCACATGAAGTAGCAGCTGTGACCATAGACACAAAGAAGGGAATAGTGAAAACAGACAAAGAATTCTGACTATGCAGTGTTCAGGTTATTGTGTACTGGTACATGTTTGTGTACTACTACTGTACATGTGATCCTGTGTACAACATACTGTCCATTCCACAGACAACACGCACATGCTTTCTATTAGAGGACATTAGAGACGACCAAACAACCATGGGGCTGTCTGCAGTGTGAGTTCTAATGCAGAGGACAGGGGCCTATAAAACACTATGGGAAATTTAGAGATTTTGATCACCATGTTACCCTTTATTGTTTTGAAAATGCTATATTCACTGAAAACATGTTTTAAAAGTTTCATTTTCGTTTTTCAGGCTCTGAGTTGCTAAATCACTCCCCCTTCAGAGCCCTATCACAGCACAGTTGTCGTGCATTTCGCTAATGAAACTACTGTACATCACATCAGGTTTGTGAAGTTGTAATGTAATGTTTTGTATCCAGCTTTTGTTTGCTGAGCTTTTGGACATACTGTTTATCATGTTTTAATAGTGAGAGATCACTATATTACTCAAATTAGGCATTGGATTTATAATCAAGCATTAGATGTATGTATGGATTTAAGCACTGGATAATTAAGACATCCCCTCTGCTGAGATCTGACCGTAGACTGCATAAATTTTTTTTTACTAAGGGAGTGTAACGTCAGCCATGGCGTTCGACTACAGTCAAATGAAGCCTCCACGTCTAGCAGTTATAGGAGTGAATTTGGAGGAGAATCCCAAGAAGTGTTTGGAATAAACTAAATACACAGAAATATGTAATCTGAATAGACAGTTTGAGAAATACTGTATCCCAATGTGAAAGTATTTTAAGTATTCACAACTCTGAATGGACAGAATATATTGCAAAATACATTAAAATGCAGGTATTCTATATCTGTCTGTAACCACCCCATGTTGTCCACCTCAGCAGACCCTGTCCAGTCAGTTTACATTTACAGATAGTCTCCAACAGAACCCTGGTGTAATTGGATTGACTGATTGGATTTTCCCATTTTATTTTCTTAATCTGTAATAGACGTTGGATTCAGCAGGGCTGCATAGTCATTTTGGTGAAGAAATGAGGAATTCATTTGCAACAACAGATAAGTACCATTTAAAAAAGTCAGTGCAGTTTACTCTTTGTGTAGAAATGTTTTCAAAAGTATTTTACTGCTTTCACAATATTACTCCATTCCTAAATTATAAAACAATTAAGATAACAAAATAATAACAAAAAGAAAAACACTAATTTCATAGACATGACCAAACTGTGTGCCAGATACGAGGTAGACACATTCAAATCCAATACCACTTTTATCAGTAGTAATGCTGATTTAGTCTTGATTCCAAAACATTTGACACGGTGACCAAGTTATAATTTAGAGTCATTTGTTTTGCCAGTTTCACTGCTGAAATCCAGTTGGTTTAAACCTAAAAGGACCATGGATCTGAAAAGAACTCTCTCAGCCAACATGACATGAAAATCATGTTATTTTTCTGCCATCTAGTGAAACCATTATGAAACTGCACTTTCTTTAGATTTTTTTTTTTTATTTATTTTTTTTACAAAGAAGCTTTTAAGGCCAAATTGACCACGTTTAATCTTGAAGAGATTTTTTTTCAGTTTTATTTATTTATTTATTTATTTATTACAAAAAAAGACTCACTTTTTAAAGCAATGCCAAAGCTAAGCCTAAACAAATAACTAACCTGTAAGTTTGTACAAATGTTCAAGGGGTTAAGAACATTATTTTTGAGCAGAGTTTAGCAGAATAGTGTTTTAAAAACTACACACACTTTCCAATAAACCATGTTTTTCGACTTATCGTTCAGTATATGAAAGCTGGAACAATATTTTTGTGGTCACTATTAATCATGGGTACGTTTTCTTTGCACTACTGGGAAACTTTTGATTAATTTTGGGTTATATGATAAGATTTAAGATGGAAGGTTGAACTAGTAACATCTGTGACTCATTACAGATGCAAAGTCATTACCTAAGTGGGTTTATTTATTGCATTTAGAATAGTTTTCGGGGATAATTCTAGTACTTTAGGGTCATTATGTCAAAGGCATAGATTAGTTTCAATATTATCGTTGATATTTTCTTCAGCACTTCAGAATGTGTTATCGTGACAGGCTTAAGCATTGCACAGATGAAGTTATTACAAACAAACAGGCTGAAATCATGAATAATAATAATAATAATAATAATAATAATAATAATAATAATAATAATAATAATAATAATAATTCTATGTAAATCTAATGTTGTGGTTTTGTTTTCACAGACAAGCAGAACTGCATTTGGGGATTTTAAACCCCAAACCCAAACTGGGTTCCTCAACCAACGCGTGACCTACTTCCACGTGGGTCTCCTGACTGAGGCCCAGTTCATTCCAGACAGATGTTTGGCACAGTTTTGGGCCAGGATCCAAAGCAAATATGAGCCCCACACCAAGACTGTGGTTGAGGCCAGAACCAAGACTCTGTCCACCAACAAACGTGTGGGCCCAGCCTGCACTATTGGGTGAGTTTATCGACATTATGTAACTGATTGGAAGTCTGTTTGACTGAAACGATTAACATGTGAAATGTGATTCTAACTGCAGATTCCCAAATCTGGGCAACACGTGCTACCTGAATGCCAGCCTCCAAGCCCTGATAACAGCTGTACCCTTTGTGAACAACGTGGAGGCTCAGGAGAGTGTCTGGAGCCAGAGTCCAGAGGCAGGGCTGGTGAGGTAGGATAGAGTCCGGTCAACTATTTGTAATTACATTTAAAGGTCCTATATTATGCAAAATATAGGACCTTTGCAGATCATCTCTAAATCATTAAGGTTTCGTGGGACCTTGTGAGCACTGCAGGATTTTAATCCATTGCGGTATAAAGTGTTACTTATGGTTTTCTTAGTGACTGTGGTCCCAGCTGCATTGAGATCATTGACCAGCTCCTCCTGTGTAGTTCTAGGCTGATTTCTCACTCTTCTCATGATCATTGAAACCCCACGAGGTGAGATCTTGTGTGGAGCCTCAGACCAAGGTCGATTTATTGGTCATTTTGTATAAATCTTAAATTTTCGAACAATTGCACCAACAGTTGTCTCCTTAACACCAGCTTTTTGCTTATGGTTTTGTAGCCCATTCCAGCCTTGTGCAGGTCTACAGTCCCTGACGTCCTTTGAAGCTCTTTGGTCTTTCCCATGTTGGAGAGTTTGGAGTCTGATTGATTGACTGATTCTGTGGACAGATGTCTTTTATACAGGTGACTAGTTAAAACATGTGTCTTTAATTCAGGTGACGAGTTGATTTGGAGAGTCTAACTGGTCTGTGGGAGCCAGAACTCTTAATGGTTGGTGGGGGATCAAATACTTATTTTACTTAATGAAATGCAAATCAATTAATATATTTTCTATAATGTGATTTTCTGGATTTTCTTTTTGATATTTTAGCTCTCAATGTTAAAATAAACCTACCATTAAAATTATAGACTTCTTTCTAGACTTCTAGACCACTTATTTCCTCCACTGTATGTATTTGCATGTGCACAGGTTCACATGGAGCGATTACTGTTGAAAATGTTTTGTACATTTGGAATTCTATATGTCTGCAACAGTGTTGGTCAGATTACTTTGCAAAGTAATCTGATTACTGACCACTGATTGCACAGTCCTCTTTAACCCAATATTTGTGCTGTTTTAGCTCACAGCAGAAGAGGATGTCCTGGGCTCCTGTTTATCTGTGTTATTGTTTTACCACAATTCTAATGGATAACAAACATTTTTGGCAGGGAAGAAGTAATTAAAATTACTAGGCCAAGTAACTATAATCTAATTACTCCCCCTCAGTGTTCTGGAATAGGGAGTGTGATTCGCCCGATTTTTGCTTTATTTCATATGTGTGTGCATATTTTAAAGGAACTGTATTTAACCTGAGCTCTTACTGTTTTAAAATGGTTTTACCATCACAAGCAAACCTGGGCTGAACCTGCACATATACAAGTATATGTATATGTTTGGCGGCACGGTGGCTGAGTGGCTAGCACTCACGCCTCACAGCAAGAAGGTTCCGGGTTCGATCTCCGGGTCGCCCGGGCCTTTCTGTGTGGAGTTTGCATGTTCTTCCTGTGTCTGGGTGGGTTTCCTCCGGGCACTCCGGCTTCCCCCATCAACCCAAAAAACATGCACCATACTGTAGGTAAAAAAAAAAAAAAAAAAATGTCACACAGACCTCAAATCTGCCACAGCAAGTGCAGTAAGGCTCCACGGTGCCTCCCGTTAGCGACTAAACGCAACTCTCTCTTTCTTTTCTTCACTCCATCCAGAACATACTGTGTTCACACATTTTCTGAAACTTTTTATGAATCTAGCAAATCTTTGACACACTTTGCAAAACTAAAACAAAAAAAACCCCAAAAAAGTCTCTTGTAAAAAGGACACTTGGTTCAAATACAAACTCAGTCATCATATTTATAAAGTTATGTAACATCATCAGACACAGTCTGGAGAATGTCCCACACTATTAGACCGTAATGTGAGTCACAGAGCCGTAGGGCCTGTATCTCACTGTTTCTGATTTTCAGTTTTCTAAAACAGAAGTCAGCAGACTTATTTCTTTTATTAAGCCGTTGAATGAATATGAATATTGCGATTTAAATTGTCTAAATTATAACATAATGATCCACGGGTGTCATAGATTACAACTTTAAAACAGACACAAACATAATAGGTCTGCTTTAAATCAATATGCAGCCAACAAAATCTGAGTGCTAAAGAATAAAAGAATAAATGTACATGCCCTATGGAAAATAAATGGCCTACAGATATAGGGCTTTAACATAAATGAACTGTATGTAAAATGTTGATTTAAAATTTCATAAACATGACCAAACTGTGTCTCCAGATATGAGGTAGAAACATTCAAATCCGATATCGCTTTAATCAGTAGTAATGCTGATTTAGTCTCGATTAAAAAACATTGGACATGATGGCCAAGTTATGATTTGGTGAGTTGCCAATTTCAGTGTTGAAATCCAGTTGGTTTAACCCTAAAAGGACTCTGTTTGATCTAAATCCTCACTACCAAAACATCAGCGCTTCATGAGCTTTCACATGAGGAATAGCCTGTCCATATACTGAAAAACATCACAAACACACCTGGAGTTGTTTTGTTTCATTCACACACGTTTAGCGTACAAACCTTGCATATTTAGGAGTTCTTCTCTCAAAAATAAAACACTCTGTTTCACCTTCACCTTCCGTCATTGTGTTTTTAAACTCCATACACCTTCACTAGAATGATTTGCATAATTTCAGAGATTTCCAAGTAAAAGGCAGCTGTTAACTTGAAAACTACCACTACATGACATCACAAGTGGGAACAGAGGGTTTTGAGTGTTGGAGATGTAAACAGAGTAATAACAGCCTAAAGAATCACTCAAATTATTATAACATAACTTGGCTTAAAGCTCACAGGAGTAAATGTTGTGTAATATAGGACATTTAAACCAAGACTCCACATTCTTATCACTTCACCTTTTTGACTTTTAGGGAAGTCAACTTCAGAAAAACAACTTATTATGAACCTTTAAAACACTTTATATTCACTGAAGTGCACCGGGCTAGAAATCATGAGCATTTTTCATTATGTTTGACTACACCAGCTTGGCCTGTATTTGTTAACCATAGATGTAGTACTTCTATGTCCTCCTCATCTGTTTTGGCCCAGACTTTGTCCTTCAGGAGTTTTACAGTGTCCCGTAAAACTACCCACAATGCACCTCTTCACAGGCTGCGGTTTCCGAGGTGCAGTTTTATTACCTGGAAACATGATGTGGTTAAAATTGCTAAAGGGCTTCTGTCGTGTTGCGGTAGTATCGTAAAGATTTTGGAGTTTTGAAATTAACAAAGATATTTTTATATTTTGTGCTAAAACATTTCCTTTAATTACGCTCCCTAAGCCCAAAATGCTTTACTCCACCTTTTGAAATCATTGTTTTTTAAAGGTGCATTGTGTAACTTTTCTGGTGAAGGGCCCGTCACTTGCTTGTTTCTATGGAGATGTTTTTGAATGTTTCACAGTATGTGGTTTTATAGCTCGAAAATACCTAGAAAAACAAGCATTCTGTCTGGATAAGGGGTTACCTCTCCACAGATCTGACCTGTGAACTTGGTCTCCATGATGATCTTTATGTTTTTATTGCACTGAAACATTGATAAAATAAATACACAAA
The DNA here is from genome assembly GCA_029959045.1 of Taenioides sp. WSHXM2023. Lineage (NCBI taxonomy): Eukaryota > Metazoa > Chordata > Actinopteri > Gobiiformes > Gobiidae > Taenioides > Taenioides sp. WSHXM2023. The sequence goes on along the minus strand of CM057103.1, from coordinate 21,457,460 downwards.
CAAATTAATGAATTAAGACATAAATAAATACATGAATAAATAAAAAACACCTAAAACTGACAGCTTTTCCACCTAAAACCCACTAATAGGGACAACTGCTTTCCTCTATCCGTTACACACGTGAGTTGCATTTTTCCGTTCCATGTGTGTTTCCTTTCACTATTCTAAAATATAGGGAACATTATGAAGTCACCTAGCTGTCAAAACAAGCGCCTGAAGTATCCACAAACACGGACATTCGATGGCATGATCCATAATTAAAAATGGCACCCAAATAAATACTTCTCCTTCTCCCAAAACCACAGAATTCTCTTACACAGGCTGCTATTGAAGAGAATACTTGAAGGCATCCTGGCTGGCCCTCCATTGACTCATAATTTCCTTGTGTACACTTAGACAGTCTCGTGGGGTAGTTTAATTTGACCTTTTATAATAATCATTGGAGTTATAACTAAATTCATATGAAGTTTGCACCAGTACCGACCCCTGGTGTTGGCCCGTGAGGAAAGCAGTGGAAGAGTTTAAGGTAATTTGGGGTTTTATGGTGAGGTTTAGGACATGGAAGAAATGTGACCTTTAAGAGCAGGTGTGTCCGAGTTAAAATAGTTGAATACAGTAAATAATGTTATGCAATACTGACTTTTTTTTCTTTCAGTTTGGTAACTCCATATCAAAAACAAGGTGTGTTTGGTTTTATTTGCCATGTTTTCATTTGGGACATTTGAATAATCTACACATTATCAACCTGGAACAACTCTCACTAAAACTGATCGAAAAATGTGGATTGTGAATTCACAAATATCGTGAGAATCCATCTTGCTGTATCAGGTTATATTAAAGCTGCGCTATGTAACTTTAATTTAACCTTGTCTGCATGCATATCTATCCACCAGGTCAAGTTACAGATCAGATCTATGGAGAGGTGAACCCGCTCATGTTTTTAAGTTATTGTTGAGCAATAAAAATGTGTCTAATCAAATGGATTGGTTTAATGCTTTACTGTGGGACATCCTAACAAAAATATAACATCTATGGAGACAAGTGGGTGGCAGTCTGCAATAACATCTCCATGGAAACAAGGTAGTGAACCCCTCCCACCAGAAAAGTTACACAGAACACCTTTAAATATGAGCATCACAACACCACAGCACCACAACACCGCAGCACCACAACACCGCAGCACCAAAACACCACAACACCAAAACACTCACCGCAACACCACAACACCACAGCACCAAAACACCACAACACCGCAGCACCACAACACAGCAGCACCGCAGCACCACAACACCAAAACACTACAACACCACAGCACAGCAACTCCACAGGTTTGCTTGATTTTTTTAAGTCGGACTCTCACGGTTGGCTGAGCATACACAGACCCAGCCGACTGTTTACCTCTTTGTCAAAAATCATTCACAAAGCCCCGCCCCTCTCCACCTCCGCGACCTCTGACCCCCGGTGCAGTCTCAGTCCAGTGCACTCCAATCACAGCTTTTGCACTCGGCCCGTAGGAACCCTTTGACCTTGAGGTAAACATATTTTTGGAGGTATTTTTGTGAAACCCAATCAGAGCTGAGACCGTGTGCGGACGTAGAGAGGAGCGGAGGGACAATGTGCTCTTTGTGAGGCTTTCGGGGGCTGACATCACCTGCGTAAAGTCTAGACCCGGGACCAGGACTATAGGTCTGGGACAGTGGAGCGTATCAATAGGTCCCTACGCTCCAATTGACCCTGAAGTGAACTGACCACTCTTGGTTTTCTCATATTTTAAAGGAGCTGAACGCAATTTTTTATGTGATGAAGTTAAATTTGTTCTGCTGAAGTAAATATATTATAAAAATATCAAAATATTAGGGTCAAAATATCAATATCAAATAATCTGCAAACCAGTAAGTTGTACTGCCCTTGCCCGATTTGTAACCTTACCTGATTTGACACTGTTTATGCATATCCGGATACATTGGCACAAGCTCTGAAGTTCTTATAGTAACCATACTTTAGATCAATGTCATTTTTTTAAGTTGTTAGTTTGATCAAATGTACTCTTACAAAAGTGTTTTTGTAAGCTGATTTAAGTCTGACATCAGTTAAATGGGTAACTTTGATGATTCTGGTCAAATATGATCATTTTTGTATATATTTCTAAGAATAAACTGTGAAATTGTTGAACTTTGATCTGAACATTTAAGCTTAGCCATAGCAATGACATACACTTTTAGCATGCTAGTTGTTAGCATTAGCGTGGCTTTGCTCTGGGCTCTGAAAGTTGTAAAAAGCTCATTGCCGTGAATAATTAGGGTGGACTGGTAGAAACAACTTTGAACCACTGCAAATAGATTAAAATGAAATAGTTCTGTTTTTCAGGTTAAGATTCGCAAAATCAGGTCCAGAACCATTAAATAATCAGTGAAGTTTGGCTTTATAATAGTTTCAGTTTATTATTTCAGCAGAGATGTGGGCTGGGCTACGGGGTAGGTGAAAATAATTTAAAATACAATACACAGAAGAATTAAAATACAAATTTACAACAAAGTTAAAAGCTCATTAAAGGTGAATCTTAAGAATGCTTCAGGCTTAGCAAATGCTTAATAACTTTAAGATTTCTTATTACGCAAAACTGACTCTTGTGAGCTTTAAGTCATGCTATAATGTTGTTACCTCATCAAAACAGACCTGAAAATTAAATCTTTGTTCATGTTATAGCTAATTAAGGTATAGTTATTATAGTTTTACCTTGACTTCTATTGTAAACTTTGAATAGGGCAGGTGGAATTTCAAAGTAAAGCTCGCAGGGTTTACTTTGGGTAATGTTTGGCATAAATATTGGACTTATCCACTTGTAATCGCCCACTAAACGAACACACTTTAGGGGTTACAGTTTTTGATGATGGATTGGAGACTTTACACTATTTCTATCCTCAGCTCGAACCAGTGGCCCGTGGCTAATCGTGTTTTAAGTGGTTCAAAGATATTTCACAGGCTTGAGGTGACAAAGGTTAGAAAAACAAAATAATCTAAAAATCTGGACTGGGTCGGTCTATTATTTGGGTTAATCTGGTGCTAATCTTTAGTGGTTGAGATCTGATCAAAGATTTTATAAAACAATCGGTGATACAGTTTGGGACAAATTTGAGGTGTGCCAAAAGGGGATTGGAATGAACAATGGTTTAATGTTGGTGCCTCAGTGATTAGAGTATTTGCCCACCAGCGTGAGTTTAATAGTCCAAGATTATTCAAGCTTCACCATTCTTTATGTATAAATGTGATGTGTCAGTGGTGAAGGGCTGATGGTGCAGATTGGCAGGCTCGCTTCCATCATCTTTCCCCACGGCAGCTGTGGCTACAATAGTAATGTTCCAAAAATAGATAATACTGTTGAAAATACCATTTTATTTCCCGTTCAGCTCCCATAGGGTTTGGCTAATGCTCTTCATCTACAGATTTCCCAGTTTAGTCCTGTTATAATCTGGGTCTAGACCTGGTCTAGTTTGCTAGTCTGGGTTTAGACCTGGTTTAGCCCTGATAATTGGTCCTGGTATTGTGAAATGTTTGAGAATCACAATGGTAAATATATTTTAGTACAATACAAAACCTCTTTTCTCTCCATAGTAGCCAGGATGAGTAAATGGTACATATTTTTGCATTTGTAATTACCTTTTGATGATTAAGTCCCTTCTAGCCTGGCATCTGTCCATCTTCAGTCTTCCCTCTCCACAGACACTTCCTCCAGCTCTTCTAGTGGATCCCGAGGCGTTCCCAGACCAGCCTAGAGACATAGTCCCTCCAGTGTGTCCTGGGTCTTCCCCGGGGCCTCCTCCATGGGACATGAACACCTCTTCAGGGAGGCGTCCAGGAGAATGTGGAGGAGCAGCAGTTCTACTCCGAGCTTCTCTTTACCCTACCTCTAAGGGAGCACCCAGCCACCCTGCGCAGGGAACTCATTTCGACCACCTGTATCCATGATCTTGTCCTTTCAGTCATTACTCAACAGTTCTGAGACAACCTGCAGACGTTGGGTTTGGGTGCAGCTACAGTGCATGTATTTTGAAAATTATTGCTGTGCCCAGATGGAACTTTTGTCTACACTCTTTTACTATTCTGCAAAAATGTAAAATCTGCTCTCTTGTTTTATATCTCTGAATCCTGATAGATGTGACTGACAGGTGGATTAACCAATCAGAGAAACACTAAGTCAATTTGTCCTGAACGATGTATATTTGAGAGGAAATTATTTAAGCCTGAACCTGTAGAGACACTATGGAAATTTACAATCACAACATGACCCTACTCAGCTCCCGTAGTCCGAGGCCATCTCACACGCACATAGGAAAACCATTCGAGTGTCAGTGATCCATCTACTGCTCTTTCTCCAGACATGTGAGCCCACTATTCAATCACCCAGCGCACCTGAAACGACTGGAAAACCAATAAAAGGGTCTATGTTTTCACTGAGACGTGATCTGGAAAAAGCAGGATCAAATTTAACTAATATTTGTTTAAGTTCAGGAGGTGGAAAAAGATGGACCGAGGAATATTTACAGTCAGTTAAGTGTATCGACTCTCAAAGGCGTATGTGTTTTACTGCATAGTCAAAGTAGTCAAAGTAGCAAAGGAAATGGCTAATTAAAATTTCCCTTCTCATATTAAAAGTAGCAGGATTTGGAGGAAAAATATACATGTAAATATTTAAAGAGGGGGTATTACACTTCTATGGAGTATTAATTGCTAACTCATAACATATTTAGATCACCACGTTACCTTTTATTGTTTTTAAAATGCTATATTTGCCAAAAACAAGCTTGCTCAATTTGAGAGCGATATTACAGCAAAATGAAACTACTGCACATCACGTCAGGTTTGTGAAGTTATAGTGTATTGTTTTGTATCACGTTTTTGTATATTTATGGAGAATTGTCGTGTGGGAGCTTGGGTGAAGTAGGCTTGTGGGCGGTGAATTGAACAGAATCACATTGCTAACTGTAAAAAAAGTTCAAATAAGGCCCGAGAGAGATTGCTAGATTATTCATACATTCATATAAAACCACTTCGGGCATGTTTTTGATTATGGAAGATGCTAGAAAGCTCAGAAAAATCAATTTGGCATAATGCCCCCTCTTTAAAGAGAATTTACAAAAAAACACAAAAAACGCAAAAGCTTTGAACTTAGCACAACAGACTTAATGTAGATTTAAAGATGCACTATGTAACTTTTATGATTATTGGTCCAGCACCTGCTTGTAACCATGGAAATGCTATTGCTTTGCCTGCAAGGTCCTGAGTGTGGTTTTTTATTGCTAAAAAAACAAAACAACCCCCCTCCCAAAAAAAAAAAAAAAACAGAAAGAAACAAAAAAAACTTGTCTCTATGGCATCACGTGTTTATCATTGACACATTTAATGCCATACTCTGGAACATTCTGGACAAAGCACCTCCTTAACAAGCATGTGGTAAAGATGGCAACATTTGATTGATCTAAAGCCTGACCACCACCAATCACACGAGCCAAGGTGAATGGAGTGTCTTGCTTATGGACACAACCACAACATCTTTTGGATTTGTGGGCAATGGGTCTAAACCAGTGGATAATTTCTCACTGGGTATGTACAAGTCAAACTACATATATGAACCCAAACACAAAATCACCTAAAAATGCAAGAAATGTCCATGTCTGATTGTATAAACACGCACAGTTTATCTAATTAGAACGTCTCCTCCTTAACTCACTGACTTCTGTCCTTCGCATACAGCAGACATGTTTATATTGTAATCTGTGACATGACAGTGCGTGTGGTGACATTTCCCCGATGTAGGACACGGTATAAACATGAAATCAAATGTTCAAATGTCTGGAGAACACAGCACCTCTTTAGGATTTATAGACACTGATGAATGGGATTATAGGAGTTATATGCAGCCAGACACATAGGAGACTGCTGGAGCTACACAGGGACATGTAGGCTCGTTTTGTTTGTAAATACAAACCAAAATTAAATGTTTTGTTTTATTTTGGAGTGTTGAATGAAGCTGTGTTATATCTGAAAGATGCACTACGTATATGTAACTGTTTATCTATGGAAATGTTATTTTTTTGCAAAGAAATATTACACAGTAGGGCAAACAACACTGCTCGAGGTGGTACGTCATCTGCATAATTCAAGGAAATAAAGTTAAAATCATAAATTCTTCAAATATCCAGATATTTTATGTTACTGTGGAATATTAATGGAACACATTTCTCTGGAGACAAGCAGAAGACGGTCCTCCAGTTCAAATAAGAATCAGGTTTGTGGAAATGCAAGCTTCACACAGTAAGGACGCATGTGTTTCAGTGCAATAAAAACATCGAAAGTAAAATTTAAAAAACTTTAACAGTGGGATTTTGAAGTATGTATATCAATGGAGAGAAACAGGTGATGTCAGCATGCCAAGTTACAGATCAGATTTGTGGAGAGGCAATACAGCTCACAGTGAGAATAACTGACCATGACCATATTAGCGTGTAACACATTATATTGATTTAGCAGCTGCACAGTAAAATTGTCAATGAAACTATTGTGCCGTTTTCAAGTTATTTCTGATGAATCTGAAAAAAACAACAACCTTTCACTCATTTTCAGAATAGCTTAGAAATTCCACAGCATATTTTAGTCTTTCACAAGGCCCACATTAGGGTCAGCTCCAAACAGAGGGTGACTTTCCAACACAGGACTGGGACAGCGGCTGACTGGGGTTTGGGTGGAGCTTTGTGTGTTTTGGAAATCTTTACTCCATTCAGAAGGAACGTTTAGCTAAAAATCACTCGAATAGGTAAGTCAAAACCAAAGTGGTGATCTTTTCGGTTGTCCAAATCTGGTACATCAAAGTTTCATGGCAAAGCAAAGTTGACCAGAAATACATTTGGTCTGGAATAAAACTCAACAGTATTTGCTCTGGTAATTATATTCAGTGCATAATGCCAGTGTGTCCTAGGGCAAGACACTTCACCCACTTGGTATGAATGTGTGTGGTTGGAAGCCGCATTTCCATCCGTTCGAATTAGCTTGCCACCTCTCTGAAAGTGGGGAATCATTTTAAAGAATAGCTATGTTGCTGTGAAGAATTGGTCATGAGCGTAAAGAGCATTATAGTCTTATTATTACATGACATAGGTGGTTTGCTCAAGGACACAACAGCAATTAGCATCACCAGGAGGAGGAATAGCACCGTCAACCTCAACAAAAAGAGCTGCTGGCACTTTTGTACTGCACTGAATGAGCCTAATTCATGTCCTTTTTTGCATTCAAAGTAGTGTTGTCAAAAGTATTCAAAATCAGATTCTAATTAATACTAAAACTAGTATTAATTGAATTGAATTTTTATTTAATCACTAGAATCATGTGAATGATTTCAGTCTTGGAATTGCCAATCTCTTCTGAACTAAAGATAGGTAGCTGTTAACATAAAAAAAACAAAAACAAAAAACTACCACTTCATGACATCACAAGGTGGAATAGAGCATTTTGAGCTCTACTGTTATTAGACAGTCTAATAATAAGGGGTTACTCAAACAAGTGTGAATGAAACAAAACATAACTCCAGGTATGATTGTGATGAGGTAACAACATTTTAACATGACTTAAAGCTCACAAGAATCCATTTTGTGGAATATAGGATTTTTAATTAATTTTATTTTATTTATTGAACAGTGCATGCCAATGGACATCTGCAATTTCAGTGTATGCCAGTATATGCTCATTTTAATGCTATTGAAACTACATGCTAATTTGAAAAAAAAAATTTGACTTAAAATAAACTTAAATTACTTAAATTAATAATAATAATAATAATAATAATAATAATAATAATAATAATAATAATAATAATAATAATAATGGTGGTATCAAAATTGGTATCACGCTTGGAACCAGTTCCTATTACCTATCAAAATCGAGTTTGAAATTTTAGTATCGTGACAAAATTCAAAGCACATCCCATCAGGTCTCCCCATACTAATACAAAAAGCCCACTGGCACTACTAAAGACAGAAATTTAACTACCAACCTGCTCTGTCACATGAAGTCATACACTATACATGCTGTTTGACTCTCCAGTGGTGAAAACAAAGTATAACCTATCCTCCACCACGGGAAATCCCTCCTCACAAAAGCCCCAGTGTTAGCTGCATGCTAGTGGGTGCAGGAAGCCAAATGTCCCCTGTCTGTGGTTATGAAGTCACAGCGAGGCTCAGTGTACGGTCTGTGCCGACACAAGCTGCTCTGGCATCACCCAGCTCAACGTCTTCAAATGTGCATAGTAACACAACAAATAAAAAAAAATATTGACAGTACTTATAAGGCAGTTTTAATTCCAAAACATAAAGGTCTTATACTACACAAAACTGACTCTTGTGAGCTTTAAGCCATGTTAGAATGTTGTTACCTCATCAAAAACATACCTGTTGTGTTTTGTTTCATTCACTCTGTGCTCTGAATGCATAAGGTAAGTGAGGAATCACTTTTGACAACTGCAAACCGTTTTAAAATGAACTGTTTTTAAGACAGTAATAATTAGACACGGCACCTTTAAATGCCTACTTCCTGCTTTCATTGGGAAATCAGGTACCCTGGATTTAAATGACACAGATTGACAAATGGATCAGTGCAGCGTCTGCATTGATGCGCTCGCTGTATGGGACTGTTGAGGTGAAGAATGAGCTGAGTCCAAAGGCAAAGCTCTCCATTTACCACTTGATCTATGTACTTCACCTGTGGTCATGAGATTTGGGTAATGACCGAAAGGACAAGATCGCAGATACAAGTGGTCCAAATAAGTTTCCTCCACAGAGTGACTGGGTGCTCCCTTAGAGACAGAGTGAAGAGCTCAGTCACACGGGAGGAGCTCGGAGTAGAGCTGCTGCCCCTCTATATCTGGATGCCTCATGGACACCTCCCTGGGAAGTTTTGGGGAAGACCCAGGATACGCTGAAGAAACTGTCTCTGGGCTGGCCCGGGAACACCTTGGGACCCCCTGGAAGAGCTGGAGGAAGTGTGTGTGGAAAGAAAGCCTGCCATCTCTGCTCAGACTGCTGCTCCCTGACCTGAGTCCAGATAAAGCAGAAGAAAATGGCAGTATATTTATTTGGATTAAAGTTGTCAGCCTACACTTGTCTAATGTGGTTATAGAACAGACCAAAGGCTAAAAGAACTGTTGCACTGGCTAAACCACAGTCTGAGATTACAAGAGTCTAGATTATAGACTGCACACTTAAGTGGATAGTACTGAAGTCCGAGTCATTAAAGCATTAGACTACAGATTGTGTTTCAGGGCCTTGAGCACATTGTTTGTCACCACTTCAAAGGCGATGTTAGCAGGAGGGTTCAGACAGGTGTAAAAAGAAGTTAAAGTCACATAATGCAATACTGTGGATGATTCCTGGCAAAGCAATAGCATCTCCATGGAGACAAGCAGGTGGCAGACCCCTTCCAGAAAAGTTACATAGAGCCTCTTTAATCTGAGCATCTATAGAGGGATCATCAGACTATGTCACTTCACGCTCTACTTCTCATGTGTCCTGTAGAAAGAGCCGCTGTCCTGTCTGGGATCATGTCAGTGTCTCGTAGGATTTCAGCAGATTTCAGGCTCTCCAGGGGGGCGGGGTTAGGTGTATCGATCAGGTATGAGTGGATGTCCCAGGGGCGGGGATAGGTGTATCGATCAGGTCTGAGACATTTCTTCTCGTCATTTACGCACCCACCTGCATTTAACGCATATGGGTCATTAAGACGTATCCCACTTACTAATTTAACACACATTTAACATCATAACTTTTTCTGCACTAAGGCTGCACGCGCATCCGCTTTGTTGCCAAAAAAATAATCCGCCTATAGGACAGGATGGATTAGGAATGGATTTCTAAAGCTGACACTGTACAATCACTGAAAATAGAAACTTAAAGATGCATTGTGTAACTTTTCTGGTGTCTGTCAAATGCTTTTCTCCATGGAGATGTAATTGCTTAGTCTGGAATGTCTCACAGTATGGCATTAAAGTTTTCTAACTTCACAGAAACCCAACCAGACCAAGTTACAGGTCAGATCTGTGGAGAGGCGACCCCGCTCACAGTCAGAATGTCTGTTTTTCTATGTATTTTTGAGCTATAAAACCACCTGCAATTAAATAAATGTAATGTAGATCTTTTTAATGTCATACTGTGGAACATTCAGGCAGAGCAATGACATATCCATAAAAACAAGAAGGTGACGGACGCCCAACCAAAAAGTTACATAGTGAGCTTTTTAATGTCATCTCTATTCCCATTTGAACTATTAGGAATTCATTTGGGAAAAGAAGTGGTATTTTCAGAGGAAGATATCATATCAAGACATCATATTAGGAAGGGCATCTGAGATCGTGTTGTTGCCAGTAGTAACAATGAGCTCACAACACAAACCCTAAAGTGATAAATGATAAAATCTGGAGTGATTTGACAGGCAGTACTAGATGTTTTTCTCTTATCTCTGTGCATGTGTTTTCAATGGGACTCCTGTGTTTGTGTGGTCTCTGTCTGCTGCACTGCTGTGTCCTAAATATGCAGATGCGTTCACTGGAGACGGTTATTTTCAATTTTGGGCTGTATGATTTTATGGAGACACAGAGAGATAATGTCTGGTTCTGTATCTGTGAATAGAGCGTAGACATGCTGCGGTAGAGCTATGGTAAGGATTCTGAACTAAATCGAATTAGGAACAATGACGAGCACTTATTTCCACTTGAGAGAAAATCATTTTTAAAAATATGGTGTGGTACAGTCAAAGACAGTCTGTGCTAAATAATTTAAGTATTTAACAGACCCTCCAACAGAAACGTTACACAATACACCTTTAATATTGCTGAGTTATTTGGTATTTCATTTAATTTCTATTTCAAACAGTATTAGCATGACTATCCCTCTGTCTTAGTAGATTTCCTTTGGGTGCAATACAAAAAAACATGCAGTATTTTGATGTGCTCCGAGCCTTGATTCGCGCTCAAAATTCTAAAGAGCACCTCTGTCGTCCCGTCAGCGTTGCAAAGACAGTCTGGAACGGTATAAGTTTCCAATTTCCAGGGGGTGACTTGAGTTGAAACAAACATAGTAGCTTGTAAGTTAAAAAAATATAATAATATAATAAATAATAATATAGATTACAGTGTGTATTTGTACTAAATCAGTGAAAAAAGCACTACTGATCCGCACAATGGGCACATGTGAGGTCATACATTCAACCAAAATCCAGAGGAAGTTCTTGCACTGAAAGAACAGACAGGGAGAACATGCAAACTCCACACAGAGGCTCCTGCGCATTGTACTCAGCTGAATTTATGTGCGTACTGTTTACATTCCACCAGTGTAAAACTCACGGTGCGTTTACCACAGTAGGATGGTTGTACAGTTATATATATATATATATTTGTACAGTGATATACTGTACATGTTTGTACATATATATGTTCTTGGCAAAGAGGTTTGAACTGTGTTTGAAATATATATTATATGTATATTTATAAATGTATGTATATAATAAATTGTATAAGCACCTGTTGAGATTAATATAAGCCTGTGGTGTACTGCCTGCATCTAATTATAAAACATTTTGTTGTCTGAGTATCAGGAAGTGAAAATTGTGCATATAAACTCATCACGGTCTTATCTCATGTCCCCCCCTTTGTTCTCTCTCCACTCTCCTCTTTCTCCCGTCTTTCTCCCCTCTTCTTTCTCCCTCCACTCTCCTCTTTCTCCCGTCTTTCTCTCCTCTTCTTTCTCTCTCCCCTCTCCTCTTTCTCCCGTCTTTCTCCCCTCTTCTTTCTCCCTCCACTCTCCTCTCTTCCTTCCTGAATGTCTCCGTAGCACGTGACTCCCTCTTGGATCGCAGCACTATGGGGTTATGTGAGGTAACTGCTGTGAACACAAACACGGACTCATTCACAAATCATAATGTAAAAAGCATGAGCAAAATTAGTAACATCTCATATTGTTGCTTTGGTTGACTTTGCTCCAACGATTCTTGGCAAAGAGGTTTGAACTGTGTTTGAAATAGCCTCATTTGTCACAGAGATTTAAGAGATTTATTTTATCCAATTATTTAATTACGTTTTATTGCTCAGAATTACATAAAAACATGCATTCTTGTGATCTGGATTGCCTCTCCACAGATCTGTCCTGTATCTTTGTTCTGGGCATCTCCTCTTGAGTAAGATTTGTTTTTCCCCAGCACAGATATATTATATAAGAAGCTCCTGAGGTAAAAATTAAGACTGTTGTTTACTGTCTGCATCTTTTATCGTCCAAGAACCAGGAAGTGCGCTTTTAGCATGCTAGTTGTTGTTAGCTTTACTGTTACAGATTGTGGATTCTGAAAAGTTGCGAAAAAAGTTGAATAATTATGCAGGAAATGTGTTAGGAAAGTAAGGAACAAATTTGGACTGCATAAACTAGCTCTGTTTTTCAAGATTTAAAACAGTAAAAAAAAGGTACTACAATTTTAAAATACTTCGAAGTAAACGGCATCCATGTTCTAGTAATGATAGGCTACTGTACTGGGAGTTGTTAAAGTGTCAAAATGCATATGTCAAAGCCTGGTTTATATAGTTATTATGTTATGTATATTATTACTGTAGGTCATTCTATCCCAATCAATGAATCAAGCTTTATTTCAGACTCCAATGGGTCCATAAAGAACATTTAAAAACAGACAGAAGACAAACAAAACAGTAATAACATTCTGTAGTCCATATGAGCAGTTCCTCCAGTGCCTCCAGAGCTCAGATGTGAACCTGACGCTGCTCTGCTCAGGCGTTTTTAAAACATTTATAATTTCATTCTGTGAGTCCTCCAGGCGCTTCATAAATGTTTATACAACATTTCTGATCTCAGCATTCAATGTACGGACACTATTCTGCACAAACAGCAAACTGGCACTTTCAGCAAGATACAAAGTGCATCATTATCTTCAACGTGCAGCTTCTTAAATTTAGTTTTACTGTAACTGCACCACAAGGGGGCAGTATAGAGCGGTGTGCATTAAGCTTTGAACAGAGCTATTTTCACATTTCTTGTACACATATTAAATTTCCGTGCTGACATATTTAATTGTGCGTACAATTTGCAGTTCTGCCTCTGAATGTCACGCCTGATCTCATGCTCCCATGTCTAGTAATGTATCCCTGTTAGCCAATCACAACCTGACACTTTTACCTCATTCATATAAATCCACTCTCTCGGCCCTACATCATCTTGCCATTTTAAAGTTGAACTAAACACTTTTTTTGCTACTAAATTGTGTTACTGGCTTTATGTGCTGTTCCTAGTGATTTCGTTTTTGCCATTTTAGTGCAAACTAGGTACATTTGCAGCTTTTTAGTCAATTTCAAGTAATTAGTGACATCACACATGACTGCCGTGATTACATCCTGTTCTTTATACCCCCAGACTCCGCCCCTCCTCACCCTCACTCTCTTCTTTAGTCCTCCAGTGCCCAGTTTAGCGGCTCTATTTGAAATGCGGTTGTGGACGGAGTTTAGGTGTTTAGTCCCACTTTAACTAGCATCATCCTTTTTGGCATCGTCACCTCAGCAGTAGAACCAGCAGCCTGCTCAGTCTCTCTAACTCTTCTTCTTCACCTCTACTACGCCTACAGATTTCCCTGGAGCCAATGAAATCTGCATTCTATCAAATATCTGGTTGGTTGGAAAAGTTGCGTGCTTTTTGTTTTGGAATTTCAAGAAACATTCAGGTGTTGTTGAGAGAAGAGGAAGGTCTGGTTTGTGTCCTGTGTTTTAAATGTCCATAGAATAAAAAAGACAGTTGGAGTACGCTTGAGCGCTTGGAGCCACAGTGAGCTCAGTAAACCTCAGGGGCCTGTCTGTGTAGGAAAGTATGCAGTAAAGAGCTTTTATGGAGAAAGATGGAGGAGAGAGGAGTGTCAACAGCTACTGTATAGAATAGACAGTGTGCTGGACTAGTTTGGTGCTTTAATCCTGGCAGGTAGACATTCTAATCATGCACAGCTGAGAGGAAATTATGATCTTGTTTGGAAAAAATCTTCAAGGCTAAAAAAAAATGTGGTGCTGAAGAAGAGGAGCTGAAGACTCACATGATTCACAAATGTATGTCCATCTCCTTTACACTATTATTTAAAAATAATTTCTATCTGATGTTATGTGTCTTGACTCTGCACACACGCTTTTTAGAGCTTGAGATATGCACCTTTGTGTTACAGGTTATTACTCAGATGAGCTAAAATGGTGACAATTTAAAAAAAAAAAATCATTTTGGCAAACGTCAAGCTCAAAATCTGGGCATGGGTCTCACACCCACTGCTTCTAACAGGTTATTCCAGTGGCTTTGAAGATCGGTCAAACGCAGAAGACAAATTTCCATATGGGGACAATACAGGCTAACTTTAACCTTAAATAATGTAAACATTACTTACATTACAAACTAATTACCAACACTGATCAATATACAGTCAGTATACAAAATACAGAGTGATCAATCAGGTTTACCATCAATATTTAGGAATGATCTGCACAGACCAGACATCACACAGAGGTCTACAATTTACATTACTTTCAGCTCAGCTACATTGTGTTCCACAACACTCCCTTGTGCCATTTCCACCACAGCAGCAAAACCATCAGCCTCTTCACCCTCTCCATCTCCTCTTCTCTACAACCCCAAAATGTATCTATTAAACAACTATTCCCCTCTCTCATTTTCCTGTTTCAGTCTCTCCGAGTTGTTTTGAATGGTCCCAGGTCTCCACAGCACTGACACTGCTTCCACCTCCCCATTGTCCTTTGCGGTCTCCATGTTCCCATCTGGTTTTCCTCCTGAATCTTGGACAGCTCCATTCTGACACCCGTCCTGTCGTCTGGGGCTGATTTGCTCGAGAATTACCGCTCACTGTGTAGCTCCAAACCGCATTAAAGCACATTGTTTTTCCTCCCAGGACCTGGCAACCGCAAAACTTGGCAACCCGATGGCCCCCAAATTTTTGCTTGTATGTCTTCTCACAATCTGTCCCCTGTTGCACTGTGTCATGTGGTTGGAGCTCGAAGAAAAAGGAGGCTGTATGTGTGAACAGGAGTTGAGTTAGTGTAGCATAGTGAGGCTGAGATTTAACATGGGCGCGTGCCAAAGTAAAGCTAAATGTTTACATGGATTCGCAAGTTATAAATCGGACTGTACAGGCTCATAAAAGTGTACTCTGTGAGAAGATATGCGAGAACATTCCATAAAGTTTGACAACATATTCTGTGTTCTGTGTTTGCTTTTAACTTGTTCCTGTACCGTGAAAGGTTATGTTATATTTAAAGGTTCTATATTAAAAAATTGACTCTTGTGAGCTTTAAACCATGTTAGAATATTGTTACCACATCGAAAAGAGACCTGGAGTTGTGTTTTGCTTCTTTCACACGTTTGAGTAATCCTTTATTATTAGTCTGTCTGCATCTCCAAACGTCCAAATGCTCTTTTCCACCTTGTGATGTCATGACGCTGTAGTTTTCAAGTTTAGTTTCCTTTACCTTTTGCTCGTTAGAGATTGGCAATTCCAGGCCTAAAATCATCCACATGTTTCGAGTGAAGGTGTATGGATTTTAAAAACACAATGGAGTACTTCCTGTATTACCACATGACATCACAAGGTGGAACAGAGTGTTTTATATTTGAGAGAAGAACTCAGCCTAAATATGCTGGATTTTTATGTTAAATCTGTGTGAATGAAACACGATACAGGTTTAGGTATGTTTTTGATGACATAGACCAGAAAATAGCACAATATGATAATTTTAAACCAACACACTCTGCATCCTACCTGATTATTAAAAATACTAGATTACCCATTTCTTCTTCAGTTTGCACGAGGGTCTACACAAACATATATTTCTGAGCTTAGGTGCATTGTGTAACTTTTCTGGTGGAGAGTCCGCCACCTGCTTTTCTACATGGAGATGTTATTGCTTTTATCTGGGAAGTTTCACAATATGGCATTAAAACTTTCTAAGGCCAAGTTACAGGTCACATCTATGAAGAGGCGACCCCGCTCACAGTCAGAATGCCTATTTTCGAAGTATTTTTGAGCTATAAAACCACCTGTAATTGAATAAATGTAAGATAATTTGCCTTGTGGATCAATAAAGTTTGTCTAAATCTAAGTCTAAGTTTAATGTTATATTGTGGAACATTCCAGGCAGAGCAATATCCATAGAAACAAGAAGGTGACGGACCCCCAACCAAAAAGTTACAAAGTGCACCCTTAAGTTTGAACTCTTCCTTTAAACTTACCCATACGCGCCTACAGTTTTTTTTTCCCCTCTACTGTATTCCTAGTTAAACAAAAAAACTCTTTGCACGTGCACCTTGGAGCGATTTCACCTTTTGGGTCAACGGGCTGAGCGTTTTTGGAGACTTGTTAAACAGAAGCGGTGCAGCGAACACAGCTGGTCGCCAGGGGAACCCGCCCTCTCCTCTCTTATTTACCCTGGCTCCTCCCTGGGGCTATAATCGCGGTCTGTTTAACTACAACGTCCAGTGTAAGTGTTTATCCAATCCAGGGGAGAAGTGACAGGGCGAACCCACAACTAGTCCTAACATGAAACGGCCCTAAGCATGCTGGGTATTTTGGGTCTAGCGTGGTCGCCTTCTAATCAAAGCATCAAAAGTGGGCTATTCTTAAACAGGGCCGTTACATTAAACAGTGTACAAGGGAGGATGGCAAACCGCGAGGGAGATTGTGCTGAGCTGGTGATGAGAAAGGCTTTTTGGGGCAGCTGTGCAAAGGTTGGGGTAAAAGCAAAATGTTGGAATGTTTGATTTGAAAACAAGAGTAGTTTTGGTCAAATATGCAGATGGAGCTGGTTATTATTATAGTCTATTCTTTCGGTATTTATTGAAGTATTGCTGGGTATATGTGAGGCCCACCCACATAGTACTGTGCTTTGTTTACTATGAGTACAACAATACAGTACAATACAATACAATACAATACAATACAAGAATAGCTGGTCCACCAAGTCCATTCACTTCAACACAAACTCACACTTAAAGGAACTGTGCTGTATATAACCTGCACTCTTACTGTTTTAAAAAAGATGTTACAATCACATCTAAACCTGTGTTGCCAGTACCTTTACCTGAAATTAGAGGGGACATACAAGTTTTTCTCATTCTCAGTGTATGGACAGGCCTTGTGTGAAAGCTCAGAACCTCCAGAATTCCTCACTGAGCTGCAGAGGCTGCACTAGCACTGGCTCGTGATCGGCTGCAGGTGCTGGGGTTTAGGTAGTGACAAATCAGATCAGAGAGAGGCATTTTAGGTTTAAACACACTGGATTTCATTGAATTGTTATCAGTAAAAGCTATTGATACTTAACCTGAGCTTTATTTTAACACAATCTGACCAGAAAGAACTGACTTAGTTGGAACTACAACAGGTGAGATGATTTGTGCTAGCATTAACAGTTTTTCAGTCACTCTCACCTTTTTGTTGAAAATCAAACCCCTAAACAGGACCATGAACGTATTGATCAAATGTGTTGTTTAAATCCATTTTGTATTTTCTCAGACAATCTTACAACTTTTTGTCAGTGTTTGCTAATGTGTGCATTGTGTCTCCATGGTAACAGCTGAACATTCCACCATTAAGATACATGTAGAACACCCCCATTTGAACATGTCATATTCTTTTTTCTTACTCGTAAGCTATGTTCATATGTAACTTATAATTACTATGTGGTTGGAGTAAGGGAACGCTCTGAGTTCTGGCCATCAGTTGAACACACAACAACAACAACATGATTATGGCTCCAGTACTGACCTTTTGCCTGTTGAAGCAATTCTAATCTTACTAATCTAATCAAGCTGACTATTTCATTACCTATGCATGTTACAATTGAGGCTTTGTGAAGATTAAACGACTTGTTAATGAATGTTGGTTTCGTAAACAATGACCAAGCAGTACATTATTAACACGTTTTATGTTATAATTGTCTCTCCTCAGCTCAAAACACATGCAGCTTTGGCATTTCCATGAAGCTCCTCCAGCTCACTGTCAGAATGCAGTGAGCGGGGTCGCCTCTCCACAGATCTGACCTGTAACTTGGTCTGGTTTGGTCTCCCTGAAAATAGAAAGGCTTAATGCCATACTGTGAAACATTCCAGACAAAGCAATAACATCTCCATGAAGAAAAGCATTTGTTGGACCCTCCACCAGAAAAGTTACACAATGCACCTTTAAAGTCCATATAACTTCACCACACCCGTTAATTGTTAGTGATGGGTGATACCAGTGATTTTAGTTTATCTGATACCAAGTAGCACCATGTCAAGTATTGTAATATCTATTTGATCGCAGTGAGTTTTGTATTAGAGTAAAATCCAAATCCAAGTCCTCTACTAAAGAGTTGAAGCTGAGTTTATCTTCGCTCCAATCCATCTTAAACCAATCTAAAAATCGAATATCAAATATATGGTTGGATAAATTAAAATATAGATGATATGTTTCAAAAAATTTCTTTGAGAAAAATCAAGTAGACATCAGTATTTTGATATCGATCCTCCCACCACATATGTAGTTTAGCCATTTTGGCTCTAGCTAACATTGTTTAAAAGATAGCAAAAGGAGAAATTTAATTTGTCAACTGGATAGAGTTTATTTTTTGCTATTTATTTTTGCTATGGATTCTACCTGGATGACTGAGGGATTCTACATACATTGTTTAAAAGAAGAAATATTGTCAAAATGGTGTGAAAATAAATGATTAAAGATTGCTCAAACATGCTCGAATCACTCCAGATACAACTTTGAGAGGGTAAATGAGAACGATAAACAACTATAACATGGTTTGAAATGTCAGTTTTGCCGAATAAGTCTGCTTTAAACTTCAGCTTTAACTTGGAGTATTTTCAAAACACCTAACATCCCAAGTACTCAAGGGTAGTTTATAAAGTTGGAACAATTTGTAATATTAAACCTTTTCAAACACAACTTGAGCCTGTTATTTCCCTGCTATGTGAAACAGTTTCTGGTCTCTGTCATTAGCTCAGTTGTTTTGGTTTTATGCAGAATGCCTCTCACACTGGGCTGGAGCACATTGTGCTGTGAGACCTGCTCGTTCTTTCTCTGCCCAATCTCCGTCCGCAGGGGTCCTCCATTAGAGCCCGCGTGTCCCGCCCAGAGAAGCCCTAATCTGAGAAACACGCCTGTCAAACGCCAGCCTAAATCCGGGTTGCCGTGGACGACCGAGGGGAATGCCGGCGTGTGACAAAGGACGATTAGCGGCTGATCTGTGCATATACTGACATTTGTGGTTTTAGCGTGGTGTATGGGGGATTCTTTGGTTTGTGTCGAGACCACAAAAGGGTCTCGAAGGTCCTCTTAGCTCACGGTTCACACACAGGATTTCTGTCTCAATCCGACCAATCCAGACAAGACTGCTGGAGGTCTGTGGGCTTATACAGACTCATGTAACTGCTCTGAGCTTGACAAAACATATTTCAGGACTGCAGGGTGTTTGGGAAGTGCAGCCGATCCAGATTACTGAAACTAACCAAAATGATTTTCAATATTGATCTAACTAAACTTCTTATACATGTATCATAATACTTGTCTCCAATGATCTTTTACCTGTGGTTTTAATACTTGGACATGATTTAGAAGGGATGAAGAATAATTATGCACAAGACACTTACGGAATCGAGGCTGACAATCTGCACTATCAACACCTACGACCACCATTAACACTCACAGACACACACACTGCATTCATACTAGGCAATGTGGGTGAAGTGTCTTGCCTAAAGACACAACAACATTTTGTGGCACCTGGTATTCCCACTGGTCTGTTTATCATGTTTATCTTCTGAAATCAGACAAGATAAAGCATTGACAAGCAGGTAAGAAAGTTGTTTTCTTTGTGTTTGTTCATAAATTATAGAGATTTGCCATGTAAAAAGGTTATTGCACCCAAAGGTGTTTGAGGTGAAGGCAAACAGGGATGAGGGGCATACATGCGGTTACACAGGCTGATCTTAGCTGCAATACAAATGCAATTTGAGCACTGAAATAATGAGTTATGGAGTATGGACTTTAAAAACATAGAGGAACACTTCTGGATCACCACCAGATGACATTTAGCTGTGGGGAATGCTTCGAATATTTTACTTTCAAGACGAAGGAAGCAAGATTACTCCAACATGAATGAAACAAAACACAATTCCAGGTAGGTTTTTGGTGAGGAAACATTTTAACATTATTGCATTTTATTAAGTAAAATATATGACTTCTACGGTGACCACATCTCTTACATAATAAGTCTGAAAGTGCGTTATGAAAATACTTCCAGCGCTGTAACCCGGTGGACATGTTTGTTGTTGTTATGTGATCACTGAACTGAACCTTTGTGTGTTCATAATGACTGTGTTAGCGGCTCAGACTCCAATCTGCTTTAGCATTGCCACAGTAGCTGAGTTTGCTGATCCTATCGCTAATCCAGCACTAATGGTAAAGTTGAACTGGTTTGGAACTTCCTGTGAGGGGAAACCAGGCAGAATAATGACCAGACTGAAGGAAACATGTAAACCACTCTGTTATCGCTGTAATGTGGCGATATCACGTACAAAGCGAAATTATTCTTTTATTTATAGTTTTTGAATAAGGGAGCGGTTCTGTAACTGATTGCTTTACAGACAATTTAATTTACATTTCTGTCATCCTTTAGGTTAGTCCTGGTTTAGAACTATAATAGCAAGTTTGATATGGGTGTTACTTCCACAAAACTAGCAAAAATATTTTCCATTTAATATAATTGTTTAACAGAAAAACAAAACAAAACTATACATACTATTACAATGACCTTAAAGCTTCAATTTTATTAGATTTTTATTTTTTTATTTATCACCTTGTTGTTTATACGTGTGCAAATCCAATGGGGTGTTTTATTAAACATGGGCATAGTGACAAGTAGTAATGTTACTTCAATACTTCAGTACTTCAATATTACTAAGAAGTGGTCCAAGAAATAATAGTAAAAAAGTATTTGGGGAAAACTGCTACTCAAGTAAGATTAACTTAACATGTGATTTATAATTTGAAGTTAATGTAATTGGAAGGACAAATTAAATAATGCACCGAATCTTGTATTTTCAAAGGACAGACACAAAAATGAGAAAAACTAAATTATATCTGACGCAGCGGTGCAAGAAACAGAAACACATGTTCAAATAATTTCATATTGTCAACATAAAGCTTTTGCTGCTTAATTAAAGTGGAAAGAACGATCAAAACTTTTACTAAAGTAAGAGCGATAAAAATATTACTAAATTAGGTGTAAAAGTATGCTGCAAGAAAAGTACAACTTCTTTAAAAAGTTACTCAAGTAAAGGTAATACACATTTTTTTTTACCGTTAGCAATTCAGCGTAACTGGAACAGGCCTTTTCAAACTTGTTTTCAGTCAACCCCCCACTAAGTCCACCACCGACCACTCAAAATAACTAAAAGTGCAATATTGCTGCAGCTGAATAAAATAATTTTGTAATTTAAATAAGTTAAACAAAAATGAACTCCCCCAAACCACACTGTATTTCACCATCTCACCCCAGTCCATTAGAACATGTTTTTGTACTAGCCTCAAACTAACTGGGTTCACGTTTACCTTGACAGAATAGCTGATTTATTTTTACTGGTTGACCACTCGGGACACACCACCCACGGTCCATAGGCAGCGGTCAGAGCCACATGGGTCCGATCACAGGGGGAGCTAAAGCCAGTGCGTTTCTATTGGTCTATAATTACGTCTATGCAGCTATAGCGGAGGTGGTTGTTGTATAGAAGTAGTTTAGTAGTAGCGTAATGTGTTTGATGTTGCAGTAACGTGTACTTTCATTTGAAAAACATTGAGGGATAAAGCATGAAACTGTATTATCACAGTATTTCATTTGACTCCTGTCTCTTGCTCTTTTTTGCTATACCATCTATTTTTGTTACTCTCTGATGTTTGAGCTACTGTATCCAAATAATTTCCCTTGTGGATCAATAAAGTTTGTCTAAGTCTAAGTGTATTTATCTTATAATAAATACCATTCCAAATAGGAAGTAAGCATGGGCACGTTTTCGGCTTCATCGACTCTGGCTCCAATTCACTTAAAATACAGAGAATATTAGACCACTCTATGATCCTGGTGTTTTTATTTTGCTATTTTGTCCATAAATCTTCCTTTTCCTAATATGGAACTATAATTGCTAGCCTGGATGAGCTTCATTTGACTGGAGCCGAACGCTGTGGGCGACGTCACACTCCCGCAGTCCGCTTCTTTACACTGTACAGTCTATGGCTCATACATGGAGACAAAAATCACAATTTGATTATTTCTCACAACTGTGCAGCCCTGGCATTTTCTTCAACAAATAAAGTGTACCACGGTTAAAAACAAGGTTAAAAAACACTATTTTACACAAGGGGCCCTCGACAGTAGGCACAGGGCCCAGAGACATAAAGCACGTGTGGAGTGAAGGAAGGGGAGAATCCACAGGCAGTTAAGTGCACTCATGCTAAAGCTAACGTGTACACACTGGGCCCTTCTGTCATGTGTTTTATGGCTCACTGTAAAAGAGAAATACAGCCTCACACTGAACCAGAGCAGGAGCTGAACACTCACAGGCACTGGGCTTTATCGTATTTCAACCTAGTCAGAGTTTAGTGAACAGATATACAGTATGTTGGTGTTAAACCCTTCACGTGTTAAGGTGGCACGATGTCGCAATCTAACCGAAAACGCAATCTTGACGTTGCATTACAGTTTCGACAATCAGCATATCATTGTTTGGATTTCCACCTTATTCCGCCCTGTCCACTTTTGTCTCTAAATGCTCCTGAACCGTGTTTTTTTTGTGGTGGCACTTCCGGTTAAACAAACTCATTCATTTGCATCTTAAATACAACATAAATTTGGTTCATTTGTGTAAAATGTTCAGGTTTCATGTGCACGAACAAGTCAACACTGCACCGATTCTCTGGGGGGTTTATAACGGCTTTATAGTCCCTGTTGAAATTATTTGCTGTAAAGAATAATGATGGCGGTGCCCACAGTAACTTCTGGAATAAGGTGAATATCACAGTTAGAATATTGTATTTAGCGTATTGCAGTTAGCATATCACAATTAGTACTATTTGAGTAACATAATTTCATCTGCAAAAACCAAAATATCCCACTACAGTGATACCACGTTAAAAGACTTGTACTTGATTGAGACTTTAATATATATTCTATGCATTTTACAACAAAGATCTAACCTCATTCTTTACAAAACCTCAAAAACTACAAACCTATTCTGAAACGACTGTGATTGTTTAGTTTAGTAGTTTATGTCTCAGAATTCTCTCAAGTGTTAATAATACCTACATGTGAAGTTTTAAAAGTCCAACTATTAAAACATAAATTGCGAATCTGAACACATCGCGATAGTTATCACGTGTACAACAGACAGACATTGTAATACAAATAATACAATTTGGTTTCTCCATGTAAAATAAACCTTGTAAACCTTAAATATCGCTGTCACCTCTCAGCAGTTGTCTGTGTAGTGGAGGTAAGTGGAACTGATGTGGCGTGGCGACCCGCTCTGGGGGCAGTGTTGAGTGATGCACCGCTGTGAGGTGTCAGGACAGGAACATGTCAGGCTTAACAGCTTAGACTAGAGTTTGAATGTCTTTATGTCAATTTGGCTGATCCACCCATAACTGAGAATATGGAAGAAAATGAAGGAATTACTCAGTGAATTTATATAAACCTCTGTACGTCATTTTTACGGTCTTAAAAACGTGAAAAACAGTCCATTTTAAACAGTTTGCAGTGGTCCAAAGTTATTCCTCACTTTTCTTATGCATTCTGAGCATCCTAATTATTCACCACGATGAGTTTATGAGCGCTTTTCACAACTCAGAAGCCAGAGTTTTGCCGTCACTGTAATGATAACTGTAATGATAATTCTTGGTTTGTCAACTCTGAAAAACAGCTGCTTTTACAATATATCTGTAGTTGAGCATAAGTGATTTGAATTATTACATGAAAAAAACAATTCAGCCCATTTAAACTTTTCTTCCATTCCAGTTTTACTAGTACCACATAGCATGGCCATCCAAGGCGATGTTTTAATATAATTTTCAACAAACGTTTCAATAGAGTGCATTAACAAAAGGACCCCAAGATGCATTTTGGCTATCTTTCCATTATAAATTTACTTTCCATTAACAGCCGACAGGTGCCATGTGGAAATGCTCCGCTCCCGCCTAAAGTTGGATCATTTGCGTACAGGTTGCCTGGTCAAAACTCCAATTCAAGATATCTGTAACTTTACTTTGACTAGGCGAAATGAAGTTTACGGACATCTCTAATCAAAATTCAAGGTATGTCAAGTTGTTGTGTAACAGTTTTGTATCATGCTTTTATATATTTATGAAAAATAGTCGTGTGGGAGTAATTTTACTGCTTTTTATTCATGAGGGAACAACATTATACCATGGAATAGCTAAAAAACAAAGCTAAATAAATAGATTTTTGCATAATACCCCCTCTTTAGTTACAACACACAACACAAAAAATAAGTCGATTTTTATCGTCAAATCAGGAATTCATCCAGAGACCCAAGAGAAAGTCAGTCCCGTGTTAGGACTTTCCCTGTATTCCCCCTCTTTTCCGTGTAATTAAAAGTCCCTCGAGTTAGCATAGCCCGCTAAATTGGTCACCACTTATTTTTAACTACTTCAGGCTACATCAGGCTTCCCTCAAACCACTTCCAGTCTTTTTTTATGTCGCCACTCTTCGGACAAACTATGGCCTCATACGACATATATAGGCTAACCAAAGTTGAACAAATGACTTCCTCTTTTCATGATTGCTAACCGAGTCGCGCTTTCAATTAGCTGCACTTGTAAAATTTGAGTTTAATTCGGTTTAGACACATGCAAGCGATAAAACTGTAAAAGACATACTTTGGTTTACTTTATGTAGGCACGCACATAGCTCGGTGGTTACTAACATACGGGTATAAAATGGTTGTCTTTATGTGGTGGGCGACTTCAATGTAACTGGATGTAAATCCTAAATAACTATGTAGAGAGATGTTATATATAGTGTACATGGATAAGAACAGGCTGAAGTGAAACCAGAACGGCTCAGATCATATAGGCTTGTATACGTGCGCTACAGTACAGCTACATGGCAGAGTAAAGATGTTGGTTACACCTGCAAATGGATGACAAGCTTCAGAGTAATAAAGTTTAAAGGGGACATATTATGCAAAATCAACTTTTAATCATGTTATAATTGTTTTCCATTTTCATTTAGCCACTCATAGTTGAATTTAGAGCCCTGACCCCCATTCACGCCCATTGCTCTGATATATTTTTATCTTTATTATTATACTTAGACTTAGACAAACTTTATTGATCCACAAGGGAAATTATTTGGATACAGCAGCTCATTCATCACAATATAATATAATAACAGAGAGTAACAAAAATAGATGGTATAGCAATAAAGATAGCAAGAGACAGGAGTCAAATGAGACATAATTATAGAAATAAATGTATAAGTACAAGTCAAAATAAAATAGAAAAATAAGTAATAAACTATAAAATAAACTATAAAATCACAGCTATAAACAAGAGACAAGAACGGCAGCGCAATGATATGCTGATTGACAGGGCATAAGGTTATCCGTTACTTGAGATTAAGTTGTTGTACAGTTGTAGGGAGTATTATCTGTTACCTGAGTGCACCGGTGTATGGTGTGTGTGTGAATGCGTGAGTGGTCCTTGATGTAAAGTGCTTTAAATGCCTTGCAGGTGGAAAAACGCTGTATAAAATGTTAAAATGTGACTATTTACCGTCGTGAACTGAAGGTATTCATAGAAATGTCAGTCAGCATGGCCCGCTAGAGTGGGACTTTGTTGTGATGACATTGACAGTGATGTACACCTATACCCTGTAGTTGAACCATGACTCTTTTTTACTTCTCTTCTAGTGTAAACGAGATGAAAGATGTCTATAGAGATTGTCCCTTCTAGCGCCCATCTGCAGTGCACTGGTTCAACCCTGTCATTTTCACGTCTACCAGCCTGACACTGGGGAATTAGGTCACTCCGTCTGAAGATGTGAAGGCACGCTCTGGCTTCTGTCCACCACATACGCAAAGCAAGAAAACAACAAGGTGAAGGTTAAAGCTGCTGTACCTGATTTTTACTGAAAAACAAAACTAGTTCATTTTATACAGTAGTTCAAAATGATTACCTTTTACATTTAGAGCATCTTAATTATTCACCGCAACGAGTTCATAACATTGACTGTATAAAAAAGTGGACTAAGAGTGTGTAGCGGGTTAGCTGTGTCGATTTATATACAGTCTATGTTTCATGAGCCCTCATAGACTTCCATAGACCAGTGAAGAGTGTGTAGTAAATCTAACAACAACTAGCAGGCTAACACGCACTTCCTGATTATCACATGGTAACAGGATTTCTAGTTAGATGCAGACAGTACACATCGGACGTATATACAACATATCTGTTCTGTATCTGTTTTGCTCAAATACATAAATTGATTAATACAACAGATACAAGATCATGAAGGTTAAGGACTTACATTTTTATATTTTGGATCGTATATTTCCTAAACCTTTTGAATCAAAGTTTTCATTTTTAGAACCGTATTTGTACTAAATTCAGTGTAATGCAAGAAAACCCATAGACATTTTCATCTTGTTTCTTCAGTATATAATTTTGGTAGCGGTTACGTTAGAAAGTCCTCAAAAGCAATGTCCCAAACTGTTGATTATGTCAAATTTGCATGTAACCTCAATGAAATGGTTCAATATCATAAGTTACAATTGTCGAATACGATGTCCACATGCACTTACAACCAAGACTCCAGAGGACACACTGAGTAACCAAACATGTAGTTAGAAATATGAGATGGATGAACTGACCAAAATGTAAAACTATACATCAGTGTCACAGAGTTGTCTTAGCTTTAGAACCCATAATCTGTATACTTTTATAGATTATATCTGTTTGGGTATACTAAGTTTCCAGCATACTTTATTAGGAGACATGTTTTTGCAGTTAACATGACATTGAACTGAAGTTTTGTTTTTTGGTAATTACTAGATAACAAGATTTCATGCCACAAGATCTCGCAAGACAAAATGCCGCAAGATCGTGCAAACATACTAAAAATTTCCTCATGTTTTTATGTTTGGATTGAAAAAGCAGAACACTGGCGAGTTACATTTTTTGAGAATGTGTAGTCCCGAAAAGCAGAGCTACAGTGACAGCAGAAATATTAAATAAAGTAAATCAAAACTGGTGAACTGAATTGCACCATGTATTTATTATAGCCTAAATAATGTCAAAATCTCGTCTTGTCTCGTTCTTGTAGATCCAATCTCGCGTCTTGTCTCGTCTTGTGGAAATTAAGTATCTCGTCCCACTTCTACTAGGTGACTTTTTTAAATGCAACTCTTGACTCCATCTAGTGTTGCTTACTGGTAATACAGGTTCACATGCTTATTTCTTTGAATCGGTCGACGATGGCGTTACCTGATTTGGCACCTTGTCATAATTAAATAGACAATAACAAAAAAAGTCACACCGCCACCTGGAAATCAAACCCAAAACCTTTTCTTTTTCTCACCATATTACTATTTTCTTTACACACTATTTTCTTTACACTAAAAAGTTTTCTTTACACTAAAAAGTCACACCGCCACCTGGAAATCAAACCCAAAACCTTTTCTTTTTCTCACCATATTACTATTTTCTTTACACTATGCATTTTCTATACACTACCAGTCAAAGGTTTGGACACAAACCACTTTATTATTTGTGTTTTTTCTTTATTTTCATGTCATTTTACATTGTACCTTGTCAGTGCAAGCATCAAAAATATGAATCACCCCAGATGGAAAGTAGTAAACAAAAGATAAACTCAAACCATTTCAGGAGACTTCATCATGAGGACCACTGAAAGAAGGCCAAGGGTTTGCAGCGTTGTCAACAAAGCAAAGGGTGGCTACTTTGAGAATCTGAAAATTATTTAACTTATTTTCTTTACCACATAACTGTATTTATCTTGATTTGTATATTTGATGTTTTCAGTATGTATTTAAAATGTAGTAAACAAAAATAAAACATTGAATGAGAAGGTGTGCAAATTTTGACTGGTTGTGTAGTTCATTTTATTTTGATTTGTGCAGCAAAATGTATTAAATTATATTCTTGTAGCTTAGTTTGTTTTGTGCGAATACATGCCACAGTATATGCAATGAAACTTTACGCTTCGTGACGCAGAATTTCGGAAACCCATTTGAACACAGGTGCATTTTTGAGCCGAACCTCTTCATTACGAGTCTCTTCACATTAGCGCGTAACCCAACTCTGCTCTAATATAGCTCTCATTCCTCCTTTATGAAGCGTGCATGTTTGATTAGACGTGCAGATCCAGCACAGAGCAGATATTGTCCCGGCACAGGCCCACATAAGGAGACCAGTGTTCCGGATAAGCCCGCACTTTGGAAGCAGCAGTCCGTAAGTTGCTCCAGGAATGTGAGTCATTAGCTCAGTAATCAGGCTTAGAAGATCAGCAGAGAAACCAGGACTGACCCAGGGCCTGCAGGTGTATGCAGATAAGTTGGAAATGTAGGATTGGAAATAGAGAATTGGAAAATAAAAGTTCCTACAAGATTAACCTCAATCAAAATCACAATTTGAATGAACGCAATTAGCCGATATTACACTTTGTTTTGATCTATGTTATAATGTTATTTCCTCATCACAAACACATCTGGAGTTGTGTTTTGTTTCATTCACACACATTTAACACAAATCCTGCATATTTAGGCTGTGCGGTAATACAGGAAGAGCTCCACTGTGTTTTTAAACTCCACACACCTTCACTAGAATCATTTGGATAATTTCAGGCCTGAAATTTCCAGTCTCTACTAAACTAAAGCTAAAATGGAGCTGTTAACTTGAAAACTACCGCTTCATGACATCATGAGGTGGATCAGAGCATTTTGGGCTTTGGAGATGTAGACAGACTAATAATAAAAGGTTACTCAAACATGTGTGAATGAAACAAAACACAACTCTAAGCATATTTTTGAGAAGGTAACAATATTTTAACACGGATTCAAGCTATAAGTACTCAGTTCCACCACAAACAACAAAATCTCCTGTCTTATTCTGCATAAAAACTAATAACCCTGCAGTTTAGATCTGTACAGACATGCTAATCTGAAATGCAATAGGCTCTTGTGTTAGATTATAAATTCATGTTACATTATTTTTGTCAATTCTTCTGGATGTATTTAAAATGTGAACTCTGAACAGAATCCTATTGTTTAAACATAAATTGCAAATGTAATCAGAACTGTCATAAAAATTGCAATTGGATATTTTTCCCAAATCATGCCGTCCTAGTTCACAATACAAAAAAAAAAAAAAAAAAAAAAGTTCCATCACAATGAAAAAGGTTTGGTTAGGATAGTTTATTTGCCATTTGTAGTTAAAAACAGGTACAAATACTGTTTTTGTAATATGTTTTTTTTTTGTAATGACTTTTACTACTGCCCTTAAAGGTGCACTGTGTAACTTTTCTGGTGGAAGGCCGTCTGCTTGTCTCCTTGGAAATGCTATTGCTGAAATATTCCATAGTATGGCATTAAACATCTGTCTCCATAGAGTCAAGCAGGTGAAGCTACCAAGCCAAGTAACAGGAAAAAAAATCAAATAAACAGCTTAAAAAATTTCATTAATTCATATTTATCTACTCTTCTACTCCTGAACCATCCCCACTCACATTCATACTTGTGTGAAATGTCTTGCCCAAGGACACAACAACAGTTTGTAAAATTTGGAGCAGGGATCAAACCTCCAACCTCTTGATTACTGAAGGCAAAGTAAGTCTGTGATGCTATGGTTAGACTGTATTTCTGTGACTTTATTGTAAGTTTCCAGGCTCTGCAAAGACTATTGAAGCGTCCTCCTCCAATAAAAGCTCCTTTGGTCTCTGGTCGTCTGCAGAAAACATTTGAGTGACTTTAAATGACGATTGTCCAAATGAAGGACTCATAAATACATTTATTCACAATGTAAAATGGAAATCCCCTGGTCATTCTGAGGTTTGTAATGGACGCTATTATCTGTTTAATTACTATGTTTAAGTCCAAAATGTGATGGTTTTAAGACGTGGGAATGGCTTTTACGGCTCAGCTCTGTGTTTTGGTGCTCTGTAGCCTTGTCAACCCGAGGCTCCACCCACTGCTCACTGTGGGATCCTCTTCATCTGGTGGAGTACTGCAGATCACAGACTACTACAGAAGTACAACAGAACTTTATGTATTTTAACAGGAATAGGGTGTACTATGTGGATGGAAATGTTAGAGCTTAGAACAGTGTTTCCCAAAGTGTGTAAAGCCCAAAGGTAAGAAAATCTGAAGTTTGAAATCAGCTTTACATAAAATGTTCTTAAAGGTGAGTAAATGAGTTCTGTTCTTACTGAAAGCAACCAAAAACATCATGACAAATATTTAAATCTGACTGGTCGAAGCGTCACAACGGTGGAACCAAAAAAGCCAAAAAATCAAACTTTTGTTATATTCAGTTGAGAGAAAAGCACAGACATCTCCCCTGTCCACAAATGCACAAAACACTTCCCTCTGTATGTTTTTAACAAACAAAATACTCTGTATTTCTGCTAAAATAATGGAGCCTTCACCTTTGGCTTCAGCTCAAACCACAGTGCTGCTCTGTGTTTGGTCTGAACACTGGTCCACTGGGCAGTCTCTAAAGACGGAGCTTATCCAGATGGTTTTCATGGGTTTGCCAACTCACAAATATGAGAATTCATTTTGACGTGAACACAACCTACCATACACACACATGCGTAACCATGTCCACACAGAAGCCTGTCCTCTGAGTGTCCCGCAGCTGAAATCAGTCCACACCAAACCACCCAAAAGTGTCTCTATCTGTCCCACAGCTCTTTCACATCTCACAGGCCTGTCCCATATCAGAGCACCATCTCCCCGGGGCCTGAGTGCTTGTGCTGGACGACTCAGAGCCAGTGTCCACAGAAAGGACTCATTCTTCCAGAGTCCCTGGACACTCCAGCTCCAGATCAGGTTTCTGAGCTGCTTTTGTCCCACATACTGACAGAGACACAGAGTACATTTGGAAAGAACTCTGCACCCTCACGTTTTTCTACAAGTACCACACAGAGCTATGTCGTACAACAGTTCCATGAGTATAGGGAGATACTGACCAAAAAAAAAAAAAAAAAAGAAGATATTTGGATCAAAAACATTTCTAAAACATGATGGTAAATTTCTTGATTTGATAAAGTTAAAGAGGCCTTTTTTCATGTAATAAAGTAAGCTTGGTTTTGCTCTAGAACAGATATATTGTAAAAGCAGGTCTGCTGTGTGCTGTCTGCATTTAATTATAAAGTGTTTTTATCATCTGTGAACCAGGAAATAATGCTGGTGCGCTGTTACCATGCTAGTTGTTGTTAGCATTAACATGAAAACTGTTAAAAGTGCTTAAAACCTCATTACCATAAATAATTAGAATGCTAGGGATGTGTTAGGGCAGTGAGAAATAACTTTGTGCCACTGCAGTTTAAAGGTCCTATATTACGCAAAATTGACTCTTGTGAGCTTTAAGACATGTTAAAATGCTGTTACCTCATTAAAAATATACCCAGAGTTGTGTTTTGTTTCATTCACACATGTTTAAGTAATATTGTATTATTAGTATGTCTACATCTGCAAAGCTCAAAATGCTCTGTTCCTCCTTGTGATGTCATGTAGTGGTAGTTTTCAAGTTAACAGCTCCTTTTTACATTTTGCTCAGTAGAAATGAGCAATTCCAGGCCTTAAATTATCCAACTGATTCTAGTGAAGCAGTATGGAGTTTAAAAACACAGTGGACATGTAGTATTTTCAGTTTGAGAGAAGAATTCACGCTAAGTATGCATGATTTGTGTGAATGAAACGAAACACAACTCCAGGTTTGTTTGCGATGAGGAAACAACATTATAAAACATAGATCAGAAAGTAGCTTAATATAGGCCCTTTAAAAACGACTCTAAAAAAGCCATTGTGACATTTCTGTACACAATAGCAGTGCGGTTCTGTCTGGAATTGTGCTTTTCCACAACAACACAGCAGCTTTCACACTAGAAGTCTGGCAGTTGCTGTAGTGAAAATCCCATTAGCAAACAGAAAATGGAACTATGGGCCAGAAGAAGTGACAGGGCTGACCTACTTGGACACTGACAGGTGAACAGGCTGTGCTCCTGCAGTGTGTCGTGGGTCTGAGAACACAGGTGTGCTTATTATGGGATGTTTACCCCGCGGTCTCCTGCTCAAATCTAGTGTCCCTGTGAAAGTCTGACCTCGCCTCAGCTATCTCTAATATTTCACAGGACGGTGACGAGAGAAGAGGGGAGAAGGAAGAGAAGATAGAGAAAGATAGAGAGAAAGAGGAGGAGAAGGAGGGGAGGGACAGGTTTATTTTTGTCATGTATGGGGCAAACATGGAGGAAGGCATTGGTCATTTTTGGTAATGACAAGATAAACTTTTTTGTCTTTATATCCTTGCATACCTGTGAATAATCATAGCCAGGAACTTGGTCTGGTAAACTCCTGAATATATCAGGAGTTTACCAGACCAAGTTCCTGGCTATGATTCTGAACGGAGATTTACACATTTATCAATCTGCGGAGCATCACAAATGTCATATTTGAATCTGATTGGTCAAAGCACCTGTGGAAGAAAAGTAATTATTCTCTGGTTTTAGTTTTCATTCTGGTTAACAAATTCATATGACGCGTTTTACACTTAAAGGCATTACCCATGATAGTTCAAAGGCCCTGGGATCTTCACCTGTTGCCCCCTGCTGCTATTCTTCATTTTTCATCTCCTTTATCATCCTTTATCTCAGCTGTACCTGATGTGATCATCCTGTGAAACAATGGCCACTGTTTTACCAACAGGGGGTTTATGAGGGTGCTTTGTTATTGCTGTGAAATTCCTTCAAATGTTAATCTGCATACTTTCCCTACCTTTTTTGTGTATAAAATACTTGTTATACCTTTACTCGTGGTCAGCTTCCTCCACAGACACCATGCTTACAATATGGAACTTTCAACCAATAAAGAAAACACTACAGCAAAAACAAATATGAACTTGGATTTTTTCTTCAACACACCACAACAGCAGAATAAACTAAAAATTCAAACAACTAAATCCAGATCCTCCCTGTCCACAAATGTACAAAGCGCTTACCCCTGCATACACGTTTCACAAATAAAATAATCTGTATTTTTGCTAAAGCAGGCTGAAGTGCATCTGTTCGGGTCTGTGTTTGTTTTGATTCACTGGAGTGGTTCAAACTGGGCTCAACCCAAATCCCAATGCTGCTCTGTGATTGGTCCACTCATTGAAGCACTGGTGGCTCGATTGTGACAACATGAGCCGGGCCTGTTGTTTCTCATGAGTTTATGAACTCACAAAAACAAATATCATGAGAATTCATCTTACTGGTCACATTTTTGGTCTAAAGGATTAACCACATAACCATGGAACTCAATTACACTGTGCTTTCTTCACATTCGTTGTTATTGCAAATGGAAGCTTACATTGCCCCGGTCAATGGAGATAACAAGAGAATTGCAGTACTCACTTTGACAAGTACCAGAAAGACAAAAATATATATATTTTAGAGAGGGGTAATGTTTAAATTTGGGTATATTTTATTACTCCAATCAAACATTTAACCCATGCATTTGCAACCTGGGATGCTACTTCAAATCTTAAACGTAGATCTAACCAACCAAGCCGATGGAGAAACTAGACCGCTTGAAGTTAACTCAACCGAAGAGGCCTCAAATGGTCTGGGAATCGAACCTGCAATTCTGATCCCATCCATCCTAACACATCTAAGGATATTGCACTAAGTCAGCAGAGCCACTACATATCGCTTAACCATCCCCAGGAGCCCATAGGGATTACAGGATGTCCATAAACAGTAGGGTGTGCTGGTGGAGGAGGACTTTAAACGCTGGCTGTTCCCTTGTTCCTTTCCTCTCTCATCTGCTCCAGTCTGCTTAATGATGGTGTGTACTGTTAATAATGTCTCCCCCACTGTGCTACTATAACCACTGCTGTCTA
Organism: Taenioides sp. WSHXM2023; assembly: GCA_029959045.1. Classification (NCBI taxonomy): domain Eukaryota; kingdom Metazoa; phylum Chordata; class Actinopteri; order Gobiiformes; family Gobiidae; genus Taenioides; species Taenioides sp. WSHXM2023. The sequence continues at coordinate 21,423,203 of CM057103.1, read as the reverse complement.
ATGGGAGGATGGAGCCAACCACATCCTATTGTTATTTTAGCCTAACAAGTAGAATGGAGATGATGTGCTGTGAAGTCCTAGCTCTAAAGAACAACAATATACTGTAGATGTAATTATAGCCACCTGCTTGTCCCTATGAAGATGTTATGGCTTGGTTTAGAATGTTCCATGGTACGGCTTTAAAGCGCCCATATTGCGCTATTTTCTGAGCTTTAGGCTAATGTTGTTTCCTCATCACAAACATACCCAGAGTTGTGTTTTGTTTCATTCATGCATATTTAACACACAAACCCTACATATTTAGTTCCTCCTTTTGATGCCTTGTGGTAATATGAAGTGCTCCACTGTGTTTTTAAACTCCACACACCTTCACCAGCATCATTTGGATAATTTCAGTCCTGGAATTTCCAATCTCTCCTGAACAAAAGGTAAAAGTAGCTGTTAACTTGAAATCTTCATGACATCACAAGGTGGAACAGAGCATTTTGAGCTTTGGAGATGTAGACAGGCTAATAATAAAGGGCTCCTCAAACATGTGTGAATGAATGTTGGAACTTTAAACACATTTACCTTCACGGAGACAAGCAGGTGCCTTCATTATGTCAAGTTACAGAGGCGACCCTGCCCATAGTAGAGACGCATGCTTTTTAAGGTATGGAAGAATAAATGCAAAATATATTGTTCAGTGTCATAGTGTGGAACATTCCCAGCAAAGCAATAACAATCTCCATGGAGACAAGCAGGTAGCAGACACCCGTTTTCAATGCCACTGGTATATACGCTCTGTACTTCCAATTTTATGTTCTTAATCTGTGATATGTGTAGGATTTTACTGCTTCTTGTAATCAAAATGCTTGTTTCTTTTATTAAGTTGTTTTAGGTTAATATTGTTATTAAAAATGTGCAAATTATAACATAATCCATCTACGGGTGTCATAGATTATAAGAGATCAAAGCACAATGTGACAAATTCTTTAGTTTCAGAACAGACTATTTTGTTATATTAGTTATTTATCATATTTTGGTGAATAACCTTTATTTTTGACAAAAAAAGACCAAAGCATGCCAAACAAAATCTACTTGAAACTGTTGACACATTATTCAAGTATGGTCACATATTTATGGTGAGTTTTATACAGCGTTTTTCTACCATCAAAACTCTTTACATCAAGGAAGCACTCACACATTCACACACACATTCATACACCAGTGTACGCAGACACTGGGGGTGAGATGGGTTAAGTGTCTTGCCCAAGGACACAACGACAGATATCTATTTATCTGTGGGAGATGGAATTGCATCGCCAACCTGTGGGCCAGTGGATCTGACCAGTGATCTCAACCAATGATGTTTATGTCGAGAGCTGGATTTGAACCGGCAACCTTCCGATCAGTGGACAAACGCTCTACCAACTTATCAATATTTCAAAAAAAAAATAAAAAAAAAACAAGAGAAAAAAAAAATACTTTAAAAATTAAAAGATTGCATATAAACTTGAGAGGAGCGCGTGCGGAGACGACACAGACTTTGGCAGATTTCACAAAGCTTTAAAAAGAACCAGTGGACCCGAACTGTCATAAAGACTTATAGAGGAACATTTTTTACCCCAGTATTCACAGGTCTTCTGGTGTGAAAGGAAAAACAAACAGAGTAGATCCCTGACACGTCCTGGTCATTAGCGCTCTGTGCATAGCTCCCATACCACACGCTACAAACAGCTGACCAGTTTCCACTCACGCTACACACGATAAATGAACTTTTAAATGTGTTTGCAGTAGCTGAAAGTAACGGAAGATCTACTGTCTGAACGCTGTTATGAATGAGTGATAGTTTTATGTAACAGTAATAGTTGTAGTATTAGTGGTACTAGTAGTATTACTTGTAGCAGTAGTAGAAAAGCTTTGATTGAAGAAGTGAAGAACTATGATATAGACATCTTATGCATCAGCGAAACAAGAAAAGCTGGGAAAAAATCATACGCAGCAGTAGAAAAAGTAGTAGCGGTAGTAATAGAGGCTTTGTACCATCACATGACCCCCCATAGCAACAGTAACTACGCTGCCATGACACTGGGCACGCAACATCAAACATGGCTGCTAAACAAAACGAGCGTGTTCCATCCCTCCCGAAATATGTGGAATCTCTAACCTCAGATGAGCGAAAAAAAACTACTTGGAAAAGCTAAAATCAATCTCTAATATCGATCCTTACAATGTGAGCACCAATTTCTACTCGGATTCGATAGAATCATGGCCAGAAGTAGAATTTCTGGATATATCAAACTACTTTATCTTTGCGTCCAGTAGCTACACCAAAGAGCAGATCAAGGCTTATAAAAGCCTAGAGGTGAACCAGTATTTTGTTGCTGGGTGGGTCAGATGTGTTTATGTAGGAAAAGCTCGCAGTAACGTCAAGGTTTTCTTTATTGCTTTGCTTATCAACAACAGTGTCTTCTAGAATTAATCGTTTTTTGCGAGTGGATCTTTCGAACGTTCGCGAGTATCTTTTCATGGCCGATTCTTTCGAAGTTTGGCTCACAGAGCTCTTCGACTCGTGCCCCATATTGATCGTAGGAGCCCAATCTGGGTTCGTTGGATCGTAAACTGGTGCGGGTTTTCCGGGATAAATGAATGAAATTTTAGTTCAGTAAGTTTGCTTCTTTCATTAAATAAACTATGAAACAATCTGAACAGCAAATACCTCGATGAAAGTGACGTGAGCAAACTTCAGGTGTCATAATGGTACCATTTGAAATCTCTTTGCGGTTTATGTTTGCAAGCCATAATTCACGTCTTTTTTCAATAATTCCCTTGTTTGAGCTCCTGATGAGTAATTTCCAGAGGAACAGTGAAGAAACTAATCGTTTTATCCCTTTCAGAACGGCTCGACCAGCCAAATACACAACAAAACCTGTCCATGTTTCTCCGATGCTACTGAACTGAAGTCAGTCGCATGCAGTGTCATGGCAGCATAGTTACCATTGCTATGGAGGTCAAGTGACGGTGTAAAGCCTCTATAGTAGAAGTAGTAGCAGTAGTAGTAGAAGTACTAGTAATGGTAGCTGTAGAGAGTAAAGGTTTATTACACATTTGCGAGTGGGCTATGGAGGGCTCAAGACGAGATGAATCAATAATACAATCAAACGTTTTTGCTTGTATTATTGGGGAGGATTATACAAGCAAAGGATTTTCTGCAGCATGGCATTACTTTTTTCTCCATGGAGACAAGCAGGAGATACCAATTTTAGAGGTGACCACTCAAAGTAAGAAATATATGAGCGCTAAAATACCTTTAATAGAATAAATGCAAGATATGTTGTTCAATATAGGCCAAATGTAAACAGATGGAAAAAAATCTCACAAGATCATTTTCCTCATGTGTGCATAAAATCTCACGAGATCTTGTGGTACGAGATCTTGTCCCATCCCTAATGTTAAATGACTGCAACATTCCAGATAATAAATAATAATAAAAAGAGTTAGATAGCACACCTTAAATCTATACTCAAATTTTAATCAAACTATTTTCACATAATTTTGTATGAAATAGCACTAATGAGTACTTTTTTCCGTAAAGGTTAAGGTGTAATTTCCCATGCAAATATGAGTTGTATGTTGAGTTCACCAGGTGCAGACAATCCAAAGGTCAAAGGGCATCGCTCATCTCAGTCAAGAATGTCGTCTTCACAGAAACAATTTTGAAAAACAACTCCATTATTTGACGCCTGATACCTTAAACGTGTCCCAAATTGGCCTCTTTACCTGTCAGGCCTATAAGAAAAATGTCCAGCGTATCGTTCAGCTTTTACGTGCTTCAAATTACCACTACAGCAGAACTACCAGCCCCCTCAGCCTCTCCGGTCTCATCTTCACCAACACTAACCAGTACTTAAGGTGTCTGGGTGTCTTTAAGGTCCATAAGGTGAAACTCCAAGTGTTTCTCTGTGTTTTTAAAGTCCTCATCACATCTCATCACTGCAGAAGCGAATCGATTTGAATGTTCCTGGGAGCCCCATTTTAACTTCTTGAAAAAGCCAGAAAATTCATGCTTATTGTGAATATTAAAGACTACATTATTTTTGAGGGTATTTGTATTTTTTAGGTCTACATTTTGTTTTGTAAACTTCAGTATCTAAATTTATTTAAAAAGCCTGTACCAGATTTGTTTCCATGTATCAAATTTGTCGTGCCGCAGTACAAATATATTTTATCAGCAACTCTTGGGGTAAAAATAAGTGCTGCGTTCTGTCTGCATCAAATTATAAAGCATTTTATTGTCCGATAATCAGGAAGTGTGCTGGTAGCATGCTACTTGTTGCTAACGTTACCATTAAACTCCACTCTCACCACGGGGAATAACTGGGATGAAAAATAACTTTGGACAAATCTACAAATCATTTTAGAAGCCTCCAATCAATCAAATGACCCCAGTGAGCCACAGGATACTGTTGTTGTGTCCTTGGGCAAGACACGCAACCCACCTTGCTCCCAGTGTGTGCGTACACTGGTGTATGAATGTGTGTGTGAATGGGTGAGTGGTTTCTTGATGTAAAGCGCTTTGAGTGCCTTGAAGGTGGAAAAGCGCTGTATAAAAATATGACCATTTATTTATAACATGGTGAAAAGTTGATTTAAGTTGATTTTGATTAAATATTCCACCTTTAAAGTGATAGTATGTAACTTTCTGGAGGTGGAAAGTCAATGGTATAATTCCATGGAAAAAGGATGTTAAAACCATACTTCAGAACATTCTCCATGATGAAGATATGTAAGGAATATTAAGCCACAGGAACAACATTTCATTTTTTAGAAACAAAAAAAAAAAGTAAGGTTTGTGGAGATTCATCCATAATGAAGAAAAAAAAAAAAAAAAAAAAGCTTTATTAGCTTTTATTTTAGTAGATTTTTTTGACAAAAGGTAGGCTCCTGTGGCTTAAAGGTTCTATATTACACAAAATTGATTCTTGTGAGCTTTAAGCCGTTGTGTTTTGTTTCATTCACACGTTTGAATAATCCTGCATTATTACTCCGTCTACATCTCCAAAGCTCTCCAAAACGCTCTGTTTTACCGTGTAAAGTCATGTAGTAGTAGTTTTCAAGTTAACAGCTCCTTTTACCTTTTATCAAGTAGAGATTGTCAATTCCAGGGCTGAAATGATCCAGATGATTCTAGTGAAGGTGTTTAAAACAGGTCCTTTAAGGTTACCAGAGTGCCAAAGGTTGATATATTTAAAGACATACTTCTTCTTTTTCACAGTTTCCAGATGAGGTAACGGTGCAACTAGCCTGAAAACGCGTCATATCTGACATTTAAGATAGCATAAACACCTGCGCTCTTGACTTAAACTATTTTAGCCAGCTTTATCCATGTGGGGGGCCCCAAATTCACCATAACACTCAAATTACACCATACACCACAATAGGGAACTTCGAAGCGTTGGATGACCGACCGAGGCTGGATCATATGTAGCGTAACAAGTCTGACATTTGTGGGTTTTGGGGAGAGCAATTGTGGCGAGCTGCTATGACTAGTTTTTCGCTAATGGTGCAAAGTCTCGGTAGCAGATTACAGGGGCTAAATAAAGCTACTGAGCGCCTTTGTTCCATTCACAGTAGCGGTTTGTGTTAGCCAAAGAACTTCAAGGCTAAATGGTCACATCCTTTTTACTGCAGGAGTGTTTGCGGAGCTGTTAGAGGTGTTAGAGGTAATTGGCCAGTGCTTTTTAAAAGGTTTGGTCTGTCATTATTTGAGGAGTGTGTCTGGGGAAGGATCGCCAGTGGAACGCACGGTAGGAAGGTGGTACTTTGAGTCTAGCGTTAAAGTGGCTTAGGATGTGTTGGAAATAAAGAGAAAATAAAATGAATTTGGGTTTTGAAGGTGCACTTTGTAACTTTTCAGGTGAGAAGTCCGCCACTTTGTTGTCTCCGTGGGGATTTCTTTGTCTGGAATGTTCTACAGTAGGGCATTAAAGGTGAAAAACAGAGCTAGTTATTTCTCACTTATCTTATGCATTTCGAGCATTTTAATTCCGCAAAAACTTTTCACAACTTTCAGAGACCAAAGCGGAGTTTTGCTGTGACGATAACGTTCTGATTCTCTGGCAATAAAATGCTTTATAATTAAATGAAGACAGCACACAGCAGACTTATTTTCACCTCAAGAGCTGCTTATATAATATATCTGAAGTGGGGCAAGACAAATCTCGCTCAAATCCATGAAGAAAAATCAGGTACAAAGCATTTAAAGGTGAACTGTGGCCTAGGGACACAACGGCAGAACTTGGTCTGTGCAGGAATCGATCTTCCGACCTTTGGCTTAAGGGTAGTGATGTGAATTTCGTGAACATTTTAATGTGAATGGTTGGAAATAGATCTCATTTTTAAAAAGAGATGTATTATTGTTGTAGTGCTACGTTTTATTTAGAATATGCATACTTTCTTTTTTAGAATATATATACTTTCAACCATACTTTCAACCATTATTATCTACTCTTACCCTTGATCATTTCCCTCTGTGATTAGTTTGTAGACTAAATATAATGATTGGCTTCGGTGATTTAGGCCTAAGTAAAAAGAGCCAGTCTTTAGATGAACGGATCCAAAAGATTCGGATCCAGAAGCTGAAAGTCCCATCACTAGTTGGGGACCACTGAGCCACTGTCACCCCAGGTAGTCATCTGGAAATCGAGATGTTCTGATGCCCATCCAGTAGTTATTTTCATCTGAGGGTGGTAGATTGAGAAGCAAGAATTTATACTGTTGAATGAAGCAAAGTGAGTGAAACTTTTTGGGTTTTGACACTAAAGAGGTTCTTGCTCCGTGTTGATGGTGCTGATGTTATGACTAGTCCTCACTTTTTCCACATAATACCTGATTAAACTCCAGCTGGCCTGTCAGAGTCACTAACAGAACAGACTTCCTGGATTTAAAAGGTAAATGTCACGAGACACATTTAATACAGGAAATAAAGCGCTAATTGAAGTCCACATGATTTCCTTTCCAGACTTTGGACGCAGCCTTGGCCGTGTCCCATTTTGCTTTGAGAGCGCTCGTGTCAGACCAATATTGACTGTGTGCGCAGTTTGACCTTGGGTGCAGAGGTCACAGGGGTCACGGAGATGAAGCTCTGCTACATTCCTCATGTTTCTCCTCCACACATACTTACTCTGTTTAGGGCCTGGAGAAGTCTGGTTATGTCAAAGGAGAGGTGGACTAGTTGAAAATAGTGGGTTTTAAATGGGGTCATTACGGGGCTGTTGCTCTTGCTGTTATGCTTTGGGCATGTTTTCACTGTGAGTTATTTCCAAAGATGTATTTGACATAATGGTATTTTGTAGGGCTGCGTAGTGTATTACACATCAAAATGACAAAACATTACATAAAAATATCACTAAATAGGCTATATAACACCAACGTTCTGTACAGTTCCTTTAGATGAAAAATGCACATTTTATTTATTATTTTCCCACAAAGTCAAACTTGAATTGTCTTCTGTGAGGAATGTTTAACCACTACACCACCACCTTCTGCATGTGCTCTGTCATCCAGGTGAGTGAGTTCTTTTTTACCTTACCCAGAAACCAGAAGGTCCATCCATCCATTTTCTTCTGCTTTCTCTGGGGCTGGGTCCCAGGGGGCATCAGTCTAAGCAGGGACTTCCAGACTTCCCTCACCCCAGACACTTGCGCCAGCTGTTTTGGGTCTTCCCCAGGGCCTCCTTCCGGTAAGACATGCCCGGAACACCTCTCCAGGCCTGGGTCAAATGCAAAGGACAAATTTCCCCACGGAAACAATGAAGTGTACTTAACCTACCTGAACCTTAACCAGGGAGGCGTCCAGGAGGCATCCGGAACAGATGCCTGAGCCACCTCAGCTGCTCCTCTCACTCTGTCTCTAAAAGAGCAACCAGCCACTCTGTGGAGGAAACTCATTTGGACCACTTTTATCCACCATTTTGTCTTTTTGGTCATTCACAACTGCAGACACTACACCACCTGTCAATCTCACGCTCCATCCTTCCCTCGTGAACAAGACCCCGAGATACTTGAACTCCTCCATTTGAGGCAGGGACTCTCCACACACCTGGAGAGGGCAAGCCACCTTTTTCTGGACAAGGACCATGGCTTCATATTTGGAGGAGCTGATTTTCATCCTTGACAAAACAAATATTAATTTATTTTGTGAAAAACTCAGGAAGAGTCCCTTTAAGTGAAGATTTAACAAATTTAAAATGAACAAACTGAGCCATCTTTTGAAAATGTTAACAACTATTTATTGTCTTGTTGAAGTAGGTAACAAAATAATCACTATGAATAAAAACAGCATTTTGCTTTGTACAGCTCAAAGACGAGAAAACTAATTGTACAAAAACAATGGCAACACGCACACACAAAGTAAGAAAAAATTTAAAACAAACTGAAACTCCTCAGGTCAGTGTGCAAACCATTATACATACAGACACAAGCCTCACGCAACTCCAAATTCTGATAAATTATTTAAATAGCAAAATCTACATTCACTCTCATTCACACGCACAGCTAACACGAAAGACCAATAACTTACCAGCTAAGACTGCATAAAGCATTTTGATATGGGGACGAGGATACAAGCACGCTTTTCTCGGGTCTAAAAAACTATTTACAGCTTAGTAACACTACAATGTAAAAGTACTTAGTTGTTTTTGTTGGATCAAATTGTACAACGGCATTGAGGTAATATTTGTACATCATTTTTGTGTTTCTATCTGAAAAAAGGCACAATTTTTACACTTCAAACTAATAGCCTATTATTTAAAGCATAGGACAGCAGTAAACATCAGGGCTGCAAATATACTGAGAAATTATCATTGAAATATGAACAAAGTAAAAACAATAAAATAGTTTAAAAAAATGTCATGAAAATGCATTGGAGTAGATAATAAGACAGCAGTGGTGCAGGATGTTAAGTATTCGCCCACTAACCAGAAAGCCAGTGGTTTGAATATTGCCCAGATTAGTTGTTGTTGTGTCCTTTGGCAAGACAGTCACCTTTCCTATGTACAAATGTGCTTGTAATGAAGACTGAATGAATTATGTAAGAAAATGTCAAGCGAACTGAAAAAACGCTGACTATGACTAAAATCATAATTATCGTTATTGTAAATTTGTTCCAGAATTTGAAATCAGTATTGTGTGGTAATCCTGCTTTGATTTAAAAAAAAAAATCTTCCCGAAATATAATTACAGATTGAAGGTTGTCAAATATAGTGTTTGTTCCATCATGCAGCCCTAGTACGTGTCCTGCTGCTGTACCAGGATACTCTGACCTGTACTGGAGATAACATATTTCTGTAACTGCCTACATTGTAGACAAGAGTCAATAAATTACATGTATTTACACAAATTTTAAATCCTCTTGAAGTGAGGATGTTGACAAATGTTTGAAGGAGGAGCACTGGCTTTGAGTCAGCTAATCCTACAGTTGTTTAGATATTATGTTCTTTAGAGAATGATGTTACCTGAGAATGTCCAGGCTAACCAAGTAACACACATATGTCAGTATGTACTGTGCAAAAGTCTTAGGTTTGTAAAATAAACAAAAAACAAACAATGAAAAATATAACAAAAATACAAAAAATAGAAAACTACAGAAATTGTTATTGTAATCATAGGTAAATATGGTAAATATAAATGCATGTTAGAGAAATTCCATTTCTGTGCCATACTGAGCTGGCAGTGAGTGCCCTCAGTACAGCACAGAAATGGAATTTCCCTTCACTAGCAGGTCAGTATAGCACAGAAATTACATTTCTCTAACAATATATATTGTTAAAATGCTATGGTCTTCCAGTAATTTTTTTTTTTTTTTCAATTTAAAGTCTAAAAAAAGGAGTTTGACTTAAAGTATCTGAGTTTAAATTTAAGTTTTGAATACAATAAAAAGCAATTTTTATTATTCTTACTTAATGTGTATTCTTATGAATGAGTTAAGTTTGTATATTCTGTCCATATATGGATGATAATGATTTTAAATCCCTTAAATGAGTTAACTTTTTTTTCAGAATTTCAAATTTCATTCTAAAATTGCACATCCCTCCTACTAAAACTTTTGCACAGAACTGTATAAACAAAATCACTCAATATTTCATCTTCTGGGTAAATGCTTTCAACCACTTTCATGATCCAAACCACAACTTTCACAAGGTAAAAAAAAAAAATCTTGGTAAAATATTTTTTTGCATCTTCATCCTTAAAAGTTCTTGAAATCTACAATTAAAATGCAGGAATCATTTTCTCTTTGGGAAATCCAGTCTGAACAGTACAGAAGTCACATAGAAAAACAGATTTGAAGTTGAGAAGTGCATAGTTGATGAGGGACCATCCAACCCGGAGAGGAATGGGTTAAAATGGTGTCCGAGTTGTAGATCTCTTTACCATAGAGGCTAAAGAGGGGCAGTTTGGTCCGAACCAGCTCCATTGCCACCCTGTCCTGTTCGAGTGTGCATACGCAGGAAACAAATCAAAATAAACAAAATTGTGGCAGAGATGAAATAGGTCCCTGGACTTTGCATCAGTTCAACAAAAGTTCCAAATTTGTACAAAAGAAGGTGCATTCCTCAGAGCTAACCTGCGCCCGGTGTTTATGCATCTGGTGAAGAGAAAAAAAAGGATGGAAAGAATTAGATAGGTGTGGTTTCAGCAACATTCAAAACCAAAATTATTACATAGAGAAAATCCAGTCCAGTTATTTTGGCGTATGTCATCATCAACAGAAGCATAGCCAGACTTGAATGAAAAGTACTACAATACTGTCAGAATGAGAAGCTGCACTGTGATGTTGTGCCAAGGACACTAACTGCCCAGTGCAATTTCTCTATCAACTTGTGGTTTTGTGGGGTGATCAGTGTCACCAGGCTACATGAGCAAAGGATCATGGCCAGTGTAGTTCCTTTTGCTTTCTCATCGTAAAACTAGAGCGTAGCTTCAATTTTGAGAATTGGGGAACTTTAGATATTTCAATACCATATGCCTTCTATAGTTGAAGTAGCAATTTGAGAAAAGGGCAGCTTGACTGTAGATTCATACAGAGTGTTTGGAGGTTTGAGCCTTACCTCTGCACTCATACTTGAGGTCTGAGAAGTAAACCATCTCTTGTGAAAACACAAAGAGTCCTAGTCGACCTCCGGCGTACGTCTTGTCGTAGATACTGCCCGAATCGGCCATGATCTTCTTTCCTTCATACATTACAACTCTGGACAAGGAAAATAAAGTTACATTGACATCACAGTCACATTTTTATGGACAATTATTGGGATATCTGCTGTAAATCAGTCAAACATTGCCCACCTGATAAGCCCTGTTCTGGGCCTGTGGATCAGGTGCCACCTGTAGGCAGTGAAGTCTTTCCAGCCAACGTTCTTTGGGTCATGCCACAAAGTACGGACCTACGTTTTTATAAAAAGAAGAAAAAAAGCAATCAGTTCATTTAACTGTTTTAATATATTAAAAACATGTACTTTGAGATAAATTAAAATGAAATGAATTAAAATGAGAACTGAATTGACATGTTCCCAATTAAAGTATTAGCCTGTCATAGACTAAAACATCTCAGTCATTACAACCATCCCCTTTGCTCTCACCTGTCCTAGGGTGTTGCCAGTGTGCCACAGGGCGTTCCTCAGGTGCTCTCCAGGGCCTGTGGTGGAGTTGACCACTTTGATGGACAGACCGGAGTAGCCCTGGGCCTTGGTGGGCTTGTTGGACCAGTACGTCTGGGTGATCTGCTTCCACATGACCACATAGAACCTGGAGCTGGACTGGTACCCAAACACGAAGCCAGCGTAATCATCATCTCTCTCTGTGTTAATGAAGAACGTCCCACTGAAGTCCACAGCGTTGAACTCATGATAACCTGAAGAGAGCGGGGAGAATTACTGTGATGTACTGTGTTTATTATGTATGTATGACTCAGAAATTCAATTCAGAGATTATTTGGTTTTAAGACAGTCTTTGCCTACAACGGCATTACCGTTTTACCGTTTTTAAGTGTTAAATGTGATCGAAAATCTCCTCACTTACTTACTACTTACACCTAGCATCTGAATTCTTCACCATGAGTTTATAAGTACTTTTCAAAACCATATATTGATTATAAACCCAATTTACAAAAAAAAAAGATGTATTTAGGAGAAAACAGTGCAGGACTTCTTTACTCCCATCTGAGATCCACTCAGCTTAGAGTGTGCTAAGCTAGAGCTTTGTTACAGTCCATAAAAGTTAATGATACGAGACGTGAGAAAAGTAAACCTACCGACAGCAATGCCAGGATCACAGTTGACGGTCTGGACCAGCTCCTTGCCCTGGTGCCGGACCACCCAGTTGGGGTCAATCTGGGAGGTGCCTTTGGGGTCCAGAGGAACCATCTGGAACTTTCTGAAGTCCGTTTCACTGATGTCAAAGTTCTCCGGACACACGTCATAGATGTCCGGCACGTTGTCCTGGTCAAAATCGTCTTTGCAGGCATCTCCACGGCCGTCACCTGGAAGAAGAAATTAGCTGAATGTCTCCCTCCACTCACAAACAATCATAGTACAATGACCAATGTGTATTTATTCTTACCGTCTGAGTCGAGCTGGTCGGGGTTGAAGGCCAGGCGGCAGTTGTCCTTGTCGTCAGGGATACCGTCATTGTCGTCGTCATGGTCACAGGCGTCTCCCTTGCCGTCCTTGTCGTGGTCGGCCTGGTTGGCGTTGGGGATGTACGGGCAGTTGTCCAGGTTGTTCTGGTGGCCGTCCTCGTCAATGTCCTGGTTACTGTCACATTTGTCTCCAACGCGGTCATCGTCAGAGTCCACCTGCGAGAGCACAGCGAGGGATGACATAAGTAAAAATAAAATAAAGCATGCTAACTCTAAATGCAACAAGATACAACTTTATTTGCAGAGTTATAAAAGAGGTCCAAGTAATAACTGCTCGATGTGCTTAAATGGCTCGTCTGAGATATATAAATGTATACTGATTGATTTACTGTTACTGCAACTGCATTGTCCATTTAAATTGCAGATTGTTTCAACTGACTTTAACTTAAAGGTCCTATATTACACAAAATTGACTCTTGTGAGCGTTAAGCCATATTAGAATGTTGTTACCTCCTCAAAAACATACCTGTAGTTGTGTTTTGTTTCACACATTTCAGGAATCCTTTATTATTAGTCTGTCTGCATCTCCAAAGCTCAAACTGCTCTCTTCCACCTTGTGATGTCACGTAGTGGTAGTTTTCAAGTTAACAGCTACTTTTCACCTTATTCAGTAGAGGTCGCCAATTCCAGGACTGAAATTATCCAGATGATTCTAGTGTAGGTGTATGGAGTTGGAACACTTCCTGTATCACCACATGACATCACAAGCTGGAACAGAGTGTTTTCCGTTTGAAAGAACTCAGCCTAAATACGCAGGGTTTGTGTGTTAAACATGTGTGAATGAAACAAAACACAACTCCAGGTCTGTTTTGGATGAAGAACCGACATTATAACAGATCAGAAAATAGCCAAATAATAGAAAAAAAATAGATTGATTTCATTTTGATTGTGTTCAATGCAGTGAAAAACAGAAAAACGTGTCTGTACTATGAGCAGGCTTACATCTCCACAAACCAAACTCCCTTCCTGCTTGTTTCCGTGGTTGTTCATTTGGCTATAATATTCCACACTTTAGCATAAAAATACTTATTCTAAGGTCAATATTACCTCCTTATCTCCAGTCTTCAGCTCTTAAATTCAATCCTGTGTTTTAAAGGCCACGAGTCGGCATTCCCTCACCCCAGCCCACCTCTCCCTCTTGTTCCTCGCATTCCTCTGCCGCAGTGTAGCATGGCACAGGTGGACTGAGCCAACCTTGTGTGCTGTGCTAATACACCCACAGCTAACCTCAAAGGGCTCATTGAAAAGGCCCCTCGCCCCCCACCACGCCCTATTGAGCCCATCTGCCCCGCGGCTCTTAGCACGGCGTTAGGAAGCAAACAGAGGTGTACGCAGAGCCACGGAGAGCGCTGAATGGGGGATTATGGCTGGGGGCTCGCCTGGGTCCACACACCTGATCAGGATTATGCTCCAGAGGGCAGTTGTCGCACATGTCCCCTACGCCGTCCAAGTCTGTGTCGCGCTGGTCCACGTTGTACACATAAGGGCAGTTGTCTTTCTCGTTCAAGATTCCTGTAGACAAAAGGGGATTGACCTGGTTATAATAAAGTAACAGAAACTTTGTCGTAAAGAAATGGCTCAAATATGTTTTCGAGGGATGATTTTGACCCTTATTTTTTACATTTTGTTGGCCTCATTAGTTGCATGGCCCAAGTACTTTTTTAAGATTTTTGTGAAAATACAAAAATAAACTGCCTGTGTTGGTTTGAGGTTAATTGCTGTTAAAATTTTGAGAGCCAATGACGCAAATGTAGCAGGGTCTGGAGAGAAAAATCAGACTGAAAACTCAAAAAATGAGGCCAGTAAATTTGGTATCAGTAACTAATTTTTTTAAGGGAATTGTATAACTGTTTTTCTGTGCAGTTTTGAGCTGCTTCCACACCGGAGGCCAGAGGCTGTAAATGTTGTGGAGAATTCATTTTCAAAGTCTAAAAAAATAATAATAATTAAAAAAAATTATGTCTCCTCAGAATTTTAAAGTTCTACCTGATGTTTTTTTTGTCGAAAATTAGCTCTTCATATAGTCTTGATGCTGGATTCCCTTCTGTACACTTATATTTCTTTATTAGATTGCAGAGGGTTTTGTAAATGTTTCAGGTTTATATAAGGAAAAACCTATTTCCCCATTCCACTGTGCTCTGTGAGTGGTCAGAACTTCAAACCACAGTGTCTCAGAGCTACTCAAAATGCAGATATAAACTTAAAATTCTCAGGGGGCAGAGGTAGACAGGTTTGAAATTTTTATGTTTTGTGTTGTCTTGTGTATGATTTGTGTTCCTCCTCACCGTCTCCGTCGATGTCCACCGCACAGGCGTCTCCCTCTCCGTTGTTGTCGGTGTCCGTCTGGTCGGGGTTACTGTTGTAGGGGCAGTTATCGCAGCGGTCTCCCACGTCGTCTCTGTCATAGTCGTACTGGCGAGGGTTGTAGATGAACGGGCAGTTGTCCTGTTGCACACATTTTTATGAGGTTTAAGCCCGATGCCCTTTCAAAAACAACTCCTTTCAATGTATTTCAGCAGTTGGCGGACAGATTTCTCTCACTCACCCTATCATCAGGAATGCCATCGTTGTCATCATCGTCGTCACAGGCATCTCCAATTCCGTCTTTATCGTAGTCCTCTTGTCCGGAGTTGGGAAGGTTGGGGCAGTTATCCTAGAACAAACGTCATACGCCATAAATAATGTGTGTGTACACTTCTGTAATAGATAACAATGTCTGGCTACGTCACTAAAATCCACAACAAATGCACATACACTGTACACATAGTTACCCTATGGCTGTGCTAACATCCAGCCATAGCAACTGTACATAGCACCAGCTGTTAAACCAGGGGAGAGCTTTTATTATTCCCAGAAGAGTCCTGGATGAACACGATCATTGGTGACTCATAAGCAAATCTCTGTAAAATGTAGGCTACTGTCTACTATCACTATGCTATAATAATAAAAAAAAAACCTGGAGGGAGCCGGATTTATGCAGCAAAATGCCCAGGTCTGTGTTAAACTTTACTAAAAGCCACGAGAACAACTGGTTCAGCTGACACATTTACAACTATCCTACGTTTCTCCCATTCTGAATCCCATGCACAGACTCTGCCCGTACCTTCTTGCAGTGGTAGGTGGCGTTCTCCACACACACCAGGTCAGAGTTGGGCCACCCGTCCAGATCAGTGTCCTCTCCACAGATGTGCCCGTTACCAGCGTACCCGGGCTTACACTCACAGCGGTACATGGGCTCTGCGAAGTGCCCCAGGTAGTTGCAGCGAGCGTTCTTGTTACAGTCGTGGCTTCCATCCAGACACGGGTTACGAGGAGTGCAGACCTACGGGTGAGGGAGTGATACAAATGTTAATACTACTGATCAAGTAGTATTAAACCTAGTAAAAGTCAGAGGTGGGTAGAGTAGCCAAAAACTTTACACAAGTAAGAGTAACGTTACTTCAAAGTAATATTATTCAACTACAAAACAATACATAATGCTTAAACTATAGTATTTTCAAAGGATAGACCACAAAAGTTTTGATAATTTGACATTTAAAAGACAAAATCATATCTGAAGGAGTGGTGCAAAAATCCCAAATGTTCAAATCATTCAAAATTGTCAATATAAAGTCAGAGTAACCAAAACTTTTACTCAAGTAAGTGTAGCCCTACTGTTACTTCAAACAAAATATTACTGAAGTAGGACTAAAAATTAATGTTTCATGTTATTTTGAAATGAACTGAGAAATTGAAAAACACTTTTAATTGTGTTCAAAGAGCAGGCAAAAAACAACTTCTAAGATTCCTATAATTACCCCATTCCATAATTATACACGATTAAAATGATTATGACAATTTCCGATGGCTAGACAACAGATTAAATATAGATCCAAATTTGCAGCTATTATGTCGCATTCCTGGGATATCTGTCAAAATTACAAATACGGATTAATGGCTTTGAACTGGGAGCAGGTGAGGTGCTAATCCATCTCCTGTTTCATCACTCGCATAAAGCCCAAAGCAAAACTAAACAAACGTAACAAATAACTTCAGCTATATTGCAATTCACCCGTATCCATAGGCAACCATTATCTCCCCAATCACTGTTTACGCTGCTTAGACAAATCCTGTCGCCTTTGTAGTGATCTAAGTGTCAGCTTTAAGTACGCGGGGCTATAGTCACCTGTTTGTTAGCGGCTGCGTACTCCACGCCTTTGCCAAATGGCTGGGGTCCGGAGTAGCGGGGAGGGCAGGGCAGGCAGTTGTACCCAGGCTCGGTGTTCTCACAGCGGTGCACCCCGTTGAACTCGAAGCAGGCGTCTGGAACCTCATTACACTGGTTATGAGAGCGAGAGGGTATGTAAGATTTTTGCTGCCGCTATGGGCTTGAGGAGGGGTTTAACTATTTAAATAATACACAAAATGGTTTTAATGAAGCTGGAAAGCAAATTGCTAGAGGGACTGTATTACCAAACTAGCCTTCCTTCAATCTGTTCTTAAGAAGGGCTGCAGCTAACTATCATTTTAGTTGTGGACTATTTGTTTATTGTTTTCGAATAGGCCACATTTGTTGAATACATTTTTAGCCAAATAAAGACTGAATATGGGGACTGAAGGCTTCTAAATAAATAATAGTTACAATTATTTATTCAAAAACAGCAGAGACAGGGAGCTGCTGGTATCCATGTAAAAAAAAGATGCATGAAAAACATTTGTGGCATGTGTTTTAGGATCTCCAGATAACGATGATCGAAATATGATTAAGACTCCTAATTAACCCATAAACTAAAATATCTTATATAGTGCTAAGGACGAGATTAATCCACAGATTCACTAACACGAAAATATTCAAGTAATAGTAACAATAGTTGAAAAATATAATAGTAATAGCTACATTACCTCATCAATATCTTTACATTTGATGCCATTCCCGGTGTAGCCAGTGGGGCACTTTCCACATTTCCAGGTTCCATCAGGGAAGCTGGTGCACTTAGCTCCAGCGAAACAAGGGTTGGACAGACAGCCGTCTGAAATATAGATTAAGGTTAGTAAATTAGCCAATGTAGACTAAAGACTGACTTGGAGAAGCATGATCTTGTTAGTAAAAATCTGAAAAAGTCTCACCGATCGGGCAGGCTTTCTTGTTGCACATCTGAGTGTCCTTGGCCTCTCCCACACACTCTTTGCCTCCATGTTTGGGAGGTGGGTTGTTGCAAAGGCGTTTCCGAGTCTGGACTCCGCCCCCACAGGTGAGTGAGCAGGTGTCCCACGGTGACCAGGGCCCCCAACCTCCATTGACTGATGACACAAGATAAAGTTAAAGGGGACACATTATAATCAACCTTTTTACTCTGTTATAACAGTGTTCCCTCATTAGCTTACTCAAAGTTGTTGGCATAGATTGATTCGTGCAGGTTTCAGATTCAGTCTTGAGAAAATGTATGTTTCCTCTTACCCCCTATCTCTGCCCACTGCTCTGTATTTACTTGTGATTATTCAAAAAGTTCAGACTCTGGGTCATACATATAGGGTTAATAAAAACTAAAAACTAAATGACAGATACCTGAAAAAAGCATATGTCTTCTTTAAGTCTCTGCATTTGACCCATTCTTCAAAAAGTGTATGTCTGTATAAACTTGTACTCACTGGGGCATGGGGACTTCTGGCACTTCTCAGTCTGGCGGCCCTCTCCCACGCACTCTTTGCCCCCTAGCTGTGGAGTGGGGGAATTGCAGAGGCGAATACGAGTGATGACGCCTGCCCCACACGTGACCGAGCAGGAGGACCAGGGCGACCAGTGGCTCCAGCTGCCATCCTGTTTGACTGTAACATACAATAATGTTATGTATGAAAGTTGTATCAGTGCCATAAACATCCAATATGAACCGATCACTTCTCAAGCTATTGATATAAATGCACTATCTCCCTTAAACTTCAAGTACTGCAACTTTCCTGTACCCCAACTCCCCCCGCAGCTGTAAATCCATCAGCCTCCCCAGTGTTTCCCTCTCTTCTTCAAAAGTAGTGGGTAGATTCAACATTTCCCTTGTCTTTTCTGATGACTTGACTTGTATTATTTATGTACATTGTTTTAAAATATATCTTGTGATTATGGATCTATTTACAAACTTTCACAGAATGCATTTTGTATATATGAGGCCTGCAGTGTAAACCTACATCTCTTGTCACACTCCTGCAGGTAGCAGTCTCGGGTCTGGACAGAGGTGCCCTCACAGTTGTTATTGATACGATCGCAGGACCGCCCCCTCTGCTGGATGCCCCGCCCACAGGACACCGAACAATGTGTCCATTCAGACCACGGAGACCAGCCGTCCTCTGCATAGTCACTCGCTGTGGAAGAGAGACAAGGCCAGAGAGACAGAAAGAGAAAGAGAGAGAGAGAGAAAGGAAAGTTCATTAACACATTAAATCAGTGGTGCTAAAAGTTTTCACAAGTACAATGTCTACTAGGACAAAAAAAATCAAAACTGGGATTAAATTGGACAATATCTAGTCTAGTAAAGATGCTCTAAAATAGTATGACTAAAACTGATGCATAGAGAAAGAAACAAGGACCAAGAGGTGTTAGATATAGAATAAAACCAGGACTAAACAAGAAATAAAAGAGACAAAAACAGTTTTCTGGACCGTGAGTGCCAGAAGAAGCCTACGATTGAGCAGTGGGCCTGTACCTGCCTGTTTGAAAACACTGATTTATCAAAAACACAAAATGTTTCCATTTCTTGTGTCATTTTACATACTGCTCTATATGAGTCCTAAAAACTCTTCCACTAGACTTTTTCAGTCCTAGTTTGTCCTTTTTCTGCCAACAAAAGTTTACAAATTTGAGTTAATCCCTAGTTCAGTCTGGTTTTAGGTTTAGATTTAGAATTGAATCGTTCTCATTTCATAACGATAAAAGCATCATAAAATCAAAGCATGGTTAATTCTGGATTTAGTCTTGTGTTTTCCTCTCATTGCCGGGTTTCAGATTACATCAAATTCAACGGAGAACAGTTCAAATGTCATTTTATTTTTAATGTTAAACAGTAAGTTCTTGGATCTAATCATCTCATCGTTATCATATTTAATTGCAAAGTACAATGTTATCAATAATAAAATCAGGCTTTTGCCCCCCATCTGAGAGTATGGCATCATCACGTCGTATCTAGTATCTCAAAAAAACCACCAATAGTCCTGACTGGTTAGAATGACAGCTCTTAAAACCCTAGAATGGCGTTGATTTAGCCGTGCGGCCGCAGACAGACACTATAGTGAAGTGAGGAATAGTAGAGCCACTGTCCCTCTGAACCAGTGAACAGCACAATGAATGAATGAAGTTTTCTTTAGCAGCAAACAGCTTGTGAAAACATGACCCTGGGTGTACAAGGACCCAGTTTCAAAGCTATTTCTCACTGATGTTGGTTTTAAGTGGGGAAAATCTGTCCAAGACTTTAAAGGTATGAGAAATATGTCACTGTGTCATTATGTCTCACAGTGCACATGAAACAGTGAGGCAATTTTCCATTTTCCAGTTTTGGTTAATTAGGTTCAATTTAGTTTTAAGATGTTTGGCTAACAGAGGTGCAGTGTTTCAGATGTAGAGGTACTTTAAACTTATAGTACATAAAAATAATATAGTACATAAAAATAATATTTGCTTTGCGTTTAGTTTTATGTCACAAAGAACTTTGAATTTTATGTTTTCCATCGTTTAAGAATAAATCAAGTTTGGGTGTAGTGAAGTAATAGTAATGTAACAGAAGCCTATTCAGTTTTAGGCTGTAAAATTGAAAAAAAAAAAAATGTACATGCAATCCTCGGTTAGACCTGGTTTAGACCTGGTTTAGACCCCTTTTTCGGCCTGGCTTTGTCTCTAGTTAATTGGTTCTTAGTTAGACCTGGTTTAGACCTAGTTTAGTCTCTGGTTAATTGGTTCTTTGTTAGACCTGGTTTAGGCCTAGTTTAGTCTTTGGTTAATTGGTTCTTTGTTAGACCTGGTTTAGACCTAGTTTAGTCTCTGGTTAATTGGTTCTTTGTTAGACCTGGTTTAGACCTGGTTTAGACCTAGTTTAGTCTTTGGTTAATTGGTTCTTAGTTAGACCTGGTTTAGACCTGGTTAAGTCTCTGGTTAATTGGTTCTTTGTCAGACCTGGTTTAGGCCTAGTTTAGTCTTTGGTTAATTGGTTCTTAGTTAGACTTGGTTTGGACCTGGTTTAGACCTGGTTTAGTCTTTGTTTAACTGGTTCTTTGTTAGACCGGGTTTAGACCTGGTTAAGTCTTTGGCTTCTTGGTTCTATGTTAGACCAGGTTTAGACCTGGCATGGTCCTTGGTCAGCCCTCAGTTTTTGGACTTGAGTATTTTAGTTATTTTTGTAATACTTAATATATTAAATAATTCCACGATGGTTAATTATAATTCTGTACAATAAAGTGTATTTTTAGTTGCAGAAAGGACTTACGTGTGCCACAGCGGGGGCAGCACTCTCCATCAGGAACTGTTGCGTTTGCACACGGGATCAGGGGGCAGGAGATCTTACGACACACAGTAGCCGAATTCTGCAACAGATAAAGCAGGATTAGCATAAACACGGCATTAGTGAAACTCAATAGTCTATGGAATTACTGCAGTATTTTCAGGCTGGTTTGTCATGGTTTGGTTAAGGTTTTATTAAAGCTTAGTTAGACCTTGTATAGACCTGGTTTAGTATTTCTAGATTGGCAATGTTAAAGATTCACACTTTAATGTTTTTTCCATTGGATGCCCTCCCAGTGACTGCTGTTGACAATGGCAGATACGTGTCTCACATAAGCACCATGTTTTGGTTTGGATGAGGTCTGAACCAGCTACTCTATGATTTCTAGGCACTTCACACTAAACCCTCTAAACCACCGCCTTATGTAAAATGTACTTGAGTAAAGTACGGATACCTGAAAATTGTACTACTTTTTTTTTTTCCAATATTTGTATTACTATATTTCTATATTTTTTATTTTTACTTGTACAGATACATTTATAGAATTATGCCTTATTTGACACCAGTATCTTGTTATTTTTGCTATTTATTTTGAATGTATTACTATAATTTATATTTTTGCTCTTTGTTATTATAATATATTGTCATGTAAGAGCTACTGTGTCCAAATAATTTCCCTTTTGGATCAATAAAGTATGTCTAAGTTTAAGTCTAAAGGATCAGAGACAGCTCCATTGCTAGAATTTTACTTTTCATTTATTTTAAAGTTAAGTTACCCCAAAAATTACAGTGAGTGTTTGTAATTAGTTACTTTCCCCCCTTGCTAATCTCCAGCATCTATGTCCCTTCATCTCCATGTTTTTCCATGTACGTGCAACCATCTCATCACACCTCCTCTCCCCACATGCCAGGAATCGAACAGAGCCAGAAAAGCAGTCGGTAGAGCTTCCAAACAACCACCTGCTTTGAGTCCACTTAGCCAGGAATGAGGCCGGCATAAAGGGCTTTAGTGTGGGGCTGCACTGGCTCATGTTGCCTCCTCAACCTGTGTGGTTCTCTGCTGCGGATAACAAGTGCCTCTAAGTATGCAAAACCTCCCGGATCTGATCGCCAACGGAAAACACGGAAACAGGAGTAGTTTGTGCGTCTTGAATGAAGGGTACATCTGGATATTAAGCCCTCAGGAAAGCGCAGGGGGATCCTTAGCCAAATATCTGCGCCTGAGCTATCCGCCCTTCCACTTTGTACAGAGGAGGAGACTAATGAGCCCATCTGTCTCGTGTCTGCGCGCTATGTGCTCATTACAGCGCAAATAATGGTGTTAAAGACGCACCGAAAAGGTGTGCAGGAGTGTGTCTGTAGCTAAAGATATACTGTCTGGTTACTGTCCACTAGTCTGTGTGGGGGTGGTGGTTGTTGTGGTGGTTGTTGTGGTGGTTGTTGTTGTGATGGTGCTAGTTGTTGTGATGGTTATGGTTGTTGTGGTGGCTGTTGGGATAGTTGTAGTAGTGTTTCTGGTTGTGTTGTATTTATGGGTGGTGGTTGGGGTTATGGTTGTAGGTATTTCTGTGGTTGTTGGTGATGGTGTTTCTGGTGGTGGTGGTTGTTGTGGTTATGATTGTAAATATGGTTGTGGTTATGGGTGGTGGTTGAGGTTATGGTTGTAGGTTTTACTGTGGTGGTGGTGATGGTGGTTATGGTGATGTTTGTGGTTACAGTCCTTGGATACACTTCCAGACCCACTCGTAAAGTTTTGTCAAAGTGTGTGGTTTTGGCTGGGCAGGTAAGGTGGTTAAAATTACGATGGTGGTTGTAGTTTTGGCAGTGGTTGTTGTGGTGATTGTGGTTATGGTTGTAGTAATAGTTGTAGTTATGTTTGTAGTTATTCCTGTGTTTATAGTTACGGTGGTTGCTGTGTTTATGGAAGTTGTTGTGGTGCTTATGGTTATGATAGTGGTTGTTGTCATTATGGTTATGGTGGTAGTTATAGTTGTAGTTGTGGTAATTGTAGTTATGGTGGTGTTTATGGTTACGGTGGTTGCTGTGGTTATGATAGTTGTTGTTGCGTTGCTTATGGTTACGATTGTGGTTGTTATCGTGGTTATGGTGGTTGTTATGGTGGTGGTTGTAGTGGTTATTGTTGTGAGGGTTCAGTGGTGTTAGTTGTGGTGGTTGTATGGGTAATTGTGGTGGTTTATGGAGCTGACCTGACAAGTACACTCAGTACAGTCGTCCACGGTCCACTCGTCCTTGTTCTTGCGCACGATGCCGTTGTGGATGCAGACGCCGCTGTGGATCCCAATGCGGTTGTTGATCAGCTTGTTCTCATCGGTCTGGAGGAAGAACGATCACACTAATGTAAGCTTCACTCAAGAGTACCATGTACACAAACCATAACTGTAAACTGTGTGAGTTGACTATACTTTTTTATGTTTTATTGTGATAGTTTCTGTTGCTGTTCTGTTTTAAGCCTCTCCAGTCCATTCCCTTACCAGTCTGCGCAGTTCATTGGAGAGCTCCTTCACCACCACTCCCAGACCCTTCAGCTCCTTGAACATACTGATGAGGTCCTCACAGGAGAAGCCACACACCATCTGCAGATCTACAGCGCATACAGGCACACTTCTGAAGAAAAAGGCTCATACGTATTACGCATATTAGATCATTTCATATTTACCTTTGGTCTTGTGACCGGTGAACTCTGTCCTAATGGCAGAAGATCCGTTGATGTTTTCCAAAAGCAAAGTGTCACTCGTTAGAGCTAAGAAGAAATAAAACAACAACGATCAAATGACCATTTTCTTTGGTGGTGTGTCCTCTGTCTGCTTGCCTCAACGGTGATGTTCTTGCTTTGCCTGGAATGTTCCACAGTATGGCATTAAACTTTAAAAAACACCTTGACATACATGCTTTCTGTGAGTAGGATCTACTCTCTACTTCACAACTTCAAATGCTTTTATCCATGGAGATATTTAAGATTAATGTCAAACTGTGGAACATTGCAACCAAAGCAATAACATTTCTATGGAGACCAGGAGTTCTTATTTATCTTTATACCAGATGCCCTACCTGCACACATCTTCTTCCTTTTATCTAGGCTTGGGACTGGCACATGGTATAACTGATGTGGGACCCGCTTAACTTAAAAATCGTGGCAAAGTCTGTAATAGTTTATTTACTATACTTTAATATTAGCATCCTAGGATTCTTCTTATCTATATTTATACCGGATGCCCTACCTGGCCTCACCCCTCACCCTTTATATAAACTGTATATAGACTGTTATATAGTTTAACTGGCTTCTAACCTTATTTCTAGTAGTGTAATCATTAATAGTCAATCCCAGGTAACCAAATATCTAATAAAAGCATGAAGAGTTTAGTTAGCACAGCACATTCCATCTGAAACCACAGCCCGTTGAGGCAGTATCGCGCATTCCTCTGTCATAAGTATTACACAGCGCCTGAGGAAGTGTAATGGGAAAATTGTCTGTGTGTTTCTGATAAACACTTGGATCCGACTTGCTGATATAAAAAAAGATGTATTGAGATTCAGATTACTCACTGTTCTGGCAGCCTTTGTTGCGGAGAATGGCATCCAGAGTCGTGCCAAAGACAAAGCGTACATTTTGGAGGACCCCCTTAAAAAAAGGAAAAAAAAAACAGATTTATGTGGTTTATTGTAATTTAAAGTGATAGCAATACCAACATACATTTTGTCTATTTGCACTGTAGAATGTACTTTAGTGGTCACGTTGACATTTTTACATTAAAGGTTCACTGTGTAACTTTTCTGATGAAGGGTCCATCAGCAGCTTGTGTCGAAGAAAAGTTATTTGTCTTATCTATCTCCATGGAGACTAACAAGAGCACCACCAGGCCAAGTTACAAGTCAGATCTGTGGAGCGGTGGCCCCACTCACAGAGAATACATGTTTTTCAACTTCTTTTTTGAGCAGTAAAAGCATCTGTAATTGAACCATTGCCAGACAGACAAGTGTAATGCCATATTGTGGAACATTCCAGATAATCTAGAAACATAAGCTCCTCCTTCAGAAAAGTTGCATAGTGCACCTTTAACTTAAAAACTGTATGACTGGAGATTGTACCAAACATTTGTCTAAAGCTTAAGTGCCCAATCTGCTTGTCTCCATGGAGATATTATTGTTTTACCTAAAATGTTCCACAGTATACAGTAGCATTACACTTGTATATCTTTATTATTTATTTTTAATTAGAATTCAAAAACGCCTTGAAAACATATCTCCAAGGTCACAGATAAGTTTTACATTCCAGATAACGCAATAACATCTCCGTGGCGACAGGCGGTAGACTCTACATCAGAAAGGTTACACACTGCAGCTTTAAGACACCCAATAACAGCCCAATCAAGCAATAATGAAACTTTTGAAGACAGAATTGGTAAAAATAAGTTTGGCCAGACTTCCTTGTGCAAAAATGATAACACTTTAAACATATGTCAGTGCCTCCCATTGTAGAATAAGTATCAGTATTTTTAGTACTTGTGATGAGCGTATAAATACCAAAATGTACATATTTCAGTGGTGACAGGTGACAAGATACTCTCCACTCTGGGGTAGCTCCTGACCTGAAAAAGCACAAGTGGGCTTTTGTGTTTTTTGTTTGTGTGGGAGAGAGGAGACAGTAAAGCATGTCTTAATGGAATGTGGCATCTATAAAGAAGAAAGAGGGCGCTTCTTCAAAAGGGTGACTGGACTTGGAATAACAAAATCTCATTAAAGACTCGCCTTGGTCCAGTCATGCATAAAAATGAAGTCACAGCGGCAGTTTTTGGATTTATTTATAACACCAATCTCCATACTCCCTGTTGCAGTACCGAAAGCAACCTATGAGAGGCAGCAATACACCTGGATGTGTCGAGCATGTTAAAACTACCCCCAAAAAAGAAGTGACACGGTATCATTTTGGTACAGGATATTTTGTTTTATGCAGAGGACAATATATTATCTAAATTACTGCAGCCTTTGTCATTTGATAACCGTGCCAACTCAACTTACGATTTCTATTTAGTTCTGATTTATTATGCAACCCAACAGACAATGTGTGACGAATTGTTCTTAAAGAGAAAGTACTACGCCAAATCAACTATTTTAAGTTTACTACTGTATTATTCCCTGGTCAAAAACATGCCTGAAGTGTGTTTTTTTTTTCTTGAAAAAGAGTTATCCATCTTATCTATCTCCATGGAGAGGCACAAGAACACCACCAGGCCAAGTTACAAGCCGGATCTGTGGAGAGGCGGCCCCGCTCACAGTAAGAATACATGTTTTTCCATGTATTTTAAGCAGTGGATTGTGCAGAAAATCACTTTATCACTCGGTTAGGTATACGGACCACACGTCTTTTCTAACAGAAGTTTTACACTAATTGCAGGTGGGGTTTTGGCACATATTCTGAGGGGGTTACTTGCACCAACTGTATCACTTGCCGTTCATATTTGACCAAAGCAAAATGGTTTCATTTGGGTTCACGCAATAACACATGTCTAATCACCTGAAAACTGCTCCAGACCACTGCGATGTCTGAGGAAAATAGACTTGTGGATTGCTTCTATAGACCTGTGCCTCACCTAGACCCGCCCTCACTCAGACCCGGACCTCACCCAGACCCGCCCTCACTCAGACCTGGACCTCACCCAGACCCGCCCTCACTCAGACCTGGACCTCACCCAGACCCGCCCTCACTCAGACCTGCCTCACCCAGACCCGCCCTCACTCAGACCCGCCCTCACCAAGACCTGCCTCACCCAGAACCACACCTCACCCTGATACGGACCTCACCCAGACCTGGACCTCATCCAGATCTGCTCCTTACCCAGACCCACGCCTCACCCAGACCCGCACTTGCTTCAGACCCATGTGAGTGCTGGACCACACCTGCAGTCAGTGTACACTCAAGATAAGATTCAGCCCACAAGGCTGTGTAACCAGGAAGTTCTCTGCAGTGCTCCCCACAGAGAGAGAGAGCAAAAAACAAAACTGAAACTGATGAAATACATTGTTTATGGTAAATTTTCAAACCAACAAAAGGTAACATGGTGATTAATGCCCCGTAGAAGTGTAATACCCTCCAGTTGCACTTACCATAAACCTGTCCTTCACCGCTCCCTTCCCGATCCTCAGCTGGGCGTGGTTGGGCGTGTCTTGGGTCAGGATGCTCTGAATGGGCGCGTCCAGTTCCGCCGTGTTCACATCCACACATCCTACGTACAACTGAGCCCTGTCCTCCTGCACAAACAGTGTAATGTTCTTCCAGTGCCCCGTGGCCAAATCCACATCCTCTATGGACACCACTTGCTGCTTGTTCTCTGTGGATAGAACTATGTCGAGGGTATTGGCTTTCCCATTGGAGATGATCTCAAAAACAGGTCCGGATCCGTCCTTTTTCTCCACGGTTAGCAGGCTTCCTCTGGTGCGTTTGAATTGCTTGAAGTTGAGCAGGAGTAGGAAGCCCCGGTCGGCGTGGATGGTGTCTATGAGGTCCCTAAAAGCAGGTTCAGGGACAGGAGGAATGAGGTCTGGGTTGAGGATTTTGTAGGCAGGGCTGTAAGGATCATCTCCCTTCACCAGAGTCACACCGTGGTTCTTCTTTGGCACTTGGACCAGCTCGAAAAGGTCGTACACGCTGTCGTTGTCGTCTCGGGTTTCTGGGGATTGAAGAGTGAAGTTAAAGGTGCACTATGGAACTTTTATGATGGAGGGTCTGCATGTCTTGTTAGTATTAGTATGTCTTGGATCTACAATCTTGTATTTAACATCGCTTAAATTGTCTATCTATTTCCGTAAAAAGAAGTATATGAAGCCAAAAAGCCAAGTTACAAGTCATATCCTTGGAAAGGGGACCCTGGTCACAGTAAGAATGATTGTTTTTCATGGTAGTTTGTAGCAATAAAGGCACTTGTTTTTGAATAAATGCAAGATAGATAAGTTTAATGCCATAATGGAATATTCCAGGCAGAACAATAACATCTAGTGGTTTCAAGCTGGTGGCAGATGCCCCACAAGAAAAAGTACTGCACCTTTAAAGGGGAACACTGATGTACTTTGGTCTTGATTTTGGTCTTTTAGTTACTTTAGACATTGTGTAGTAATTTAGTCCAAGGGCATTAGTCTCAGTCTAGACCTGATTAAGTCCTGGTTCAGTCCCAACTAAGTCTGGGTGGAGTCCCGATTGAGTCCTGGTTTAGTCCTGATACTAGTTCTGAGAGGGATCTTAGTAGAAAAGCTTTTAGAATCGCTGCACAATTGCACTTGCACATAAAGTAATAAAGTAAACATAAATCATGCCATATTAACATAACTGATCCAATTTGAGTGTCTTTATTAAGATCTGCTTAAAATAAATGTAGCCTATCCATAATTCTGTGACATTTTGGTTGTATTTCTTTAGTGGTAAGCAGAGATGGATGGATGCTTTACTGAAAAAACATACACACACACATATTTAAACAAATGCAATAAAAAGCAACCATCCACACTTAAATTAAAAGTGAAAAATGTACAGAGAAAGTACTGAGAAACTAGAAGTGATTGGTTAAATGCATAATATGTAACTTTTTGTGGGGCGTTCACCTGCATGTCTCTATGGGGATGTTAATTCTTTGCATGCAATGTTCCAGTATGGCATTAAGCTTATCTATCCCCATGGAGACGCCATCAGACCAGCTTAAGAATACATTCTTTTCAATGCACCATTGAGCAATAAAAAAAGATCTGTAAATGAATAAATAGCTACGTTTAATGCCATACTGTGGGAAAAGCCATAACATCTCTTTGGAGACTAGAAAGTGGTGGATCCCTACCAGAAAAGTTACATAGTGCACCTTTAACAAGAAGCAAATAGTATGCTGTGATCTGATAACCACTTTAAAAGCTGTTTAAGTACTAATCACATTTAAAATAAGCAGCAGTAGCAGCAGCAGAAGTCCCTATTGCCCTCAGGGGCCACCCTCTTACTGCACCACTGCAAAAGCGCGTCCCTTGGCTCCAAGTGATGCTCAGTGTTGTAAAATTACAAATAGCAAATAGCAAATGCGATGCAAGATCAAAACAATCCTCACAAAAATAAAATGACTGACATAAGAACAGACTCACCTGCGACTCTGGCACAGTCACAGGTCCATAGCATCAAGAGCAAAAACACCAGCAACAACTTCATTTTGATCTGCTGTCTGCAAGTGGTAAATTCATACACCAAAATTAGCCAAAACATTTGCAAAAAACATAAGTCTGAATAAAATTAATAAAAACCAAAGCTTTTAGTCTAAGAAAACATTTAACATCAGTATTATAAATTATAAATTAAACTAATTTGTAAGTAGAAAATTAGCGGAACAAATACTGCGTAAATAACGTAAAATAGATTGACATTACGCACACGCACCTGCAACGCGAAACAGCAGACCAAAACTTAAATAAAAACAAATAAAATCCCCAAAACGTGATAGAAATCCAATAATAATCCTTTACATCGACACGTGAAGTGATTAGTCCCCAAAGCGATAAGGTCTCGGTTGCAAACCCGTGCGTCCTGCTACGTTGCCGCTAAAAACCTGCGCTTTTAAAGTCGTCGGGGGGACAAAGTGCTATTTAAATAGTTTGATGCCATTCCTAAGAAGTTGTTTCGTCCAATCCGCGCGCAGGAGGGAGGGGGACGGGCTAGAGGAGAGGGAGAGAGGGGAAAGGAGAGAGAGGAGAGGAGAGGAGAGGTGGAGGAGAGTTTGGAACGGTAGGCGCAGATCGTCTCCTCCGGGCCCGTGCGTGTCGACTTGTTAATGGGGTAGTGTGTTGTTGTTCTGGCGGTCCATCATCCATCAGTCTCACAGTCCCCCCCACCCAAGATGTACCGCACCGTTACGCACTATTTGATGGCGTATTATTCCGCCTTGCGCGCAGGTGTTCACGGGGAATGCATCGTAAAATAATCCAGTTGAAATTTAATCCACATTATTGTCATTATTTGGCTGTTCATACTAAAGGCGCACTATGTAACCTGCTTGTCTCCATGGAGCGGTCATTGCGTTGCCTGGAATGTTTCGTAGTATAGCATTACATTTCTATATCTTGCATTTATTTAATTGTTTGCGTTTTACTTTGAGAATGAGTAGAATCGCCTCTTCACAGACCTGACGTGTAATTTGGCCTCACTGCTTGCTTCCAATATCGATAAATTGAATGAGATACTGTGGAACATTCATGAACGAGCAATGACATCTCCATAGGGACAAGCAGGTAGCGAACCCCCCATCAGAAAGTTACATAGTTCACCTTTAATTAAAATATGTCCAACTTCAAGTACAAAAATGAACTGGTTAGGTTTTTGGTTGCATTGCTGGAGTTTCTTTCTTTTTTTTTTTTTTATAGATGCTGATGCAGAGCTGTCACTTGCACTACCCTCCTCAGCCACTAGGGGCCCACGTGATCCACAGGAACAGCAGGGCCCAAGCTGTGGCAAGTGCATAAAAGAGGATCTGTAGGTTTGTGAATGGCAGAACATCTTATATTATGGCTTATTTTACTTCTACTACTACTACTACCACTACTACTACTACTACTACTATTACTACTACTACTACTACTACTACTACTACTACTACTACTACTGTAAGACATCCTTTTCTCACCTTCTGAAATCTTCATTTGTCAAAGCACAATTTGGTTTCCATGTATGCTACTGTTTGTGCCACTAAATTAAAAGTGTGTGTAGAATCCCTCAGTCGTCCAAGTAGAATCCATGGCAAAAGGAGAAAATTAATCCAAGCTGCTTCTTCAGTTCTGAAGAACTGAAGAAGCAGCTGCAGTTCTGAAGAAGCAGTTCTGCTTCTTCAGAACTGCTTCTTCAGTTCTGAAGAAGCAGCTTGGATGAGCTGCGAAACGTATTCGACCAAATAAACTCTGTCCAGTTGACAAATTAAATTTCTCCTTTTGCCATAAATTATGCCATAAAAAATGATACCGGATAATGCCACCAATATTGAAACATTTGCTAGATCGGATATCGGCTTCTAAATATCGGTTCAGACGATATTCTGGTTGGACATACAGTATACATTAATGTAATAAAACTATTTCCTGGTCGTAGCTGGACTAAGTCTGTTTGAATTTTTCTATAAGAGCTACAAAACACACTTGGATCACTTTGGTCTTAATAAATGTTGTTCTCAGTCTCTGCAGTGATATTGGTTGATATCGGGTATCGGCAGACACTCAAAAGTTCTATGTTAAGCTATTTTTCTGATCTACTTTATAATGTTTTCTCATCAAAACCACACCTTGAGTTGTGTGTTGTTTCAATCGCACGTTTAACACACAAATCCTGCATATTTAGGCTGAGTTCTTCTCTCAAACAGAAACCACTCTGTTCCACCTTACTCAAACATGTGTGAATGAAACAAAACACAACTCCAGGTTTGTTTTTGATGAGGTAACAACATTATAACATGGTTTAAAGCGCACAAGAGTCAATTTTGCGTAATTTAGGACCTTCAAAGCTACAGCATCAGTATCAGAAGTAAAAAAGCTGGGTGTTAAGCAATAAGGCAATGGCATTTTATGTATTAAAGAAAACATTGTGCTATTGTCTGCTATGTAGTTATAATCTTTGACACAGCACGGAGGATTATTTTATATTATGGACATTAAACAACTTAATAAAAGAAACAAGCCCACTGACATCCATTTAAAAAAAAATGTGGTGCTGAAAAATAAAAAATACATAAAAAAGCAGATCAAAGTAAGTGCAGCGCTGTGGGCGTGTATGAGGGAAGAGAGGAATGGGAATTTTCTGAGCAATAGCAGGATTACTCAAACATGCGTGAATAACTCTAAATACAACTTCAAGTGGGTAAATAAGAAGGGAAACAATTATAATGGTTAGCAGCTCTTAGAAGTTGATTTTGCAAATATGTCTCATTTAAATCTACATCTGGACTCAAGAATGCCGCCTGCCTTTGATCGGATTAACAATGATTTGACTAAAGTGTTGCATAAAACAGCCTGGAATTGTCTTAATCCTCAGAATAGTTTAATCTTCCTTCACTCACTGTAGTTTAAACACTGTAAAACATCTGAGCTGTGAAGTCTGCACGGTTTACTTCTGATTGAGCGGGGAATCAAAACACACACGTAAAGAGTTCAAAATAAGAAAAAGGAAGGCCATATGTGACATTAAATACTTTTATTATCGACAAATACAAAGGAGCAAGTAAAACACCCATCAAAGTAAAGTGAATGTGGTATTTTTATGAGTTGTGTACAAAGTAGTTAATGGTTTACTCCTAATGAAAGCAATGGATTAGAGGTGCACTCTGGAACTTTTCTATAGGATGGTCGGCCACCTGTTTCCATGGAGATACAACTGGTTTACCACAGTATGGTATTTAGCTTGTCTAACTCCATGGAGACAAGCAGCTGACCCCACCAGGCCAAGTTGTAAGTCAGGTCTGTGGAAAGGCAAGTCTGCTAGCAACAGAAAGAAAGAAAACATATTTCTGAAGGTAGTTTTTGGAAAATGATGAAGATAAGTAAGTTTAGTAAATTTGGTAAGTTCAAATCCCGTTCTTGGCATTATTACAGTTGGTAGAGTGGTCAAATCTCTGTCAGGTCATTGTGTCTTTGGGCAAGACACTTAACCCGCCTCGTTCCCAGTGTCTTCTTACATTGTATGTGTTGACAGCCCAGGTTCACTTGCGATTATTTTGCTAATTGTTTAATCTAGCAGTTCTTTTGATTAATCGATTTGTTTTTTAGGAAAGGTGCATCAATGAAAGATTTTTCTTAAATTGTACCTGGATAAAGCTGAAATGAAGCTGCTTGTGGACGTCCTGGTGGAACATATTTAAATGGTAAATGGTCACATTTTTATATATCGCTTTTTCCACCTTCAAAGCGCTTTACATCAAGGAACCATCATCACTCATACACCAGTGTTCGCAGACGAGGTGGGTTAAGTGTTCATCTTTGGAAGCTGGAATCGCACCACCAACCTGTGAATCAGTGGATCTAACCGCTGTCCCAATGACGTTTATGTCGAGAGTGGAATTTGAACCGCCAACCTTCAGATCAGTGGACAAACGCTCTGCTAATTGAGCTACTGTCACCCCACAAACACAAAGCCGTGTTTTCATCAAAAACACTAAACGTACACATGTGCCCTGTCATTTGTGTGGAATTATTGTTCTGTACGAGTCATAAAACCTCGTCTCTCAGCTCATGAAATGCTTTAGGGCCTATGGAAAACCAGTAAAAAATGAATCAATTGTTAAAAAATTGACTATTTCGAGTTTGTAGATTAGTTGTGAGTAGTTGTAGTACCTTTTACCCTTTACTGGAAGAGTGCAGAGTTAGAGCATTATGTAATTCTAAAACTACCTAGAGATTATTATTATTATTAATCTGTTCATTCAGATTACATTATGATATAGCCACAATACACTGAAAAAAACAAACAAAAAAATAAACGTACATGCATTTAACATGGATTTAACTCTTAACCTCCTCGCCTGGGGGTAAAACACTAACCACTGTGCCACTATTTGACCCTTGTGCTTATCAGGGCGAGTTCACAGAGTTCACCGTTTACAAGAATAGCCAGTGGAAGTCATATTTTAAACTCGTTTCCTCTGCATTTGTTCTTTCCATTCTTCCTCCTTCACCAAAACACAATGAACACACCCATACATAACCTGCACCTGTGTTACTATGGCAACCATTTCTGTGACTCAGCCAATAAAAGTGGTCCTCACAGGTTACAAAGCCTGTACGAACACGCGCCTACAGAATATTCAAATTTTATATCTACAGTCGGCTGAAGCAGACCACATCACACGCTCTCACATACCTGACATTCCTATTGCACCAAAAGGCTCCACAGCTGTTTTTGTTTGGACAATGTTCCACCTTGCCATCGGTGGATTCTTTTGGTAACATTTGGAAAACTACGCTAAGTTTCCTTTCATTCTTCAGAAGTGATTCTAGCGATGGGCAGTCTGGCTCTGTTAAAAGAATCAGTTCTTGTGGATCGGCTCCCAGTGAAGACACAGCTCTTTATTTATCATCAATCATTAAGCAATAAGTCGACTTTCGGTGGCAAATTCACTGTGGCATTATTCGCGCTTTGGTGCAATATGAGTTCTATATGATTCTGTATAGTTATAGAATTAAATTTCAAGTACAGTATTTTTACCGTAGAATAAGTCTGATGATGTTTTATGGATTTAGAAACTGAGAAATCGGTTTTGAATTTCACCTGTGACGCAACTGAACAGGCAAAATGCAAACCGAGGATTTCTAATTGCTCAGCTTTCGATGAATTTATTATTGAAACAAGTGTGAATGAAACAACAATATGACATGATTAAAAGCTAAAAAAAGTATATGTCTTTAAGTTAAGATTTTCATTCGTCCGCACTCACAATAAGCAGTTTACACGGGGAGCATAAAGTACAGTTTTTAGACAATCAGACTATTTAAAAACTTCTTTAGCAGTGTTTTCTAATGCGTGCATCGCGTCACCATGGAAACTGCTGAACATTCTGCCATAGACATACACGTACAACCTCACAGGGCGATGTCACTGCAACCACATTTAGGTGAAATTAGTTGTTTTCATGGCTAATTTTAAATACTAACTCGTACAACTAACAAAATAAGTTCAGTGGTGTGGATATAACCCGGTCTATTCAGAGCCGTGGAGTGAGATGTTTGGTTGGTCTGTAGTTTATTTGAGGTCACCTTCTTTTGTCCTGTGTGTAGGGCGCACCCGTCAGACAGGAGCACCCATACACCCGCGGGGCCCCTGGAGAGATACGCATTTTAATGTCACAAAGAACTGTTTCAATGGGCCAATGATACGGCTCTCACCGCCCGCTGCAGAGCCATCAATCTTTCACTTATTTTACCATTCTAATTCAGCGTTTTGTTCACAGCCCAGTGACCTGCTACTATTTAAAACAATACACCCTTCAGCGTTTATCTGTGCAGGGTGACTGAACTGTTTTGCCCAAAGACACAATGGCAGTGAGGGGGATACAACCACCAATTAATGTGTTTGAATGTGCACTAGTATATTTAACTTTTCTGGTAAGTTGTGGTCCATGGAGATGTTTTTTCTTTAGAATATTCCACAGTATGGCTTTAAATTGATCTATTTATTGATATCAAACACATTTTTACATTTTCACTGTTGGGGACATTAAATATTCTTTTTGCAATAGTGTTTTTTTAAATTATTCTGTTCTCTAGTGGGTTAATTTACATGGAAAAAGGAAAAATAAGCGACTTCTATCATAAAATAATGTAATTGTTGCTTTGTTTGTTGTCAGATTTGTTTAAGTCAGTGCCAAAGCAGCTCATTGGTCACCTACATTTACAAATAAAATGACCGTTCTCTCACACCACATGACTGATTGTGTTTCAGTCCTCTGTGATATTTTGTCTATATCTGTTTTATTATTATTCTCGTAAGCAGCATTTGTTGACCATGTGTGCTCCTGATTGGCTAATCCACCTGTCAATCACACCCATCTGAACTCAGGGAGATTAATGTAAATATAAATGGACATAACTAACGTGCTAGCCGCCGTGTTCCAAACAGGAAGTGAACATGGACTGACCTTGGCTCCAATTGACTTACAATGGAAAACTGTGGCCCCTCTCTGTGTAACTGCTGCTGCGAGCCTCGTCATTTTGGTCTTAAAATGTTCATATGAACCCGCTCTACACGGTCCTGGTGTTTTTAATTTGTTCATTAAAAAATCCTGGCTTACATTCACCCCGTAACCTCTAGTGTCCACTTCTTTACACAGTCCATGCACCACGTCTTTGTAAAGTATTGAAGAAGCGTGCATTCTTTAATATATAGCAGTGCTTTTTCTTTTTTCACTACACTACCCTGGACAAAGCTAGTGTTCTTCTATCACTTTTTCCAACCAGTCGTGCTTCCACTTGTACAGATAAACTCGTGTGCTCCTCGATCTCTCCGCTGTTTCTCCTAATACTGTGGAGGAATGTTCTCTGATCCAGAACAATCAGGATATCACGGAACGCCAGCTCACTTTTCAATCCTCTTTTGGACAACGCCATTATCATTCCTCTGAAAAAAAAAAAAAAAAAAAGAAAAGAAAAGGTTTGGGTGTTCTCTTGTTTTGATTTAATCTCTGCCAAGTGTGTAACTGCAGTCCATTGGGTTTAATTGTAATGGGTCTGTGGAGGAATATTTTGCCCAGATCTGCTTGATGTTCCAGCTGTGAGGCCGGCCTCTAAATGACGCCTTTAATCAGCCAGCCTGCTCTAATCTGTTGTTATTTCCTAATTATTACAAAAGTCCTCTGTTGGATTAAGAAGGAGGCTAGAAAGGAAACTCAGTCAAATTCAGTCTAAACGCTAACACGTAAAAGGAAAATTTTAAAAAGTGAGGTATTTAAAAGGGGAAGAAGTACTCCATTTTGTTATTTTGTTACTTAAAGGTGCACTGTGTAACTTTTTGGTTGGGGGTCCGTCATCTGCTTGTTTCTATGGAGATGTCATTGCTCTGGAATGTCTGGAATGTTCCACAGTATAACATTAAACAGCTCTACTTTACATTTATTCAGTTACAGGTGGTTTTACAGCTCAAAAATACTTAGAAAAACAGGCATTCTGACTGTGAGCGGGGTCGCCTCTCCACAGATCTGACGTGTAACTTGATCTGGTTTGGTCCCCATAGCAATAGAAAGGTTTAATGCCATACTGTAACATTCCAGACAAAGCAATAACATCTCCATGGAGAAAAGTATTTGATGGACCCTTGACCAGAAATGTTACACAATGCAACTTTAAGTAAAAATAAAAGTACAGATACTGGAGCAAAAAAAAAAAAAAAAAAAAAACTCAAGTAAAAGTATCACATGAAAAAATCTACTTATGTAAAAATATTAAAGTACCTGCTTAAAAATGTACTTAATGAGTCAAAAGTAAAAATATTTAGCACAGTTTTTGTGATTTACTTCAGATGTAATGGTTTGGAGAAAGACTTTGTTCAACAGAAACAAATTAATTCATATTTTTTCCCTAGCTGTTTTTTTATTTGTATATATATTTTTTTTTTTTGTTTGCTCAAACTACGAACATGTTAAAAATAATACACAATAATAAAAAATTCAGTTCTGTTCAAAAATGTAGTGGAGTAGAAAGTACATATAACCTGCTCTCAAATGTGGTAAAATAAAATGTACTTAAGTAAAGTACAGATACCTAACATTTATATTTAAGTACAGTACTTTACCACTTTTACTTTGTTACGTTCCTCCACTGGTTTCCATTGAGAAGTTACTGCTTTGCATGAATGTTCCACAGTAAGGCATTAAACTTCACAAACCTGCAACTGCAACTTGGTCTGGAGGAGTCACCTGTTGTTTCCATGGAGAGGGTTAAGTTTAATGCCATTCTGCGGAACTTTTTAGAACTAGTACTGCCTGCATCTAACAATTTTCTTGTTTGATAATCAGGAAGTGCGTGTTAGTATGCCAGTTGTTGTTGTTGATGGCAAATCTCTGCTCTGACTCTGAAAGTTGTGAAAAAATGCTCATTGAGGTAAATAATTACAGTGTTTTGAATACATAAGGTAAGTGAGGAATAACTTTGCACAGCTGCAAACTGTTTAAAAATGGACTAGTTCTATTTTTCACATTTTTAAGACGGTAAAAATCAAGTACAGCTCCTACAAATAAACTGTGAAAATGATTTATTTCTGTCTATTTTCTGGAACTATGATTGTGGCCAGGTTGGCTTATTTTTTACGACCGGAGAAAACAGTAAAAAACATTTTTGCTGTGAGGTGAGAGGGCAAAATACAACCAAAGTTACAAAAGTGTAATTCAGATATTTTTTCATACTCCAGGTATGTTTTTTCTAAAGCTCACAAGAGTCAATTTTGCATAATATTGGACCTTTTAACTATATAATCTATTAACATTGAGGGTTATTTGAGTTTACTTGTAGTTTGAAGGATCATATTGGTGGGACAATACAAGATCTCGTGCCACAAGATCTCATGAGACAAAATTGCCCCAAGATCGTACACCCAAGACGTGTGTTTACATTTAGATTGGACAAAAAAGGATTACATGTGGATGAGTTACAGCTCTTATAGTTCCAAAAAGCAGTACTAGAATGGAAACAAAACAATGAAATGAAATAAATAACAAAATTGTGAGGACAAAATTAGAAACTGAACCGTCTCGTCTCGTCTTGTGGAAGTTTTGTCTCGTCCCATCCCTGTTATCTGAGGATGCTTTATATCTTTGAATCAAATACAAATCGGAGTGTCTTGAGTCAGGGAGGGCATCTGGTTTCAAAACGCGTGCGAAATATAGAAAATTGCGAATTATCAGTGAGTGACAAAAGTGCACTTGTGGTATCTTGTCTGTCCTTCCATTGACCTTTTAGCTCTCTGCAGTTTTCTCTCCAAACACGTCATTTTTGGTCATTTCCAACAGTGGCCGCACACATTCCTACAGTAAACAAATTCAGGAGAGCTAATAAACATGTGTCAAAGGGCCATATTT
Organism: Taenioides sp. WSHXM2023; assembly: GCA_029959045.1. Taxonomy (NCBI): domain Eukaryota; kingdom Metazoa; phylum Chordata; class Actinopteri; order Gobiiformes; family Gobiidae; genus Taenioides; species Taenioides sp. WSHXM2023. The sequence goes on along the minus strand of CM057103.1, from coordinate 21,384,487 downwards.
GGATATTTTACACCCGTTATCTTCAAATAATCTTTTTAGTTAATATACTTCATGTTTATCTGTCTAAAAACTGGAAAATATTCAGATGGACTTTTCCTTCCTCAGTGGTGGAATGTAACGAAGTCAAAATAGTGAAGTACTTTTCTTAAATATACTTTCTAGATTTCTACTACTACGTTTTTGAACAGGACTGAAAAGTAAGAAGCTGAAAAGTAAAAGGCTGAGGGTTTATTTTTAACCCGTTTGTAGTTTAAGCAAATAAAATTTACAAATAAAAACTGATTTAATTATTTCTGTTGAACAAAATTCAGCAAAATTCTTTATCAAAATCACCACATTTGAAGCTTTATTAGATCTTAAAATCTGCGCAAAATACTTTTATTTTTTAAACAGGTACTTTAATACTTTTACTTAAAGGTGCACTATGTAACTTTCTGGTTGGGGGTCCGTCACCTGCTGGTTTCTATGGATATGTCAGGAATGTTCCACAGTATGACATTAAACAGCTCCACCTTATATTTATTCAATTACAGGTGGTTTTATAGCTGAAAAATACCAACAAAAACAGGTTTTCTGACTGTGAGTGGGGTCGCCTCTCCACAGATCTGACCTGTAATTTGGTCTGGTTTATCTCAATGAAGATAGAAAGGTTTAATGCCACACTGTGAAACATTCCAGCCAAAGCATTTGACGGACCCTCCACCAGAACAAATACACAATGCACCTTTAAGTAGATTTTTTCATGTGATACTTTTACTTTTATTGGTATTTTACTAGTATTTTTTTGCTCCAGTATCTGTACTTTTACTTACTATTGAGTACTTCTTCCACCGCTGTGCTTAAGTCAACAGCATCACTACAAACTCTCCGTGTTCTGAGTCGGGGGGAAAATAAAACTGTTGAAAAAAGACTAACTTATTTGGTTTAACTGTCCCCGTCTGTCAGCCAATCACAGCGCGTTACTTTAGCCTCTCGACCAATCAAATCTCAAGTTCAAAACAATCCCTATGGCGCTCGGTTACCATGCGTTAGTTCACTTGCTCTGTGACTTTTCTGGGAGTATCCGTCTTCAACTTGTCTCCACAGAGATGTTATTGCTTTGCCTGGAATGTTCCACAGTATGGCATTTAATATTATTGCATAGAGACAACCAGGGTGAAATGAGGTGAATGTTTGTTGTGTTTGTTTTAAGCAATACAAATATCTGTGATGAAATAAATGTAAGACAGATCAGATTAATCTCATATGGAACATTCCAAGCAAAGAAATAACATAACTTCACGAGACAAGCAGCCCCTCCACCAAAAAAATAGCATTCTAATTGCACACTTACTGGTACAACTCACCCTTATGTAACAGATAATACTCCCTACAACTGTACAACAACTTAATCTTAACGGATTATGCCCTGTCAATCAGTTGTCTCTTGTTTATAACTGTGATTTTATAGTTTATTACGTATTTTTCTATTTTATTTTGACTTTTATATACATTTATTTTTATAATTATGTCTCATTTGACTCCTGTCTCTTGCTCTTTTTGCTACACCATCTATTTTTGTTACTCTCTGTTATTATATTATATTGTGATGTTTGAGCTACTGTATCCAAATAATTTCCCTTGTGGATCAATAAAGTTTGTCTAAGTCTAAGTCTTGGGCAATAAAAAAGCTAACCTGAGAGCTACATTTACAATATATCTTTATATCTGTGTCTGTTGTTGTCACTGGTGAATCTCTCCTTTTTCAAATGGGCGTGATTGACAGGTGGATCAGCCAATCAGGGTCACGAATGGTCCTCAGTCCTTATCAAAACAAATATGGCTGCTTAAGAGGAGGCAAAAAGACACTCTGTTCTCATTTGAGGTGAGAGAAATGTGATTTTGTTTGGAAATGACGGTGACCAATCATCTTCTTTGTTTCACATGCGTCACTGAAAAACACAAATCTGATTGGACGATGATGTTTGGTCAGACTTAATGGAGGGTGTGGGAACCAGACTGATACTAATCTGTATACCAAATACAGAGATATGATTCTAAATATGGCAGGCAGTCTGTACTGGGCAAAACAAACTCATTTTGTTCTACTACTTGAACAAAAATCATGCACAGCCATTTCATAATTCGATTTTAAAGGTCCTATATTACACAGAATGGATTGTTGTGAGCTTTCAGCCATGTTATAATGTTGTTACCTCATCTGTCTACATCTCCAAAGCTCAAAATGCTCTGTTCCACCTTGTGATGTCATGAAGAGGTAGTTTTCAAGTTAACAGCTCCTTTTAGCTTTACTTCAGTAGACACAGGCAATTCCTGGGCTGAAATCATCCGAATAATTCTAATAAATTTGCATGGAGTTTAAAAACACAGTGGAGCACTACCTGGAACACAATGTTTTCCATTTGAGAGGAGAATTCATCCTAAATAAGCAGGATGTGCAAATGAAACAAAACACAACTCCAGGTCTGTTTGTGATGAGGAAACATTAGAACAGATCAGAAAATGATGTAATACGGGACGCGATACATTACAGGTTATTTCTCTTGACTTACTGGAACAAAAATAAAAGTTGCTAAGAAGAATTTGCCAAAATATGACAAATTACTGAATTCCTTTAGAATCCAATTTTCTCTGTCTAACTTTGCTACTGTTTAGGAAAATCCAGTGTGTGTTTACTGTGTGTAGCCATGTGTTTCCAGCAGACTCCTGATGGGAAACTGGTCTGTGGGCAAATACGAGGGCTGTGTTTGGACCTGCACGTGCGAGGCAAAAGAGGCTAACGCTAACCCATCATTAACACTCTCACTATCCCTGAGTTAGCCGCGCGGGGCAGGTAGAGGCACTCCCACGGCTCACATTCCTCTACCTGTTTACGTCATCAAATTTAATGGTTTTAAGAAATGACATAACGGGATAATTTGACCATTGCATGCATGGTAAAGATTCTTTGGAGATGTACGTGTTAAGGCATTTTATACAGAGTTCGAAGTCTCCATAACGACGGCAGAACATTTAGCAAACAGCAAGGAGGTTGTGGGGTCGGCTGACTACTGTCTCTGTGTGGAGTCTAGCTGTCCTGCTTGAATTATTGCGTCCAGAACAGCTGGAGTATTTCATTCAAGTATGCTTAAAGGTCCAATATTACACTTAATTGACTCTTGTGCGCTTTAAAACATGTTAGAATGTTGCTACCTCCTCAAAAACATACCTGGAGTTGTGTTTTGTTTCATTCGCACGTTTGAGTCATTCTGCATTATCAGTAACATTACCTCAAAATGCTCTGTTCCACCTTGTGATGTCATGAAGAGGTAGTTTTCATGTAAACAGCTAGATTTTACGTTTAGTTCAGTAGAGATCGGCAATTTCAGGGCTGAAATTATCCAAATGATTCTAGTGAAGCTGTACAGAGTTTAAAATACAATGGAGCACCTCCTGTGTTACCACATGACATCACAAGGTGGAACAGAGTGTATGTTTCTGATGAGGAAACAACATAACAAACATGCTGCCATTCTGACATACATTTCCATTTTTTATCAAACGTCCCTGCACTCCGACATTTTATTTTCCTTGGTCGGAGTGGTGGCACTTTAGCTTTTTTTTTTTTCAAAATTCCACCATTCCGACAAACAAAGTAATTATTAGAAATACGTGGGCCTACTAGAATGAACTATATGTATGGAGTACGAAAACTTTCAGAAATATTCATGCGCATAGGATAGAAATCTGTGGATATTTGGTTGTAGTTGTGCATAAAATAAACATTCGTAAACTCTCAAATGAGTCCAGTCATACATAAAATGTATTGTGTGTATTTTATCCATCAGAATACAAATTGAAAAGTTATGACATCAAGAATTACAATCATGAAAAATGAAAATTTAAAATTTATGCTTTCTTCAGTACGAATACGAATTCACAGATGCGACTCTACTGCCAAAAATACATATCTTCACTTCACAGGCTTTATTTATTGAACAGAAGAAACATAAATCGAGATGCCGGACTTTTGCGCCGCATACAGACTGAACCAGGACTGAACCAGGACTGATCCCAGGACTGAACCAGGGACTAAAACAGGACTGAGCCCAGGACTGAACCAGGGACTAAAATAGGACTGATCCCAGGACTGAACCAGGACTGATCCCAGGACTAAAACAGGACTAAAACAGGACTAAACCAGGTCTAAACCAGGACTGAACCAGGACTAAACCAGGACCAAACTAGGACTAATCTTGGACTTGAGAGAGAGAGAACCCCGAGCCCACCGCGGAGCAGGGTGTCCACAAAATGTGTGATTGGCCGATGTCTGCGCTTGGCCCCGTGGGGCGCGGAACTCTGCGGTGGCCAGTTCAATTCTGGTTTAGTCCTGGTTTAGACCTGGTTTAGTCCTGTGTAGTCCTGGTTTAGTCCTAGTTCAGTTCTGGTTTGGTTTAGATTTGGTTTTCTAGAGATTACAAAAACACTGGTATTCTACGAAGATAAGGCAAAAAAGGTGACGCTCGAAACTATGAGTAGGTTGTCAGAATGGCGACATGAAAGGTGTCGGAATGGGGGCATGACGGAATGTCGGGGTGGGGGTCTGTCGGAATAAGGGTTCTGGCCTCTGAAAAGCAGTGAAAAGTGCAGTGAAAAGTGCTTATAAACTCATTGCGGTGAATAGCTAGGATGCTATGAAAGAGAAAAATACCAACACCACTTTAAAGTTACAAAAAATTAAAGACTAGAAAATGTCTCTTTTTAGTTATTTCTAATATCGTGAGACAGTCTAGACTTTGAATCTCATCTTTAACACATTTATTGTTGAAACAGTCCATTCAGCGTTCCACAAAGAAATCCCATTGCACATGACAGACTAGTCTAGCCACCACCCCACCTCGCATTGTGTGCTGTCAAAATATCCTGCCGTTTTTGATCATTTCACCGCTCCCCCCTTTGTATCGACGGAGAACTGCGCCACTTGAATCTCATTGAAAGTTATTATTTGTACTCGGGGCCTCTTCCTGTATGCCATGTTTCTTTTTATGTTATGTTCTGAACCAATGAGGATGATATATCTTTTCAAAAATGCTGAGAACTTCATAATGAGTTTGCTCCCAGGGGCCAAAAATCCATTGTTTACCAAATGTGCGGAATTAGAAAATGGCCGACGTTTAGCTTGTTTACATAGCGCTTCCCTGTGAGTAGTAGCGTGTTTGGCATTGTGTCGTATGGATTTAGTATCAAAAGCGGTTTAGCGCGGGCTACTGTGTGACTGTTTGTATAGGCTAGGCTCATTCAGTAGCAAATACAGGCTTAGATAGCTGAAGAGATAGCCTTTCTTTAGCTTCCCAAGTAACATCGTATATCAAAACAAACGTGGTAATACTGGCAAACTTCCCAGACATGTACAAGGGGCCGAGTAGAAGGAAAGCTGGCATAAGAACTCTTTCTAGTGGTCTGAGGGATCGTGACTGTATGGAGCAAGCTGGTTGTTGAGTTTATAACAAGTGTAAATTGTGTAAAATATAATTAGCGAGCATGCATGGAAGCAGACTCGCATTTAAAGGGCAAACTTGGGTTGGGTTGTTTGTTTTAGTGTTTTGGAACAAGATCCTAAACAAAGGGCTTGTTTTTGTTATTTTGGAGTAGCTAGCAATCATAAGTGCAAGTTTTGAAAGGTGCACTATGTAATTTTTGTGGAGGAGGTCCACTACCTGCTGCTACCCGAACCCATGGAGTTGGGAAAACTGCAGACTGTCATTGGGCTTGCCTCTCCACAGATTTAACCAGTAACTTGGCCTTGCCTAGTCTAATGTCAAATAGGGAACATTCCAGGCAAAGCAACATCTCAAAGGAGAGAAGAAAGTGGGAGACTTGTGAACGTTGTTTTGTAAAATTTTAATATTGGGTATATTGTTTTTATTACAAAATATACCCAAAAATGCTGCATAGAAATGAAACACATGTTAAAGATTGTCTGAAAACACAAGAAAAAATACAAAATGAGGTGAGAGTGACAAATTTTATGTGTGAGACCTTTTGAACAGAGCAAATCAGCTCCCCTGTTGTAGTTCCAACTAAACCAGTTCTTTCTGATCAGATTGTATTAAAACAAAGCTCAGATTAAAGTCTAACAAGCCTCAGACATAGCAGTGCTTACAGTTAGCTTCACACCCCCAGGGAATGTTGACGGCATCAGCTGTTGAGTATCAAAAGTATCCAAATGTGCTGCTAACCACTTCAGCTAATTTTTGGAACTAATATTCTGTCAATTTTGATATTTTTATCCTATTACTAATCGTGGCTTTTCAGAGTTCCTATGGGCTTTTCCCTAAAATTCCTAAACCAAACCAGCAGCTATATAAACATCAACCTGGTATTTTTCCCAACCAATGTATCTAAATCATTTTTTCATTTTTAGCAATTCCTTGACTCACTTCTGTCACACCCACAGATGTTCCAAATTAGTTTATCTCCAAACTTCAGCTTTATCTAAATGAAACCCACCAGTCTCCCAGGATAACCTCCCTCCCGTCTCTCAGTGTTTCCAAGCCAGCGTCTGTAACACCCCAAACCCTTTCATCCAGATAAACTACTGCTTTTCTTGGAACTTGACTTTGCATATTTCCTTAGACTCAACATAATATTTACTGCACATGTGACTAACCCATACCCAAATATATCTGCACTCTGTCCTTTCGGGAGATGCTGACAATATCCAGGGCTTCATGTGTACGAGATCTCCACGGCGACGACCCCATTAGGACACATAAAGCGTAGGTGGGGTGTTGACATGTACACACGAGCTTTTGGAGAAGTGGAGCGTGCACCCTGACAACTGCGGTCGGTCACTCCCAGCATGCTTCAGTGTGACGGGATAATGGTGAAGAACGTGACCCCCTTCGACACACTTTTACTCGTGGCACTTTGTCAGTACAAGCGCCGTACGTGTTTGTGTTTTTAGCAGCAGGATTTGGGTGCTTCAGGAAATTAATGAGAATTGTACTGTATTGGATTTTGTCAAGTTCGCGTGGTACCTGTTAGGGATGCATTGATAATGATACTGGTATTGAATATCGGTGTTGATCCAGGAAAATTTGCTGGATTGGGTATCGGTTCCATGATATCAGTTCTGCCGATATCCTGTTTGGGCCTTTAGTTAGTGATGACACTTTACTGACTGATGTAAGCCCAGGACTCCTCATAATGTTTAAACTTTAATTCGTACGACACTGTTCTGTAGTTACTTGCAGAATAAATCATTTCACATTTCACAGGATTATTTGTAATAAGTTAACTTTGAGATTAAAAAAAAAAACAAAAAACATTTCATTCTCTACACTGATTAATAACGGATATCAGCAAGTAAAAGTCATAGTATTGATATTGGTATTGAAACTGAAAAAAATGGATTACCTGGCACAATTACCTGGCACAATTAGGTTGATCCAACATGATATTGGCGATAGTAGCTCAGTCGGTAGTGTGTTTGTCCACTGATCTGAAGGTTGCTAGTTTGAATCCCGCTCTCAACATAATCAGCTCTGGTAAGGCTATAGGTCGGTGGTGTCCTTGGGGAGGACACTTACCCCATCTTTCAACCAGTGTCTGCGTACACTGGTGTATGAACGGGTGCGCGGTTCGTACACCAGTGTATGAATGGGTGCGCTGTTCCCTGATGTAAAAAGTTTTGAGCCTTAAAGGTGGAAAAGCGCAGTTTAAAAATGTGACCATTTACCAGATATTCTCCAGACCAAATTGAATATGTGTTATTCTGATTATAAGATATTGTTTAATGATACATAATTTGCAATATGGATAAAGCTAATTTCTCTTTTAAAATGACTCTATGATTTACTTAACTCCTCTGTATTTCTATGTTTATTTACTACTACTAAGGCTGCCACAGTAGTCTGGTGTGTGCGTGCGCAATAATGTTACAGCTTCTCTGTTAATGATTGTTGCAAAATAAATAAATTGAAGTAGTCCAAGAGTTGGAAGAAGAGGCAGAAGTTCTAATGCAAGAAATGTTTATTTGAGGTGGGTTAAAATAAGTATTACTTCTTCCAACTCCATTTCGTGTCACAACTCAATAAACAGAGGACCCAAAAGCAGACAAAGTCCAGGAGAAGGTTTAACAATGATTTATTACAGGAATTGTGCAATATTGCATGCATGGGAGGCAGGTCCGGGAGCAGAAGGTAAGCGTGGATTAGGCAGGGTTGAAATGGCTGGAGCTGGGGGTGGAGCAGGAGTAGGACCAAGCGGGCTGGCAGAGGAGCTGGAGCAGGGAACAAACAGAACAGGTAAGTAAAAAATGCAAAACACACTTGGCAAAGGTTACAAAAGGTTGGCGCAAATGTTCATGTGGGTTAAATGACGATCTGGCAGAGATGGCGTGGCGAGCACAGGTTTATATACCGGTGAGGATTAGTTGAGAGACAGGTGTACAGGCCAGCCCACGAGCAGGAGGAGGAGCCAAGGTACGCAAGTAGTGAAGTAAAATCTGGAGTGTACTATGACATTTCCAGCATCAATCTAACTTGTATATGAGCCAATCTTGGACTTTTTCTTCCCACAACATAGTTCGAAATAAAGATTATACATATTTACCAATAGTATAGGACCCAGAGACATGAACTCTCAAGACACTGTGATAGCGTTGTCCATTCCAGTCCAATAACAGTCCAATCTCCCAATGTAGGGAGTATTATACCTCTGACGTAGGCCAAAATAACAAGGGCTGAGCTGAAAGTTTCAAAATGCAAGTCTATTCTGTTTAAAAGTGAAGCAATCTGACAGAAAATATGACTATAAATATTCAAAAGTCTGAGGAATTCCAGGATTCCACACTGATGAGACCTTATTGTCTTAGAATTGTGAAAACTGCAGCCAGCTTTTGAAGGATACCATTAGCATTCTTTTAACTTTTTTTTTTTTTTTTTGGATAGGTTCACAACAGTGCAGTATTTTCTCGTGTTGTCAGAAGTCTCGTGTCTTTAAGTCATTGTGGACACGTGTGAGCTGTTTCATGTTAGCGCTCCATCCATTCATCACACTGAGGGAGGTTTGACTGATTTAACAGTGCTCAGCTCACCATAACACTGACTGAAGTTTGGACTGTTTTTTTTTCTTTTTACACCGCTCACCTCACCATGACTCCCCGATTCAGGTCAGTGCATACTTGTATTGTGTTTCTACTCACACTGTTACAACTATTACTAACTAAATCTGCCCGTATAATGCTTTTATAAGTCTATTTCATGCATTAATCCTCATCAGTGGTGGAACGTAACAAAGTAAAAGTTGAAAAGTACTATACAAAAGCACAAATTTCTGTACTTTACTTAAGGATACTTTTTACTTTTACTTCAATACATTTGAGAGCAGGCATCTTTCTACTCCACTACATTTTTGTAAAGGACTGAAAAGTTAAAGTATTTTTTATCATCGTTTGACCTGCTGAAAAGGCTGAGGGTTTATTTTAACACATTTGTAGTTTGAGCAAACACAAATATACAAAGAAAAACAGCTAGGAAAAAAATATAAATGTAATTGTTTCTGTTGATCAAAATTCAGCACAAATCTTTGTTAAAATCACTACATTTGAAACTTTATTAGATCTCAAAACCTGCATAAGCTGGAGATGGGTGATGGTAGATGAAGTGTCATGCTCAAAGACACAACAACAATAACCACTAGTCGGAGCTGGAATTGAACTGCCAACCTCGCTTGCTGATGTTATCTACCCAGGCATTAGGTTGATGCTAGATGTTAGATGCTAGAAGTGATGAAGTTTAGGAACCAAGTTATGGCTATGGGGTTCGTTAAGTTCAGGAACAGGGTTATGAAAAGTAACAAAGTACAAAAATAAAAGTACTTTTCTCTTTAAGTTATGGATAACTTTTACTTAAAGGTCCTATATTACGCAAAATTGAATTTCGTGAGCTTTAAGCCGTGTTATAACCTCGTCAAAATCATACCTGGAGTTGTGTTTCGTTTCATTCACACATGTTTGAGTAACCCTGCATTACCAGTCTGTCATCTCAAAGCCCAAAATACTCTGTTCCACCCTGTGATGTCGTGCGGCGGTAGTTTTCAAGTTAACAGCTCCTTTTACCTTTTTAATTCAGCATAAATTGGCAATTCAAAGTCTGAAATCATCCAGATGATTCTAGTGAAGGTGTGTGGAGTTTAAAAACACAGGGGAGCAATTTCTGTATTACCACGTGACATCACAAAGTGGAACAGAGTGTTTTCTGTGTCTGACAACTCTAAATCTGCAGGGTTTGTGTGTTAAACATGTGTGAATGAAACAAAACACAACTCCAGGTCTGTTTGTGATGAGGAAACAACATTTTAACATAGATCAGAAAATAGTGTAATATGGACCATTTAAGTAAAAAAGTTAAAAAAAAAATGAGTAGCGTACTTCTTCACCTTAGACCTGTTTACATCATGACAAGTTTACGCATTACCATGGCAACCTGCGTCATGACTCCGGAGCCAACTGCAGCGCTAACCGTGACATTCCGCTGTTAGCTTTTCCAAACTTTTCCTAAACATAACTTCCTTTCCCATTGTTTTTTGTTGATCCTAACGACTTATATATTACCTTTAAACACGCTGAATTACAGCTTGTTTATCCTGGACCTGCTCTGACCTCCGTGTGAAGACCAAATTGCACCACCTGTCTCCACCCCCTCCTCCCCCCTCAGGCATCCATCCTGCATTCTCGGGGTCAAAGGTCACCCGTGCACCAGCCTGAAAGAGAAACACCCAAAATGAAGAAGCGAGGCCTACAGTTGTAATTTGTCACGGTTTATTATGGAGTGGTATTGAGTGGTCTGTAGAGACTTCAGACCGCTCTCCCGTGTCCACGTGCTTCGTTCTTAATAAAGATTGGCATGTGCTGAGGGATTGGGAGCCAGAAATGGGCCAAAATGGTCAAAATATCTTAGTTTTATGTGTAATAATCAGACTTTTTTTGTGCAAATTTGATAAAGTGAATATTTGCATGGTTTTAAGACAACGTGCCAATTATGATTTTCTAATATTTCTTTTCAATGAGCAAGAAAATGGTGTTCTACATGTATTTCTTGGGAAGGAATGGTCACTGGTTGCCATGGTGACGCAATGCACACAAGCAAACACTGCCAAAAAAGTTTGAAGATTCATGTTTTATGTGTGAGAGACTTGTTTAACACGCACAAACCATCACACTTGTTGGAGTTCCAGCTAAGGCGGAGTATCAACATCCTGGGAGGAAGTTTAGTCGGGGAAAAATAAAACTGGTAGAGGTGAAGAGGAGGAGATGGAGGGGCTGAGGAGGCTGGTGCTTCTGCTGCTGTGCAGGATTTGGGTCAGATGGGGGAGAGAGAGTGCATTTAAATTGATTGCATTAGAAGTCATTGTATTTCACATGTATGAAACAGGCCAAAAAGTCAGGTTTGTGGAGATGCAAAAACAGTAAGGACACGAGTTTTACATGTTTTTCACTGCAATTAAAAATAAAAAAAAACACACACACACACACGCTTTTATTTTTGTATATTTTCTTGCTAAAAGTTACATGGTGGGGCCTTAACTCATTATTATTGGTGTAACTTCTGACTAATTTCACCCCGCTTTGTGCTATACAATAAGTAACCAGGTCAAAGGTAGAATAAATATTGTACATCGAGTGAACAGTCCCATGGTGGGTTGAATGAACTGTGTATGTGTTCGGTGGAGCAGTGGAGCAGAGAGGTGAGAGAGGCCATGTTTGTGGACGTATCAACAGGATTACAGCACAATGACACACACATATATACACACACACACACACACGCAGACACACGCACACAGATAACGTCCTTTATGGGAACGTTACATTCACCAACCCATTCACATGCATTCATTTCCTGGAGACAAATGCCCTTTGATCTCCACGTGTCACAAGGAGCCGGAGCTGGACCAGGACAAGTTATCTACACGATTAAATTACAACATAGATTTATATTGATAGCTTTGATTGAGAATAACTACTACATTTTGTGCATTTTTATTATTTCATTCTACAGTTTGAGCTCTGGAAAGGCGCAGCGATCTGACTGGTAACTTGACGCTTTTTGTCTCTAGACACATAAGTTTAGACTTTGACTTAGACTTTGACAAACTTTATTGATCCACAAGGAAAATTATTTGGATACAGTAGCTCACTCATCACAATATAATATAATAACAGAGAGTAACAAAAATAGATGGTAAAGCAAAAAAGAGCAAGAGACAGGAGTCAAATGAGACATAATTATAAAAATAAATGTATATGTACAAGTCAAAATAAAATAGAAAAATAAGTAATAAAATATAAAAACACAGCTATATACAAGAGACATTAATGTTAAAATTAATGCCATACTTTGGAAATTTTAGGCAAAGTTGACATCTTATGGAGACAAGTTTGCAGGTCCTTCACCAGGAAAGTTAGACAATGTGTCTTTAAATGTCCCCCATAGAAGTCAAAGCAAACGGCTGATTCTGTTGAAATCCACGCGGTTCTTGGTTTGTCTGTCAATTTTCACTATTTATAATCAAAGATATTCCAACCAACTTTTTTGTAAGCAGTAATTTAGTGTAGCTGACCACGCAAAAGAAAGGTACAGTATGTAACTTTCAGCAGCACATCACCTCCCATGGAAATAGAAAGTTAAAACCGTACTTGGGAACAGAATCCATGGAAAAAGATGAGTTTTATGCCATGCTGTGGAGGATTAAAGCCAAAGGAACAAATTTCCATGGAAACAAGCAGGTGAAGGCCAAGTAATACTCAGGTTTGTGGAAACGCAAGCCCACTTACAGTAAGGACGCATGTTTTTCAAAATATTCTATAGAATAAATTGAAAATAAAACTAGCTGACAAAAAGGTTAAGGAGTGAAGTAAAAACCATAAGTACAGACGCAAGAATTTGTGTATACCAGGTTCCCCAAACAAAATAGTTAATCTGTTATTTCTGTTTAACTTGAAGCTAGTGCCACCATTCTGAAGTAACAGCAGGTTATGTTTTTACTTTGTTATGGTGATGCCTGCAGCAAAGTGATATAAAAAGTCAATTTCACAGCTTCTAAAATCAGATTAAAGGTCCTATAATTCGCTCATTTAACAGTTGTGAGCTTTAAGCCTTGTAAAAATGTTGTTTCCTCCTCAAGAACACATCTGGATTTGTGTTTTGTTTCATTCACACATGTTGTAATCCTGCATTTTTTGGACTGAAGCTGTTGTTTTCAAGTTAACAGGTGTATGGAGTTTAAAACCACAGTGCAGCACCTCTGTTACGACATCACAAGGTGGAACAGAGTTTTTTCCATTTGAGAGAAGAATTCAGCCTAAATATGCAGGAGCTGAGCGTTAATGTGTGAATGAAACAAAACACAACTCCAGGTATGTTTTTGATGGCGTAATATGTGCCCTTTAACCCTAATATTGTTTGTATTGCTTTGTAGGGAAGATTTTGAAATGCCAAGAATATTTGTGTACCTCCAAGAGAAATAACTTTTTGGAAAGTCCATACATTAACACCACACATGTGTAAAAAACAGTAGTCAATTCAGACAGTTTATTTGGCATTCCACTCCTCATTCACTCCGATGTCAAAACCCTCATATGACAGTTTATTTTCCTACTCCCCATGAAGGCATCACCGCCCTAACTTCTAATACCTGGACCTACTTTCTTTATCCTTTTCACTGGTGTTTTGATACAGCCAGGATAAGACCCATATCAGTACTGGAAGCTCCTATCTACTTCCTATATCGGCCAAAGATTTTTATTTATTTTCACATGGATAACTGCAGGTTCCTGGAGGCCATCTTATCTTTCATATATTTTGTTACGGTAAAAGGAATGCTAAAAAAAATGCTATCATATTATTAGCCTGGGTGTATCGAGTTACTATAGGCCCCATTATGAAAGACTGTGCAAATATAGGGTTAAAGTGAGTTGTTGTGCACTTGTCAGGTATAAGGGGATTTAGCTTAAAGCAGGAAAGCATTAGGCCCCCATGACCCCAACATATGAATGTGACCCTGGATTCAGATGAGTTATTAGCAGGGTGTTTTCAGTGTATAGATGGTGGTGGAGGGGAAAATAAGACATGGATGTGCGTGTGTATGTATGGAAATATGCTATGGACATGTCTAGTGTCGTGTAAATATCCTGTCTAATTCAGAATGATATCTTCATTTTTAAAACCTACACCCTCATCGCGTTTCAAAACCAGAACCAAACAAGATCGTCCAATCACATTTGTTTATTTCAGTGATGTAAGTGAAACAAAGGAGCTCATTGGTCACTGATCATTTACAAACAAATCAAATTTCTCTCACCTTAGATTAACAGAGTTTACTGTTAATCATACATTGATCCTGCAGAAATCTGCCATGTTTTTCAGTCCCCTGTGATTTTTTTTCTTCTTTTTTCCTCATAAGCAGCCATGTTTGTTTTGATATGGACGGACTATGCGTGTCCCTGATTGGCTAATCCACCTGTCAATCACGCCCATCTGAGTTCAGAGAGATTCATGGTGACCTCATAGCCTCATAGTATAATTGCTATGAGGCTAACAATAATAAAAGGATTAATATCACAATATTCTTTGATCACAATTCATTTTTTCCATGATTCATCTGCAGACTTTAGTATCTTTATAATGCCTTTAAGTTGTAAATAAAGGCATGTGTTTGTGCTGAGAGTTTGTGTTGTGTTATGTTGTGTTTATACTTCACTTTGATTGTTTGGTCACTCGCTCAGCCCTGTGCTAACAACAACTCGCATGCTAGCATGTTTTTTCCTGGTTCACTGTCAATAAAAATGATTTATAATTAAATGCAGACCACAAACTGCGATCTCATTTTGACCCTATAGGCCTCTTTAAGTGTCTCCTGGTAAAACTTTAAAGGAGAGACTTAAAGGAGCTAAATGACAGTACGTCATGTTCCACATACTCTAACCATGTAGGTTAGAAGAGGACACTCTGGCTCCAGAATCCAGATTACACCATGGCTCCATAAACATGATCTATCTGTACATCCTTATGTTATCTTTTACTTTTATTTCTGATTAGTGTAATGACCGAGGGCCTTGATCTTTGGCTCCTTGGAGACGCTTGAAGACTCTAGTTCGGTCTAATCCTGGACTTGTCCAAAGCATTAAATCGATCACATTTATGAAAAGAAAACAGCAGCTTCCCTCTGTAGCCTCTGTCTCTGTTTTCTCATGACCAAACGCTCCAAATTTTTGGTGGATGTTGTCATCTGGTATAACTATTTTGTTTTTCTGTTTCAAAATATTATGGCCAACTATTGTTTTAAATAATTACATATGTATGTTGCATATATGACCCTAATTAAGTTAATTAAGAGGCATTCATCTGCAGTGGGTAATAAACAGGAAAAAAAAGGATAACTGGGCTCATGTTGATAAGTGTGTCACTCTGAATTGAGTTCTACACATTATCAATCTGGAACAGCTCTCACTGAAAGAGATCAGAAAACACAGAACGTTAGGATGATTATTTGAATCTGATTGGTCAAAGAGCCATAACAGCAGAACAAGCCAAAAAAAAAATCAAACCAAAAGATGTTCATTTTGTCTTATGTACTTTAACTTCTTGGGTTCTTTTTTAAGACAATACAGTAACGTGTATTTACCTTGTTGACATGTTTCGGCCGAAACATGTCAACAAGGTCTTAAAGAACCCAAGAAGTCAAAAAAAATCAAACTTTTGTTAAATCCAGTTGAGAGAAAAGCACAGACATCTTCCCTGTCCACAAATGAACAAAGCACTTACCTTCTGCACGTTTTTCACAAACTAAATAGTCTGTATTTTCATTCAGGTACATCTGTCAGTGTCGTTTGTTTTGGTTCGTTTGGGCGCTCGGCCTTTGGTTTCAGCACAAACCTCAATGCTGCAACACGATTGGTCCACCCACCCAATTAACCTTGTGCTGTGCTAAAGAAATATAACATAAACGTGTTCAAATCAAGCAGTGTCCCACATAATATAAAGGTGATACTGGATCATTTTGATGACGTGATGTTGGTTTGATTCCACCTCTGATATTGTGATATTGTTGTCAGCTGAATCCACTGAGCGAGTAAGTAACTGGTGGTGGTTGGTGAGGCTGCTGGCTTAGATTAGTAGCATCAATGTCAGCATCAATCAGCCCCAGGGCAGCTGTGGCTCACCATCATTTTGTCACTATCTCTGTTGGAACTTTGGTAACCGTACTATAAAGTGGCAGGTCCTAAAAGCATTTCACTGTCCTGTAAATAATAAATAAACAAATGTTAGTCTGAAAATGACTATGCTGCACACTAACCTCAGACGAGAGGTAAAGTGTTGTGTAACTGTGCCACATGTGCCACAGCTGTTCCCCGGTTGTTAAATAGAGATAGGGGCTCTCCATTTAAAAAGGGTTCTTTTTATCGTTGCACCGCAGGATTCACCACAGAACACATGATGGTGTCTTTATGTACGCTGTTATTATTTATACTCTGTACATGCTGTCTTCAACACGCTCTGTGGAAGTGCAAACAGGTGATTTTGCGGGGAATATAAGAGACGTGGCATTATCACTGTAGCTGTAGTCGACCAAAGATATGTCCTGCCAATCGATTAGCTGACTACAAGAGTGTGTGGCAAAACTGATCAACACAATTACGTATCTCTATGTATCTGAACAAAACTGCACTCCTAAGACTACACCTGCAGGGGGAGTTCATGCAAAACAACTATTTATGCAGAAAAAATAGGAAACTATTTATTTATATAAAGATGGATTAAACTTCCATGGCAAAAGGAGAAATTCAATCTGTCTTGCTTGGATGAGCTGTGAAACGTATTCGTATTAACTTTTGTCCAGTTGACAAATTGAATTTCTCCTTTTGCCACGGATTAAAATTGTGATTTTTTTTTTAGATATAAATACCACAAAATTCCAAATCTTTAGATAACTCACTCCCTTCTCCTTTCAGCTGATGTCCCATAAATCCTTATCATCTAAAAAATAATTATTAGTTGACTTATATAAATTTTGGTTGACTAAGACACCATTGACCATTGATTAATTAACAGTTTTCTCTTAATGAACACATGTTATGCTTCTAACCATGTTATTATTCTGTTCCCTCATCAAAAACATACCTGGAGTTGGTTGTATTTTGCTTCATTCACATGTTTTATTAATCCAAACTTGTCCTCTCTGAGCACTCAGAAATCTTCCTTTAAATTTTGCCTGGATTGTTGTGTCACAGGCAAAAATCCTAATCCCAAAAAAAACTATGTCACCACTGGACTGGTTCGGTGGTCAAATTGTGTTCACAACAAATGCAAGGCTCTACTAGCATAGCATTCACGTTGCTAATGAATTAATTTGTTTATTTTCCGATTGTGTGTTCCTGTTGCTGACAGCAGAGGGAGCTCCAACGCCTATATGCCTCATTAGAAACAGAGATATAGTTTTACAAGTTTTTTTAAAAGTTAGAAATGTGAAATCCTCAGCCCAAGGTGACCAAAATCATGTTTAAAAGAGAATTAAAACCACAAGAATGCATAATAAGTGTCCTTTAATACACTATTTGTTCATTATGAATTAAGTATTTCTTCGTGATTTATTTAGACGTATTAAAGTGTAAACAATCTGCTTCCTCATACGTTATTAACATTGCACAGAAATTTCCCTATATTCACTGAGGGGTGATATATTGCACAATATAGTAGAAAATTGAAATAAATCGACAATGAACTACAGTGAAGGTTAATATGAAACACTTTGTCCTGCATCATGTATGTATGAAAGTGCCATGTGTGTTCTTATGTGTTCAAACTAAGGATTTTTGACAATGTAGTTTAGATTCAGCCTTCACAGCTTACAGAATTTCATTTGGTTTCATCTGGTTATGATTGTAAAAGTCTAGTCTAATCATTGTGTGAAAAAGTGAAGTGTCAGTGATGAGGCCCGTGGAGCTGCTCAGATGATCAGATGAGGTCTCTTCAAAGCACTGAAGAACACTTCCCACACAGAACCATGTCTAGATCCTCCTCAGATCCTCAGCGTGTGGAGGTGAGGACCTGGGGGACATTACAGATTGTACACAGTGTGCTCAGTTGTGTGTGACTAGTGCTTCAGGCCGAACAGCACATCAGATCAGATCAAGATGCACCCTGGAGATTTTGGTTAACACAGACACATTCTGCAACACTTTTATGATGTGTTTGTGATCTGTGATGTGTCATGACATAAAAGCATCAGGACAGGGAATAAATGATTTTCTATCTTCTTTAAAGAGAGTTTTATTGAATAATAACTCAACCTGATGATGGCAGTGCAGACAGGGGACACTCCACATGCTGTGCCCCAGGTCTACTGTTGAAAGTGTGTATGTGTGTATTTGATTCCAAAGCAGCTAGAGGGACTTATGAGGACTTTATTTATGAACCTTCTTATTGGCATAACCCTTTCCCTACAAGAAATGAAATGTTTTCAACTGACAGTTAAAGTGTACTTTAAGAGGTACGTAACATTTCTGGAGGAATGCTTGCCTACATGCCAAGTTAAAGGTCAGATCTGTGGAGAGACACCCCTGTTCGCAGAATGCATGTTTCCTTACGTATTTTACAGAAAAAAATAAATAAATCTGTAATTAATTAATAAATACAAGATCTTTAATGCCACACTGTGGAACATCACAGGCAAAGCAATAATAATAATAATAATAATAATAATAATAATAATAATAATAATAATAATAATCTTCCTGGAGCTAAGCAGGCGGTAAACCCACCAGCAGAAAAGCTACGCAGGGCACCCAAATGACCAAAACTGGGACATTTCTTTCTTCATTTTGTTAATGTACTAGATACAAAACAATTACAGAAGGGATTTTGGTATCTTATTTAATGTTTCGATAATTTGACTGAAAATTGGCATAAACATATGTGATAGGTTAGAATGGTACTATATGCCCCAATACTACGCTCTGTGCCTATTTACAGTGATGCAGTTCATAATGTGATTTCATGCTAAGAGTTTAAAAACAGTAAAAGGTTTGCAATAAATATTAATTTACATAAATACAGTTAAAAGTCCATTAAAATGTTTGTTCTGTTTTGTTTTTCGGTGGCATTCCTGTCATTTCGTTCAAGGAAAC
Source organism: Taenioides sp. WSHXM2023 (assembly GCA_029959045.1). Classification (NCBI taxonomy): domain Eukaryota; kingdom Metazoa; phylum Chordata; class Actinopteri; order Gobiiformes; family Gobiidae; genus Taenioides; species Taenioides sp. WSHXM2023. The sequence goes on along the minus strand of CM057103.1, from coordinate 21,365,316 downwards.
TGTGGTCATGTCATCTGTGATCGACTACTAAGCCTGGGATCCTTTGTTTTGGTGATTGGTAATGCCTTCACCCACCACGGGGGATTTCACGCTGTTTCTCCTCATTGCATTAAACTTCTGCATGAGAGAAGCAGCACGCAGATCACTCTTGTGGCTCTTTCCTTTGTTTTCAGAAGTGCAACATTCCCCATTTTCAGGGGTACAACACATACAAACTGCCTCAATTCACAATGTCCCACATAATTTATCAGTGCACGTTGAGTTTTAGCTTAAGTGATGTTGACTAGAGAAAGAATGTGATGGTTACAAAACTGGGTCAGAGTATCTCCATAGTCACAGTTTAACAATCCTGAGTATTTATCAAATGTGGTCAAAGCAAAGAACAGAAGCAACGCCCTTTTCTAGGTCAGACAAAGAACTGTTGCTTAAGCTGCTCGTTCTAATAGCAAGATCTCACTGCGCCAGTATTGTTACAGCGTAGATAAAACCGCTCATAATGACCTGTTTACCATGATACACTGTAGATTCTGAGCGAAATGACTCTAGACTACACTGCTTAATGATTTCCATCTCCACACTTTTAAAACATGTTCATTTACCACAGGCCAGCCCATTACCAATGTCTCATCATCTGGTTTACTGTGTTCACAAATCATCTTAATGTCTCTCGTAAAGATATAATTAAACACAGGATTCTTTTGATAATAGCAGTCGGATTACCAGAAGTGCGGATTAGAGCCAGATCAGTCGCCAAAAAACACCTAACCACCGATCACGCACTGTAGGCCCTGTGCTGTGACTCATGTTTGTTCAAACTTTGACTGATTTGATGTTGATTGCTATTGTTGAAAAACCACAAGTATGTGTTAGCAGGAGAGGCTACGCGTGTAATAGCTCAAAGATTATGGATTAGGCACGTTCGCACAAATCATTAAAATAACATAGATTTTTCTAACCTTTGTTGAAAGTAGTTGAAGCTGGAGTGTATTCAGTACGGAGTGACATTTAGTGAAAATATGATGGTAACATGGTAAGAGACAAATAAATGTCTTGTGTTGTGCTTGTGTCTGCTATATAGTTATAATGACACTAATAAATAATACACAAATAATAATAATAAATGTAAATATAAACTATAATTTTACTAGAAAAGTTGAAGAGAGGGCTGAAATATATTGATGCTACAGAATTAACTATTTTTTCTGATACTTTAAACATGAGTTCATGGTTTCTAGTAAAGGTGCACTATGTAACTTTCCTAGTAGAGGGTCTGTCACCTACTTGTCTCCATGGCGATAATATTGTTTTGCCTGTAATATTGCACAGTACGGCATTAAAACTTATCCATTTTACATTTATCCAATTAAAGGTATTTTGATGCTTATATTGTGAACAGGGTCACCTCTCCATAGATCTGACCTGCAACTTGTGGCATCACTTGTGGTGTCTCCGTAGAGATAGATAGGTTTTAGTCTATACTGAGGAACATTCCAAACATTTAAAACAATCTCCATGGAGACAAGCATGAGGCAGACTCTCATAACTGTTTTAAATAACAGAATACCCAAGTTTTTTGTAATATTGTTTTTATTCAGTAATATTTTGTGCTTTTGTTACTATGTGCGGCATTTCTAATCTTTTAATCTTGAAAAAATGCTACATAAAAATCACATCTAACAAAAATATGCTTGTATAAATAGTTCTAGGGCAGTGTGGAGTTCTGTGGAGAAGAATGTGAAGAATGTGTGTCCGAATGAAGGAGCTCATAAAGTGTCCAGAGGAGAGAAGACAACAGCACAGGAGCAGGCAGAGGGAGGACCAGAGAGAGCCTGTTTACGCTCTCTAACTAATGCTAAGATGAGATAAGATGTGATAGCATGTCCTCAAGTGGGATGTAAGAATCTCAGTGAGAGATTTGGACAACGCACTGCAGACAATATAGTAAAAAACACTATTAATCATAAATGACAGTAAAATGTTTGTACAAATCATTTACTGGTGCGTTAGGTTGTTGTTTCTGTTGAAGGTCCAACTTCTTCTCATCATCCAAAGATCATATGCATCTCCTCCCTGCCGTTAAAACTCTTGCTCCTATAGTCACTTCTAATGGGAAAGGGCAAAATCACCAGTTTAGAATCACAATACCTGGAGTTGTGTTTTGTTTCATTCACGCAGGTATGTTTTTGATTATAGGACATTCTAACATTATTAAAAACTCAAAAAAGTCAATTTTGCAGTCCTTTAGGTATACTGATACTTTGCAGTACGCTTGGGGTGTTCTACATGTATGTGTAAGGTGAAATCACTCTTGTTATAAGGCACGGATGTAGGACACAAAAGCAAACCAGAACTCTGGTAAGGTTGACAGGTTTAATGTAAAGATGGAAATGGAAATGGGCAAAAAGGGTCCGGTGGAGGCAGGAAGGCACAAGGCAGGGGGGTCCGGAGGAACACGAGCCACAAGAAGAACAGGGGAGAAGAACAGATGAAAAGAACAGGGGAGAAGAACAGGGGAGAAGAACAGACGAGAAGAACAGGGGAGAAGAACAGGGGAGAAGAACAGACGAGAAGAACAGGGGAGAAGAACAGACGAAAAGAACAGGGGAGAAGAACAGGGGAGAAGAACAGGCGAGAAGAACAGGGGAGAAGAACAGGGGAGCCGAGAGGGAAGATCCAGGGACCATGATGGAACGGGCGAACTCGCAGGGAGTGGAGGAAGAACCGGGCTGATATGGGCAGGAGTAGATTGGGGATGGATCTCAGGTGTGTGATGAAGAGGAGGCTGCAGCTGGTGTGGAGGGGGAGGGGGAAAGGAATAGACTGGAGGACCATGAAATTACTAAACACAGCCCAAAATTTTTTTAGATTGCCTGAAAAAAAAAAACATAGACTGCATATATAAATGGACATAGCATGTTCCAGATAGGAAGTGTTCATGGGGGCGCTTCGGCTCCATCGACTTTTTTTACTATTGACTTTACATTGAAAAACCACCTCCCGACTCTCTGTAACTGCTGCTGTGAGCCTCATCATTTTGGTTTTAAAATGTTTGTATTAACCCACTCCACATGATCCTGGTGTTTTTTTTTTCTTTTCGCCATTTTATATGGAAATAAATTCACTCCTTTAACCGTGGGCTTCATTTGACTGGAGCCCAACACTCCCTTAGTTCACTTCTGTGTACAGTCTGTGCTGAAAACTCGAAGAATACAAAATGGATTTAAACAGCTCATTTTTAGGCGTGTGTGATAAATTTTCAGCAAAAAGGTAAGAGTGACTAAAACTGTTCATGCTAGCTAGCTTGTGATGGAAGGTTATTCATGAGTGACGTGTTTAACTGGAAAAAACAACAAAAAAATGAGCTGAGAAGTCTGAGAAAGCCTCAGACAGAGCAGTACCCCAGGGGATGTTGATGACATCAGCTGCAAAGTATCAATACTCACCAGACTGGGTACTCTCTTGAGCCAGGATCATTCCAGGAGTACCTAACTGGAGGAGTAGCCTTCTTTGATAACATGCAAACTCCACATACAATATTATATGTGCCAAAATCAAAACTCCCTCAGCCACTTAATATACACATTAGTTTAATTTTGTGAAGTGATTCTAGGACTGGTTTTCGTCTTCAGAGTTGAGTTCCACCCCAGCCCCGTCACAGGCTCACGTTTTGGGCCTTGTGACCGGCCACTTCCTCCAGCTTATTCTGCACAGCCAATTTAGCAGCACTTACACGCAAATAGTTTTTCAAGCCTGTTCAATGACTCATGCTGGTTCTCAGGCCTGTCACATAAATAATAGTTCACAAGGTTTAAAATGGGAATTAAGAGGCGAGAGTGTACTATTAATACTCTAAAGTATACTAGACTAAAGCCCCTTAAAGACCAGAAGTCATGTTATAATGCTGTTACCTCCTCCAAAACATACTTGGAGTTGTGTTTTGTTTCATTCACACATGTTTGAGTAAGCCTTCATTATTCGTCTTACATCTCTAAACTCAAAATGCTCTGTTCCACCTTGTGATGTCATGAAGCAGTAGTTTTCTAGTTAAGATTGGGAATTCCAGGCCTGAAATTATCCAAATGATTCAAGTGAAGGTGTGTGGAGTTTAAAAACACAGTGGTGGTTTTCCTGTATTACCACATGACATCACAAGGTGGAACAGAGTGTTTTCTGTTTGAGAGAAGAACTCAGCCTAAATATGCAGGGTTTGTGTGTGAAACATGTGTGAATGAAACAAAACAACTCCAGGTCTGTTTGTGATGAGGAAATATCATTATAACATCAGAAAATAATGTAATATGGGCTCTTGAATGGAGCAGTTACGAAGCCTGAATCATTCTAAATAAACTATGTGTTCATTATGATTAAGACTTTGTTTGTTTTATAAGGACAAATAGTGTGGCTGTCTTAAAAGATTAAACTAGATGTTAGCCGGCCGCTCCAAATAGACACATTTTGGATGCATACTTTGAAGGCTACGGTTCACCCTTGGTCTCAACGCAAAGGTGAACAAAGAACTGATTCTACAAACGTCGAAGTTGTATTTATATTATATATATTTAGTTTGTAGGTCTAATATACGTATATAGTATACGTTTAATATACCTATACTGTATACCTATTAAGAAGTGGCATAAATATGTTTTTTTAAATAAAAACAAATGAAATTTAAGTTTAAACAGTTTTATTATATTAATCTACAATGCATCTCTTCTGCATCCCTTCATTTGAAGACGCCTTGGGGCATTCTTCAAGTAGGCTGCACAATAGTAGTCACTTACAGTTAATATGTAGTAAAATGGCAAAATTGCATCTCTGCACAGAATGTTTTTAGCACACACCTCAAGTTCAGATGTTTGCGACTTTAAAATGTAATATATCATTATCATTTCATGCAAATCACAAAAAACAGTAGTTTGAGACTTTTTCTAATGTTTACTATGCAGTAAACTATGGTTACAGTGAATTTTATTACTGTATTCCCATTTAATGCGGCACACATTTAATTTTGCGAATTTAAAATCAACTTTTTCTTGCAAGTGACCATTGAAACGCTATTTTAAAATGGTGTCCATTAAATTTTCGCTAATTTGGTCATATTTGCGAAATTCGCATAATAAAATTGCAAATATTAAGGGGACAAAAGTATATTTAGTTCTGATACTTGCAATCCATTTAATTTATTTTCCAATTTTGAATTTGCAATGAATACCGAAATGAGTATCAATAGAACAAAAAGTATTTCATGAATAATACAATATGCATATTATGTGGGTGGATGAATACTGCAAAAATTATAGATGTGTACAGTCTGAATAGGGCAAATGATTTTTATTTTTACTCACCTACAACAACTCCATAAATTCTTGTAGTTTTGAATGGGATTTTTTGCCCGCCACCTTTTCCCATCATGTTCATCTGAGAAAGCAGCTGCTCATTGAACAACCTAATAAAATGAAAAGCATACATTTAGGTAAAATATATTATTTCCTTTTAATATTAAACCAGTGTTTCTTAAATAGTCTTTTAATGTCATACATCTTACCTTTTGAGTATTTGGGCCGTAGTTTCTTAGATCAGTGCCACCAACTCGGGAGAGTTGAGAAATCTGAAAAAAAAAATATATATATATTTTATATATCATGTATTATATGTATTTTATGTATGAAATCATCATAAATATTAATTACTAACCAGAAGCTTTCTTTCCCTTCGATCGCCCAGCTCATTCTCTTTCCTCTGCATCTCGTCTAATGTCGACATCTGGACAACATGGTAGTCCGAGTCTTTTGGCTTGTATCTTTTGCCAATCCTCTTCACTTCCTCTTCCAGTGTTATAAGTTTTTCCATCACTTTTCTTTGAAATCCTGACAATACAAATAATACATTTATATATATATATATATAACAAATCAACAAAGAATAAAAACAAATAAATTCAAGCAAATAAAATTAGTGAATTTTACATACTTGCTACGCTCATTGGATAGTCATCCTGTCCCTTTGATCTGGATGGCTTGGCTACTTGCCCATGTGATCTGGGGTTTGATGTGAGTTGGCCTACAGTGTCTGAAGCAAATTTCATAAATAAATGCACATACTTACAACACTTTCAAGTGAGGTAGTATTCTTCTTCTGGTACTCTCGTTTGTACTCTAACTTCTTCAAACTCATTTTATTGAATGTAGACAGCTATCAACTTTGGGTTATGGAAGTGGGATGAAGCATGCAGGAGTGGTCAGACAATGGCAAACACCATGCAAGGGATACTGGAGAGTATGGAGTACCTGTAATGAAAATGTAAACAAGAACATTCAGCAACATTCACATTAAGATGAACTAGATTCTACAACAGTACATTAGTATCAACCATGCAACAATCATTGTGAGAGCTGCAGCTGTAAAATTATGTGTGTAATAGGACAAAAACAAACTAAAAACAATCAATCTGACAATCAATTAACATGATTTGATTGTGCCATTGTTAAGATAAAAGTAGTATCATTCTATTCTCACTTGATAAATCCACAGCTTGTGACAAGGGAAGTTTGCCTTTATCATAGCACGTGTTAAAGACTATAGCCTGAATCACACAAGCCACATAACGGAGCAGTGCAATCTTGGGGAGCTTGACTAATGCTATAGAATTATGGGGATTCCCCATTGGGCTATTTATAAACACCCGACCGTTGTGTAAAATAAACATTTGGCTATGATAAACTGGATGCTGTATACTATACTGTATGTAACAACTTTGGGGTCCACTCTATAAATTATCCTACGTGTCTGAAAATATGCATCTTTGTCAACATATAAAGTGTACAGTCTATATTTCAATAATTTACTATACGGCCCAGTCACAGAACACATGTGGCAATACCCTATATTTACTACATTATAGTCAAATCAACGTTTTGTCATTGGTCATAACTACAAATACACGAACGAAGATCACAATTTTGTTATTTTCAAACAATAATTTCAAATAAATGTAAAATTTTAGTCAAGATTGATTAACATTAAATTGGAAGACTCTCACAATATCCTACATCACATGAGGGATATCAAACAACAGCAACTGGCAGCAATACTATGCTTATTTATGTACAAAATATTTATCAATATAACTAGTATATCTTATCAATGTAATACAAATGTTATTTTATGCCGATGCCACATACTTACCTTGATATTTCTAACAATATCCACAATTATTGACAAACACATGTAAAATGGCGTCCTTGTTATGACCGGTGCATTGTGGGTAAAAGGTCCCGGTCTGAGTGATGCGGGCGCTGTCTGACTGCAGCGCCGCAGGCTGTGTGGTTAGCATGAAGTAGCAACACTCGCTAGCGCTGTTGTCAGCGCACTAAAACAGTTTATCGCCGTGTGGCAAAATAAGTTATGATGCTAAACCAACAGTAGTGAGTGGGAAACGTCTTACCTGATGATACAACTAGCCTAGCATCTGCTTTAATCTGCCGAGATTCCCGATACAAGACACAGCGGCCGTTCTGCAGGAGACATGCGCAGTAGCGCGCGAGTGACGTCATCGACAAATTCGCTCACCTCATTGGTAGGTCTGTCGATGTCGTCATCAACAGCCCTACCAATGAGACAGGACAGCGGCCAGTTCTGCAGGAGACATGCGCAGTAGCGCGCGAGTGACGTCATCGACAAATTCGCTCACCTCATTGGTAGATCTTTCAGGGATACTAGACGTTGAGTATGCGTGTAAGTGATACGTCGAGGATTGGGATAACGCGAGAGGTTTAGTATACGTCTAACTAAGGGGTATATACGTATAATCCCCTGCTATCCCTAAATTATACGGATAGTATACATGTTCACCGAAACTTAAAACCACATGGCTAATTTGCATAAACTAGAAGCCTGAAAAAAACAGCTCGCTCCTTGTGCAGCTTCTGTCGGACTAAAGGGCAGGACTCAGTGGAATATGCGTGTTCTTTCTGTGACTGAGGGATGTTCTGCCTATGGTGAGTCTGTTCTGTGCTTCTATCGCGTTGGAGATGGTTCATGTTAAACTTTTCAGAGATTATACGTGTGCAGGTCGTACGTGTGCAGCGCAGTTCTTTATTTCACTCATGCACTTTATTTATGTTGCTACTGTTGTGATGAAAAGACTGAAAGGTGTAAATAATTCTCTTAAGACTCGTGTTAAGAGCTGTAGCGGAGGATGATGCGCTTGTTGTCCGTTTTCTGGGAGTTGTAGTTTTGCCTGTAGTTCCTCTGGTTCGCGCTGGTTTAGAGTCAAAAGGGTTTTGTGGCTCCGGGTGTTTTCTTTTCTGTGGGAGACGGTCCAAATGGCTCTTTGAGTATTTAAGGTTGCCGACCCCTGTCCTATAGCGTTGGGACAGTTGCCATGGTGATTCCCGCCAGGTGAGCGTGAGTCACGTGAGCACAGGTGGCTTATGGGTGCCTTTAAATATGGCGCGGGAGTCGGGAGGACGTGGCACCGGGAACCAACGGACACTCGCATGTTTCCCGCTTCGGTTTTTACGATCTTTTAACGCGCATTTTCACAACAACAAAAGGGAAATATTCTAAAACCATCGCTGCTGCATCACGCCGGACTCGGGAAAACGCGCCAAACGTGCCCCGCCGCTCAGATCACCACGTCACCACGTCGAGCCACGCGGAGGAGTCTAGATAAGTTTTACCTGTTGCCTGACCAGCCAAGACCGGACATGTTTTTACAACGTTTAGTTTATAGGGCCCATTGCGTTAAAATGGGATGTTTTTGAAGTCCCTCCGTCATTCAGGTAGGATCCATGACAAAGGAGAAAATCAATTATGTAAATTATGTGAATTGAATTTCTCCTTTGCTATAGGCCTACATGTCCCCTTTTGTTGTACAGTTCCCCCGTCGCTAGACAGTTCCCCTTTGTTATACAGTTTCCCTTTGTTATTTCCCCTTTGCGATGAATTTCCCCTTTTGGCGGGATGTTGGAGGTTCTGGCTGCGCACGCAACTTTACCTGTGTGTGTCTTTTTGTGAATTCGAACAATTATCGCAATGAAATGTTTATGTATTTGCTGAACTGTTCATGCCTGTTTAATGTTAATGTCTGTACTAAATTTGCTCCTCGCTCTGTTTTTTTTTTTTTTTTTTTTTTTTTTTTTTAAATGCAGTGTGTGGTTTGAATAATGCTGTGATGGGGTTTCATGTGACATTTGCTTCGCTTTTGTTGAAACTAAATGCTGTGTGTTATTTCACATTCTGGATTTGTCTAAATGCAATGATTTACTAAAGAAATGGAATATGAAAGGAAAAATCGGGGTCAAACTGTGTGGCCTTGAGTTCTGAATTTTTCTGGTAAAAGGGAGGGCAAACTCAAAGAAATGCAAGGAAGGAAATTATCCCAGAAATGAACACGCTCATGAAACAAAACAAAATACACTGAGGTAGGCTTACTTGACGAATTTCTCGTGATGGAAATTAATTCTTTGCGTTTGAGCCATTTTTCGACCACTGCTGCTGCTCACGACCCATCTCCAGGTCTTGAGCTTTGGTCCAGACCATCAGGAAGACCACAGGTGAATAAACTGTTAAAGCTGAAATATACTAGCCTTTAAGAAAGGGCTAAGATAAAATATACTCTTTACCGAATACTGCTAAACCATGCTAACTTCTGTCGTGTACTGTCTGCTAAGATAAAATATACAGGTCTTTCTAAACCAAGCTTTGTTGAATACTGCTAAGATGAGCCACACTAACTTTAGTTGTGTTAAGTTGTGTTGCTTATTGTGATACTTTACTGACAGGGAGCAGATTTATTTTTATTTTAAACTGCTAAGTATTTATTTATTTATAACACAAGCTAAAGCTAATGCTAAATCTACTTAATGTCTTGCAACTGTGAGACATGAAGATCATCTGCGGCAACTGTAGCAGATGTTTATTTTATTTTGAATACAGCTAAGGTTAAAACATGTTTGCCATATTATGTTACTGGATTTTGAACATTGGTAAGCTAAACCATGCTAATGTTAGTTTATTTTATTTGAATACAGCTAAGGTTAAAACATGATGTTTGCCATATTATGTTACTAACCCTTTTTAATTTTCAGGTTTTAGGATGGCCTCTAACTTTTTTTTTTTTTTTTTTTACAGGGAGCAGATTTATTATGTTTATTTTAAACTGCTAAGTATTTACTTATTTAACACAAGCTAATGCTAAATCTACTTCATGTCTTGCAACTGTGAGACATGAAGATCATCTGCGGCAACTGTAGCAGATGTTTATTTTATTTGAATACAGCTAAGGTTAAAACATGATGTTTGCCATATTATGTTACTAACCCTTTTTAATTTTCAGGTTTTAGGATGGCGTCTAACTTTTTTTTTTTTTTCTTTTACAGGGAGCAGATTTATTATGTTTATTTTAAACTGCTAAGTATTTACTTATTTATAACACAAGCTAAAGCTAATGCTAAATCTACTTCATGTCTTGCAACTGTGAGACATGAAGATCATCTGCGGCAACTGTAGCAGATGTTTATTTTATTTGAATACAGCTAAGGTTAAAACATGATGTTTGCCATATTATGTTACTAACCCTTTTTAATTTTCAGGTTTTAGGATGGCGTCTAACTTTTTTTTTTTTTTCTTTTACAGGGAGCAGATTTATTATGTTTATTTTAAACTGCTAAGTATTTACTTATTTATAACACAAGCTAAAGCTAATGCTAAATCTATTTCATGTCTTGCAACTGTGAGACATGAAGATCATCTGCGGCAACTGTAGCAGATGTTTATTTTATTTGAACACAGCTAAAGTTAAAACATGATGTTTGCCATATTTATGTTACTGGATTTTGAACATTGCTAAGCTAAACCATGCTAATGTTACTTTATATTATTTGAATACAGCTAAGGATAAAACAATGTTTGCCATATTATGTTACTAACCCTTTTTAATTTTCAGGTTTTAGGATGGCGTCTAACCTTTTTTTTTAATTTTTTTTTTTACAGGGAGCAGATTTATTATGTTTATTTTAAACTGCTAAGTATTTACTTATTTATAACACAAGCTAAAGCTAATGCTAAATCTACTTCATGTCTTGCAACTGTGAGACATGAAGATCATCTGCGGCAACTGTAGTAGATGTTTATTTTATTTGAATACAGCTAAGGTTAAAACATGATGTTTGCCATATTATGTTACTAACCCTTTTTAATTTTCAGGTTTTAGGATGGCGTCTAACTTTTTTTTTTTTTCTTTTACAGGGAGCAGATTTATTATGTTTATTTTAAACTGCTAAGTATTTACTTATTTATAACACAAGCTAAAGCTAATGCTAAATCTACTTCATGTCTTGCAACTGTGAGACATGAAGATCATCTGCGGCAACTGTAGCAGATGTTTATTTTATTTGAATACAGCTAAGGTTAAAACATGATGTTTGCCATATTATGTTACTAACCCTTTTTAATTTTCAGGTTTTAGGATGGCGTCTAACTTTTTTTTTTTTTTTTTAAGGGGGCAGATTTATTGTCATGTCGATTTCAATTTATTTTTTCATAAAACAAGCTAAAGCTAAATCTACTTAATTTTAAGTTGAACAGCTAAGGATAAATATGTCATAATGTTATTAACTCTTAAATATTGAACATTGCTAAGCTACACTATGCTATTTTTTTGTTGTCCACTGCTAAGACAAACACTACTGTAATGTATAATTTACATGTGGTGGTGGGGTGGTGTCTAACCTTGACAAGCTAATTTAACTTTTTTACAGGTAGCTATGTGATACTTAGCCTATATAGAATGTGGACTACTGAGAAATGAACCTTCGCCTCTATTTGTCAAAGTCAAAAAGCCAAAAAAGGATCCAGAAGAGGAAGTAACTGCTGAACTAATCAAGAATGGAACTTTTTTTTCTTTTTCTTTTTTAAATCGGAGGATGTACCCAAAAATAAGGAATTGATAAAGAGAATATATCATGTAAAATGGATACAAAAAATTCACCCAAAGAAAAAATACACCTTGAAGTGCAAAAATTCAGCACCAAGTACGTCAAAGCAATAAAATGGAGCTAATGAGAAAATAGAGCGCTGTGGAGCTAACTATCAATGTGCAAAAGCTGAACAGTCACTAAACCATTATATATTTGAAAAATGTATTGCACTGTGGACAACCAAGCATGTCCTGGGACTAATCTGGAGGAAAGGAGTCTAACTTTGTCTTAAAGCTTCTGCAGTGGAAAAACCCAAAGCCCAAATCCAAACTGCACTAACAGCCCTATCCTGAACGCTGTGTAAAGAACAGATGCTGGACAGAGGAAACCAAAGAATACATACAAAAGTAAATGGCATCTTTTTTATTTGTATTTAAACAAAAGCAATGCAAAGAAACTGTCTTTTATGATGCACAAAAAAGGAAGTCTGTCTTTCCTTCCTTTGGGGTCCCATGATCAACATTCATTCAAAGGCTGGAAGCTGAGAGAATGGCACAAGATGGAACCAAATGGAGATGTTCAAACCGGATCATGTACTTAAGTAATCCCGTGTGAGGGGAAATTCACTTTGTATTTAACCAACTTAACATCAACCAAGTGTTGCTGAGGCAACATCAGGAGCAGTGAGCTGCTGCCATACACATGTGAGTGCTAACCACGCAGATGCCGTCCTATTGGAGGACATTACACACTTTGAATATACTGACAGTCTTGAGTTCTGGTCCAAGGGTTGAGGCCCTTGTGTTTTCTTTTCCTTGTGGCTTTGATGGCCCCAGAGTAGGGCACATATGGACTGAGTGAATGTAATGGTTCAAAACCAAACGCTTGAACGTTTGGTTTGTGACTGAAATAATCTTACAGGTTTGATCTTTCCCTGCTGCTGGTTTCACAGGTTTTATTGGTCTGTCCATGCAGACTTAAACCAGGTAGGTATTTGTGAGGTTCTCTGTGAACCTTGTATCATCTCAATACACGGTCTGAATATGCTGAGGATTCTTATGTTACTCTCTAAGGCTTTGGTTTTGGGCCTAAACTGGTGTGTGCCAGATTCTAAACATTGGCACACTTTTATGGAGACCGCGTGGTCTCCTAGGTCTGGTCTGGTCTGATCTGATCTGATCTAAATGTGGACCAGATTTAAACAGACTGGTAAAACGTGATGATCACATGGGTCTGAGACTAAAATCCCTGATTTCTAAACTAACACTTCCACAGGTTTAATTGTTTATTTTACTTGGCTTGGTCAGTTCCAGACAGACCTGGTTCAGACTAAGAGACTGACCTTGGCTTACTGAATGTGATGTGTTTTGTATTTGATTTTGTCTGAACTGGTCTAAATGTGGACTGGTTTGAGTGTAATGGCTCTGGTCCTAACCCTTACACTGGACTAAAATACTGGTTATTCTAAACTAACACTTACACAGGTTAAACTGATTTTTGTTTCTGTTCATTTAGAGTTTAAAACGAGGTCTTAACTGACAATCTTGGGTTTTTGAAGGTTTTTGTATGTATCTGAACTGGTCTAAATGTGAGCCAGATTTAGACTGGTTTAGAATGTGAGGGCTCTGGTCCTAACCCTTACAATGAACTGAAAATACTGGTTGTTCTGCTCTCCTTAACCCTTTCACAGGTTTGCATTGTTAATGGTCTGTTCATTTTAACCTTAAACCAGTTTGAAATATGTTGACATTTTTCTTTTGAACATTGAAATTTAACACAAAGTTATATCTCATACTAATGTGGGTCAGTACTGCCATTTTGTATTTTGTATGTTGTTTTGATGATTCTAACACCAACTCTTCTGAAATCTCTTCTTGTTGCAGATCTAAACTTTTACCTAAACTTTTAAATTAGTCTTTATAGGTCCCAGAGGCTGCTGGGACGCACGCACCTACTAACACACTAACACACTAACACTACAAAAGCACGGGCGGTGGGTCTAATCCAGCCACAGAGGACGCTGTGTCCCTCTGTGCCAGTCCCCAGCCTGGACAAATGGAGAGGGTTGCTTTGGCGTAAAATCTGCCGCCTTTATGTTGATCACACATGTTTGAGTAACCCTTAATTAGTCCGTCTACTTTTTTTTTTTAATCTCTTATCTTTAGTTCAGTAGAGATTGGCAATTACAGGGTAGAAATTATCCAAAATGATTCTTGTAAAGGTGTATGGGGTCTAAAAACAAAGTAGAGTGATCCTGTATCGTTTTTTGTTTGAGAGAAGAACTCGGCCTAAATATGATTGGTTTATGTGTGAATGAAATGACAACGGAAAACAAAACTTCCAGGTATGTTTTTGATGAGGAAATGGGATTATAGCATAGATCAGAAAACGGCCTAATACGGGCCCTTTAAATGGTACAGGAGCTGGAAGCATTCATTTAAAAAAGTCTGCCTTTGTCTTTGCTCAAGAACCTTGTTTTATCATCTTATTAACTCATTTATTTACTTTTCATGAAGAAAACCATAACATCAAATACGAAATACTTATTACTGGGGATTAATTTTTGCCATATCATACAGCCCAGATCAGATCAGATCACTTAAACATATTCAACTTCAAACGGGGGTCTCCAAACTTTTTCTTCCGGTGAGCTCCTTTTACAAAACAAATGCTAGAGAGCTACTAATTTTAGCAGTCGCAAGAAACTGTAAATATAGGAGCCACAGCCTCGGGTGGGAACAGTTGCATTTAAAACATAAGCCATTATCCAGTTTTAGTGCACAAAGTCACATATCAGAATTGTATATTTACACTGGCCAAAGGCATTAAATTTGGCAAATTTGTTATTCAGCACAATATGTATAATTTTAGAAGTCCCTTGGTGAAGAGATACAAGTTGGAGACCCCTCACTTAAAATCTAGTCAAGACTACCGTTGAACCATTTACTTTTACATATCATTGTTGCATTCAGTTCTCCTCTTCTGGTCCCTTCTTTTCTGTTTGCTCTGTTGTCCCCACCTCACTCTCTTCTTTACGAGCTCCACAGGCTTCAGTGAGGTCCATCTGGGTGCTTGAGACTCTGGACTCAGTCACCGTGGGCTTGGGTTTCCTGTCAGAAACATTAAACTTCGGGACCTGTAATATGGAAGAAACCGATCATCTGCTACAGCCAGGTAGTCAGTGGAGTCTGATAAGTTCCTTCTGGCTGGTATTTTTGGTGGCACTGGTGGAGGAATGTCTGGAATGGTTTCTACAACTCTTTCTTGCTGTTCAGTCTGTCTTGAGTCTTGAAATTGCTGCGCGAGATTTCTAACAATTGAAACTTTCGGCATTTGTCCAGAGACACTTGGATGTAGTTTATATTCTAAATTTGCTGGCCACTGATTTGGTGTTTGGCTAACCTGCTCCAGTAGTGATTTGTAGTCCGCTTGCGTAAAGTCACCAGGTTCTTTTGGATTGTAGATGATGCTACTCATAGTTCTCTTCTTTGTAATTATGCCTTCAGGAGGATCATATCTCAAAGACTTAGTTCTTTGTAAAGAAGAACCAACTGGAATATCAAATGTTGGAATTGCGCTTTGTGGCTCCTCTGGCTTATCTGGAGGGCTGATTATTATTGTACTCATTGACCTACGTTTGGTCAGGTGCGATGAAACAGTCTGTTCTTCTTGTGGATAGCATCTCAACGATTTTGTACGTTTTGGAGGTGATGATGGACGAAGTCTATTCTGATCTATGAGTTTGTCCAAGATCTGTGTACTTCCCTGTAAATCTCTGGTTACCATTTCCTGACTTGAGCTGAGAGGCTTCTGCTCACATGGAGAGATCAAGATGTCCACATGAGACCCAGGTCTGGATCTGTCAATGCCACATACGTCCAGGCTGTTGCTGTCTTTGTTCAGCACAGCTTGAGTTGAGCATACACTCTTTTGCTTCTCCACTGTTTACTTTCGTCCCCCTCTTTCTGTTTCTGAGAGAGCTCCTCCATGTCCATGTGGAAACGGTAGAGGCTGTATCCGTCGGTGCTGTTGACACTGCCCTGGCGGAGGAGGGAGGAGGGGTCACACACGGAGGAGTTTCTTGAGTAACTTCTGGTCAGTTCCAGTTTGTCCACTCCGGCCAGCTTCTCCAGAGCCACAGCCATTCTTCCATGGATCTCCTCCAGCTGGGTGAGGCGCAGGTCCACGGTCTGCAGTGAGGCCTTCATCGTGTTCTCCCTCTCATTCACCTCCTCCAAACGCATGGACATGTTCTTCACACTGCAAGGACAGATCAGGGTTAAGGCTACCTGAGATCCACAGACTGTATAAAGTGGACAGAGATCTCCCATGGTAAAATGACGCTTGTTGAGGTTAGCAGTAATAGGGGTGAATTTGGAGTGGAGTTCCCTATTTGTATCTTAGCAGCCAAAGAGCCAATCCAAAATGAGGCAGGTGAAGATGATGCCCCTTCAGGTTTGATTGACAGTGTTGCGAAGCGCCCGCACCCTATTAAACCAGTGATTCGGGCGCTTGTTTCTACCTGTTTCTAACGCTAATGGATGCGACCTCGGAAAGAAGGTGCCTGATTTGTCAGTTATTAATTTTCATATGTTGATTAAGGGACAAAATGGTAAAATGAACATTTTAAGGCCAAAATGATTAGTCTGCCAGCAATGGTTACAGAGAGAGGAGTGACGATACATGCTCACTTCCTTCAGAGGAATCCGAATGCTCAGAATGACTGACCGCTCAGAGGTGACTTTTATGCGTTCATCACTGGATGACTGCTGCTCGTCCTGCTTCTCCCTGAAGTACTCCTCCACACACTGCTCCTCAAACTCTTAGAGGTTTTTCAGCTCCTCGGGATTCGGCCTCAGCTCTGGGAAGAAAAACAAAACGGATTTCATCATATTCATATTTTAAGTTTGTGCTCTAATTATTCCCATCCAAAAGCTTCTTGGATTGAATTCTGTGCCCTTTTGACAAACAGTTGAGTCTTATCTGTGTAGATTTGAGACCATAATGAACATTAGAGTTACAGTAGCTGATTGTAAAAGTGTAATTTAGAGAATATACACACTGAGGCCGCGGTCCTTCTCGTCTAGCTCCCCCTCCTGTTTCTTCTTGGCACAGCGCTTGAACAGACGGCTCTGGAGGATGTACAGGTGACTGAGGATGATTAGGGGAGGAGGAAGAATGGGGCGGTCGTGGAACGTCATGATGAGCTGGTATCTCTGGAACTTCCACACCTGATTTGAGATGGACTTCACCTCAAAGAATGTCTTGCTGTGGGAAAAACAGTTCACAATTGGCAAAAGAACTATAAATAGCAACTGCATTGTAAATTGTAAATATCCCATGTTTCTAGAGATCAACAAAAGTTTTAAGGTTTAAAGTGCATTACATTAATAACGATTTAGCAAAAAATGGCTAAGAGGGTTGCAAATGTATCGTACATTTACAAGATGCATTAAGACCATTGCAAAAAAAAAAAAAAAATACTATACTATAATTGAGGAAATCCAAACTTAAAAATAACAAATGGTTAAATATGTGTGCCTGCGTGCCTTTGGTTGGTCAGCCACACCTACTTTCTGGGTACCAAGGGACATCTAAACCAGGTTTATGAACATTAGGTCACAAATGAAAGTTTTAAGTGCTGTCAGAAGTCTGAGAATATGAAATATTTCAAATTCCCTGGCACAAAGGTTTACCTTTTTTTTTCTTTTATTGACACTGAGAAATAATATCTATGTTCTTTGTCATTATTCAGCATCAGAAACAGAAGAGGACTCCACTCACTTGAAGACGGCGATGAGCAGGTTGACGAGCAGGATGTTGGCGACCAGCAGGTAACAGGCCATGATGGCCGGAGTGAGCCAGGCCCCAGGGATACAAGGGATACAAGGAGACAGCTTTTTCCCATCCTCATCATACAGGTGCTCACCACAAGGGGCTGCCTGCAAGAGTCTGTCTGTCTTTGTGTCAGTCATTTGTTTGTTTAAATAAGTGAAGTTTAAGTCTGATTAACAAACACTCACGGGTTGATTTCCATAGCGTAGACTTGTACGAATCCCCAAGTAACACAAGAAAACGAGAAAGATTCATAAGCGTTAAATTCACATTTATACTGTGTTATTTCAGAGCAAATATACTGTTGCCTATATAGATGCACTTATTTTGCTTTAAACTATCTAATCACACGAGTAATTTCGCTAGAGCAGGTCTCATTCTGATCAGTTAGTCACTATCATGAATTTGATATTTCAAAACAAAATGTACTGTAGATATGGCTCCAACTTTATTGGCAACAGTGAAAAATACAAGAACAAAATTATACAGTTATAAGAGTTAGATTAGCTTTAGATTAGTTTAATTCTGTAGTTGTAAAGAAGGTACAATAGGTAGGATTCCATATTCTTTACATAGGCCTGTAACATCTTATGAAAATAGGGGAAAAGACAAGATTTGTTTTCAGGTTCATGCATAAACACTTCTATCCTAAAATGTTACATATTATACTTTTTAATGAGGCATGAATATTTGGCCCTCGCCAGTGACTTTAGTCAATGGCGAGGGCTATTGTTCTTCGTTTATGTTATTATTTTCCTTGCAAACGATCGCGATTTTGACCCCCTGAACGTCGACCAAAAGTCCCACATGGGGGTATCAGATCGACCAGTCCGGCGAAAAATTTGATAAAATGGCCATCGCGACAATGCCCAAAGTGACCCCACTCGACAGCGCCCCCTTGAAAATGCAAAATTTCAATGTCTATGGGCAGCTGAAAAGCATATTTTGGCGTAGGCTGACGAAATTCGGAACAGTGACAGAGCTCAAGGAGACAAACAAAAAATGTCATTGTCACACTGCCCAGTGACATACAGGAAGTCAGCCATGTTGGATCAAAAATTCGGCGCCGTTTTGACTTGGGTGTGTTCTCTATTTGCAAGTTTAGGCTCACAGGTTCAGTTGTGATTTTAATACCTTTTTTAAAATAGTAAGAGTGCAGGGTACATATATTTCCTTTAATATGTGTATAAGAAATATAAAGAATGAATCACTTATTCTCCCTTAGGAAATATCATAGGAGTTTTAACAAAATAAAAACCTAAAATGATCAAATAATAGAGCAGCGTCCAAAGAAACGTCATGCGCATAATATTTAGATAGACTGTAAAGGACATGTTTGTGTGGTGGGCTTCCTCACAGTTTGCGGCTTCCTGGTTTCCCCCGAGCCAAAAGTGAAGCTATGATCCAATACAGCAGCAGCACGCAAGCTCTCATTTCTACACAAACACAATCATACGCAGCCTGTCATTAGCGGTAGAACCCACAGAGGAATGCTGTTGCAGTGGACCAATGCATCGCATATGCATACAGAGGTGGGAGGACTCAGTTAGGTTTAAACCAACTGGATTTCAGCGTTGAAACTGGCAACAAATGAGACTCATGTGAGGCTCATTCTGCTTTCTGATTGGATAATTGTCTTTAGAAGCAAAACACCAAATTATAACATAAATAAATGGGATAAATCATGTCCAATGTTATTGTAATTAAGATTAAATCGGCATCAGAATCCGTATTTTCTCAGAGCATGTTTATGACCACTGCCATGCTTTGCTGTAAAGATCATATGGCATCTGCATCATCTACATATATCCATGTTTCAGAGGACAAAGTTATCCCACCCTAACATCTCCAAGCTTTTGTCAGGGCCCTGCGATGCAACCCCATATTTGAAGTTGGAGAAATATTGCCCTCTTTAGGTCTGGGAGGTTTTGGATGCACCAGAGCTTCCAGTTCATGTCTCCACGCCGAGTTGTCACTGGTGAGTGTGCTGGGCTGTCAGGAAAGAAAAGAAAAAGATCTCTGAGGTGTAGTTAACCAGGTGGAAGGATGGAGTAAGAGAGGAGAGGGGAGAGAAGGCAGCCCCCGTAGAAGTGCACCGCTGAAGACCCCGTTCACAATGAGAATCTGCATTTCTCAATGGATCTGAGCAATAAAAACACCTGCAATGAAATGCAACATACTTCTGGGACAATCTGGGAAGTAATATGGTGACCTACTGGCTATTTACGGGTCAAAGTGCATACGACAGGGTGACTCATTTCCCTAAAACCGTTAACATAATTTAAGGTTCTCGGGAATCTGGGGAATAATACAGTTGACCTACTGGCTATTTACTAGTTAAAAATGGTCATATTGTAAAAGGTTTCCCAGTCTGATGTTGGAACTATAAACTTCAGTACACTTTCTGACTGCTAGCATCAACTAGCTTCATTTGGCTGGAGCCGAACGCTGTGGGTGATGTCACACTACCTCAACTCCACTTGTATATACAGTCTGTGGTTGCAATATCATTTTTTGTCTGACCTTGTGTAAATATGTCTTATAGAAACACTTCAAATAGTCTTTTAATTGGGTTATTTATTTTTATTTATTTTTTTGGTGGTGGCGCGTTGCTAGAAGCGTTAGTGAGAATTTAGAACTGGCCAGTCCTTTTTGTGGAGACAGCCACATTGGAGCCGGCCAGCACTTTTATGTCTTGTCGAAAGTAAGTACACTTACTTCACAACAGACTGTACCGTCCATCACCATCACCTACTTTTACTGCCTAAACAATCATGGGTTGACAGCCTCTTGGGTTGTCTGGGACCCAGTTCGTAGGTGGACGATTGTCCCTAGGTGGATAAGAAGGACGGTTGTAATAGGTATTATAATGTACGGGAGGCCTGCTTTGAAATCCCTGTTCAAAGCTACTCCGCCTAATGTTATAATGCCCACACCCTTGCCTTCTGTTATGAGCAGTGTGTGTTTGGTGTCTGCTTTTGTTCCTATTGTGGCTAGGACAGTGTGTTGTTGTGCTAGTGCTACTTGTGTTCTCATTCTCCTCTGGTTCAGGTCTTGATGTTGGACTGTTGTAGTAGTAATAGTTACTGTACTGGAGGCCTGTTTTGAAACCTTCATTTCAAACATACTGTAGCATTGTGTTATTCGTACCATCCCCTTGTGTTATGTGGGACCCAGTTTCTAGGTGGACACTTGTCTCTAGGTGCGTAAACAGGACAGTTGCGATAATATCCATGCCCTTGCCTTCTGTTATGTGTGTCTCATGTCTGTCATTGTTCCTTACATGACTAGAATCGTGTGTGGTTACATTAGTACCCTTTGTCTCCACCGGAGGTATGTTGCTGGTGTCCAGTGCAGTCTGTCCATAACTGGAAGGGCCACACTTCTGGTTCAGGATTTAGCTCCTGGGTTACTGGAGGAGACTCTCTCCTCTCTTCCACTGTGGTTTGGTGTAGTGATGAAATATCTAAACGTCTGCAGCAAAAGTCCATATCTCGGCCATTGTCACTGGAAAACCCTAATCTCTGCTCCATTTGAGTTTGACGGGGTTGTTAGGTTGTATCACAGTAGTATTTGCATTAGTAGTTGTTGTAATATTATAGTATACTACAACGCTACAACCTTACAAACCTACAAAAAAAAATAAATAAATAAAATGCAAAATTTGTAATGCAAGATCATAATGTTTAAACACACATAGGTGGTGGCCATAGTTACATAACGCACCTTTAACATTATAACTCATAACTTTTATTATATAGATAGACTAATAATAAAGGATTACTCAAACATGTGTGAATGAAACACAATTCCGGGTATGTTTTTGATGAGGTAGCAACATTACAACACGGCTTCAAGCTCAAGTCAATTTTGCGTAACATAGGACCTTTAATTTGGTGTGATAGTACTGTAAATATTTATCATAGTTTTACATTAGTCAAGTGTCAGTTTGCAAAGAAAAACTGAAAATAAAAAGCTGAAAATTACAGGAAGTAAAGCCAAGTTCCATAAAGGAATTCCTTAAAATACAGGGACAATTTACACATTTAATTAGCAAAATAAAAGTATTGTAATATATTTTCAGTTCTCAAAAATTAATTAAGTAAAGCAGACAAGCTTTGGCCCTTGTTTACAGTAGAGTTGCTAGGTAACAGTTACGAAATGACCTGTGTATTTCCCAATAACATTTGACACAAGCAGGTTGCAGAAAAGTTACGCAGTGCCCCTTTAATTTCAAAGTTCAAAGCCTCCACAACAGGAAGCATTAGAAATGAGCTGTGCTGTAATCACGCTCTCTTCCTCCTCCTCCTCTTCCTCCTGGTATTATTGTTCTTCAAAGGGGGAATGTTGAGTCGGAGTCTGAGGCACAGGGCACAGTTATGGCTAAAGCCGTCTCATAAAGCAGCCATGTTGGATCAAAGAGATGGACTGAAGAAGATGAGAGGAGGGATGAAGAGATAGAGGAGGTGCATCCCTGACGGTTATTGAGAAAAAATATGAAAAATCCTGTTTTTTTGTTAGTTTTTAAAATGTATCAACCTTCCAGGGTCAGTTCAAGGTTGTGAAGTACATTAAAGAAAATAAAAAAAACACGCACACAATTATTGACCCAAAATTTAAAGCAATACCATGTCATTTTTTTTGGAGCCTGCATGTCCCCTGCTTGATTCTCCATGGAGACAGATGAATTTTTTGCCATACTGTGGAAGATTTTAGACAAAGGAACAACATTTCCACAGAAATAAGCAGAAGAGTCAGGTTTGTGGAGATGCAAGTCTGGTCACAGTAAGGTGCATGTTTTCTGTGTTTTTTTCAAGTGCAATAAAAGCAACTTAAATGAAAAAAGCTTTTATTTTAATCTGGTTTTGGCTAAAAAAAAAAAAAAAAACATACTGTGGCTTTACATTTATAAGTGCACTCTTTAATTTCTCTGGTGAAGGATTTGCCACCTGTTCGTTTAATACCATACTGTGGAACATTTGGACCCCCCACCAGAAAAAGTGTAGAGTTTTGTCTCAATAGAATACAATACAAATGTGATTTCACTTTTGATTTAGCATTATAATATTTTCCATAATCAATCAGTCCTACTTTTTTCATTCCTTACGGGTCCTTTATTATACAAAACTGACTGTCATAATGTTGTAATGTTGTTACCGCTACAAAAACATACCTATGGTTGTGTTTTGTTTCATTCACACATGTTTGAGGTGTCCTGCATTATTCTCTGTCTACATCTTAAAAGCTCAAAATGCTCTGTTCCACCTTGTGATGTCATGAAGTTGTAGTTTTCAAGTTAACAGCTACATTTTACATTTAGTTCAGGCAATTCCAGGTCTGAAATCATCCAAATGATTCTAGTGAAGGTGTATGGAGTTTAAAAACACAGTGGAGCACTTAATGTATTACCACATGACATCACAAGGTGGAACAGAGTGTTTTCTGTTTGAGCCTAAATATGCAGGTTTTTGTGTTTAAACATGTGTGAACGAAGCGAAACACAACTCCAGGTGTGTCTTTGATGAAACAATATTATACTGTAACATAGATCAGAAAATGGCGTAATATGGGCCCTTTAATGTCATCTTTAAATGCACTCTCTCTCCCCTCCCATCGTTTTGCCAGAATCATGAGCCGGCTCAGTTTTCCTGGTGCTTGTTGTGCATCTGCTCTGTGTTAGCGTGTCCTGAGTCAGACTGCAGTGAAACACTCGGGCTCATTACATAACGCGCTAACAGTGTGTGATAAAGGCCTCTGTGGGCTTCATTAGCACAGGCAGATGTGTCAAACAGGAAGCCCAATTCTACCGCTACATGGAACATCAAGATAAGTACAGTACACTCAGGAGATGTGTGTATGTGTATGTGTGTGTGACAGCCTAATTTTGCTAACCTTCTCGGAACTTTTATATATATCGTGTATTTCTAACACATAGCGACAGGGGCTCAGTGATCGAGCACTCGACCACCACCTTCAAGGTCGTAGGTTTGATTCACAGTTGGACCAAGATCTGTTGTTACGTTTTTAAGCAAGACACAACACCCACCTTGGCTAGTATGAAAGTTATGTGTGCGTGAGTGTTGGCGGTGGTTGGAGGAACTGGATAATGAATAACAAATGGAAAATTAGAGTAAGGTTTAGTGATAATAGGCATTAGTGAGCATTATTATTATTATAGCACATAGACAGGCACAATAACAAAGGGCTTATTCAAACTTAGTATAATTTAATTTAAATGTCATATATTACGCAAAATTGACTCTCGTGAGCTTTAAGTCATGTTATGAGATTGGTTCTTCCTCAAAAACGTACTTAGAGTTGTGTTTTGTTTCGTTCACACATGTTTGAGAAACCCTTTATTAGTCTGTCTACATCTCCAAAGCTCAAAATGCTCTTTTCCACCTTGTGATGTCATGAAGCGGTATTTTTCAAGTCAACAAATGTTTCTATTGAAGGTGTATGGAGTTTAAATACACAGTGGAGCACTTCCTGTATAAATGAATACATTGTTTTCTTTGCTTTCTAATTATTACTGCATATTTGTCTTTTGTAATTTACAAATAACAATTTAACACATACTTTTTGGCTTGCGGGTCTCACCAGTTTATTTTTGACCTGGTGACCTTTAACCTTTGATTTTATCTTTAAGTTGAGCCACTCCATCAGTGTGAGTTTGCAGCAATGACCTATAATCTAACAATAGAAAGCTTCCATATTTCACTGTTTGTCCACATCTCTCCATATCTGAGCCTGTGGTCCCCTGAGTGTCTGGGGCCCTGGAGTTATCAGGGGCCAGAACACAGACTCACGTGTGTCTGCAGTCTGTCTCCTAAAAGCACTTAAATGTATATGACGAGCTAATTTGAAACTCTTTTTTATATTCTATAGACACCCTGTTCATTTCACACAAAGTAATATTTCTAAAATTAGGCTAAAACATGTCTAAAATGTGAAAAAATCACAAAACTGAGAAATAAAATGTGGATAAAATGGACGGTAATTGACTACTACATTTGTGTGTAGAATATTATAGCCAAAGGGCCAACATTTCCATAGAAACAGAGTAAAAGGCCCTCCTCAGGCTAAATATGAGAGAAGTTTGTGGAGATGCAAGCCCCATTAGAGTGAGGACACAACCAAAATGGAAAAACATGCTTTTGTTTTAGTGTATTTTTGGACTAAAATGTTACATATTGTAGCTTTAAAGGTGTAACTTTTCTGGTGATGGGTCTGTTAAATGCTTTTCTCCGTGGAGATGTTATTGCTTTGTCTGGAATGTTTCACAGTATGGCATTAAAACTTTCTATCTTCAAGGAGACCAAACCAAGTCAGTTTTTCTAGGTATTTTTGATCAGTAAAACCACCTGTAATTAAGTAAATATAAGGTAGAGCTGTTTAATGTCATACTGTGGAACATTCCAAGCGGAGCATAGAAACAAGCAGGTGATGGACCCTCCACCAGAAAAGTTACACAAACTTAAATATTAGAACTGTTGAGGACCTTGTTATGTTACATCACACTAGCGGTAGATTTTCTGCTGATTCTATGTATCGCTGTTTATGGGAAAAAAATAAATAAATAAAAAATTTAAAGGAGTTTTTTGGGTAAATAAAAAGAAGGAAAAAAGTAAATTTTAAACCATTTCTGTCCTTTAAACTAAATGAGCAAAACAGCTACGTATTTGGCCTTAGACCATACAGGGCCCAAGTATCGCAGTCTCTTTGCAGCAATTCCTAGACCAAAAAAATCTCTTGCTCTGCTAAAAATGTATATTGATTTAACACATACATACACAGAAGTCATATGTTTTCAAATGTGATGTTACTGGAAGTCTGTAAGAGCAGTGAATGTGTGAAAACAGAGATTAAATCCTGTGCATATGATTTGACAAGGACATGGAAAAGTCAAAGTAATCAGAACTGCTGAAGGTAAATGTCTCTGGACAATTATTTCAAACACTTTGTCATGACGTGTTGGAGTGGTTCTGCTGGGGTCTACAGTATACATCAGATTTCAGTCACAAGCGCAGTCAAAGATGGTCAATGCGATGAGGATTTCTATTATGTAACATTGACCTGTTGAAGGCAAATGGGGGTTCGTCCGGGATTTGAACCTGGGATCTCTCCCACCTTGCATTTCTCACCTTGACCCAAGAATCTTTCCATGTCACGATGCAAAACCTGCAAACACCGCAAGAATTCAACTCAGTATTTTAGAGTACTGCAAAACATACACCACTTTAAGCTATGTGCAATATTCTGCACTTTTGGGTACTGCAATACAGCACTTTAGAGTACTGCAATACATATCAGCACTTTAGAGTACTCCAATACATATCAGCACTTTAGAGTACTCCAATACATATCAGCACTTTAGGGTACTCCAATACACACAGCACTTTAGGCTACTGCAATACACACAGCACTTTAGGGTACTGCAATACATACAGCACTTTAGAGTACTGCAATACATACAGCACTTTAGAGTACTGCAATACATACAGCACTTTAGAGTACTGCAATACATACAGCACTTTAGAGTACTGCAATACATACAGCACTTTAAGGTACTGCAATACATATCAGCACTTTAGGGTACTGCAGTACACACAGCACTTTAGATACTGCAATACATACAGCACTTTAGAGTACTACAATACATACAGCACTTTAAAGTAGGCCTGTCACAATAATTACTATGAGCTTATTGTTCAGTATATGATAGAAATTTTTTTTAGGTCACTATTTATCGTGTGTACATTCTTTTTGTACTACTGTGACATTTCTAGTTATTTTTTGACTATAAGACAAGATTTGAGCCATAAAAGCTTGTATTCTTAACTTCTATGACTCATTACAGATGCAAACTTACTAATTAGGTATTTTGTTCTGCTATTTATTTGTTGCAGCCAATTCTTTTTTTAAAGAATATTGAAGATTTAGAGTTTTTTGTGGTTTAAAACTGCTCCTGGGTTATTGTGTCAGCGGCATAAATTAGTTTCAGTATTATCGTTTATTGTCTGTATTTACTTCAAGCTTAGTTATCATGACAGGCCTACTTTATGGTACTGCAGTACATACAGCACTTTATTGTTTGCTGTTTGTGATTCTCATATGAAGTTATTATTGTCTGTTGTTGTGTTTTATGTTAATGGGCTCAAATCTGGCATATTTACATTTGATCCAATATGTTCACTATTATGTACTTTACCTTTTCTAGAAAAAAAGAACCACTTCTACAAATGCACTCCCCATGAGAAGGTGATTCGACCCGAGCATCATGAGAACCAGAGCAGAGTCTGGAGCAGAGAGGGCAGGTCTGCAGAGTGAGCTGTGATCTGAGGGACCCCTGCACACTGATACCACACACTGATACTGAAAACTGTTCTCCAGTCCAGGGCAACTATGACACACTGATACAGGCCTGAGAGACTGAACCATCCCCCTGTTCAGGAGCACCGTGACAGGCTCTGACAGATCAAACACAGGGGCTTTGGGTGGAAGTACTCACAGAAATGTACCCAAGAACACGGAGAGGGCAGATTTGAAGAAACTAACCCTCTGCCATTATGCCCAGCTAATGAATAGTCATATTTTTTAAATTTATTTTACTTATTCTACGTTTATTAGGCACTCAAATTACTTTACATCAAAGAACCATTCCCTATATCTGGTACACAAATACAGACAAGTGTCTTGCTTAGGGACACAACAGCAATAAGGATAAAGAATATTATTATGAGTTATGAGTCATGCAATTAAAGAGGCACTATGGAGATATGCCATTATTACTTTGTCTGGAATGTTCTGCAATATTGCATTTAACATACAGTATCAACATGGGGAAAGGACGCCACCAGTGCAAGTTACAAGTCAGGTCTGGGGAGAGGCGACCCTACTATTCAAGCCCTTTACAAACAGCTGGGTAAACTCTTTTTTTTGATTAAAGTGTTTCCGTACTATCCTACATCTTATAAACAGTGAGACATATCTTAAAACAAGTAAGTAATTTTAACTTGAGATTCAATTTTCAGATTGTTTTTGTTTGTTTTTATTTAGAAAGAAGAGAACAGGATAAAAATGCGTAAATATCTTAAATTCCATCTTGTGTGGGTATGTCATTGGGAGCACCTGACCATCTCCCCTCTCTTCTCTTACATTTCTACCATGCCTCACTGAGCCCAGGTGCTGCCTTACATAACACCAGCACTGCTATGCCCGGAATGGACTTTTAATTAACTTTTTTTTCCCCCTTTATCTGGAATCTACCTCGGTGTCAATCGTATGGCACGTGCCGCTCGCCCATGATTCAGAGATATGGAAAAGGCGATATCAGATTTCCCCATATACCACCCAAAGTGCATTCTTAAAGACAGGAGGAGATAGGCCACCTGCACAGACTCTCACAGGATCTGTACAGGTGTGTGGAGGGGCGCTGTAAAAATGTACTCGTGGTATTCAAAGCCTCTGGATGAAACTGGAGAGGACCATAAAAAGATGCAGATAGTAAAGTTTTATGCCCCGTCATTCCAGCGTAACATTAATGGACTGTAAGTGATTTCATGTGCGTGGGGATGGTTCAGGTGAAAATAAAAGGTGAAATGCTTTGAGGAAATTTGGAGTTATTATCAAAATATAACTGACTTTTTATGACTTTAAGTTTAAACTCTTTTTTTTTTTTTCTAAGTCAATAAGTTTCATCGAATTGTGTACTTTTTCAAGTTCAAAGTCAGCAAATTTAGCAACTCATACACTATGATCTCTATCATTTTAAGAGTCAAATAATGGGCCCAATAAGCAAATAAAACAAAACGACAATATCGAACAATCTGCTCCATGGGGAAAATAAAGCTACAATGAATAATATGGGCCAAATGCTCTAACAAACTATAGAACACTGGAGTACATCAGGCAGCCCTAGAAGTTTGGTTCTGTCACCGTAAGAGCCAGTTACACCCGCAAGTGACAATGAAGGGCCTTTAGCGTGTACACTTATCTGAAACCACATGTCCACACCGTTTCATTCTGGAAAACAAGTAAACTGCAGTGAGTAGGGCTTTTAAATCATGTATTTATTTATTTAAAGCCACACTATGTGACAAGAGTAAAAGCATGCTTTTTCCCATTCTGGTTGTTCCGCTGCAAAGCTTAGAAAAACATACTGTGAGCGGACTTGCATCTCCACAGACTTAACTCTTACTTGGCTTGGAGTAGGGCTTCTTTTTGCTTGTTTCCATGGAACTGTTGTTCCTTTGGCTATAATATTCCACAGTATTTCATAAAACATATCTATCTTCATGAATAATGTTCTGAAGTTTTAATTTTATTTCCATGGAATCATGCAGGTGACAAATTGTACCTTTAAGTTTGTAAAACTCTTAAATCTAATCAAGCATATTTCAAAAGTGTAATGAGTTACAGTCTTTTTAATTGAGTCACAGTACAGAAAAAAAATCTCCTTGAACCTCTTCAGAGCAGTGCTGATGAGGCTTTCACACTGGAGTTTCCCTGAAGCTCACCACTTCTGAAGTCTTTAATCCTTGGTGCTGGTAATCCTGTGGCACTGTGGTGGGTCTGCCAGCAAACTGTGAGCTGTCCTACTGCGTCTAAAAATCTCACTATGTTTGTTTAAAGTTATCATCAGAACAAGTTTCCTGATCTATTATAGTGTTGTTTCCTAATCATAAACATGCCTGGAGTTGTCTTTTGTTCTTCTCTGAAACAAAAAACACTTTGTTCCACCTTGTGATGTAATGTGTGAATGAAACAAAACATAACCCAGGTCTGTTTTTGATAAGGTAACAACATTTTAACATGGCTTAAAGCTCACAAGAGTATAGGACCTTTGACATGATCTTAATCTATTCATGCATGAGAATGTTCCACAGTATACATTAAACCTCTCACAATGGAGACAAGCAGATTACAGCACTACGCGACATTACAGTTCAGATCTGTGAAGAGTCGCCCCTATTCACAGAAGGAATTGCTGTATTTTTGAGCAATATAGAAACACCCATAATGAATACAGTGGTGCGAAAAAGTATTTGCCCCCTGACCGATTTCTTACTTTTTTTGCACCTTTGTCACTCTTAGCCATTTCAGATCAAGCAAACTTAAATATTTGACAAAGATAACTCACAAGTAAACACGAAATGCAGTTTTAAGTGCTGATTTGATTTATTAAGATAAAAAAGCCATCTGAGCCTACATGGCCCATGTGAAAAAAAGTAACTGCCCCCTAAACCTAATAACTGCTGGTGAATTGCTGGTGTGCTTTAGATCATTGTCCTGCTGCAGAACCCAAGTGTGCTTCAGCTTGAGGTCACGAACCAATGGCCGGACATTCTCCTTCAGGATTTGTTGGTAGAGAGCAGAGTTCCTGGTTCCTTCAATCACAGCAAGTCGTCCAGGTCCTGAAGCAGCAAAGCAGCCCAAACCATGACACTACGTTTCACTGTTGGCATGATGTTCTTTTTATCAAATGCTGTGTTCATTTTACACCAGATGTAACGGGATGCACTCCTTCCAAAAAGTTAAACTTTTGTTTCATCAGTCCACAGAATATTTTCCCAAAAACTTTGGCAAAAGTGAGACGAGCCTTTATGTTCTTTTTTGTCAGCAGTGGCTTTCGCCTTGGAACTCTTCCATGCATGCCATTTTTGCCTAGTCTTTCTTATGGCTGAGTCATGAACACTGATCTTTACTGAGGCAAACAAGGCCTGCAGTTGTTTAGATGTTATTCTGGGTTCCTTTGTGACCTCTTGGATCAGTCGTCTCTGTGCTCTTAGGGTAATTTTTGTAGGCTGGCCGGCGGCCACCCCTGGAAAGGTTCACCACTGTACCATGCTTGCTCCATTTGTGAATAATGGCTCTCACCGTGGTTCGCTGGAGTCCCAAAGATTTAGAAATGGCTTTAAAACCTTTTCCAGACTGAGACATGTCAATTACCTCTTCTTATTCTTCTTATCTGCTCCTGAATTTCTTTGGATCGCGGCATGATGTCTTGGGTTCAATATGGCCTACTTCACCTTGTCAGACAGGTTCTGTTTAAGTGATCTCTTGATTTCAAAAGTCTGGCAGCAACAGGCCTGGGTGTGGCTATGAAATTGAACTCAGCTTTCCACGATAATATGATTAATCAGTTACCTCATCATTTAACAAGGGGGGCAATTACTTTTTCACACAGGATCATGTAGGTTTGGATAGTAAAATCATCACAGAAAAACTGCATTTTATGTTTACTTGGGTTATCTTTGTTTAATATTTAAATTTGCTTGATGATCTGAAACAGTTAAGTGTAACAGAAGAAATCAGGAAGGGAGCAAATACTTTTTCACAGCACTGTAAATGCGAGATGGATATGTTTAATGTCGTACAATGGAACAATCCAGGAAAGCAATAACATCATGGAGACAAGCAGGAAAGGTTACACAGTGCACCTTTAAGTTTGCAGAATTAGCAAGTTAGTAGCAGACTTTAATCTCTCCAGACCAGTGCTGTTTTTTTACACCTGAGTTTCCCTGAAGCTCACCACTTCTAACACGCTTGGTGCTGGTAACCTCATGGCACTGCGGTTGGTCTGCCGGCAAACTGAGAGCTGCCCTGCTGTTTCTACATAATTAATTCCTCTTTAATTCCGCTGATTAAACCCAACAGAAAAAAACAACTGCTTTCTCAACCAAGATTAAACAATTTTTCCTCTTTGTACTTTTTTTTAATTTAGAACTTTGGAAAAATTTGGCACGAGTTTGCTTTCCCCAGCTGACAGCACAAATTACATAACGCGGAAAACACCTACGGGGACTTGGGGCGGTGTCTCACTTCGTCTAAAGTAGATCAAACGCGATGGAAGCACGCGAACTTCAAATATGGCCGACGCCGAGCCAGATGATCCAGGACAAAGGGGGGTCTGTGCAACGGGAGTGTGGCCCGTAAAAAGGCCCATTGAGAGGCAGAGGGTGAAGGAGTGAGGGCCCGGTTGGAGAAGGCTTGTGGTGCTTGGACAGGAGGTGTAAAGGAGATCTGTGGAAGAGGATGCAGCTATGCCAAGAATCTCGCCCCATGTTTACACTGGGAGGATGTGGCTGAACACCTCATTATGGGGGGGAGTCAAAGGCAGGTAGTTGTATGGAGGGGATGGACGTTTAGGGTAGTTTTTGCTAGCATTTTATTTTATTTTTTCATTAAAGAGGAGATGTAATGCTAAATTTTGGAGCTTTCTACCCTGTTATAACGTTCATTACAAACATGAAGAGGCATTTTACGGCATCCAAGCATGTTTGAGTAATCTAGTAATCTCTCCTGGGCCCTATTCGAGCCCTCCTTACTGTTAGCTGTATGATTCTGTGCAATGCTCCGCCCACAAGCCCACATTACCCATGGTCCCACACAACAATTCTCCATAAATATACAAAAACATGATACAAAAACAACGCACTACAGCTTCACAAACCTGATGCGATGCGCAGTAGTTTCCTTAACAGGATGTTCTGAAGGGGGAGTGCCTTAGAATAGAGAGCAAAGGGAACTTATTAAACATGTTGGTACGTTATTTTCAGCGAATAGAATCGAATATAGCATTTTCAAAACGGTAAAAGGTAACACGGTGATCTAAATATGTTTTGTGTTAACAGTAAAATCCGCCCTCTTTGGTGCACTATGGAACTTTTCTATTGGAGGGCCCACCACCTGCTAAGATGGCATTAAATGTATTGTCTCTATGGAAACAAGGAGATGCCATTAAGTCAGGTCATATCTGTGGCGAGGTGACCTTGCTCATAGTAAGGACGTATGTTTTTAATGTATTTTTAAGCAATTAAGGATTAGTTGGATTAGTTTAATGCCAGATTGTGTAAAAATATTATATTGGTTGAACAAAAATTATGTTTTTTTTTTTGTTTTGTTTTTTTTTTTAACCAAGAAACCCATTTATTTCTAACCAGTGTCCCATTCAGACACACTCAAAAAATAGACTTAAACTTAATTAGGCTACACATGGTCCTGTAATTTAAACTAAGACTATCAGTACACATATTTATCTTTTTTATGTATTATTATTTTTCATTAATTACAGGTGTAAGTATCTGTGTGCCAAAATCTTTCCAGGGATTTTGAAAAGCTGAGAGATTCCACTGAAATACATTTAGTTCAATCCGATATAAAAGCTCACTGTCTGTCTCTATAATACCTTAACCATCTTTGTTTTCTTATATCACATTTGACCCGGTGTCTAAAGAAGTTACTGAAACATTGTTAAAGTTTATGACAATCCTTCCCCACACTCTTCACTTCTGTATGATGTAGGAGCGCGTAAATCGGAGCCCATTCATTTTACAGACAGATATTTGAATCCTTTAATAACAGTATGCTGAGAGCGGCACTGTCAGCCAAAGTTCACCACACTGTCCTGTACCATTTAAAAGTATAGAGCTGTACTGCTACTTCAGTCACTCATCTGGTGTACTGGGAGGTAGTTGGAGTCAGTAGCAGGAAACTAAGAGCTCCCCCACTGTTTTATTTGCTCTGTTAAAGTGTCCGTCACTCACCAGGCCAAAGTACACTGCACAAAGACAGAAGAATAATACCACTTTAAATCCATATATTGTATTTTTTTCAGCATATAAACCACATGGAGAAAATAAACAGTTTTATTGGTGTAAAGGTGAAAGATCTGAAGTGATATGAATAGTTGAAGTTAATACCAACAATGTGAGTTTTACAGCATAAGATTTATTTTAATCCACAATTAAATTTTATGGCGAACAGAGCTATTTTAAGACACTATTGCAATAATTTAAATCTACAATTGAGATTTACAGTGTAAGCTTTATTTTACTGCTGCATTGAGATTTATGGTATTGGAATGTAATAATTATGACATTATTTAGATGTTTTCCTCTCACCCAACAAGAATCACAGCTTTTCAAAGAGGCTCAAATCACCATAGTACCTGCTGATGCTGTTTTCAAATACAAAAACCTGATTTTTCCCATGTATCAGTATCCATCTTCTACTGGGGCTTTCTCTGTCGCTGCCCCAGACTCTGGAACAAACTGCCCCATGATATGCCACTATCACAGACTTTGGCCTGTTTAAATCCAGGCTCAAAACTCACCTATTCACACTGGCTTTTAACACTCAGTTATGTAGTGACACTTTGCACAATTTGTTTTATTTAAGTGTTTAATGTTTTGCATGTTTTTATATTGTATTGATTTTGATGTGAAGTACTTTATTCCCTTTAAGTGTTGTAAAGTGCTCTATAAATAAAGTTTGATTGATTGATTGATGTATTTAAGCTTAATCGTGACAGCAAAACTCCGGTCTGGCCTGTGAAAGTTGTGAAAAGCGCTTATAAGCTCATCACGGTGAGTAGTTAGAATGGTCGGAATGCATAAGGTAATTGAGGAATAACTTTAAACCACTGCAAAAACTGCTAGTCCTGTTTTTCACATTTTTAATAGTAAAAATCACGTGCAGCGCTTACATTTGTTTTCGTTGCTCCATTCACAATTATTCTGTCTTTTTTCCTTTCCATTTTCTCCCACAAAACATCTTCTAAACTCTGAGACACGAGCAAGCCCCACGTGCAGACACATGTGAAGGCCAGACCAAAACAAAACTCAGAGCGGAGCTGAATGAACTGCAGTAAAAATACTTGCTCCTGTGTGAAGTCTTTACACACCTGTCGCTTTAGTGCACTGTAAAAACACTCAGTGGACCATCACTGAACAACTCCCCTTTGGTGTTACTCAAGTGAAAATACTCCGAGTCTTATAAATGTCAACAACACCTTACGTAACCCAGCCTTGTTTTGAGATAACAAGTTTTTATGTGGCTATACCTGCTCATCAAAGCACAATCCTGTCTGGTTAGCACTGTGTGGCTTTGGAGGAAGTTGTTTTTGTGTCCTTAGGCAAGACACTTCACCCACATTGCTTAGTACGAGGCGACAGTGGTCCAGTATTATAGAGCAGTGGATCGTAGGAGTTATTACCGTTCTGAACAAAAGGGGCAGATGGTTCAGATTGAGAGCCTCTGTGTTTTGAATGGCACTATATAATGAAATGTATTATTATTAAACCGATTTTCTTGATTATTTTGTGTTTTGCGGAATTTAAAGAATGTGTTTAAGACAATTTCCGACAAAGATGGAGCATTTTTGTGAACTGATTTTTTCAAAGTTGCTAAAAGCTCACAATCTTTGAAGAACTGCTGATATAATGTGAAGACAACACATAAAAACCGGGATTGACTGCACTGTTGGCCGCCTGCGCAACCAAAACCGTGGTATACTACACAACACAACTTCACAACTTCACTAAGCACACTCCAGTCTCCAGTAGACTCCTCTTTCCACAGACCTGCTCCTCTCCTCACAGTGCGTCAAAGCTAAAGTGAAAGTGCGCTCTGATTTTAATAACACTGGATTTCTTGTGAGACCTGCACGGGTCCTGAACCAACCCAAATCAAAGCTGTACCTGATTTTTTACTGTTTTAAAAAGTGTCAAATACAAAACTAGTGCATTTTAAACTGTTCGCAGTGGTCCAAAGGTATTCCTCACTGATTTTTAAAGCAGGACAAAGGCACTCGTGGGATTTAGAAACAATTAAAAAGCCTTTATTGAATCTTTTTATATTATTTTGTGCCTCTGTCCTGCTTTAAACTTTGCCTGATCCTCATGCAGAATAGCACCTGGCTAAAACCCTCCTGCAACTGCAAAGACACTTCAGTTGCTTTACAGTAACCTGGGTTTGAAGTTATTCCTCACTAGCAACACACTTCCTGACAAAAAAAATGCTTTATTATCAGATACAGACAGTACACAGCGGTTTTATTTTGACCTCAAGAGCTGCTTAGACAGTATATCTGAGGCAAGACACATTTTTGTTCAAATACATGGAAAAAAAATCAGGTACAGGCTCTTTAAGTGTAAATCTTACGTAATACATGACTTAGTTTTCCGTTCTACCCCATACAACTGGTTTTGAGCTCAGCCCTGTGTTTGATTCATACAACTGAAGTCCCAAAGAGCGTGTGGTCAGTTTCAGTGGACTTCCTGTACCTTCTGGTGATGAGGATTATATTTTGGAGCAGATCCTATCAGGGGGAGGGGTGCAGACATTTACAGCTAATAGGAAATAAGCTCTGGACAAATCACAGACCAGAGACCAGGAAGTGAGCAGGAATGTGCCCTTTTCAACAGTCACAGCGGGGCCCATCAAAACCCAAACAGCCTCTGTACTGGACCCCAAACTAGTGAGATACACTGTGGACTGTAAAAATGTGAGACTTTGAAGTTTGCCCACGTATATTAGGAATATATTAAAATGTTGGATGTCAAGATGGATTGTGACAGCTTAAAAGACAGCTTAAAAGAATGCTGAAATTGTCACTGCTGTTCAAATGTTAAAGGGCACACATTATGCAAAATTATTAATTATACAAATACATTACCGGAGTTGTATTTTGCTTTATTCACACTTTTTTTTTTTTTTTTTTGGTTTTTGGTTGAAGTGTTGCGTCACAGTTAAAAATCTGGACTTCATAAACCATTACCGGACTCGTTCTACAGTCAAATTTTGTTCATGCTGAATGTCT
Organism: Taenioides sp. WSHXM2023; assembly: GCA_029959045.1. Classification (NCBI taxonomy): domain Eukaryota; kingdom Metazoa; phylum Chordata; class Actinopteri; order Gobiiformes; family Gobiidae; genus Taenioides; species Taenioides sp. WSHXM2023. The sequence continues at coordinate 21,328,956 of CM057103.1, read as the reverse complement.
CTATTAGCCTATAGCCGATATGTTCTTTCACCGGCAGAGGGAACTCCAGTGCATAAGATAAGATAATCCTTTATTGGCTCTCATGGGAGAAATTTGTCTTGTGACAGGGGATCACACTTTAACACAAAAACAAGACAACACAGCAACATACTGTAAGCACCATACAAACATCCACCATAGAACAGAAATAAATAAGAGACCAAGTATGTCCACGAGTGAAACACCAGCAGGACCTTTAAGTCGCTGGTGTAGTTTATAGCCATTATTTTAAATTAAACGTGAATTACTAATCCCTGATTTATTTATTTTTCCTGAATGGCCTGTCTCAGTGTAATCTACAGGTCCACACTAGTACACTGTAGTTGTGCGTTCGCTGTTTCATCACAGGCTCAGTTTTTACCTCACTGCATCATCAAATGTGTCTGCGATGTTTCTCTTCTGAGGCACTGGAATGTGCTCCTCCTCCTTCCTCTGTGATGCTAACAGAGAAATGACTTCATTCATGTCCATCAGTATTTACATTTTGAAGGAGGAGTATGCATTTATGTATTTTTTTTAGCTTTGAACACTTTTATGGAGCTCCTATGTTTTTCTTTCTGGAAGTGACACGTAACTTGCAACATTCTTTGTAAACCATGGAGAAGAAGGTAGATAAGCTTCATTTCATTTTGTGGAAGATCAGAGTGAAAGGAACAACATTTTTATAGAAATAAGCAGGAGCAGACCTCCTCCAGGATGAATAAGAGTCAGGTTTGTGGAGATCGAACTCGCTCACAGTAAAGATGTATCTTGATAGATGTTTTTCATTACAATAAAAACAGACAAAAATATCCCACACATGTCTAACATGAAAATTGTGATTTTTGTTTAAGACAGCAACAACATCCTTTATTATCCAATCAGAAAGTAGAACAAGCCTCACACAAGTCTCTCATTTGGATCACCATCCAGTGGGTTTAAACCTAAAACGCCTCTCTCTGATCTGAATCGTCAGTACCTAAACCCCAGCTCCTGCAGCCAATCATGAACCTCTGCAGCTCAGTGAGGGAATTCTGGAGGTTCTGAGCTTTAACATGAGGCACAGTCAGTCCATAAACTGAGAATGAGACAAACTTGGATGTGTCTCTATCTGCAGGTTAAAGCTCTGGCAGCCCAGGTTCAGTTGTGATTGTAATCCCTTTATTAAAACAGTAATAGTGCAGGCTACATACAGTTCCTCTAAGGAAAATCTGACAAAAACACTGAATTGTGTTTCATAACTACATTCTATACTAATTTATCTAATCTATGTCTTCACACATCTGGGAGAAAAAGCGTGTACCACATTATTATTGGATAGATGAAGTGTCTTTGAAGCAGCCGTTCATCATGTTCGTTAATTACACCTCATGTGTTATCCTCACATGTAGCTGCGCTCTCAGATTCTCCTAAAATGGTGATCTTTATCTGCTGTGTATTTAACCATCTTTCTTATGAACCACTGGCTCATTCATCGCACTGAAATCAGACTCAACAATAACTTCCTCAGACGGAAAGTGAAGGCTTGTGTTTTAATGAAGGGCTTGCATAACTGTACTGGATCAGATAGTGCACCTCCTGTATACGTAAATATACTTTTTAAAGATATTATGTAACAACAAGGGACCACTTTAACATTCAGATCTAATGGTGATTTTTCATTTGTTTCTTTACACTGTTTCGTCTTTGTAAGTGTTGTACTGGAGCATCTATGATCTAGTTTAGAGCTATTATGGTTAGAGTTGGTCCAGTGGAGGGTCCTGCTTGTTTCCATGGAGGTTTTATTGCATTGTCTGGAATGTTCCACAGTATGGCATTAAATGTAACTCAATTTCTTAAATAATCTGTTAGTCATTCAGTCAGTCAGTATCATCCTAAGAATATCCATAGTTGTAATTGATAGGGTATAAGCATAAACATTTAACACTATTTGAATAGCTTTTCTCTATGACAACCAGAAAGAAAAGGAGAACGGCTGAATTAAAGGTACATTACGTAACTTTTCCAGTGAGTGGTCTGCTACCTCGCTTGGAGATTTTATTGCTTTGCCTGTCATGTCCCATGGTATTGAATTAAACTGATCTGTTTTGCTTTTATTGATACTTTGCAGCTGTCATCAACATTCCCTGGGGGTGTGATGCTAGCTAACTGTAGGCACTGCTCTGTCTGAAGCTCTCTTACTCAAGTTAGTCTTTAATCTGAGCTTTGTTTTAATGCACTCTGATCATAAAGCACTGACTTGTAGTTAGAATTACAACAGGTGAGATGATTTGCACTGTTAAACAATCCCTCTCAAATATTACAGTCACAAACCAACCATCAGTGCATTGTATCACCATGGTAACTGCTGAACATTCCTCCATATACATACATATAGAAACCTCCCCAGCGTGATGTCACTGCAAAGTATCAGTTCAATTACATATTTTTTGCATGTGTTCTTGCTGCGAGTGGGGTCACCTCTTCACAGATCTGACCTGTAACTTGCTTGTCTCCACGGAGGTAGATGAGTCTAATGCCACATTGTAGAACATTCTCTGCAATGCAATAACATCTCCATGGAGACAAGCAGGTGGCAAACCATCCACCTGAAAAGTTACAAAATACTTTTAAATAAAACGTCAAACAGCATTTTACAAAACTCATCCATTCAACTCTCCTTAAAGTTTGGATATTACACAAAACTGACTTTTCTGAGCTTTATTATCAGTCTGTCTATATCTCCAAAGCTCAAAATGATCTGTTAGTTTTCAAGTTAACAGTTTACCTTTTGTTCAGATTAGCAGTTCCACTGGTGAAATTATCCAAATGATTCTAGTGAAGGTGTGTGGACTTTAAAAACACAGTGGAGCACTTCCTGTATTACCACATGACGTCACCAGATGTAAGAGTGAGTGTTTTCAGTTCAGCCAAAATGTGCAGGCTTTGTGTGTTAAAGAGTGTGAAACAAAACACAACTCCAGGTGTGTTTGTGATGAGGAAACAACATTATAACAGATCAGAAAATAGTGTAATATGGGCTATTTAAATGTAAAAAAAAAAACTTCACACGTAACATCTTACACAACTCATCTACTCAACTCTCCTTCACCTTCTCCTTGTATGTGAGAAGTCCGGAAACACAAACACAGGGACAGTCCTTCTTCTGTGTCCTTCTAGTCCAAATGCATATATTACCCATAATCACCCGCTCACTTATCTAACCTTAAAAACACCTGCACCTATCTGTAAAACTGTTGTTACATAATCCATCAGGGTAAACATTACATAAGAGCAAATTGGTGGTGGTTTGGGTCGGTTTTGAGATCATCCAGATGTGGGACCATCCACAGTGGAGGCATTGATGGAGACAGAGCTGTAGTCTCCTATCCGGTACCCAGAATCCTCTTCCGAAATCCAGTTAAAATCCAGTTTAAATCCCATAAGGAGCCCTACCATCCTGTGCAAGAAGAAGTCATAAAAAACATGGCCATCTTCACCTGTTCCATATTTCCCTTCGTTTTCCATGCGTCATAAAACCAGGGTTAGAGCCTTATTAAATTTTATATATGGAGATTTGACAAAGAGTTTATGAGCGGAGTAAGGGCTGGATGTGAATTTAATGCTGTGGTTTAATAGTGTGCCATGTGTAGAAGTGTAATGTCAAGTTTAAGACTTACACAAGGCATAATAAATCTGATAGTTCTTTTTAGGAAACTAGTGATGCTTTTCAATGTATGTTTTCCTCAAATTTTTAAAGGAACTGTATGTAAGATTTTAATTTAAATGGTTCATATTAAAAGTGTTTTCTGATCCATGTTTTAATGTTGTTTCCTCATCAAAAACATACCTGGAAAACACTCCGTTCCAACTTGTGAGGTCATGTGGTAATACAGGACGTGCTGCACTGTGTTTTTAAACTCCATACACCTTCACTAGTATAATTTGGATGATTTCAGACCTGGAATTGCCGATTTCTACTAAACAAAAGGTAAAAGATAACGACCGCTTCATGACGTCACAGGGTGGAACAGAGCATTTTGAGTTTGGAGATGTACACAGACTAATAATAAAGGGCAGGGGCGGCGCCAGTGGGAAGCTTGGGTGAGCACTAGCCACCACGTTCCCCCCTAGAATGGCCAATGCACCCCCATAGCACCCCCAAAGATTGCTGCCCCATTTTCATAGAACATGTGTTTGCAACTAAAAATGGTCAAATGGGAAGCAACCACAGAGTGTTCAAAATGACTCATTACATAGAGCGAACTACATTTAAACTTTTAAAGCAAACACGGTGGAGGTTGGGGTGCACTCGATTGTTAAAACATTCTAAATGAACATGTAAAGTGAGCACCCCCATTGAAGACCTTAGCTCCACCAACCAAAAATATCTGGTGCCTCGACTAAGAAAGAATTCCTAAAACATCAACTCCAGGTATGTTTTTGAGGAGGTAACAGCATTCAAACACGGCTTAAAGTTCAGAGTACATTTTGCATAATATAGGTCCTTTAAAGCAAAAAAAAAAAAAAAAAAAAAATTGACATAATGAAATGTCTTTGTAAATCTCTCTGATGGTTAAATATGTATTTTCAGACTGTTTGAAGCATCTATCATCTCCACCTGCTGTCTACATGCAGAAAACCCACTCTTATAATGCTTTATTTCAACAAAAAATAAATAAATAAAAAAAGAAGAGAAGAAAAAAAGCACTTTTGAGTCCCCCAAGTTAAACATGTACAAGAAATAGCTTTAACTGACAATAACAATTTTATACTCAAACGTTATAATTTGGTGTTTTGGTTCTTAAGACGATTATCCAATCAGAAAAGCAGAATGAATCTCACATGACTCCCTAAACCACACCGCTTTAAAAACCAAATTACCATAATAACCATAATTACTATAAAATAACTAAAAACAATGGAATGTGAGTGAAAGGTTTAATATGAGCGTTCATGTCTGTGTTTGGCAGTCTTGGAGAATGAAACACGATGAAATGCTTAATTAGCAGCACCGCTATTGACATAAACATGTTACCAGAGCCATACTTTGTATTTTGTAGTGAATTTAAGCTCTAAAATGGCAAAATTAATCCAAGCATACACAGGAGCAGTTTGTTACTTACTTAAATAAAAAGTTAAATCTGCCAACCATTTTGAGCTAAAGATCTCAAGATAAGTGCAGTGTGGTTACGTTTTGCTCCTGACAGGTTACCCCAGTGTTATGGAAGGATGGGTCAAATGCAGAGGACACAATTCACAATAAAAAAAAAAAAATAGACACAGTATCTTACACAGCTCGTCCATTCAATGTTCCTTAAAGGTCCTATATTACACAAAACGCTTGTGAGCTTTAAGCCATGTTGAAAATCGTTACCTCCACAAAAACAGACCTGGAGTTGTGTTTGTGTCATTCACACATGTTTGAGTAACACTTTATTATTAGTCTGTCCACATCTCCAAATCTCAAAATGCTCTGTTCCACCTTGTGATGTCATGAAGTGGTAGTTTTCAAGTTAACAGCTGCATTTTACCTTTTGTTCAGTCGAGATGGGCAATTCCAGCTCTGAAATTATCCAAATGAAGAAGCGCAGTAGAAATTTTTACATTTACATCATTTTGAAGTAGGAATTTTGGTTGTTTTCGTTTTTGTCTTTATAGTATGTGGAGCTGTAGAGGCTTTCTTTGTTTATTATGGAAAATTGACTCATGTGAGCTTTTAGCCACGTTATATTGTTGTTACTTCATCAGAAATACCTGGAGTTGTGTTTTGTTTCATTCACACATGTTTGAGTAACCCTTTATCATTAGTCTGTGTACAGCTCAATCTCTTTTGTTCAAATTGGCGACTCCAGGGCTGAAATTATCCAAATGATTCTAGCGAAGGTGTATGAAGTTTAAAAAACACAGTGGCGCACTTCCTGTATTACCACATGACATAATAAGGTGGAGTGTTTTCAGTTTGCTAGAAGAGCTCAGCCTAAATATCCAGGTTAAACATGTGAATAAAACAAAACACAACTCTAGGTATGTTTTTGATGAGGAAATATTACAACATAGATTACAAAATAGTGTAATATAGGCTTCTGCAGAGGAAACAATGCTATAAAATCACTCTTTAGATCACTTTTGAACACTGAAGTTCCATAACTATGCTTTATAACATTACAGAACAAGATCTTTCAACTCAGTTTCACCAAACATAGTCAAGCTGCTTTATTTGGCTGCTCAGGAGAAGTAATTTTGGTGAAACATGAACTATTGGCCGGTCATTTGTGGCTTATAGTGGTTAGAGGACATGCCAACAGAATCATCCATTTCAGAACACAGCTAAAATAACTGAACCCAATTTTGAAATATGACATTTGAAAAATATTTCTAAATCTACTTGTACATTTCAAGAAAAACACCTTGGTATTTTTGGACGTGCTTGAATAAAAGTCCATTGTAAACCAGATTTTTTTTTTGTTGCCATGGCATCAAGCTTCTGCAAAAACCATTACCATTTACTCGTCGCCTGGAGCTAGCTAGACCAAGAAACAGCGTCTTCTTAGAAAGCTTCTGTAAAGTACGCAGTGTCTGTGAATGCATCCCAGATTTATATTAACAGTAAGACAAAAGGATGACAGCGCGGTGAACTTCCTGCAAAATCCACATGCTTTTTGGTAATCTGGCAGAAATACGACGGCGAAATGAAAGACATAAGAGTTTGGCCGGAGGAGAAAAGTCATAAGTTTGAAAGAGAGGTAGGACTGACTTCAATCCGGCGCGTAAATCTCCTGTTTCCTCCACAGTTCTATCAGTCCACACACAGGACGAGGATGAGGTGCCCCCGGAGAGGAGCTCGGCTTTGGGGGTAACTGAAGAAGTTAGGGGCAGGTTTGGATTAGGGTGATAGTGTGCAACATGGTTAAAATTGTAGAACTGGCAGTATTTTAAAGAAAACCTATTGTGTCTGTTATATAGTATATTTATTTTATATCTATGACACCCGTGAATCATGATGTGACATTTTAAATCGCAATATTCATCTAAAATTACTTTAAAAAAGTAAGTACATCCGGTTGACTTCCATGTTAGAAAATCACGTGTCCCAGTGGGAGCTGACGTTGCCGTTAATATCATCACAACAAAGAGTCGGCCCTTCTGATGGATAGCTGCACATCACACTTGCAAGCAGCAAATTTTTATCATTGTGATGCTGCCGAATCCTACATGTATCACGGCTAAGAAAATAAACCTGGAGAATGTACAGAGCAGTGGGCGTATGCTGGTGGCGGTGAAAATTGGAGCTGATGGCAATTAAACATTACTCAAACATGCGTGAATCAGTCTAAATACAACTTCAAAAGTCTAAATGGTGAAGGGAAACAACTATTAAAAGGTTAAAAGCTCTAAAAAGTAAATTTTGCACAATAGGTCTGCTTTAAGATTACACTCTCCACACTCAAAGGTCGAAAGCTACATCTCCTTCTAGTATGTTTTGTCTTTTTAATGGGTTCAAAATGATAATGATGTAGCAGTAGAAGTAATATGAATGAAGTAGGCCTATATATTTTTAACTATTTATTAAATTATCTGATCTGTGCTTGCAGCCTCTCCAAACAACCAGTCATTCATGCACAAACAATACAAAGATCTTGCCCGAGGAAACAAAGGCAATATGAGTTGATCCAAACTGGGAGCGAACCAAAACCCTTATGGTTATGAAATGACCGCTCAACCACCTGATCCACTCAAAATGAAAATGTAATTTTGGAAGGATGCAAGTTACTGTTGGTATTGGTGTCGGCATTAGCTTTAGCATTAGTACTGGCGTTAGCACTGGTGTTAGCGTGTAAAAACTCTCACCTCTCAAACAAGTCATCCATAAACCTCCTTAAGAGATTGACCCCAGCAGCAGAAACACCAGCATCCACAGCCTCTCCATCTCCTCCTCTTCACCACCACCAGTGTCTATCAAATCTCCTACCCATATTTCACTCCAAAGTTTATCCATTCTTGATTTACTCCCTTAGACTTAGGCTGCGTCCCATTATTCTGTCTTACCCCTTCCCGTTTATCTACGTCTTTGTCTTGCCCCTCGATACCGAGCTGTGAGGGCTCGGGGTACGAATGTTCCCCTAAGAAATGGGACACCACTCGATTACCGTTTGCTTCTGTTAAGCAGATTGACTTCACACTGATTTCACCTAAAAAGTGCCACGTCAAGGATTATCAGGTACCTCAGCTCGACAAAAAACGAGCTTGTTTATACATGAAAGTTCGATGAAAATGATAACGTCGGCTAAACAGACATTACTACAATTAAAACCGCAACAACAGTTCACTAAAAGTAACGCAGAACATAAGCGTCATAATTGTAAACCTGCTAAACTGTTAATTGATATTTACAACTCCTGAAAATACTCACATTTATGAGACTCCTTGGCTGGTCGATGTGACGCTCCATCCTGATCCCAACACCTGCCTGAGCTTGTAGGCCGACCCCTTCGTTTCAAGTCTGGTCGAGAGCTTACCTCGTTTCAAGGGGTATGTAGCCCGAGGTCGTGGCCCTAGCCCGTGATCAAAATTAGAATCGAGACGCCCCTCGCCCTCACATGAACGCGCAAAACCAAGGGATAGGAGTAAGACGAAGGGGTAAGACAGAGGAATGGGACGCAGCCTTAGACTTAGACAAACTTTACTGATCCACAAGGGAAATTATTTGGACACAGTAGCTCACTCATCACAATATAATATAATAACAAAGAGTAAAAAATAAATGGTAATAATAAATTCTAAATAAGTAGTAAAGAGACAAGTGTCAAATAAGACTTAATTATACAAATACTGTAAATGTATATGTACAAGTCAAAATAAAATGGAAAAATAATTAATAAAATATAAAATCACAGTTACAAGAGACAATAATGGCAGCACCTCCCTGCACATCATTTGTCTCACACAGTAGCAGCAGCAGTAAAGAGCCCTGTAGCGGAGTGGTAACCGGACCTGTTTATTCTGCGCATTATTGGCATTCCTCTGCAGACTTCTCAGCCTTCACATAAGCTGCATTGTGCTAGCCTGAAGACCTAAAGTGTATGTGCCACCGATATGTTGTTTTTTCTGTTTAGTCTGTGCCAAGGAGGTCACAGCTAGCTAAATATTTGTGTGTTGATACTACTACATCTTACGTTTTTTTATTTTATTTTTCCTGTATCTCTTGCCAAGAAGTTACACAACCACTTTTCAGCAAATGGCACATTCTGTTTTACAAAAATATTCCAATAAAACTAGAGAACAAACACCTGTAGCACATCCTAACATTAAGGTGATTCATTACATTTATGGAATCGTAATTAATGTTTCCAGTAAAAAAATACATAGTCCTACAGCAATTATACACGCATACATCACTGAAAGTACTACTACTAATTAGGGTTGTCAAAAGGATCGAAAATCAGATAGTAATTGATTATAATTCCACCCTTAAAGACTCAGACAAACACAAAAAGAAAATATTAGTGGCTTTATTGGATGAGTTATCTTTGGCAATCAAACCCAGACAGAAAACACGCGATAAAGGGAGTAGGTGATTAGATGATGTTAAGCAGAAGGAGGTGGGGATGAGGAGAGTGAAGGGACGATGAGAGGATGAGGAGAGTGAAAGGACGATGAGAGGATGAGGGAGAGTGAAGGGACGATGAGAGGATGAGGGAGAGTGAAAGGGACGACGAGAGGATGAGGAGAGTGAAGGGACGACGAGAGGATGAGGAGAGTGAAGGGACGACGAGAGGATGAGGGAGAGTGAAGGGACGACGAGAGGATGAGGGAGAGTGAAGGGACGACGAGAGGATGAGGAGAGTGAAGGGACGACGAGAGAATGAGGAGAGTGAAGGGACGACGAGAGGATGAGGAGAGTGAAGGGACGACGAGAGGATGAGGAGAGTGAAGGGACCTCTAAGGACCCTATGTGGTTTACACAGATAAGGCTGACAAAAAAGAAAAACTACGATTTAATGTGGAAAATTTAATTCTATTGTCTAAGTCAGAGGTTTTTAAAGTGCGGTCATGTGTTCAGAGTCCCCCTAAAATAATGACAAGATTAAAGACCTTTTTAAAAAGTCAGTCAGTCGGTCAGTCGGTCGTACTTCAAGGTTCACTATACTGTATGTACCTTTTCTAGTGGAGGGTGGTGTATCTGCTTGTCTCCATGGAGATGTTATTGCTTTGCCTGGAATGTCCCACAGTATGACATTACACATACAGTATGTCTTTATGGAGATAAGCAGGTGATGCTACCAGGCCAAGTTACAGGTCAGATCTGTGGAGAGGCGCCCCCGCTCACAGTAAGAATACATGTTTTCCAATGTGTTTTAGAGCAACAACACCTGTACTATTACTACTACTACTACCATTACTACTAAACCGCCTTACTACTATTTCTAGTCCTACTACTACTACTACTACTACCACCACTGGGAGTACTAACATTACTAATGCTACTACTACTAGGCCTACTTACTACTACTCACTACTCTGATGACTACCATTCCAAGTACTAACATTACTATCACCACTATTATGCGTACTTGCTACTACTACGACAACTACTATTACTACTACTACTACTACATCACTGACTGCAGTACTAATACTACAACACTGCTGCTATAGCTACCATACTAAACTGTTACTGCAGTTAATACGGCAAGTACCACAGTATACTTCTGTCACTACTTACTCTTTGAAACAAAATCTCAAAGTTTTTTTTCCTGCCAATTGGATTTTCAATCAAAACCACTTGTAATGAAACTATGGCTATGTCGATATTTGGGCAATTCTGTGGTGAAGCTGAGACAGAAGTAGACATCTTCGGCATATTTTATTTTACTACTGTTATACAACACCGTGTTCTGGTTTTGTCGTTGCGTAAATTTAAAGTGCAGCTGTTTTATTAACTAGAAGCTACTTATTAAAGGGATGGGTGGATCTGACTTTACGCAGATACCAGCTTGCAGTGATATTAGAGGAGATTTTAAAGCAATCAAAATACATGTTTCAACAAGTATCCATGGATTTAACTTAAGATAGGCTATTTCAGCTCATAGACAAGATATACTGTACTTTTTGCCTTGTTGCCTTGTTGTAAAATGTCCTATATTACACAAAATTGACTCTTGTGAGCTTTGAGCCATGTTATAATGTTGTTATCTCCTCAAAAACAGACCTGGAGTACTTTTTGTTCAGTAGTGATGGGCAATTCCAGATCTGAAATTATCCAAATGATTCTAGTGAAGGTGTAAAGAGTTTAAAAGCACAGAGGAGCACTGCCTGTATCACCACATGGCATCACAAGAGAAAAACTCAGCCTAAATATGCAGGATTTGTGTGCCAAACATGTGTGAATGAAACAAAACAACATTATAACAGAGAAAACAGTGTAACATGGGCCCTTTAAAGGTTCAATATGGAACATTTCGTGGTCCATCATGTGCAGATAATGCGATAGGGCAAGTTACAGGTCAGATCTGTGGAGTGACATGCCTGCTCACAGTAAGAATCCACGTTTTTCAATGTATTTTTAGCAACAAAACACACTGAATAAGAGCCAGATAGATTTGTTTATTGTTATACTGTGGAGCATTCTAGGCAAAGCAATAGCATCACCATAGAGACAACTATGAAAAGTTACATATTGCACTTTTAACATAAGTTTAAGTAAGAAATCCATACAGTTTGTCCACAGGGTTGCCATTTTAAGTTAAAACATTTTCCAAGCAGCTATATCCTCTTAAACTGCAATGTGCGGAGTTTCTTGCCCAAGGGCACAATTACGACATTGGCATTAAGTGGAATGAAACCACCAACCTTCCATTCATATCTGGCAACACCAATATTCTCGGTCAAACAGCCATTTCAGTTTTCCCTGTACGATTACAGTTAAAGTTCACGTCACTTTTATTTGACATTTTGCGAGTTCTCTGGTCACTTTTATGGCAGTTTTGTGCAGGTCATGTTAAAGGTGCACTGTGTAACTTGTCTCATGGAGGGTCCGTCTCCATGGAGATCCACGGTACAGCGACTCCACTCACAGTACGAACAGATGTTTTTTAAGATATTTTTGAGCAATAAATAACACCTGTAGTTGAATCAATGCAAGAGAGATTAGTTTATTATGATACTGCAGACAATTTAAACTAAAGCATTAACATCGCCATGGAAACAAACAGGTTTCAGACCCCCTCCAGAAAGGTTACACAGTGCACCTTTAAGTATAGGCTTTGTGTGGTCCTCTCCTCTGCCCCTGTCTCATTAAATCATTAGTGAAACTCCAGAGATCAACTGGGCAAAGACTGGGCAGATGTTAGTGCCAGGGCCAATGTGAAAATTACAGCCAAAAGTACCATGACATAATCAGATCTTTCCTTTCCGTGCAATAAAGCCCGGGATATACATAGACTGTCTGCACATATCAGAACAGCTTGTACTATGGAAAAAACACATTATATTACAGCTAAAGAAATAGTAGATGTTCTGAGCTGAAATGACCCTATGGCCAAATGGTATGGATTTTTTACTGAGGTTTCTGACATATATTCAAATTTTACTGTTTTTAATATGCACATTATACCTGGAATTGTATTTAGCGTCATTCACCCTGGTCATTATTATTATTATTATTATTATTATTATTAATAATAATAATAATAATATTATTATTTTAAGATCTTTGCCTCTAAACCTCAGATAATATGCAGTTTTAATTTTCCTGGATTGTTGCATCACAGATACAATTTTAAGTTCATAAATCATCACCAGAATCGTTCAAAGGATTTTCAAAGCAATTTCATCAAATTGCTTTCATTACAACTGCTTATATTAACACACTGGGGCATGTTCCTTATTAGCTACTTTGTTTTTCCCCCCATGGTAATTCCCTCTGCTGTCAATAGATGGAGCATCATCTATCTTCAGTATATGGAGAAAACCCAAGCTGAAAACAATGTTAGTTTTTATTCATTGTTGTTGTTTTAAGTTCTAAAACATGAAATGCCAAAGGAACGGCACTCAAGAAGAGAGGCCATTAAAGATGCAATATTTTTTTTTTGTTTTGAGGATGTGCTATTAGCTTGTCTCCATGGAGATGTTTATAATTAACACATCTAAATGATTTGTTAGGATCATCATGAAATTATTCAGAATCAGATTACTTTCCATTACAGTTTACTTTTCCTAAAATGTTTGACTGAAGCGACTCTCAGTTCAAACAGAATTTGTTTTTGAACCCTTTGGAGCACTGACAGACAAATGGCTGGACTCTTTGTGAAACTGAGCCTCTGAAGTTTTGGCCTCTACTGTCCTCTAACTTATTTTAAGAGAGAACAAGCTCTACACAGAGGAAAGTCAGATTTCAAATTGTACCTGAGTTCTTTGAGGAAATAAGAGTATAGCTGGTATCCTTGGATGATTTGGGGTTATTTTTGTATTTGTAGATTTGAAGCACAAACTGGTCCAGATTCTCCTCACAGTGGTTATTCTGACTGGAAATAAAAGGGGTTACAGAGTTCCATTAATGAGAGTTTCCTTTTATCAAAAGGTTGCCAAAAAGAAATGAATTAAATGTACCCTTGGAATGGTAAGACGTTTTAATTCCACCCAGTCAGTTCTTTAAATGACAAAAGAATTGACATAATATAATTGTTTTAAGCCCATATTTCATTACATTTCAAAGTTTAATGTAGTAGTGCAAAATAAAATCATACTTTGTACACAGACCCTCATTGGCAATACAATCATCACCTCGTTTAACCTCGAATTATATAACAAACTCCTAACGACTCCCCACTCCGGTTTATTTTCCACAGTTAAATTACAACACAGCGATATGTTCCGGAAATGAGAACAGCTCGTGCAGCGATTTGGTATAAAAACGTAAATATAAGGTTATGTAATGGTGAAAATCAAAGTGGAAAACCCCGGATGACTCTGAATACACGAATCTTTACGACGGTAACTATCTCTGACAACAGTAGAACACAGAGCAGGTGTGTGAGGGTGCAGTCGCAGCTTTGCCAAAGGGCAGGACTCTGTTTCAAAACTCAGATCTATAAAATATCGAGTTACAGACTGTATTATTAGTGTGGTGTGGACATGCCCACTCATTGTATAACACTGGAAATTAAAATGATAAAACAGTTGCAGCTCAATTTAGAATATTATGTTGTTAAAAATAATCATCATTATCACAATTTAAATCCAGTATTTCTTTATATAGATTTAATATGGTGTGTGGTGCAGTGGGTTAGGCGCTCGGAAGGTTGAGAAAGTTTCAGTGGTGGAACATAATGAACTAAAAGTAGTAAAGTACTGTACTTAAGTATACATTTTAGGTATCTATATTTTACTTGTACATTTTAAAGTGGATACTTTTTACTTTTACTTCAGAGCAGTAAGCTTTCAGAGCAGGTATCTGTACTTTCTACTTCACTACATTTTTTAACAGGACTGAAAAGTAAAAGGTATTTTAAGCATTGTGAGACATTCTGAAAAACCTGTTTATTTTATTTTATTTTATTTTATTTATTTTTTTTATTCTTTATTTTATTTTATTTTTTATCAAGGTCATAAGTTGAACAAACAAAAATAGATAAATAAAAAAAATCAATTGTTTCTGTCACTAGACTACATTTGAAGCTTTATTATATGTCAAACTCTACACAAAATACTCACTTTTTACTCTTTAAGCACATTTTTAAACAGGTACTTTAATACTTTTACTTTGGTAACTGATACTTTTTTTTCTTCAGTATGTGTACTTTTACTTCTTCCTTTGCAAAATGTAGTACTTCTTCCACCACTGCTTAAAAACATGAAAAGGCCAGAGGGTCGTTTTCGTCATGGTAATGCAACTAGCATGCTAAGAGCACACTTCCTGATTCTCTGACAAATGCAAAATGCTTTAGAAATAGATGCAGACAGTAATGGATTTATTTTGACCTTAAGAGCTGCTTTTACAATCTTTATCTGCAGTGGCACAAGACGCATTTTGCTCAAATACATGAAAAGTCCCAAACCAAACCAGGGACCTTCTTGCTGTGGGGCGAAAGTACGAGCCTTTGTGCCACCAGACGTCTAAAAGAAGTGAGAGTGGGCACGACATTCCTGTGTGCTGTGCCCATATCAAAACTAAACCTCACTTCTCCATTCCAGCCGACGTTGGAGCTGTCAGCACCTCATTGACTTCAACTGCACTGGGTAAATCAAAACACGGCTACAACAAAACACTAGAGAAAACTATTAGCGTGAGGATAAAAGGGCTGAGTATGTGTGTGCGGAGCGGGTCCGTCACGTCAATCCACACCGACGAGAGGAGAGGCACATAAGCACAATACCATGAAACTGCCTGTGCGAGTGCGAGGAGTCACAAAGAGAAGAAGTATTTCACATCAGTTTCAAGTAGTGATGGGACTTTCGGGTCCTTTGTGGGAGCTGAAGCTTTTGGATCGGTTCATGTCAAAGAGACGTTCAAAAGACTGGCTCTTTTTATATTTATGTATACGGCAGAAACCAGTGTGAGATCTCAATTTATCTACCAACTAATCTAAACTGGTTCTAACTCAGAGTGGGAGTGTGTAATGATTAATAAAGCGGAAAAAAAAATTTAAATACTACTGAACCTTATGTACATCATGTATATTATTGTTTTTGCTTAGTTTTAAGTATTTATCTCACTCACACTTTATACACAGACGGCATTTATGTTCACTTTAAACTACAATTGCAATAAGTTTTCTAACCAGATCTGACTCAGGGATGTGTGAATCGACATGTTGGAGCGGGAAGTGTGTTTTAAATTATGTTCTTTTTTTTAAAAATTATTGATACTTACAAAAACGCAATTTCATCTTTCCTGCACTACAGTTGTATGTACAGCAATATGACAATAAAGATTGATTTGATTTGATTAATAATCTTTTAAAAACAGTTATTAATATGTTTTTTGAGCACAAAGCTCTCACTCAAAAACACGGCTGAAAGCTCAGAGTCATTTTTTCTTGATGTAGAACCGTTAACATCCTGTCTCAGATATCCTCCTGACTGAATCTTGTCAGACTTGAGTATTTCTCATTGGACTTTGGGCCCTGTGGATTTGTCGGTTTGTCAAACCCGCCTCACATCTGCAGATTAAAGCGGAGAATAGAACTACACAGTATCTACACAGAGCCAGGGCTGCTCCTTCTGCCTGTCAGGGAACATGCAGTACACATTATACTGCAGTACAATCTGTCAAACGCAGTATCTGTCAGACGTGTGGTACTTTCAGTTGGGGAGTAGGTTACAGTGGGTCATGGACAGGCCCTGTGGATACTTGGAGCTAATAATTTGTGAGTGTGGACAGGGCTGAAGTACATAGAGAATAAGATGTATGAGGTGTTAGCATTTAGCATTATGGTTATGGAATGTTAAAGTCACTGAATATTTTGTTCCTGTAATGTTGCCCAGTGTTGGTGAATGTGCTTCTTCTTGCTACAGTGAGGAATTCAGTTTACTTTTGGACATTTTTACATTGTTAAAGGGCCCATATTACACTGTGTTATAATGCTGTTCCCTCATCAAGTTGTGTTTTGTTTCATTCACACATGTTTAACACAAAAACCCTCAAACAGAAAACACTCTGGTATGTTTTTTGAGGAGGTAACAACATTATAACATGGTTTAAAGCTCATAAGAATCCATTTTGAGTAATATAGGACCTTTAAATAAGTACAACTACAGTCATATTAGAAGGGGATAATTAGACGGACTTTAAAAACACAATTTTTTAATGACATTTCTCAAACAAAGAAGCAGAAAGAACAAAAGTCTTACTGTGTCTGCCCCTTTAGTATTATTCGTAGTCGTAAGTTAGGGTTTAGATCTGGTTTAGTTTTTGTTTACTTACAGATTTAGTTCTTGTTTCGACCTTTTTGGAGTATAAAAAAATGATTCTTCATCTCACATAATTACATGAAGTCCATTTTAGTGCACAGCCCTTTAAAGCCCATTACATTACAGATATAAATGTCAGCAGGAACAGTCTACTTCCTGCAGTTCATGTTCTAGCTCATGACGTACTGTGTAACTGGCCCATTCTCACAGTCATTACTCTCTGAGCGGCTTTTATCACCACACGACCTTGGCATCCTGCTGACAGTACAGCATTTGACACTATGGAGCTTTGAACATGGGCCAGCGATGAGGAAAAAAAATCTTATGTAACTGAACTTTCTTTGCATGACACTACAAATAAATGCATTAGGCCATTTCAGTGTTCAGTTTCAAAAGAGAGGATGAAATACTTTACACTGACATACATTTTTATGGATTTTCATAATAATATATTTAGGTTAAATGTATATTTTAAAAAAAAGTCTCTTCCTCATCCTTATCCAGCTCGGGTCTTCTACCAGAGGCTTCTGCGCAGTATCTTTGCTGTTCCAGTACTGCACTTTTCTGGACTGAGATGTCTGATGTTTTTCCTGAGATCTGCTGTAGCCACTCCTGCAGTTTGGGGGTTACAGCCCCGAGTGCTCCGATCACCACGGGCACCACTGATGCCTTCACCTTCCAGGCCTTCTCCAGCTCTTCCTTGAGCCCCTGGTATTTCTCTAGTTTCTCGTGTTCCTTTTTCCTGATATTACCCTCGCTTGGTATTGCAATGTCCACCACCATGGTTTTGTTCTGTTGCTTATTCAACTTATCCAACACCATCGCCATCACCATTCTGTCAGTCTGTATCTGGAAGTCCTACAGAACCTTGGCTTGGTCATTCTCTGCAACCTTTGGAGGTGTTTCCCACCTTGATCTTGGGGTCTCCAGCCCGTACTCTGCACAGATGTTTCTGTACACTATGCCCGCCACTTGGTTGTGTCGCTCTATGTATGATTTCCCTACAGCGTCTTACACCCTGCAGTTATGTCCTGGACTGTCTCAGGAGCTTCTGGTGTAGTAGATCTGGGCCTCTAATGCTCTGGTGCTCAAGGCCTGCTCCTGTTCTCCAGGATGAGGGCCTCTGTGCTGTCTTTCTGGTAGGATTTCTTGATATCAGCCACAGTGGTAGATCCCATGTAGGGGCCATGCAGGGTGAGCAGCTTTTGTGTCTTAACATCTGTGGTCTGTATCTCCTCCTTTGGCCAGCTTATGATTCTTGGGTATCTGATCACTGGCAGGGCGTAGCTGTTTATTGCCCGTTGAGCTGACTTTGTAGATTTTTAAACACATACTTATGATTGCGTAAAAGTCTAGACTGTAATTGTAGCTACATTTAAAACGGAGCCCAATACAATTCTTCAATTTCATTTAGATTTTAAAAAAAGTACCATTACTAGTAGTATTTTTGGTGTACCCTCCTCAGTTTTTCAGGTTCATCAGTGGATTTCTGCAGATCTTAAATAGAGTCGTAGTCGTAGAGTCCTAGAGTCCTGTGACTGTGAGTGTGTGTGAACAAGTGCAGAGCTGAGTCCAGATGTTCTCATGATTCACTTTATAAGGACTGTGTTTGGGGCTTTCCACACGTGCACACAACATGTCTGCTCCTCTGCCTCCTTCTCTTCTCCATCTCTCCATACCTCTCTCTATAGATTTTTGTCTCTCCCTTTCTCTCTTTCCTCTCCATGGCTTTCCCTCACACTCTCTCTCCATCTCTGCATCCTCCTGTCTCTCTCTTAAGCCCCCTCTCTTCTTCTCTGTGGCCCTCTCTATAGCTCTCTCTCTTCTGTCTTTTTTATCTCTCTGTCCCTCTTTCTCTCTTCTCTCTCTCTCTCTCTCTCTCTCTCTCTTCTCTACCTCTGTATGTCTCTCTCTCTTTCTCTTCTCTCTCTCCCACCCCCTTCTTTGTATCCCTCTCTCCCTCCCTTTCTCTCTCTCTTCTCGGTCTCTTCAGTCTCTCTCTCTTCCTCCCTCCCTTTCTCTTTCTTCTCTACCTGAGTATGTCTCTCTCTCTCACTTTTCTACCTCTGTATGGCTCTCTCTCTGTCTGTCTTTTCTATCTCTCTCTCTTCCTCTTTCTCTCTTCTATCTCTATCTCTCTCCCTCTCTTTCTCTTCTCTACCTCTGTATGTCTTTCTCTCTCTCTCTCTCTGCCCCCCCTTCTTTGTATCCCTCTCTATGGCTCTCTCATTCCCTTTCTCTCTCTCCTTACTCTGTTCAATCTCTCTCTCTTCCTCCCTCCCTTTCTCTCTTTCTCTCTCCTCTACCTTAGTATCTCTCTCTCTCTCTCCCTATAGCACTCTGTCTCTCTTTCTCTCTTTCTTCAAAACAACACCTGTTTGCTCCACTTCCCTTGAAGACTTTGTCCCAGACTTGTAAATGAAAAGATGAACGCTCTAATGATAATACTTAAGTAGTGAGTAAGTCTATTTACTCATCATCAGATTTACTTGGGGAAAATGAGATACACAAAGAACGTTCATGTGATCACACAATGAGTCAATAGGAAATATGAACTTAAAGGCCTGTCATAAAATTTTACTGTCTTAAAAATGTGAAAAACAGAACCATTTGGAGTGGACTTTCCAAACACATTCCGAGCATCCTAATTATTCACGGTGATGAGTTTATAAGCACGAATCATTGATGAGTTTGCTTAAATGTGCTTGTTTTTGTTTCTATTTTTAAGAATAAACTCTGTGAAATTGTCTAATTTTGACATGAACAGCTGAGCAATACTTGTGGCTAGTTAAAGTTAAAGGTGCACTATGTAACTTTTTGGTTGGAGGTCCGTCACCTGCTTGTTTCTATGGATATGTCATTTCTCTGCCTGGAATGTTCCACAGTATGACATTAAACAGATCTACTTTACATTTATTCAATTCCAGGTGGTTTTATAACACAAAAGACCTAGAAAAACAGGCATTTTGACTGTGAGCGGGGTCGCCTCTCCACAGATCTGACCTGTAACTTGGTCTGGTTTGGTTTCCATGAAGATAGAAAGCTTTAATGCCGCACTGTGAAACATTCCTGACAAAGCTCCAGCAGAAAAGTCACACAATGCTCCTTACAATAACTAGCATGCTAACTAACAGCACACCAACATGACTTCCTGGTTCATAGACAATAAAAATTAAGATATGTAATGGTTTTAATGTTATAATCATTTTTCTAGACTCTGAAAACACTTTTATGAGGATAAGTTGCTTATCTGTCACTGTGTGTCTTATGTAGCCTCCATTTTGCCACAACTGACCAACAGTTCAGTTCATTTGTGCCATTCCAGATTCTCATTTTCTTCTCCCATGTCATAAGTCTGATCCAGAGTTTCCGGGAGCGATCCCCAGAGACACGGATACTCCTGGGAATACAACCCACAACCCTGAGCGGAGGAGGAGAAGGGCAGACAGTGAGTCCACCAGCCCCTGTCAACACCAGCGTCAGGTCCGCTTTAATCTACTGCTCCTGTCTGCTCCTGTTTGATTCACTCCCATTTGCTCCTGGTTCCTTTCTGCTCCTTGCTCCTGTCTGCCTCTGTCAGCCCCTGTCTGCTCATCGCTCCTGTCTACTCCAGTCTGCTCCTGGCTCCTATCTGCTCCTGACACCTCCTGTCTGCTCCTCGCTCCTGTCTGCTCCCCTCTCCTGTCTGCTCCTTGCTCCTGTCTGCTCCTGACGCCTCCTGTCTGCTCCTCGCTCCTGTCTGCTTCTCGCTCCTGTCTGCTCCTGTCTGCTCTCCTCTCCTGTCTGCTCCTTGCTCCTGTCTGCTCCTCGCTCCTTTCAGCTCCTGTCTGCTCCAGTCTGCCCCTCGCTCCTGTCTGTTCCTTGCTTCTGTCTGCTCCTGTCTGCTCCTCGCTCCTGTCTGCTCTTCACTCCTGTCTGCTCCTGTCAGCTCTGATTTCACAATAGGAGGTTTAGTCGCACAGCACTCATCCAAATCCCCAGCACTTTGTCAAAGACTGTTATTAGTGATTTTGTTTATACCAATAAAAAAAGTTCAGTCTGAGGTTGAATTTTGAGTTGGATTTCTTTGTTCTTAGTAAATTTACATCAGATTTTTACACTGTCCAAAAATATCCACAGATTTTCCGGCAGTATTCATAGTTTTGAGGTTAAACTCATGATGAAAGGTGGTTGGCGCTCTGGTTTGGTTACAGTTTCTTTATAAGGTGTCCGTGGAGCGCCTGCTACTCTTCTTCCTCTCCTCATATTCACACACATTGTAATCCTAGACTCCATTGTAGCCACGCCAGCTCTATGGATGGGGAGGTCATTTTCTGGTTGGTTGCTTTTCTGGTTGTCTTTCAAATGTGTTCTGCAAAAAGCGTTGGCAAGTTGGTACAAGACCCAGACTGGCAAAAGAGAAAGACTTAAAAAGTAAAGTACCACATTATACTGAATACTAAAACACGACATAAAAACATGCCGTAATGTGAACTCATTTGCATCAAAGGTAAGAAAAAAAGGTGACAAGAATAATCAGATAATAGTTAAGATAAGAAAATGTTTATTTATCTCACAATGAGGAAATTCCAGTGTTGCGTCGCACAATTTAAGAACAGGAAGAGAATAGAAATAGGCACTCCAACAATGATAAAAAAATATTAGAAAGGATATCAATTTGAATTAATCCGATAACTATATCTGATTTGTGGTGTACTTTTGTATTTGGAAGGCAAGTGCAATTAATTTTAAAGGAACTTATAAAGATTTTTTTTTATTATTATTATTCCTGTATAAGAAATGTTAAATTTAAACAACAATGACACTAGAAACGGGACATGTACACAATTAAAAAAAAGTGCATGTATTACCATTGTAAAATAGCTATGTGATGTGATGTTACATAAGAGTGTCCTAACATAACCCAGATATTTCCCTTTAAAGATCACAAGAAATTACGTGTAATTGTCACTATTTTGGCCCTTGTGAATTGCAAGTAACTGTCCCAATACGTCACCTCTATTTGTGTAAATTCATATTGGAACCACTGCAGGAGATGTGATAGTGCCAAGGTCAAGGGTAAGGCTCTATAATGTGTTACATCATAGGGTCCAATACGTGGCCTTGTGGTACTCCAAACAGTAAGACGGTAAGTCCTAATTGACAAAAACAATTGCACTTGTTGTAAGGTAAAAAAGTAAAAATAAACACAATTTATATCTGCCATACTGCCATGCTCTTGACTAATGTGGAAAAGCAACAAATTACCAAAAATTTCCTGTCTTAATTGTCAAAAAATGTTGCGGTTGTTCAAATTTTTGCCATTCAAATTATGTTTAATTTAATGATGGAGAACAAATATTGAAAAAAGGGGAGCTGGAGCTCTATTCCGAAGCTCTACACGTGGAATTACTGGAAAATCAAAACCAAAATTTCCACCAGTTTTTCCTTGTATTCAGAGTCGTAGCCAGAGGTAGAACCAAGGCTTTGAGCAGCTAAGGTTTCCTGAAGCACTAGACCTGTTACATCACAGGGCCCATACATGAAAGAAACTCTAATATCCCTCTGCAAGTATTCCTTTCATCCCATGCCCCCAGCTCTGTCTGCTCACTGAGACAATATAGACATATTTTACACTGGAAATGTCTTATCTACTGTTTGACTAGACTCACTTTTGACTGTGTGTTGGATGTGTTATGCAATATAAGAAACAACTGTGTACAAGCCCCTCCATAACCTGGCCTCCACCTCCTCATGTTTAAAAAAACATCTCTTTAAAACCACCTTTCATTAACTGTCTTATTTCTTTTGTTTGCCTTCATTTGTCTCTTCATGTAAATTGTCTTTGTGTATCTTAAAAAATGCTATTCAAGTGTTTGTATTATTATTATTATTATTATTATTATTATTATTATTATTATTATTATTATTATTATTATTATTGTTGTTGTTATAAAAACTCAATGATAATTAGCTTAATACTAATTTGGTACACTGATAAGATTTAGTATTTCTACTGTAATGTTCTTTTTGGTAGGGTCCCCATAAAAAAGCCTTCTCTCTCATTTAAGGTATTTTTGCTTTTGTAACATATATCATTATCATTATTTAAGTACTACAGTTTCGTATTTTTTTATTTTAATAATTAAAATAATAATAATCAATAATAAAAATAATAGTAGAAATTCTTGTTTTCAACTTTTATTGGATGGATGAGGTAAATATAGGGACAGTTTAAAAAAAATAAATAAAAAATCATTGAGTTTCTGTTTATAATATACCTTTTTCATATTCACCTTATTCTAGAAGTTAATGTGGACACTGCCATCTTCACTGGAGTTGTATTATTTTGCATGCAGGGCCGATCAAAATAAGTTTTATGGACTACAAAGCTGTTCTAAAGCTTTCCGGAGAAAAAGCTGCCTGACCAGCCAGTCCCTTCGACATTCTGTTTGAATCCAGAGAGGACTGGAATCGGACCATAGAGCGTGAAAACCCTCCGTCCAAACGTGAGACGATCCAACCACAGGAGCTAATTTGTATCACGTGTTTCTCCAAAATTCTTGGAACATTCAGAACTAAATATATAACTTCTTTTAACTGACATAAATAAGAGGTTGGTGCTTCAGTTGTTGAAAATCTGCACAGTTTCTCACTCCTTAATGTTGTTTTATATATTTTTTAGGCGAGGCAGAATAAAGCCAATCTTTAATAAATCATCCAAAATTGCCAAGTTCCGGGCATGGAGGAAGTGTCCGGGGTGAAGGAAGTCCCTGTTTAGACTGTTGCTCCCGCGACCCGGCCCCGGATAAGCCGAAGAAAATGGATGGATGGAATTGCCAAGACGTGAGTAGTTCAACTTTAGTTTTTTGCCCATATTGTACACATTGATATTTTGCAATTGATGTCATTCCCTGGGGGTGTGACGCTAACTATAGGTATGCTCTGTCTGAGGCTTTTTTAAACTTTAATCTGAGCTTTGTTTTAACACAGTCTGACCAGAAAGAACTGACTTACTCGCTGTTAAACACTGAAATAAAATTACAGTCACGAATTAGCCAGCATTAGCCATTCTTCAGTTAGTCACTCTCACTTTTTTGTTGAAAATCAGACTCCTAAACACGACCATGAATTCTTGTATTGCTCAAAGGCTCCTGAAAATGTGTTAAATCCATTGTATTATTTCTTGAGTTTTCAGACTCCATGGTAACTGGTCAACATTCCGCCAATACACATGCATGAACAACACCCCCAGCATGATATCACTGCAAAGTATCAATTGTACATATTGTTCATATTGTACATATTGTACTGCCCGAGTCTCCCCAGTCCATGACCTCCCTCTCCGGTGCATCACTTCGCATTATCCTTTTCTCCATCACAATCTCTTTATTCCCCGTGCCATCCGTCTATACGCTCTGCTCCCGAGTGAGGGAAAAACAGCCAAAAGTCCTGCGGCCAATGTCCCAGATAGAGCTTTAGATTACTGCCAGCTGCTGCTAGAAGACTCCATATGTACCTGCAACAATATATGTTTAGTAATGCACTGCACTGCTCTGGAAGGTTCTGGAACATTAAATTTTATGGTTAAAAATATGAAGATGGCATAGTACTCAAATGTATGGGTTCTTAAATGTGGATTGGTTGAGCTATCATAGTCAGACACAATATTTCAGCGCAGTATTTCATATTAGCACAGCATATCTGAACATACAGTACACGTATGGGAGAGTTCAACATGTGGCATCAAATCGAAACAGCTTCAGCATCTGCTACTCTAGCAAAGAAAGATCAAAGTTGTTAGAGCAGGTAGGGGTTAGAGTTTGTCCAACAATCTGAAGGTCTGTGGTTTGACCCCAGCAAAGAGTTTTTCTTTGTGTCCCATATTACTCATGATGACCAGTCAGAAAGGATGTAGAAACCGAGAAAAGAATATTTGAACCAAGTAACTGTCCCAACATGTCACCTCAGTCTATTTGTGTCCGTTCATATTCGGACCACTGAAGGAGAAGTGATAGCGCCAAGGTTAAGGGTAAGAGGCTCTATAGTCCGTCAAATCACAGGGTCCAATACATGATCTTGTGCTACTCCAAATTTTATTTTATTTACTGCAAGTCCTAACTGACAAAAACAATTGCACTTGTGTACCATGTATGTCCTTACCTGGCCAGCCTGACAAAACTTTACAAATACTTGTGTGTCTGGAACTGTATCTATGGCTCCTGAATTTGTTGGGGCACGATTGACAGGCTGATTAACCAATCAGAGAGATGAATGCGCAGTTCGTGTCAAAACAAACTTGGCATCTTACACAAAAAAAAAGGGGGAAAACATTGAGAACCATTGTGGATTTCAGCAGAATCAACAATCGAAGCACTAAACTTATCTCAGGTAAAATAAGTTATATATTTTGTTCTGAAGGATGGAAGAATTTTGTAGAGGAAATGTTTTCCACATTTGACAGACACATGACACACTCTGAGGCAGTCCGATTCCAGACTCTTCACATTCAAACAGAATGTAGAAGGGACTGGCTGGTCCGGCAAAGCGTGTCTCTGATTGGCTAATTCACCTGTCAGTCACATCCATTTAAACTTTGTGAGATTTACCAGTGACCAGACTCACAAAGTCGCTTTACAACATTTAATATTTGTCATTTATTCCTTCTTATTTCCTGATGGAAGACAATATGTGCCAAAGGTAAAGTGGGTGAAGTGATTTGCACAAGGGCACACCACCATGCACTTTTCTGAGCTGAAACAAAAACAAAATAATTCAAGTTCATTAAAAATATTTGTTTTTTGTGTAGAGGATAAACTGACAACCAATCTTCTTTTACACTATTTATCTGGAAGCAGCAGTAGCGCTCAAAGTTGCTTGTAATTCCACCCCTGTTTTATCGTTAGCGTACACACACTTTGCTGTTGTGGCAAATGTTCGATTCAAACCAGACTTCTACACGTGGACAGCTCTTTAAACCTGTTTCCGTCTCACTCATTCTAAACGTTAACTGCTCCATTTTCCAGTAACAAGCTTGATTTTCAGTAACCATTCTAATCTTCCCCACGGTGAGGTAACGGACCAGGACCCCCTACCCCGTCTGACACAGGGCCATTTGTTTGGAGTGTGGTGGTGGGTGGTCTAACCGGTACTCGGCTCAGTGCTTGGCTCAAAGGCACGTGGGACAGTTTGTGTGAGAGTGTGTGTGAGTTTAAATGGAGCTCTGCCAACAAATACAGACTGAGATAAGACTATAGGAAAACACTGCACAGGTTCAGACAGTGAGAAGGCTGATAGAATATGCCTGGGGATTACACATAGACTAGAGTAACTTCAAAAACAAAACATCTGTTAAACAATAATTGAATGAATCAATTTTTTCTGTTTTGGAATTGCATGTTTCCTGAAAGATTAAAAAAAAGATTAATATGTGATATGTATGCACAAGTTTTTATTTATATAGCGCTTTTCACAGGCATATGTCACAAAGACGCTTTACAAATCATTATTCATGCACTCCATATCTGGTAGTGATAAGCTACTATTGTAGCCACAGCTGCCCTGGGGCAGACTGACAGTTCTGGGGCTGCCAATCTGCGCCATCGGCCCCTCCGACCACCACCATCACTCACACATACCACTTTTATACTAGTCAATGTGGCTGAAGTGCCTTGCCTAAGGACACAATGACAGTTTTTGCCCCACTGTGGTACCTGATTTTCCCAGCATCTCCCATCCAAGTCCTACCCAGGCCCGGCCCTGCTGAGCCTCTGAGAACTGACAGGATCAGACTCTGACAAGCCGGTATGGCCACAAAATTGATTCTTTTGAGCTTTAAGCACAGACTGGATAAAAAAGTGGACTAAGTGAGTGTGACGTCACCCATAGCATTCAGCTCCACTCAAATTAAGCTTGCAACGCTAACGGTGGCTAACGGGCGAATTTAGAGCCAGGCTGTATATTATGAATAGGATTTTTTTAACAGACAAAATGGCTGGAAAAAAAACACTAGGATCATTTAGAGCAAGTTGATACAAACATTTTAAGACCAAAATCATGAGGCTCACTGCAGCAGTTACAGAGAGAGGGGCGACAGTATTCCAATGTGTCAATGGGAGCCAGGGTCAGTAGGAGCCGGAAGAGCCGCATGCGCACTTCCTATTTGGAATGTGGCGGCATGTTCCTGTTGTGAAGTAAACAACGTAAACAGGAAGTGAGTTTCCCCATCAACAAAAGATGATTGACAGCACCACATCCCGCCCACAAACATATGAGCATTACAGATAAAACAAAGTTTTTTCCTGTGGTTGTGCTGCCATTCGGTGGTAATTATATGCTTGAACAGCGCTTCCACCATTTTTTCATTATAGACTGTAGATCTTTTGTAGTGAATTATGCTGGGGGTATTCTACACGTATCTCTGTGGTGGAATGTTCAGCAGTTACCATGGTGACACAATGCACACATTAGCAAACACTTTCAAAAAAGTTTTAAAATAGTCTGAAAAAATACAAAATGGATTTAAAGAATACATTTTCAGGAGCCTGTGATTCGTGTGCGTTCATGGTCCTGTTTAGGAGTTTGATAACGACTGAAAAACTGCTGGCTAATGCTAACTAGCTGGTGACTGTAATTTTATGTGTGAGAAACTTGTTTAAGAGTACAAATGATCTTGCCTGTTGTAGGTTGGGATGTTGTTTTATTCATAATTAAAGGCGTGCTATGGATATGTCATTGCTCTGCCTGGATTTACAGCTCAAAAATACTTAGAAAAACAGGCATTCTGACTGTGAGCGGGGTCGCCTCTCCACGGATCTGACCTGTAACTTGGTCTGGTTTGGTCTCCATGAAGATAGAAAGGTTTAATACCATACCATACCACCCGAAAAGTTACACAATGCACTTTAATAACTTACATAGCTACATAGTGATCATCTCAGTATTTTCTCCATTGGCTTTTCAAATGGTCCTGCCGCACATCTACGGACAGATGGACGTCAGTGACCACGAGCTAATAAAGTCTGACCCAGCAGTGCAGTGACTGGTTTACAGCAGCGGTCATATTCATACATTAATAATAAATTTTTGACCTGTAATTAACGTCAGGCACACAGCGGACGAGCCAGGGCATCTGAGCATATGCAGAAGAGATTAGAGACAGACTGAGAGCAGAGAGCAGCACACGCCACAGCTCTATGACACTTTGATTGAGACTGTAGGGTTCAATTTACAGAAGAATTGAATTTCCTTTCCTTCTTTTTATTGATGCTTTGCAGTGACATCATGCCGGGGCTGTGCTACACGTATGTCTGATGGTGGAATGTTTAGGAGTTACCATGGTGACACAATGTGAATATTAGCATGTGAATGTGAATATTAAACAATGCATTTTCAGGAGCCTGTGGTCAACTCGAGTGTTCATGGTCCTGTGAAAAACTGTCAGCCAACACTAACTTCCTTGTGACTGTAATTTTGTGTGTAAGAGACTTGTTTAACAGCACAAATCTGCTCACCTGACATAATTCCAGCTAAATCAGTTTTTTTACGATCAGATTGTGTTCAAATAAAGCTCAGATTAAAGTCTAATAAAGCTTCAGACATAGCAGTGCCTACAGTTAGCTTTACATCCCCAATGAATGTTGATGACACCAGCTGCAAAGTATCAATCGTTCACTTTCATTTCAAAGTTTGTGACAGCGTTTCATTTAAACAACAGAAATATGGATTAATACTATATATTTATTACATCTCGACTAAAGGCCAGGCAGGTGAAGTGTCTTGCACATAGGCACGATAACAATACGCGTAGGTGAGTAAAGGAATTAAAACAGCAACTTCCATGTCTAGCTGAATGGCAGTGGTGTAGTGGTTGGAGCGTTCCCCCGAACCCTGAAGTTGGTGGTTTGTTTGATCCCAGCCCCTGACCAGTGCATGTTCCATAGGGTCCTTTGGCAAGACACTTCAGCCTTGTG
This sequence comes from Taenioides sp. WSHXM2023, assembly GCA_029959045.1. Classification (NCBI taxonomy): domain Eukaryota; kingdom Metazoa; phylum Chordata; class Actinopteri; order Gobiiformes; family Gobiidae; genus Taenioides; species Taenioides sp. WSHXM2023. The sequence goes on along the minus strand of CM057103.1, from coordinate 21,300,094 downwards.
ACGTGTGAATGAATGTGATTGTCAGACAGGTCCATATATTAGCAGCGTTGGAATGACATTGTATATTCACATTAGTGTATCCCTCTTGATGTCTCACTTTAAACCCCTCTGTATTGTTTCTGTGCGCGGGTGAAACAATCGGGACTCTGTCTCTTCTGTCTGAGGCATTCCAGGCATTCTGCAGTCTGGGACATCACACATGCTTTTACGTAATAACATTTTTTATATATTATTCTTTTCAATACATCTCCATGACGGTGCAATTCATTTCTTACAAAGGCAGCTATTTATTTATCAATATGTGCACTGATAATATGAACAAAAACAGCAAACATACTTTAGTTAATATCCATGCTGCTAATATGCCGTTTCAAAAGGCGTCACTACCCACTGTTGCCAGCTGGAGGTGTTAGACACATAATTCTGTACTTTAAAGCTGATTTCATCAACATTCCCTGGGGGGTGAAGCTAACTAGAGGCACTATTCTGTCTGAAGCTCTGTTACTCAAGATAGACTTTAATCTGAGCTTCGTTTTAACACAATGTGACCATAAAGAACTGACTTAGAACTACAACAAGTAAGCTGATTATGAATAACTTTACCGTCTCACACTAGCTCGCATTAACCAACAGTTTTCCAGTTAGTCGCTCTCACCTTTTCGTTGAAAATCAAACTCCTAAACAGGACCATGAATGCTTTTATTGATCACAGGATCCTGAAAATGTGTTGTTTGTTTTGTATTTTTTTCTTGAGTTTTCAGATAATCAAAAAACGTATCGGCTGTCTTTGCTAATATGTGCGTTGTGTCACCATGGTTACTGCTGAACTCTCTGCCATAGACATCCATTCAGAACCCCACCAGGTTGAAGTCAGCTACTGAAACGTGAGAGACCGATGAAGACACTAAAAGGCTCTTTAAAATGGCACGATTCTCAAGATAAAGTTTAACCCGTGTTCATGTACCTCCAGCAGTGCGTCACATTCTCTGATTCAGCCTCTCTGAGTCTCTTCCCCCCTGCAGAGTCGTCGATGACATGGGGGAATGTTTCACTTTGAAATAATGAAGCAGTCGACAAAAGCATCGAAACTGTCACTGGTAAATCATTAAAAACAGTGACGACTTTGAAGGAATCATTACATCAATTATGGGAGTCTGTGTTACACAATATTTAATCTGACCAGGCAACTAAATGTGACACGTGAGAAACTGTTTTTATGAGTAAAAACGCCTGATTTCTGCCTCTCTCTCACTGGCTATCACTCTCTCTCTCTCTCTCTCTCTCTCTCTCTCACACTGGATATCACTCTCTCTCTCTCTCTCTCTCACTGACTATCGCTCCCTCTCTCTCTCACTCTTTCTCTCTTACTCACTGGTTATCACTCGCTCTCATTCTCTCTCTCTCATTCTCTCTCTCACTGGATATCGCTCTCTCTCTCTCTCTCTCTCACTGGTTATCTCTATCTTTCTGTCTCTTCTTCTCTCACTGGCTATCTTTGTCTCTCTCTCCCTGGCTATCTCTGTCTTTCTCTCTCTCTCCCTCTTTTACTGGCTATCTCCATCCCTCTCTCTCATCCTCTCTCAATGGCTATCTCTCTCTCTGTCTGTCTTTCTCTCACATTCTCCTCTCTCTCCCTCTCTCTCCTGCGTCAGGTCGTTCCAGTTTCTCTCTCCACACGGGCCTATATTGACTTTTATTACTCCTAAAGTTTACAGAGACACCAGACGGGCCTGCAGAACCTGAACATTTTAAAGTGACTCAAACAAACAAACAAACAAACCGGACCAAACCGGACAGTAGAGCGTGAAAATCCTCTGTCCAAACCATAAACTGTATAAAGAAATGGACTGTGACGTCGCCCATAGCGTTCAGCTCCACTCAAATGAAGTTCGCGACAAAATAGCGAAATATAAACATCAGGATCATGTAGAGCGGGTTAATACGAACATTTTAAGACCAAAGACATCTCCTCTCCAAAATTCTCCTATCATTCAGAACAAAATATATCACTTCTTTTACCTGGGATAATTAAGAGTGTGGTGCTTTGATTGGTGATTCTGTAAAAATATGTGCTGTTTCTACTTCCTTTATGTTGTTTTCCTTTATGTCCCTCATCTCCAGGAGTTTTCTCTACCTCCTGGAGATGAGGGACAACAACACAAGAGGACAGGTAGTGTGTGAGGTCAGAAGGCAACAGCTGACATACACGACCAATGACCATGGAGCTCCTGAGTGTCCGAACTCGCCTGCCGGTGTTCTGTCAAGCTACGCTCCCCTATGAAATTTTGGTCCCGCTTGCGTGTTTGTATGGGTTAGCCATTCTCCACAGAAGTTTCACAAATGGACGACTACAGAACATTTTAGCTTTTGACTCATGATTATTAAACATAGACTTGTTTTAGTTTACATATAATCTTAAAAACGTCTATAAAAGGCTAAGGTAGCATTTCTGTTGGTCTGTAATTAACATCATGACAGCATTATTTTACTTTTTTGATTAGGTTAACCAAAAGTTGTCGACTAGAAAATGTCATAACAGCTATACTGCCACATAAACATTTAAGAAAACTGTTCTTTCTCACTTATTCCCAAGTATATGTTACTTCTCTGCTCCTTCAGTATTAATGGATTGACCAAACCACTGTCCAGACCCTTTGACCCTTGGTTTTCATCCAAATCACAACTTTTTCCATGTGAGGTCTCTTCCAACTTCTCATGCATTCTAGTTTCTATACCTTCTCCTGCACCTGTTCTTTTTACATTTATTTTGCTCCATGTTATGTCTTGCTGAATGACAATCCACTCTTCTTTCTCCGTCTCCTTTCCTTTTCTGTCCCTCTTTCTCACCCTGTCCTCTCATCTTCCTGATCCTCCACTGATGCCTCCTCGGTGACACAGTATCTAACCCTGCCACTGTCTTTTGAACCTAAACTCTGGGCTTCTCCTCTGAAATCCCTCCATCTGTCCAGGCTTTTGAACTTACAGCAGGATCCTATTTAGAACTGTATTTTGGCACGGTGTTTCATTTGACCGTCTCATTGTTTCGTTTCCTCCAGCTATTTAGTGTATTTAGCATGTTTAGTGTGTAGATAAAGTAAGTAAAGGGACAGCATGTGCCATCTGAGTGTACCAGTACAGATTTGACTTTCATTAAACAGAAGACTGGAGTTTGGGGATTTTTGGATTAAAGTGTAAATTCAACAAAGCAGACCATATTTCCTCCATTCCAACACGCTCTCTCTCTTCCTGCCAGTTCAGCTGAAATGCCTCATTTATACCAGCTCCAGCGCGTCGGAAGGGCATCTGTAGTTTGGTCATTTCACGCATTCCAGTTTACATAAGTACTGCCTCAGGGATGTGTGTGCTAATTAATCGAGGGCTTTTAAATTACATCTGCAAATGCAGTTTTGGCCTGTAGTTTGGCCACTGTTGACGTCCGACTCTGTTTTTGATCTGCCAGAAACAAGGAAATGAATGGTTCCGTCTTGATATACTAAAGTGCCATTAAAAACACATCTGTGTTTATCTTCTGCCTACACAGTACATTTTCAAGGTTTCATTTAACACTTAAAGAGTAAAAAGTTACTCTATTTCTTCAAGTATATTCTAAATATCCTGTGTGTTTTATTTCTCTATGTGTACATTGTGTTTATGTTGTTAATGTGTTTGTATTCTCACTGCCTTTTAATTGAACTGTTTTGTACAATTGCACAGTTTTGTATAATTCTTATTGTTGTGTTTTTAGGCTGACCATGTTTCCCATGTGTCCACGGACTGCAGAAGAAAAAAAAGCCTCTCTGGCTAATTCTGGTACATTTACAGAAATGTTGATTCATGTACACTGTCCCTGTTAAATAAATCAAATAAAATGTACTGAATATGGTCCTTATCTGTACAAAGTAAAGTAACTGCTCTAATCTACTCTGCACAGAGTCAAAAGTACTTAAAGTAGTGTTCATTATTTACAGTGCTAATAATGGCACTTATCAGAGGGATTATAAGAATACATACAACAGAGTTAACACATAGTTAAAACTGTTCAAATTGAATTGCCATTTTTACTCTTAGAATCAATTTGACTCATTTTACAGTGTAAATTACAATTTGCTTTTAAGTAAATGTATATCTTATCAATGTTAACATAATCTCAATAAAACATTGACCTAAGATACAAAATGGTAGTAAGGTTTAACATCACTCCAGCGCTTGTGAATGAAGCAGACAGAAGCTCTGGTTTATGGCACTGTAGATTCTGATTCTGAATAAAACAATGTTAAATAATCTGTTGCTGCGTAAAAGTGCTGTTAAAAGATCGCTCATTTCCACATCTCAGACAAAAATCAAATAATCCAACTTGACAAAAAAGGATATTATTAGTCCATAAACACTAGTGCCAGTCTAAACTAATCATTATTTATGACAAAGATTTTATCAGCTGACTTTTTTTTCACCCAGATGCCAGAGTCACGTGACCCACATGAGTGAGTGAGTGCACTATACAGTCCGCTCAGTGGTGCAGGTCTGTGGAGTGAAGGACAGGCTCGGGGCGAGGGTGGACATTCGGATACAGCCCAGATTTGCACAACTATTAGCTACGCAGTGCTAACAGAAAGATAAAGTAAATAGACTGTTTGTGCCGTAGCCTCTAAGAAGTGAAATTATGAGAAAAAGCCCAATAAACAGAACAGCAGACGTTGCAATCATGTTACGCTTGGACCGTTTCTAACCAATAGTAAATAATGAGAAAATGCACCGATACAGCCAGAGCACTGTAAACAATCTTATATGGATTCTTAGAAATTTTAACTGCCTGCACGGAATCATAATATTAATAATGGACTTTGAACTAAACTGGCAATGGCTCTTCTATCAATATGATTCCTCAAGGACCTCAATAAAAGTGTTCTGTGTGGGAAAACATCTTAAAATAGAAAAAAAACAACTTTATTTGATAATTTTGTTGCCTGCAGAAGCAATGGCCTAGAACGAGATAGCGAAAAATAGACTCCAGCTGCTCATTGAAAAGCATTGAGAAGCCATTTTAACCATTTTACCTGGTTATTGTCCGTCAGTCAAAACATGAGGCCACATAAAGATACTATATTCATCAACATTATGGTACAAAGAAGAGCTGAACAATTTGGAAAAAAAATATATCTAAATAAATAAGCACTGCAATTAGATTTGTGATTTTAATAATTTGATTCTGTTGAAATTCAAATTGAAATACTAATAAAGGATAACTGAAATATAAACAAACTGGTGCAAGAATTTCAGAACATGTTTGTACAAATTTAAAGTATATGGTAAGCGTTTTTTTTTATGCAGAATAAGACCGTATTTTTTGTTGTCTGTGGAAGAAATTCTGGTTTTGATTGTGATCAAGTGGATTAATCTTGCAGCTCTAGTTTACATGACCTTTAACTTTTCGTTGGAGGGTCTGTCAAATGCTTTTCTCCATGGAGATGTTATTGCTTTGTCGGGAATGTTTCACAGTACGGCTTTAAACCTTTCTATCTTCATGGAGACCAAACCAGACCAAGTTACAGTTCACAGGTCAGTTCTGTGGAGAGGCGACACCGCTCACAGTCAGAACGCCTGTTTTTCTAGGTATTTCTGAGCAATGATTGTAATTGAATAAATGTAAAGTAGAGCTGTTTAATGTCATGCTGCGGAACATTCCAGGCAAAGAAATTACATATCCATAGAAACAAGCAGGTGACGGACCCCCATAAGTATTTTTATATTTTATGTCTGCATATAAACATTATAAATTTCATCTCCGTTTCCAATTATACATTTAGTAAGTAAGAAGTAAATAAACAAATGAAGTTCTTATCCTCTGTGAATGCGAAAGTTTTATCTGTGACACAACAATCTAGGCAATGGATTAATGAAACAAGCATGAATGAAACAAAATACAACTCCAGGTATGTTTCTGATGAGGGGACAACAGTGTAACATGGTCTGAAGTTAAAAAAAAAAAAGTCAATTTAGTATGTGTTCTTTAATGCAAGTATTCAGTATTGTGCAACTTAATACTTTTTAAACACTGGCTGCACGTCAACCATCTGAAATTCTTGTTTAAAAAAAAGTGATCACTCTATTCTCTATATCAGCTAAAATATCTCTTTTCCTTACAATACTCTTATTACATCTTTAGGACAATGGATGTAAAGTAAAGTACATTGATGCTGTTTGTTGACATGTTGAGTAATATGCACTGTCCTAATTAAAATAAATAAAATACATAAATAAATTACAAATAAATAAATCAAGCTGTCAGCCCATCCAAACACTAGCTCTCCCAATATGTTCAAGTTCTTTGGCATCCATCTTCACTT